>OZ010797.1:318420196-319670196 GCA_963932465.1 Maratus speciosus
CGAAATTCGTTTGTAAATTCTGGTGCCATTCAATGATTTCAAGATTTTATGAATAGAATTACCTTAATTCTATTCGTCAGCAATCAGGGATAGTATTCAGAGGGCGCTGTAAACACTAGACCTCCGTATAGAATCATTCGACTATGGCCATTGGGCCAGCAATCTACCACTATTTTAATCCCTTGACTACGGCTGAATATATACTTCACACGGACACACAGCAGTCCTGCCAATGGCGGATGTTTCAAAAATAGGTTGTCAGAATTTTCAAATTGAAAAAGATGAACCTACGTGCCGGAAATAAAAATATAATTGTTTAATAAATATGGAAAAACGTATTTTTTTCGCTGTAATGGATAATTTCTTCAATTAGCAGCCAAGTAATGATTTTGTTTATACGGAATTATTAGTTTTTAATTATTAATATGCGAGAAAAGTATTGTAAACAGTTTACGAGAGTGGAACTGGGTATTGTTTAAATTGCAATTGATTTTCATCTTCAAAATTTCTCGGAAACATTTCTTTTAAATGATTATGTTAACGTCAACAATTCTAAAATATAACGGTAATGGATATATTATTATTATCTTTTTTTAACTAAGAACTTGTTTTGACAGAGCAGTTGCTGTAAAACTCCAACTATCCTGTATCCAGTCTTGTTCATATCGCAATTATCAGAATCGATAATATCTCTTGTAGCTGAGAAATCTTAAGTTTTAAGTGTTGAATGTTCTTAAAATTTCCGGGAATAGTAAGTGAAAACAAACGTAATATTCAAACATACATTCAATTTCCGACTGCTAGAGCCTTTTTGGGCATATTCATCGAGGATATTTAGCTATAAGCAAGTATATTACACGGTGGCTACTAAATACTGTTACACTCCAAAAAAATACGAATTAATATTAATCGTTTGGTAAAACAATTTATTTATCTATTTTAACGTTTGGCAATCTTCTATTAGTGCAGACAAAGTTTGTTATAAAGCAAATATTTAAAATTATTTTAAAGAGGGAAGCCAAAAGAATGATGATTAAACAGCTCTTAGATCGCAGATTTTCCGCTGGTGAAGTCTTTAAGCAACTAAAATGCCTTGATTTTAATGGAACATTTATATATAGAACTATAAATCGATTATTGGATATTAATAGCTATGTAAAGAACGATCTAGACCAGGATGTCCACTCTCAGTTCACACAATAGAGCGCATCAAAAGAATTCGTGAAAAGGTGTGAAGAAATCCAAAACAGCGCATCAAAAGAATTCGTGAAAAGGTGTGAAGAAATCTACAACGTTCTGCAAATAAAATGGCTGCAAAAAGGGAACGCGAGCCGCAAAACTTTTCAAGTTATTATAAATGAAGATGTGGGTTATGTCCCTTATCGCAAAAGAGAAATTCAAGGTTTGATTGCTGCACAAAGAATAAAAAGATTACAAAGAAAGAAGAAATTGATGAAGCGGCATGGTAGGAAAGTGTTGACAGAATAATATTTCCAGATGGGAAGCTATTTTGCACTGAACAGTGTTATAATGCTAAAAATGATGTCGTATATTTAGCAACCCTCGAGGATATACCTGAAACCTTTCGAATTGTTAAACGCTTTCAGAACAAGAATTCTGTTAGTGTTTGGACTGCAGTGTCAAACAATGGAAAATTGCCTTTGACGTTCATCGATAAAGGGATAAAAATCAATGCGAATAGTACAAACAGAACATATTGGCTACACATTTATTGCCACAAGCTGACAGGTTTTTTCCAAAAAAAAATTGAACATTTCAGCAAGATTCTACACCTTCGCATCAATTTAAATCAACACGGGCTTGGCTGTCTGTCAATTGTCCAAACTTTATCATGCAAGATGATTGGCCACTTTCTTCACCGGTTCTAAATCCTTTAGATTATTGCGTCTGGGGGATTTTAGAGGGTAAAGTTGAACAAACACAGAAGTTTGGACTCTCACAAAGCTTCCATATTGCGTGAATGGTACTGATTACCTCATAAAAAGATTCGTGCCGCAGTCTGACAATGGCATAAGAGGTTATCTTTGGTAATCGATAAAGATGGTCAATACGTGTAAAATTTTTTCCCGGTAAACTTTCATCTCTGATATTTATCATATTAGTGTAGTTATCATTTTCTATTTTATAATTGTAAAATAAAATGACTGAATGTTTGTAACAGTATTTAGTACCCACCCTGTAGAAATGCGTTCGGATTCTTTTTACAAAGCCCGAGTAAGATACCGAAAGTATGCAATGGAAAACTATTAATAGCATTTTAAAGTTATTTCAGGATTAATCTTCTAATTTAAAAATCTCTTTTGGCATACAGAAATAAGTATTAATCCTAGACACTCTCTCATGTCAACGTTCGGTGATATTCATGTCCTAGAAAATCTATTCTAAGTGGAGACATGAGTGAAATGTTTTGAAAATATTGTTTTCTGTTTTATTGGCTTAACCCCTTAGCGGACGGTGTTCACAAAAACGACACCTTATATTAATTCCAAAACTGATAAACGGCGTCAAGAATATTTAATGAAAATTTGCCTTTTATAAAGTACGGGAAAATAAACAATTTTTTTTTCTAATAAATTCGTTTGTAAATTCTGATGTCAGTCCATCTTTTCATCGTGTTACAAACATACTCCGCGCCGGAAAAGGTTGAAAAGTTCATTGAACCTTCCTGAATCCATGATATGCCCGCTTTTTTCTGACCATTATAAATAAACGTAAAAATTCAAGGGAATACACCGACTTGGACGCAACTACCATTCACTGTAATTTTAATCTAACATTTTACACTTATTTCTATTTTTAAATTTTACTCGCACCACTTTATTTTTAAAATGAACTTTGTAGTATGTACATGATGCCAAAGAACAAGTAAGTCTTATAAGTCGTTGCCGTTTTTCTAAATGCTAACCTTGTTTAAATTCTTCCCTTATTTTAAGCTCTATTCTCTTATTTTTCCATGTATTTACTCGACATCATATGTACCAGCATAAACAATCACTTTCTATCAAAATTCTCTTGTTTTCATGTGTTTCTTATGATTTCCAGATTCACTGGCCCTCTGCCTCTGTTTTTCAGACGAAGGACTTTGATTCGTTGCTCTCTGAAGCCTCATTGGCTGATGATGTTAGCCGTCAAATCCGAAAGAGACTGTCCCATCCCGAACCACTCTCCACTTTATCCGTGATGGTATCGTAATGGTCTTCTGGTGTTGTAGCTACGGTTCGTTAGAATAGTGCTGCGTGGCGGGTTGGCCTCTGATCATAACATCGACATGACTGATATTACCGAATCAGTGCAACAATTAGAACAGTATTGTTCTGAAGATCTTAAACCGCTATACTTACGCCTCATACAATTTCTTTCTGCCTCTGCCTCCGTTGTTGAAGAGGATCTACTTAATGAGGTAATAGACATTATTACTAGAACTGTGAAATTCTACCCGTCCTGTAATGATTGGGCTCAGAAAGATACGATTGATCAGCTTAATGTTATGGGGACCACTCTTAATGCTGTCATCGACAAACCAGACGTGACTACCACTAAGAGTATCATTGAAAAATTCAAAAATATCTATCATGATACTAGTTTTCTTAATGGTGCTAGCACTAAATTGATCCCTAAAGCTAATATCTTTGTACCTAACTCAAAACCTGCTATAGTTAATCCTAGGAAAACTAAAGCTAATGATGAATTTAAATTTAGTAAATCTCCTAAAATCTCTAAATCTAATGCTAAATACAAGAAATCCAACATCTCTAATAAAGAAACTCATGAAACTACAGAGTACAACGTACAGTCGTGGAAAAAAAAATAAACACCCCCTACTAACTCCTCAACAAATTATGGTAGACGAATGTTACTGGTACCGAACGATTGGAAATAAATCTACTTTTAAATTATGTATTTAAAATTTGCTTTAGGGGGGCATCTAGATATTAAATCGAACCATAACTTCATTTTTCCCAATGACAATACCCAATTCTGACAGCATAAATAAACTCTACATCCTTGAACTAGCCTAAAAACAAATTTTTATGCAATTCGTACTATAAGTTTCCAAGAATTTAATTACTTTAAAACGAGCGTATTTTAAGGACAGTATCCAAATTGAAGTTCCGTACTCGATTGTTAACCGAGAGAGCCCCCTTCTTGATCAAGGCACCTTAAGCACCACTCAAGCAGTCAATGAAGCATGTTAGATAATAGGACAGCAGAAGAAATTTCAAAATATCTACTCACTTCTATCATAAACGGCCCCTTAAATTATCATTTTGCCGTTTTTTAAGCATAATTTGAAAACTATTTGGAATAAAAATGTGAAATTTTGGATTTTCATAAAGCAGTATAAGTAAAGCAAATAAATCAAAATCTATCAAAATAATTGTAGGTTGCAATTCATAATTCATAACTCATATCATAAAATTATAAAAAATTCAAATTCAGCGTATTTATGTTTGGGCACATTAGTATTATTGCTACACAAAAATTAGCACATTAGGAGCATAATTTCAGGAGATATAAATAAAAATATGAAAATGTAATTTAACATTAGAAGCACTAAATTTTGAATGTTTATAATTCAAAAACTTATTCAAATGACTTGAATTTTGGTGTCTAGGCATAGTTTGAACCGAAGATTTGAAATATCTCGTTAAAATTGGGTATTGCCATTGAAAAAAATTAGGTTTGTGTTTGTTTTAATATGTAGATGCCCCCTAAGCAAATTTTATATACATCATTTAGAAGTAGACTTTATTTCCAATCGTTCGTACCAGTAACTTCAGTCTAGGATAATTTGTTGAAGAGTTAGTAGTGCGTGTTTACTTTTTTTCCCACGACTGTACCTGTCAGTAATAAATTCGATGCTATAGCTGAAAATTCTATGGAAGAGGTGGACAGTGGCGCCACCTCTCAGATTAATTCCCAACCTAAAACTAGGAAATATCCTAAACCCGAATCTTTCAATCTTAAACTAACTTCTAACTGGCGTGAGAAAATTCAACAAATTAATTCCCTTATTGGCAGCGAGATTCCCCAAAAAGTTATTGCTAACGACACTATTCGTATCTTTCCAAGCACTATTTATGAGTACCGCACCATCCAAAAAATTTTGATTGACTCGAAGATCGAATTCTTTCGCCTCCAACTAAAGTCGGAAAGACCCCGAAAAATTCTGATTAAAGAGATCCCAAGAGATACCCCGATGGAAGACGTTAAAACTGAATTCGTACAACTTGGATACTCTATTCACACGGTAGGACAACTTAAAAATTTTAAGAATAAATTACCCCTTCCTATCTTTCTTGTTAACATTTTCCTCTCTGACAATATGGCCACCATTTTTGATATCAGAAATTTCCTAGGATTCATGGTTACTGTTGAAACTTGTAAGTTCAACGGTACAAAACAATGTTACAACTGTCAGAAATTCAATCATTCATCTGCCCCGTGCCGCTTTGATCCGGTTTGCTCAGGGCCCGACTAAGGTTATGGGGGGCCCGGGGCAAGCATCATTCTGGGGGGCCCCCCGTCTATATGTCTATAGAATTCTTTTGGAATAACGTGGAAGTGGCTAGTACTAAACTTCATACGTATTGTATGTATGCATAAATTTTGTACCCGGTACTGCTTCCATCTGTAAACAGGGTATCACAAAATGATGGTCATAACTTTAAGAAAAAATGCTAGTAGGACAATAGCAGAAAAAATAATAGATTGGTTGACACGAATATATATATATATATATATATATATATATATTGCTTTGCTTATTACGTACGTTATAAGATGTCTAAAAGAAAATGCCCCAAATTGATCATAATGAATGGTTTTTTTTAACTTGCCACATTGCAAGGAAAACGTTAATAAAGAAATTCTTTTGAAAACAATAGAATACTAAGTTGTCGTAATAAAATTTAATCATTAGTTTTTTAATCATATAGTTTGTTTTTTGCATGGGTGCAGGGGGTACTGGAGGTAGAGAGGGGAAGGAGGGCCGCTCTTCTTCCTATATGTTTGAAAATATAGGAATTTTGGTCACTTTTGGCTAATTTTAATCATTTGGCACATTTTAGTGAAAATCCTGATTACTCTTATGGGGGGCCCTTAAGAAGGAAGGCCCGGGGCAACTGCCCCGCATGCCCCTGCATAAGGCGGGCCCTGTGTTTGCTTGAAGTGTTGCAAAGCATAAAACGTATGACTGTACAATTACAGATAAGAAAGATTTTCGCTGTGCTAATTGTTCTCAGAACCATACGGAGAACTATTCTTTATGCCCTATGAACCCTAAAAATTCTAAAATCAATAGAACTAAAACTATTCAATATTTCCTAATGTTAACGCTCAAAATTCTGCTAAATTTTCCTCCAAATTTACCCCCAAACTGCCCTTTGCCTCTGCAGCGAAGGGATTTGACATTCCAAATTCTGCCAGCATTGAAAATGCGGCTAACATTAATGATTTTAACTTAAATAACATTGACTTTCCATCCCTTGGTATTCCTGGTTTTAACAAGGTTAACTTCATTGATTTATTCAGAATTGATATAGAAAGTTTCATCAATAAATTACAAACTGTTCTAGCCCTGCTAGAAAAAATCGACGCAATCATTTCAAAACTTTAGCATTCCTGCCAAGTAATCCCTTGACAAGCCTTGTCATTCCCCCAATGCCAAGCCTTGGCATTCCTGTAATAATCTTAATATGTAATCTTCTTAATATGACTGATAATCCGCTTTTTAGTGGTGCTCAGTCACATAACTAGTTAAATTTAATATTTTACTTTAACTCCTTAACAGTGTGCCCGAACTGGATTCGGGCAAGAACACTTTGCTTCCTTCGTTGTTAAAAGCATTTTGATACCACTAATTTTTAACTGTAAATTTATCTTTATTGATTGTCAGATATTTTTCGATTAAGTAATGTATAATTATTAAGTAGGCTATTTTAGTATGGAAAAAGTGGTGTCCAGGCCGACATTTAATTTTTTTGTAAGAAAACAAATGTCACTGTTAAGGGGTTAATTACCGACCTAATTTGGACTTTTTCTTCTTTAATTTGTGTAAATAGTTAATTTTTCTCTTTCTTTTCTGTCAGTTTTGATCATTGGCCAATCAGATTCCTTCTTCCATCTCTTCTGAGATGGGATTGTATGGGTTTCACTGGTTGGCTGCAGCAACGTTGCTGATTGGCTGGAGAAGTTGTCAGTCGGGGCCGGCTGCAATTCTCTCAGTCTGCTTGTAAATATTAATTTTTAACTTTTTTTAGCTCCGAGAGGGCGCCACAGACCCTGTCTGCCAGTGTTTCTTTCTTTTTATCATGTATTTAACGTTTTTATTGTAAATATTAATCTTTAAAATTGTATTTATGTATTTTTATTACTGTATGGTCCTGTTTAGGCCTTTGTTTTGTAAGGATTCTTCTTGGGGTGTCACGTCCTGGTTTTTATGGAGTTTTTCATGGTTCTGAGCACTTTATTTTTATACGAACATTTTATTACAGGAGATCAGGAAGTTATCTATCAGGTGCTCCAAAAGTATTCATTCCAAGTTCCATGTCCTCCCCTTTTTTGAAGAAATAACATGTAAATATAACATGCATTTCATTACTGTACGGTCCTAATTAGGCCTTTGTTTTATAATGATTCTTGGGGTGTCACGTTCTGGTATTTATGAAATCTACATTGTTCTGAGCACTGATTTTTCTACGAACAATTTAATTACTGGAGATATGGACGATGTCTAAAGAGCTCCAAAAGTGCTTATTCCAAGTTCCAAGTTCAATAACATGTTTCGTTGCTCAGTGAAATTTCATTGGCCGAGGTCTTTTATAGCTCCATGAGGCATCCAGTTCCACTAACGTCTCAATCCTTTCTCTTTGCTCGAACCTTTACGGCAGTTTGATTCGTTGCGCTTCGCATCCTCATTGGCTAATGAAGTTAGCCGGTTTCTATTCAAAATTCGATATTTTATCTGAAAACTTCTATTTGTATCAACTTTTTCTAATCCTATGTTAGTTTATTTTGATATACTTAATTTATATTTAAAAAAAAGAAAACATGTATGGTTCTGGGGCCTTTTCCACCTTCCCCACTTATCCTGGCTTGTTATTCTACCATTCCAATGCTCAGGAATTCGTAAGGAATCCCACTATTGCTAAACATCTAAGCAGTAAGAAAAATCGACTGATCACTTTCTATGGAAGGTAAACTAGAGCATCACGACTCTAGTAGGCACTTCAAAACATCTTGCGTTGGTCTAGGTTTATAAAAAATGTTGTGCTAACCAAATAAATTTCGTGTAAGCGATGCTGGTCCGGAAGACACGTGGGAATTGACATAGAACTGGCAAGGGTAACATATTACCTCATTTATTATATGAAACTAATTTTTACCCAAGTGTTTTTGTATACTTTAATTCTTCTAACTTCCATCAGTAAATTTAAGTACATATTTTCTTATTATTCAAACGCCTTATTAATGGAAAATTTCAGTCAAAAGTAATGGCAAAAACTGATATTCATTTTTACTGATAGGGGTTTACTTCAGCGGTAATAGTTTCGCCATATTATGAGAACGAAGACAACCTCCTGTCAGTGTCATTGAAAATATTATAATGCCCGGGAAAACTGACACCAGTAAAAATAAATGGAATTTTTTTACCATATTTGTGAGAGAAATTTCTCTTGAGTATGTGCTTAAATATTACGAAATTTTCTGTTCAAGTTTACTGGTGGAAGTTTTCACCGGCGGTAATCAGAAACAGTGGATCCGATTAAAAAAATCAGCAGCCATCTTGTGACAACCTCCTCAGTTACTTCATTCTCAACTGCTAGACAATACATTATATGACTCTTCCTCTTTATTCATAGCTTTATTCTTAGGCAATCGTGATTCAGGGGGCGATGGTTACTCTATTCCCTGGAACTATTAATAAAGAGGAACTGATATTTCCTGTAAATAGTGAAACTTCAACTGTAACCGCTTTCGCAAGCGTTGATTACCGTTGGGGGAAACTTCCAGCAGCAAATTTAAATAGAAGATTTCCCCTTATTTAAACGCTTTATTAATACAGGTTCAGTGTTGCCAGTGGGCTACTTTTTTAAATTTCAGATTTCTTGATAGGAACCACTTTTTTGAAACGGTAAATTTCCCTTTCTTTAGGCCATCATTAATATGTCATTAAATAAGGCTCATTTTACCATTTCAAAAAAGCTGTGCCAATCAAGAATCTGATTTTTAAAAAAGTAGCCCATCTGGCACTACCCCGCTCTACAGGTTTTCAGCCATAATTATTGGCTAAAATAGATGTTTATTTTTACTGGTGGAAATTCACTTTGGTGGTAGTCAAGGTCTGCGTTTCTGAGATATTGTGACAACCTAGACAACCCCTTATCAGTGTCAGTGAAAAAGATTATATTACATGGGGAATCTGACACCAGTAAAAACAAATAGCATTTTTTTTTCATATTTGTTAGAAGATATTCCCATGGACAAGACCTTTAAATGACAGGAACTTTTCCATTTAAATTTACAGGTGGGAAGTTTGACCTGGCGGTAATAAGAAACCGTTGATCCGATGTAAAACATCAGCCACAATCTTGTGACAACTCCCTCAGTTACTTCCAAAGACTTTGAAGATACATAGACCGGCAAACTGCCAATTTAACTGAGGATTTTTGATCGCAGCTGTTGTACGGCAGTATATATGTTTTATATTTTAATTTACCTAAAAAAATGCTTTTATCGGCGTATTTTTTCATTGCGGATCACTACCCTATTTCATTTAGGCCTTTTTTTTTTTACCAAAAAATACCTTATTATTCATCATTTTTTTTTTTTGTTTTTTTCGTATAGCAAGTAAGTATTTAAATAAACATCCTCCAAGGATAAAAATATAGTGTTACTTTCGTTAATATGCACTTTTTTAATTATCTTTTTGCATAAAAAGTAGTTTAAAAAACGTAGATTTCTTTACAAGTAATTTAAAATTTTGTAAATTACTATATTATGCTACAGTTTCTACCTTTAATCTAAAGTTCTCTACCAGTTACTTTTGTACGTCACACTTAAAAAAAGGTGGAATTATAATCTTTAGCAATCTGTTTCCATATAAATTTCGCCTGTATTTAGGTTTATAAGGCATGTTAAAATTAGATACTCTTTTTCAAACATACCATCCATAAAATTATTAATAGATTGCCTTATTTAACTTTATTTCTGAAAATTCAATATTTATAACGCATATTTAGGTATAAAAAATAGCTTCATGTAAAAAAAAATGTGCCATAAACTTCATATATATTGATAAAAAGTATTTTTTAAGCTCATTCTAGCCATAGCACTTAATGGTAAATAACCACAATTGACGTGCAAACCTCGTGGTTCAGGTGTTTCAATTTACTTCAGATGGCTGCCATTATTTCGCATGCTTTTGAATGGGAATTGCCGGTCTATGTATCTTAAAAGTCTTTGGTTACTTCACTCGCAACTGGTAGACAGTACACGATATGTCTCCTCCATTTTATTCATAACTTCAATCTCTATTTATCTCCTTTTCTTCATCCATAGCTCCATTGATGAGACAAGTGATTTACTTCAGAATAGGAATAACCGAAAAGATAACTTAAGCATGTGCAAAATCATGTCTCTTTTCTTTTTACAGAAATCCAATTGTTTCTAAATTAAAATCTCACTACTCTCATAAATTATCGCTCAGAATTTCAGATTATATGCAAAATAAATGAAAATTTAGAATTCATTCTAGGAAAATTTGCCGCTAAGCGTTTATTTTTTCTATTTAATAAAAAAAATCGTTTACAAAGAAAAGAAATCCAATTACCTAAATTAATTGTATTAATTTTCTATTCACACGTTATCAAAACGAAATTATATTTTTCTTCATAAAAAGTTATTATTTTTATTCTTGTGATCGATTTTCATTTCAATGGTTTAAAAGGATTTTTTTCAATTTCAGAGTTTGCTGAGTTAAGTTTTAAGAATAATTTAAATTGTATCTTCATCGTATATTCAGGTTGCATATTTTGTTTTTTGACGGGGGGGGGGGGGGGGGGTATTGTTACGTGTATGTTAAATTTTTAATAGGTGAAGTACTAATTTTTTTCCAATTGTTGCATGTTAAAACCGTTACTATATTATTTTTATTTATGATTTTCTTTTAAATTTAGGCATGTATATAAAAAAATGCAGTTATGTAAATTAATAGTTTTAATTTTGTACCCTCAAGCTATCAAAACGTAATTATTATGCTTTTCATAACGATATAATTCTTTTTTGTCGATTTTTATTTCAGCGATTAAGATCAACTTTGTTTTATTTTCGGATGTGATGACTAAATTTTCAGAATAATTATCAAAGAATTCGATGTTCGCGGCTCGTATATACTTTCTTAAAAGTGTATTTTTCCATGATTTTTTTCATGATTCATTTGATATGCTAAAGTAAATTTTCACTTTTGTTGTATGCTAAAATTGCATTTGAATTAATACTTATTCATGATTTCCTTTCGACTAATTAAATATGAAAAGGAAATGCCTAACAAACGTTCAAATTAAAAAAAGTGACATTCCCCAGGAAAAACATGTCGGAAATTGTACGTCAAACGTGGCAAATGAGGTGCGTTCGTACTATAACTAGTTTTATAAATATTCAGATCTTGGTGCAATAGCTGTTGCACTATTATGAAAAGATACATAAATACAAAATTTATTCCTATTCAATATATTAAATTCAGTAATGCGAAAATAATAGGACTCCATCTTAACCCCTTGAAGGACGGTGATGCTTCTACAGCATCACATAATTTTAATCCCTAATTACCACATTGGCACCTGAATTTTTATATGAAAATTTCACTTTTATTTAGTACGCCAAAATACACTTTTACTTGTTTATAAATAATTTTTCTTATAAATGCTGGTGTCAATCAATTATTTCAAAATTTTACAGATACAAGTACCTTGCCACTGAAAGGGTTAAACAGAACTTCATCACCATGGCAACCTAGACCTATCATGGGATATCATTGAATTAAAGATGTATGACAGGATTAATTAGAATGAAGAAAACTTTTATTAATATCTCTTTAAATTTTGCTTCGATTTACATAAAATTTGAAATGACTCTATAAAATTCTGCAACGATTCTGTGCATTAAGAATATTTTATAGGTGATTTATCACATTCATAGGTGCCAACCTCAAACTAATCTTCCGTAATACTCGCCTTAATTTAACCCTGGATTAATTCGTTTCGAACCAGATTTTTTTTAAGAAATGAAATTAAACATGTCCCATGTACGAACTTGGAATTAAATAAATAAGCATTCATGAAATAAATATTCTGGTTCGAAATGTGGTTAACCTGGGTCAAATTAATCCAGACATTAAGGAAGATTAGTTGAAGGTTGGCAACTATGCACATTGCTAACTGAGCATAGTACCAACAGAGTGAAAAATGTCCAATCCGGGAATCGAACCTGGAACACTTGGAATAGAGCTCCAAGTGTTCTACCATTTAAGCCACGAATACGATATCCAGCGAAGCATCTCACACCCACATGTGTTGGGAAGGCTGCAACTGCAGAACAAGATGGTATAGTTTTCATGAGCACACAATCCTGCGGCGAAACATGGGACACAAATAAACCCAGCGTCGGTGATCACACACACATATATATATATTTTAATTAATTTTTCATCAGTGAAATTGTGCTCGAAATTTTTGAATAATTAATACTTGATTTATCAGATTGTTAACTAAGCGTAGATAACTAGAGTGAAAAATGTCCAATCCGGGAATCGAACCTGGAACACTTGGAATAGAGCTCCAAGTGTTCTACCATTTAAGCCACGAATACGATATCCAGCGAAGCATCTCTCACCCACATGTGTTGGGAAGGCTGCAACTGCAGAACAAGATGGTATAGTTTTCATGAGCACACAATCCTGCGGCGAAACATGGGACACAAATGAACCCAGCGTCGGTGATCACACACACATATATATATATTTTAATTAATTTTTCATCAGTGAAATTGTGCTCGAAATTGTTGAATAATTAATACTTGATTTATCACATTGTTAACTAAGCGTAGATACACTAGAGTGAAAAATATCCAATCCGGGAATCGAACCTGGAACACTTGGAATAGAGCTCCAAGTGTTCTACCATTTAAGCCACGAATACGATATCCAGCGAAGCATCTCTCACTCACATGTGTTGGTAAGGCTGCAACTGCAGAACAAGATGGTATAGTTTTCATGAGCACACAATCCTGCGGCGAAACATGGGACACAAATGAACCCAGCGTCGGTGATCACACACACATATATATATATATATTAATTAATTTTTCATCAGTGAAATTGTGCTCGAAATTGTTGAATAATTAATACTTGATTTATCACATTGTTAACTAAGCGTAGATACACTAGAGTGAAAAATATCCAATCCGGGAATCGAACCTGGAACACTTGGAATAGAGCTCCAAGTGTTCTACCATTTAAACCACGAATACGATATCCAGCGAAGCATCTCTCACTCACATGTGTTGGTAAGGCTGCAACTGCAGAACAAGATGGTATAGTTTTCATGAGCACACAATCCTGCGGCGAAACATGGGACACAAATGAACCCAGCGTCGGTGATCACACACATATATATATATATATTAATTAATTTTTCATCAGTGAAATTGTGCTCGAAATTGTTGAATAATTAATACTTGATTTATCACATTGTTAACTAAGCGTAGATACACTAGAGTGAAAAATATCCAATCCGGGAATCGAACCTGGAACACTTGGAATAGAGCTCCAAGTGTTCTACCATTTAAACCACGAATACGATATCCAGCGAAGCATCTCTCACTCACATGTGTTGGTAAGGCTGCAACTGCAGAACAAGATGGTATAGTTTTCATGAGCACACAATCCTGCGGCGAAACATGGGACACAAATGAACCCAGCGTCGGTGATCACACACATATATACATATTTTAATTAATTTTTCATCAGTGAAATTGTGCTCGAAATTGTTGAATAATTAATACTTGATTTATCACATTGTTAACTAAGCGTAGATCCACTAGAATGAAAAATATCCAATCCGGGAATCGAACCTGGAACACTTGGAATAGAGCTCCAAGTGTTCTACCATTTAAGCCACGAATGCGATATCCAGCGAAGCATCTCTCACCCACATGTGTTGGGAAGGCTTCAACTGCAGAACAAGATGGTATAGTTTTCATGAGCACACAATTCTGCGGCGAAACATGGGACACAAATAAACCCAGCGTCGGTGATCACACACACATATATATTTTTTAATTAATTTTTCATCAGTGAATTGCGGCGTTAATACGGGTTAGGCTCCCTTAGAAAGACCCCCACGAAGGGCACTCCACCCCGGGCCTATATCCCTCGAGCAGATAATTAGCCGTCATAAATACAACCAACCAACCAACCAACCATCAGTGAATTGCGCTCGAAATTAGTGAATAATTAATACGTGATTAATCATATTGTTAACTAAGCATAGATCCACTGGAGTGAAAAATATTCAAGCCGGGAATCGAATCCGGAACCCTTAGAATAGCGCTCCAAGTACTTTATCATTTAAGCTACGAAGACGATACCCAGCTTAGCATATGTCACTCAAATATGATGGTAAGGCTGCAACTGAAGTACAAGATGTTGTGTTCGCTACAATCCTACAACGAATTTTTTCATCAGAAATATTGATATTAAAAAAAAACCGACCTTTGGAAACCCTGCGAGAGAAATTAAACTTTGCAAGAGAAATGTGAAAAAAAATATTATTCTTTGAAATAACTAGTATTCAAAAACCAACCGGGTAGGAGACTTGTATATTAATATTTTTGTCTGCAGTTGTAATATCATTCAGCTTTCGATAGTTTATGCAAAGACACATATCACTGTTAGGTTTTCGATGTAAGGACAATAGGAGCTGCATACGAGGATTTACATTCTTCTATAATACCCTGTTCTAGTAAAACATCCCATTCTTTCTTTAATAATTCTTTCTTCATAGGCGACATTCCGGAGGGTGATCCAGCTGCTGGTGCATGGTTCCTAGTAGGAATATGATGTTCCATAAAAGGATTGGGCTCTGCTCCTGGTTTGATCCCATCTTCATATTCTCGTATCTTCACATTGGTCTTCAGGTAGATGATTCCCTTCTTCTTCACGTAATACAGATTAATTAAAAACGTTCGGCAGGTCCTGTGTAAGTAATGGGTCATTATCAGGAAAAAGATAAAAAACTTGATGAGGACTGTGATGAAAATACCACTTCCGGTTCTTTACATCAAGGACAATTCCTGCCCTTTTCAAAAAGTCAATACGTAATAAAGTACGATTACCTTCCACTTTACCGTTTGCCCCGAGGTAAGTCGGGGGTAACAGCACTGTTTCCCCATACCTGTCGCCGGGGAAGTGGTTAATAATTGGGTAAAGCAAGTAATTCTATTTTTTTTAATTACTTTTACTTGTATAGTTACTTCAGTATATAAAACTTCACCATTAGATTTAATTCCATTCGCTAAAGTCCTGGTAATTACTTTGGGCTTAAAATCAACTTCTTGTCTTTTTAATAAGTTGTATGAAAGACAAGGGATCCGCAATGGATTACTTGCTCCTGTATCAGTACACGCTGTTCCATAACATCCATTTATGTAGACATCTAGAGTGGCAAGGTGAGCAGAATCTGATACACATGTATACAAGCCTACGCTATTAAGTTCTGTAGATCCTGTTTTGAGAAAAGGATTACATTTGGACATTTTGAACGAATGTACCCAGGATTCCCACACCCACAACATGTTAAGAGGGGTCTATGGTATTCCCAGCGCATGCTATTTTTTATCTGAACAATTTTTATTTTTCGTGTAAAAGTATTACCTTTAAACCTTTCACGTTTTTCGTAAATCTTATCTTTAACTAGGTATTTCTTTTAAGGGACACTGATATATTTTTCTTTTCCAGATTCTTGCTGAATACTAACGCAACTATCTAACTCCTCTACTAGTTCTTCTGGAGATATTATATCACACTATTAGTCCAAAAAATGCTCCTTAGTGTCTGGTGGAGCACTTTTTTTTTTAATCTCATCAGCCATCATGAGGTCCCTTAATTAATCAAAAGCGCTAATATTCAGACCTTAAATCTAACCCTTAAAACAAGTAAAAATTAAATTCAAAAAATCAAAAAACACCGACTGATTAAAAAGGGAACTAATTAATTATTTCTCATCAATGTAAAAATATTTTTTTTATTTACTTGTATTGATGACATTTAAGTTGTGTTTAGTTGTTAGTTCCTATCTATAAACACTGTTTTGATGAGGCCTATAGATTTCTATGATGGTTAGAGTTGCAGTTAAGCTAGAGATCCTACCTGCACAACTTCCAGATTGTGTAATATTTAAACGGAGCTTCTGACTGTAAAATAGTCAATGAAACATCGTCTTCATTTTCAAAGACGTATCCAATGATATGCCGCTCAATAGGGTGCGTAAACGTTTTCGTCTTTACCGCCATTTTGAATTTATAAAAACACAATCTAGCCTACAACCATCGGACAGTTAAGAAAGAATCGATAAAGATCTCATTCATTTAAATCCATCCAGCTGTTGGGCTGATTCGAGGGTATAAAGAAATACACATAACTCTTCTTGGCAGTCGGGTAATAACTTTGCAACGCAAAATAAAAATCTTTCCACGTACGATCTGGGGATTTCCTATGTTTGATAAATAACTGTCTAAATTTTTCCGAACTCAATTTGAATCTTTTTAAGAGCATTGATTTTACATGCGAATAAATTTGAGATAATTCCTCGTGTTTCCTAGCTATTAAATTAGCACTTTCACTTGGCACAGAGCCAATTACATGTGTAACCCTGATACTTTCTGGAAATTTTAGAAATTATAACTATCGTTCAAACAACGTTAGAAAAAATTTTATGTCGTTAATATTCGGATCAAATTTAAGAACTAACTTTTGTATTTCGAATTTAAGATTTTGCTCATCGGAAGCATTTAAACTTGAATCCCTAGTATCAATTTTATTTTCGATTCCAAATTTTGCAAGCTCGAAAGCCCTTCCTTTTCCTAATTGACGCTCTTTTTCGCCTGTTCTTCTTTCCTAGTGTTTGTCATAGTATTCAACATTTCCTCCACAAACTCTTCTTTGCAGTTAGGACTATTTTCTATTAAAGTCCGTAAATCGACGATTTTATGACACACATCTACGTTTTTCCCCAACTCTTCAGCCAAAATATTTAAATCTTCTTTTTCCCCTTTCCCGAGAAACGCCATGCTTCTAACTTTTAATTTTTAAACTCAGTAAATTGCAAAATAAACAACCGAAACAAATTTTGGTTCCTCGCCTACGGAATTTTTTTTACCAAAATGTTAAACAAAACAATCAAAATAAACATATAAACAATATGGCAATAAAATTTAAACAGTAAAATCTTCTTACTGAAAAAATAAACCTGTTCTGTTTATACCAGTTACGTATACCAAGTACCTAACTGAGTACTAACGCAAATAATAACGCTTTACGTGATGGCATTTCGATTAATATACTCATAATTTACACTTAAATAAATATATCAATAAACATATATAAAAATAATAAAATAAAACAGTTTCCTAATTTAAGTTAATTGCCTACAATGGTACCAATTTTGAAAAAAAAGAACAAAAATTAAAAAATAAAAATAAAAAAAAAATAAAAAAAAATCGCATGTAGAATTTTAATGATATTTGTTCACGCAACCAAAAATAAATAAAAATAAAAATGATCTAATACTTTAAAATATCATAGCCATGATCATTTATTTAACCACATAAAAGAAAAAAGAACAAGAATCTCAACAACATAAAAAGGTAAAATATCAATGTATAGTGTATTAGAAATAAAACGTTTCAAAATAAACAAAATTAAATACTCGTAAAACTGCAAAGACGCTGATCCGCCTTCCACCGGTCCGGTTTTTTTTTAATCTCGGTAATTCTGGAAAAGAATTTCGTGGTAAGTTTTTACAACATATGCAATAGCAGGTATCCCTCTCGAGAAGTTTTTTTGACCACCACTTTTTTTCAAAGAAAAATGTTCTTTTTAGATGTATTTTATAAATGTTGTAGAAAATCATTCCAAAAACAATTGTTGTTGCAAATTTAAAAACCTACAACGAAATTTTGTTATCAGAAATATTGATATTCAAAAAACCGACTGGTGGGAACACTGCGATAGAAATAAATTTGGAAGAGAAATGTGAAAAACAAAAAAAAAAGATATTATTCTTTGAAAAAAGTAGTATTCAAAAACTCACCGGGTAGGTGACCTGTAAATTAATATTTTTGTTACAAAAAGTTTTCAAGAATCATAATATATGAGAAATACTAAAAACTTTGCAAGATGCATAAAATAATGTAAAAAAAATATATGACGCTCATTTATTGTAATCACAAAATTTCTTTTATTTGCTGACACCACAAACATATATTTACACATAGACAATAGTTCACAAGCAGAATTACACATATTTAAACATAATTAAACCTCTCTCTGCGTAATTGTTTTATCAAAATAGCTTCAAAAATTGTGTATTTAACTCCTTCGTGACGAGCGTCTTTTAACAATTACCGGTTTTTCAAAACAAAAATTTTCGAATGATTTAATCGGGAAAATGCTCCGATTAGATAAGGCAAAATTTACAATGAAAAATAACTGGTGGGAATGATCAAGGAGGGTTAATTAGACGAAAAAAATGCATCCCCGATGAAATCTCGGGTTGCGCAAATTTTGTGACTTTACGTTGCCCGAGAAACTCTCGGGTTGCGCAGCAAGAGGGTTAACACCAAGTTTTGGTCTATTCACTTTTATCGGTCGACGAATGTGATTCACCTCCGCCAACTCATAACTGCTGGGAGGGAGGAGTTATTCCGTGCAAGGAACCAATGCCCTTAGCGCCCTCGGGCCATACAGAGAAGCAGCAAAAAGATGTGTAACAAGTGTGACTTAAAAAAAAAGTATAGGGAAAAAGTAAAATGATTAATCACTTTTAGGTGCGTTAGTAATTACATAAATACGTAGCTCCTGTAGTCGTCGTTTGGTCTGTCCGCAAATAACACCGCAAAAACTACACGACCGAATGGTTTGAAATTATATATGTAATCGTAGCAGAAAGTTGTCATTTCAAATTTTATGAAAATCGAATCAAAATTTATAAAGATATTAATAAAAGTTTTTTTCATTCAATTAAATCCTACCATACGTAATTAATTCGATGATATCTTTCGATAAGTAATGATTCTAGGTTGCCATGTTGATTACGTCCTATTTAATATCGAGTCCTAGGATTTCTGAATTACTGAATTTAATATATACAATAGCAATTAATTTTGTAATAATACATTTTTCATAAGAGTGCAACAGCTATTGCACCAAGATCTTAATGTTTGTAAAACTAGTTATAGTACGGACACATCTCATTTGCCACGTGTGACGAACAATTTCCGACTTATTTGTTTTTACCCATCGCCAAATTTCTCGAATTAAAAATGCATTGTATTCATTCAGTATAAGATAAGAAAATAGACAGAACAAAGTATTGGAAATGTGTTCAATTTACACATGTGTCTCTTTTAATATAGATTCAGTGGTTTCTAAATTTAAATCAAATTATTTCTTATAAATATTGGCATAGAGTTTTAGATTTATGAAAAGAAAATGTATTAAAATTTATTTTTGAAAAAGAATACTCTCTCATTATCTTTTTACTTCGTTTTCAGTGACGATAATGAAATCTTCACAAAAAATGCAATTATGTAAATTAATTGTTTTAATTTTTTACCCTCAAGCTATCAAAACGTAATTATTATGCTTTTCATGGAGATATAATTCTTTTTAGTCGATTTTCATTTCAGCGATTAAAATAAGTTTTCTTTTATTTTAGTATGTACTGAGTTAATTTTCAGAATAACTCGATGTTCACGGCTCGTATATTCTTTCTTTAATTTTTATTTTCCCATGATTTATTTTCCATGTTTATTTTAACATAATAACGTAAATTTTTCACATTTGCTGCATTCAAAAATATTATGTATATTAATATTTATTAAA
Source organism: Maratus speciosus (assembly GCA_963932465.1). Classification (NCBI taxonomy): domain Eukaryota; kingdom Metazoa; phylum Arthropoda; class Arachnida; order Araneae; family Salticidae; genus Maratus; species Maratus speciosus. The sequence continues at coordinate 318,440,382 of OZ010797.1, forward strand.
AACTTTCTTTCGGATAATTAAATAGGTAACAGACATTCTTTACAGACCTTCAAATTAAAAAAAGTAACCTTCACCAGGAAAAAAATCATATTAAGTAAAACAATTATGTTAATTTCTATTTAAGTTAAAAAAACGTGATTAAAAATTCCCTCCTAATTTTTTTAAAGATGCATTCATTATAGTGAGTTAAACACACACTTTTGTTTGTTCCAGGATTTGAAGAGTTCTTATAATCTATATTCATGACAAGTATTTAAGTCATTTAATGTTATTTCATTAGTATTATTATTAATAGTATTTGCTTTTTTAACCTTCCTACCATGAATGGGTCTAATTGACCCGTTTGAATAATCTATTTCATTCGATGCGAATCAGAAATATTTTTAAAAAGTGAGTTAAACAAAAGTCATATATTTCTAAGTTAAATAAATATGTTAAATGTTTTAAAATAAAAATTCCGGTGTAAAATGTTTTTATCAATGTTGAGTAAAATTTCAACAGGGCAGGAAGGTTTAAAAGGGGCAGACCCTGGTTATGAATGGGACAAAAATCCACCAGTAAAAAGGAGTAGAAATTTTCACCTGACTAATGATATACCGGGTGTCCTAAAAAGGACTGACTGATTTTAAAATTCAATAACTTGCAAACGGTGACAGATATTTAAAAAATTCTTGCAGGAGGGTTATGCATAAGGTCAAAAGTTTTTTTAAGGGGATTTTCGATTTTAGTTTGAATTACAAAAAATAGATGGCGCTACCATCAACAGACGCTAAATTCAGGCTCGATTTTTGGCACTTCGGGACCCACTCAATACATTTTCATCTCCTCTTTCCGCATTGAAGAACAGAAAGACCAAAAAATCGAGCCTGTATTTAGCGCCTACTGCTTACAGCGCCATCTATTTTTTTGTAATTTGAACTAAAATCGAAAATCACTGTAAAAAAACTTTTGACCTCATGCATGACCCTCCTGCAAGAATTTTTTAAATATCTGTCATCGTTTGCAAGTTATTGAATTTTAAAATCAGTCAGTCCTTTTTAGGACACCCGGTAAATTCTGCACGAATAAGGTGAAATTTTCTATTGAAATTTATTAGTGGAATTTTCCCCGGCGGGAATCAGTCCCTGGTGAGGGGTATTACATGCTTGTTAACCCTTTCAGGGACAAAGCAATTCCATTCCTAAAATGTTGAAATTAATGATCGACACCGGAATTTGAAAATAAGTTTATTTTTACATAAGAAAGAGCTATATTTCACATATATAATAAACCGAAAAACTTTTACAAAGATTCTGGTGCCATTGTGGCGTTTGGGAATTAAAATTAAGTGGTTTCATAAACATACCACCGCATCTCAAGGGATTAAACGTAGTTATGATAAAGTCAAATTTTAGGTGCATTTGTAGCTATATAAATGCTTAGCATTTATATAGCTGCCCGCATATTACCCGTCTGCCCGCATATTACAGCGCAAAAACTACCCAATCGAATGGTTTGAAATTTAATATATATAATCGTTGCGGAATTTTGTCGAGTCGTTTAAAATTTTATGAAAATCGATACAAAACTTAAAAATATATTAATAAAAGTTTTCTTCATTCTACTAAATCCTATCATACGTAATAATTTCAATGATATCCCGTGATATGTAATGATTCTAGGTTGCAATGGCGAGGACGTCATATTTAAGATGGAGTCATTTTATTTCCATATTACTGAATTTAATATATATAACCGTCAAATTTTATGAAAATCGAATCAGAATTTAAAAAGGTATTAATAAAAGTTTTCTTTATTCTATTTAATCCTATCACACGTAATTAATTCAATTGTATTCCATGATTGGGAATGATTGTAGGTTGCCATGGTGATTACGTACTATTTAAATTTGTGTCATATTATTTCCGTATTACTGAATTTATTACATATATTCGTAATAAATTTTGTATTCATGCATTTATGCAATAGAGCGCACCAGCTGTTGCACCAAGATATGATTATTTATAAAACTAGTTAGAGTAGGAAAGTACCTCATTTGTCACGTTTGACGTACACTTTCTGACTTGTTTAAGAGAGGCAGGGCCTAATTACCAATGGGACAAACTTCCACCAGTAAAACAGTGTAGAAAATTTGCCTTTTTAATGACAGAAATTCTGCACGAATAAGGCGAAATTTTCTATTGAAATTTATTGGTGGACGTTTGCCCCAGCGGCAATCAGCCGCTGTTGAGTTGTGTTATATGCATGTTAAATTTAGTTATGATAAAGTCAATTTTTCACAATTTAGACACGACAATATTATTAATATTTACAAGCGATCCAACCATTGGCTCCCAGGTTATAGAATATACTGTTCGGTATACAGAGCATAAGTGAAAAACACTTTTAATTCAAAAATCTAATAGTATTTTTCCATTTAATATTTTCCATTAGGTTGATCGTAACCAACACCAAAATGTCGTTTTATGTGAAATATATCAATTAAAGTTTTGAAATTTATTAACAGCTCATTAATAGTCGAAGAAATCGACAAAGACTTTCCTGTTTACATAATAGCCTTTTTTAAAGAAAATAAGTTAAAACTGGTGTGAACTGGGGTCCCAAATGGTCCGCCAACTGAATACCAATAAATTTTAACAGAAAATTTTATGGTAGGCTTGCGCTAGAATTAAATTTCAAAGGTGTTTTCTGGGCGGTTTCTGAGAAAAATCTAAAAAGAAAATTTTTCTAAAAAAATATTGGTATTCAGTTGGCGGACCATTTGGGAGCCCCTGTGTGAATGAATAAGAACAAAAAATCTTCTTAAAACACCATCAAAATTTTTAAATGCGCTAGGCCAGGAGTGGCGAACCTTTTTTGAGTATGCGTGCCAAAAATTTCAAAATTATTATGTATCAACATTCTAACGTGCCAGAAACATTTTAAATTACAGAAAATCAATAATTATTTATTATAGAATTTTTACTTAAATATTTTTACACATAAACTAAATTTGATTCCTATCTATTTTTATTATACTATATTTACTCAATAATACAGCCTTGTCGCATAAAATTCCGTATTAATAATCTATAAATGAGTTTTTCTATTACTGTATAAATCCAAATCAGATACTTTTTAGTTCTTCAGGTAGAAGCAAGTTCAATAGATACATAATCATTTACACTAACAGTTAAAATTCAATTTTCAAAATTAAAACCTAATGAAATAAAACCTAATCTGAACTCGAAACGTGTCAGTTAGGTATATTACTATGCAAACTATCTCTTAAAAATAATTTTTAAAAATTAAATCTTTAAAATTTGACAGAGAAGCAAAATGATTTGGAAAACACTCTATGTTGAATGGTTCGGCGAGAAAATGACGCAAAAACGTCGCTTTCATTCAGTTTATAATACCTTAATTTTATCAAAAGTAACGGATCATTTTAAAGTAAATTATTTACCTGTTACTATACTTTTTGTGTAAAAACATAAAAGGGATTGCTCCCCATAATCTGAATATAATCTATAACAAGTTTTTTCGCGTGCCAGAGATGTTTTCTTACGTCCCAATTCTCGGCACGCGTGCCATATGTTCGTCATCCCTGCGCCTTTCGAAAGATCTGAGTCTTTCATCATCATGCGCAAAGAAGACGTGCTTCTACTATGAAAGCAGCAGTAAGACTGAAATGACAAATAAGAGAAAGGAAACAAGCTGAAGAAACAGCCAATAAGAAATTAGAAATCAACAGCCAATATGAAAGTAGAAGTCAACAACCAATCACAGAAGAGTATAATCAAAACAAAAGAACACAGAATAGAAGAGGCAAAAATTAGGAGCGAAAAATAATAATGATAAAAATAAAAATAAAAAATACATATATTTAAATATGGGAACACATGAAAATAAAAATAAATAAATTAATAAAATATATGAATAAAAGATAATTTATACCATATGAATATGAATAAAACATATAATATATATATATGAATAAAACATGTAATATATATACCGTAATATGAATAAAAGATAATTTTAGCATTTTGAAAATTAAAACTATGGCTGGAATCCCAAGAGTGCTTGATAATAGAAGATGCACTTCTACTATTGCTAATCTTCTATTGCCAAGCACTCCTAGGATTCTGGCCATAGTTTTAATTTTCAAAATGCTAAAATTATCTTTAATGCGAACAGTATCTCTGAATTGGACTTTCTTGAAAATCTAGCTATTTATCTTAATCGTGATGCTATTGTTAAGGATAAATTTGATTCCACAATGCTCTCTGCAACTTGGAAAAACCTTTTCAGTACTACTATATAATTTATTTTTGTATTAATTAATTTTAGTCTGTTTTTTATATTTTGTTCCTTTATTTATTTTTATTTTAATGTGTTCCCATATTTAAATATATGTATTTTTTATTTTTATTTTTATTATTATATTTTTTCTTCCTAATATTTTCCCCTTCTACTCTGTGTTCTTTTGTTTTGATTATACTCTTCTTTGATTGGCTGTTGTCTTCTACTTTCCTATTGGCTATTGATTTGTAATTTTCTATTGGCTGTTTCTTCAGCTTGTTTCCTTTTCCTTATCTCTCATTTCAGTCTTGCTGCTACTTTCATAGTAGAAGCGCGTCTTCTTTGCGCCTGACGAAGAAAGACTCAGATCTTTCGAAAGGCCTAACGCATTTAAAAATTTTGATGGTGTTTTAAGAAGATTTTTTGTTCTTAGCCTTTTTTTAATCTGATTTTTTTTTCAGAGTGTAAGCGGGTTGTGCGATTGCATGTCTGTTAAAGTTGTGCTTTATTTTATTTATTTATTTATTTATTTATTCGTCTGTTTTTAACTTCGTTAAGAACTATTATCAAGTAAAAAATGCTGAGCTATGTAATAGTGATCCTTGTAATAAGGTTTTTCTGTAACTTCGGATAAGTAAGAAATTGGAAAATGCTTTTGCATTTTTAAACTGTAAATTTTAAACTGTAAATTTCTGCGATAATGTACAAATACGAATACACAATGACGCATACACGAAAATCAAATTTTCATGTCTACATAAAGAGTGAAGGATTTTATATTTTACATTCGTGGAGCTTTTGGCGAGAGTTAGATATTGGCTAAGATACAGATCTTACCAACGGATGACCGTTGCATTGGAATGCATAGGGAAGTTTAAATTTAGACCAGTGGTTCCCAACCTTTTTTGGGCCATGCCCCACCAAAGCGTCAGTAATGTCGCTATGTCCCCCCCCCCCTCTTAATCTGTAAATTATGTCTGTTATTTTTTTAAAAAGCGAACTCTATTCACACAGTGGAAGAATAATAAAGCCTTAAAAATAACTATTCATTTCATATTTTTTAACCTATCAAAGAGGTGAATCTTTTGTGAGAAATGTGTTTTAACAAAATTTTAATAAATTCAGTGAGGTTATACATCTCCGCCTTTCTGCGATAAAGAGTTTTTTTTTTTTTTTTTGTTCTTTTCTAACTTACCTCAATGTTAAAAGAAAAATGATATGTGATAATGCAGACCGGACATTTTTATCTTCATTTGTGCATTTTTATCTTCATAAAATATCTTGAAAGGAGACTTACATTTAACGTTAAAACTGATGACATTCATTCAAACGTTTTATAATTCATTTTTGTGACTTATTAATAAATGGTGGGAAAGCTTTGTACGCTAAAATTTCTTTCTATGGAATATACAAGACACATGAAGTATTTCAAAAGTCTCATCTTTATAAAAATGCAGTCGCTGTTATTTTCAATCACAACACATTTTCTATGTTTTCCCTTTCGAAATATTGTTAATTGTCTTCCATGCATTATCTGAGTTTAAAATTTAAAATGATTACGCTATCATGTAAATTAATTTACTAAGCAGGATGCCTGCACCAGAGCTACATATATATTTACTATCTACACATTTTATTTTCTAATGCTATTTAATATTTATAAGTTTTATAAAGTTTGTAGAATATCGTTCAGATGTTTCATATATTTTTAAGGGTAAATAGGCTCAAGATGTTCTTTTAAGTAATCTCACATGTAAAATAATCTTCCAATGACATATAGCAGAGCAAATAGAAGTAGAAAGATCTTTAAATAAATAATCGAAAGCGTTATAAAAAAATAATATGTAAAATTTGTCCCAGAAAAATTATAGAGGGATTTAATATTAAGTAATGTGAAAAACCTATTTTAAAAGTTTTCTTTTATAAATATTCTGGCTTTAAATGCATTTTAAAGGTTTCATTGGGTACATTTTTTAAATTCAATATAAAAAACTGTTTTTAAATTTTTTTCTTGCATGCCATTTATTTTTAACCTGCAACAATACTTTTCAAAAAAAAAAAAAAAAAAAAAAAGATAGAAGAAACTGATAGAGAATGAGCAACAAATTTGGAATTGCCCCCCTAGAAAGTCAAATTGCCCACCAGTGGGGCGTACGCCCCACGTTGGGAACCACTGATTTAGACGAAAAGAATAATAGACGATAATTAGCCAAGCGTTAGTACGTTAGAAAGTGTGAAAGAATTTGATGGTTGCCGATACATTTGGAGCGGGTGCGACAGATTATTTACCGATTAGACAGAAATTAAAGGCGACATATGTTTAAAAGTACATCTGGATTATTAACATTATCATACAATCGTTGATCTAACTAAAATTTTGACTATCTTTTAGAAAAGCTACGAACTAACAATTCTGACTGAGATAAAATTTCATGAGCAGATGCAACGCGAAAGGGATTTTTTTGAATAAAGTGGTTGTGAAAAATATTCCTTTTTTTTTTAATTTTATTTTTTTAGAAAAAAGAGTAGATTGATTTATCTGGGAAGAAAGTAATACATCAGAGGAAAATAGATTAATTTAACACTTAGCTATGCAAAAAAAAAAATAGAACGACACAGATTTTTCTTGAGTTCTATATTAATTTTTAACTACAGTCTGTCCATAATTAAACGACCCTACTTTAAAGTTGTCTACAGACAAGACTATTATTCATAAAGTTCTGAAATTTTGTGAAAGTCATAATAAAGGGATGGGTATTTGTTTAAGCAAATTAAACAAACAAAAACAATAGTTCAAAATTTCGCCACCAGAGGACGATTTCTAATAAATTACACATTTAGCATTACGGTAGTTTAGAAATTTCATTTACAGGCTGTCCATAATTAAACGACTCTATTAAAGTTGTTTACAGACGAAACTGTTGTTCAGAATGTCGTGAAATTTTGTGGAGGACATAATAAAGGTATGGGACTTTGTTTGAGCGAAAAAAAAAATAGGAGGCCGTTTTTTAACGAATTACACATTTAGCATACATTTACGATAGTTAAGCAAATTTTGTTATGACAAAAAGTGTTCCGCATGAAGGTCATCATTTTAAGATACCATTTGGAATCGTAAGCTAGCATGCCACTTGCCACAGTTGAGGCAGTGTGTTCTGGAAAATGCCAGGAACATGTCGTGAAATGCTGTCTTTAGAATCAGGTTAAGTTAATAAATAAAATTTCTAAACTATCGTAATGCTAAATGTGTATTTTATTAAAAATCGCCCTCTGGTGGCGAAATTTTGAACTGTTGTTTTAGTTTGTTTTCTTTGCTTAAACAAATTCCCATCCCTTTATTATGTCTTTCACAAAATGGGACCGGGATGAGTTCCATATCCTGTGCCGCTTGGCGAACTTGGTAAAAAAAAATCTCGCCAATTTTTCAAGATGGCGGAAAAACACCATTTCTAAATCTTTATGTTATTTATAAATCAATGATTTTGCACCCTTTATAAAAATAGAAAATTGTGTAAAAACATGGATTTATAAATAGCATAAAGATTTAAAAACGAAGTTTCTGCGCCATCTTGGAAAATTTCTTCCGATAGAAATACACAAATTTTAGCAGTATTCTAAATAAATATAAACAAATGTGCTTTTTGAGATGAATACTTGTTATTGTCAGGGGGGCTCTGCCCCCCTGAACCCCCCGTTATTAAAACATTTTCGACAATAAAAAAGAGAAAAAAAACAGGCCAGAAACTTTTTATAAATTTCAACAATATTTCAAAAACTATTATTTTTAATGCAGGTAAAATCTCGCTCACAACTGCCAAAAATTTTTTATTAAATCATACAAAAAAAAAAAAAAATCAGCAAGAATTTAATGTTTACAAAAAGGATCGCAGTTAGGGTCTGAAACAGGATGTGCAAATACACACAATAAAACAATAACTTCTGAAAAAGCACATTTGCATAGATTTATTTTAGAATGCTACTAAAATTTGTGCAATTGCATCGGAAGAAATTTTCCAAGTGGCGCTAAAACTTCGTTTTTAAATCTTTATGTAATTTATAAATCCATGTTTTTACATCATTTTCAATTTAAAAAATGGTGCAAAATCATTGAATTATAAATAATATAAAGATTTAAAAAAGATATTTTTCCGAAATCTTGGAAAAATTAACGAGACTTACCTGACATTGATAGAAGCACAGAGTAATCCGAATGTGTGTCTGGCGTGGAGGCAAATCTGTTATCCAACTTATTCAAAATTACGCTGAGTAATTGTTCATGTGACTAATGAACCAATAAGCTTCAAGATCAGCGTTCTTCAAACTAGCGTCATCAAACGGACTTTCCGAAAAAAAGCATCCCTAAAGCCGTTCAAAATCTTTCAAAATCCGACGAACAAACGTAAACCAGATTAAAATATTTATCGCCAAAAAAGCGCGCCAAAAAGTCGCCAAATCTTCCGGCACAGGATATGGGACCAGTCCCGGTCTCCGATTCTCATCCAAATTCCCATCCCCTTATTATGTCTTTGACAAAATTTCACAACTTTATAAACAGTAGTTTTGTCTCTAGACAACTTTAAAGTAGGGCCGTTTAATTATGGACACCCTGTATATAGGGATAATATCAACTACTTATAAAGACCAATATATGTGATATCAAACGATATCCCAAGATTTTTCTATTGTTTTAATTAGAAATATGTTAATCTTCCAGAATCGTTGTGCACTTGCTAGAAAAAGATTTTTAAAAACTTCATGTTTGAAAAATATTTAAAAAAAAGAAAACAATAAGTAAATTGTGATACAGTTTCAGATACACTGCATTTGAAAGTACATGCATTTTCGAATTCGAAGGTATAAAAATTTAAATTATACGATATCCAGAAGTAAATACATTTCAATAAAGGGAATTGGATTGCTTAGATCGTTGTCATCGTCGATTTGACATCACCATTACTCGTTGAAATGCTTATATTTTGTAATATAGAGTCAGTATTTTTAAATATACAGGGTGTTTCCGAATTCCACCGTCAAACTCAGATGGGTAATACTCAGTATCAACGGGATGAAAAATTAGAATAGAACATGGGTTCACAAACAACTTATTTATTCATAAATACAGGATATGTTTCATCCTAACTGAATGCGTGTTGACAGGAATAATTTTAAGAAAAATAAAAATATTGCAATGAAAATGCAACGATATGTATCTTCTTTTTTGTGAATCGTTTTAACATCATGAAAAGTTCTTAAAAACAGAGTGCTCACGCAATCGATGATACCGTATGAATTGATAATCGCAGTTCAATATGTGAAGCGTCAAGAGCATACAGCTGGCATGTCAGCCATTTTTTTTATTTATAACATCTATAGAAAAAGTGAGCATATCTATAAAAATTTCGACATAATATACAGTCGGTCCTCGTTATCCCGACACCCGGTTTTCACGTCACTCCGCTTATCACGTCAGTTTTGCAAAATCCCGATTTTCTGTATATGATTTTAATGTAACTACACTCCAGATTTTACGTCGTTGAATAACTTTCAACTCCGGATATCCCGACGGTTTTGGAAAAATGTCCATTTTTCATAATCCATCTTATAAGCACAGAAATCAAGCTGTAAGAAATGGTTTAGCCAAACGTTTCACAAAAGTGTCTAAAATACCCATTGTGATGAATTAGAAATTTTGCTTCAATCCTTTATCTGAATAAATAAACCCACGAACTATGAATGACCATTAAACCCCTTGGGGACGAGCGACACGTATACGTGCCGCATGAATCCTTGTTTTTCCTCACCAGTAAAATTTTACTGTAAAATTTGCCTTATTTAATCAGCGCATTTTCTCGATTCAAGAAGACACAAATTTCTGTTTTTAAAAAACGGTGACGAAAGATTAAAAATTGCGTAAAAGGCCCTCGTCCCGAAGGGGTTAAACTCCAGATAGACGTATCAGGCTACTCGCTGTCTTTTTGTTCCGGTCAGACAGAGCCTTCTTGTGGTTACACGGCGTTTTTCATCCGGAAATTATATGTATATATATAATATATATTTTGACATATCTTTAGGCCAGGGGTGTCAAACAGTGGCCCGCCGGATACCACTAAAATTTTACAGTTATCTTTTCCTTATCTAATCGTCGAATTTCTGCGATTCAACTTGTCGATTATTTCTTTAAAATTTTAGTGGTATCCGACGGGCCACAGTTTGACACCCCTGCTTTAGGCATTAACATATAATAAATTCTTATAAATGACCAGAGCCAAAACATTAAGGTCAGGAGAGGGGAATTTTTAGAAAATCCTTCTCGTCGCGGACTTGACATTGGTGCGCAGTATTTATAAACTGCGGTCTGTTCTGACTAATATTTAAATATTCACTAAAAATAAAGTAGTACTGGAGCAGCGCTTTTGTGTTGGAGCAAATTCAGTACCGCGCGGAGCTAGAAAAAGAGAATATTTAAAAACAAAAAAAACGAACAAAAAGCAGAGAGTAAAAATGGCAGAAACAGTTGCGACTAATTCTGACATTCCTCATCGCCGTTTTGAAATCATTAAAAAAAACGCTACACATGACACACTATGTCACATACGTATGTGCTTTGGTAGGAAAGAACGCAAAAGATTGGAGATGGGAGGAAAAGAAAAATAAAATTTAGGCATTGATTTTTTAGAAACACTATTTTCGTTGAAATCCGGTATGAGCGCAAATGAATTCAGACCAATATTTAGATTTCCACTAAAAATAAAGAAGTAGCGAAGCTGAGCTCCGGCGCAAATTAAGCACTGCTTATAGGTTATTACCTCAACCCTACATTAATTTTCATCTTAAATTCCTTCTTCATTGTATTAATCAGAGTAATTCGAACATAATATTTAATAAAGTAAATATTATCGTTATTCTGTTTGCGAATCGCCGGGTCAGTTAGAAACGAAATGCATGTCACTGCGTCAGCAGCAAATGTACAACACAACTACGAAAAATCGTTATCACAGCGCCCCCTTCCAAGGTTACATATCCATTTTCAACTGGGCCTTGGCGACAATAGTCAAAAACATATGTATGAAGTTAGGTTCAAACCTATGCTTTCCGATGAAACAATAATGAAAATAGCACAAAAATCGCTATTACAGCGTCCCCTCCCGGTGGAATATCCCCAAATTCAACCTGGACCTGCTGGCCATAGTGAAAAACATACACATGGAATTTTGTTCAATTCTATGCGTAACTTCATGCACTTTTCGATGATAGAATATTGAAAATGCACAAAAATCGCTACTGCAGCATCATCACAACAAAACACTTATATGAAATTTGGTTCAATTCTATGCATAATTTCGTATACTTTCCGATGATATAATGGGACACACGTATATACGGACAGACAGATATTTTGTAAAAACATGTTTTTCGGTATCTCCTACCATTAAAACGTGTAAATCCGTCGAAAACCGGAAGACGAATAAAATTTCGGCTACAATACTTTCTTCTATTATAGATAAAAGAAGGTAAAAAAAGATAATGCAAAACAAATATTTTAATAAAAGAATTTTTTTTAAGTTAAAAAAATTATATTAATAAAAGAAATTTTTTAAATTTTTTATGCAGTTTTTGACGTTTTTTTTTTTTTAATTTTGCGGCGATTTTCCCATATGAATAAAAGGAATCTGGCTTTATTTTTTAACCCAGTATAATAAATCTTGTCATTTTTTCAATAAAGTTTATTCGGAGTTTGAATTTTTCGCGAGTTTTTTTTATACGAATTTTAGAGTTTTGAGATTTGTAAAATGAACTCGGCTACCAACATTTAGCGAAATATAATAAATTTTCTCCTCTGCGAGTTTTGAACTGTTTTTTTTTCCATTTCATGGCGATTGTCTGCATTTGTGAAAGAATTCCGGTTTTAATTTTTTAGTCCGATATAGTAAATGCTGTCCTCTTTTTCTTTCTTTCTTTCTTTTTTTTTTCACTTTCATTTAAGTTTATTCGGAATTTTTCGCGATTCTTTTATGTAATTTTTCGAGATTTTCGCGTTCTGCAGAAATTTTTTGAAGTTCGTAAAAGGAATTCCGCTTTAAAATTGTAGCCTAATATAGTAAATTTGGCCTCTACTATTTTAGTGTTTTTCGTTGCGATTCTCTAGAATAATAATCGTCAGTTAACAAAATGCCCGGCTTTGGAAGAATTCCGGATTTCGACGTCCGGATTTGAGGCTTTGTACTGTATTTTTAAATCTGTATACGTGTTCTCCAAGAGTTATTAGAAAATGTTGATATAGTGCATTCACTAGGTTTTTTTCAAAAAGTCTGTTAAAATAATAGAATAAGTAAAATCATTTACAGAAAAAAAAAATTCCACCGCAGAACGGCATACAGAATACTATTGAAAGGAGTGAAGCCAGGCGAATCTGTCCGCCACGTGGCGTAATGCGCAAGCAGTTAAGGAATCTTTACAGTTGGCGCATCGCACGAATGGTACCCCCCTGATTTGCCTTATTTAATCCGAGCATTTTCCCGATTAGATTACACACAAACTTCTGTTTTTTAAAACCGGTAGCAAAGTAATAAACATTTCGTAAAAGGCTCCCGTCGCGAAGGTGTTAAGTGATTCCGAAAATGATTATTCAGATTAATTTAATGAGATGTTGATAGTTTTATCAATGTACCATTTTCTACTTCAAAATCAGAGAGCGACAATCCAGTAGATTTGGATGATGAAAGCCAATGGAGAATATTGTCTTCTGTTTCAGAGAACGTCTCCGCTGCTTCATCACGATTTATTTTCATAGTAACACCAAGAATGACAGCGAATATTTTATCTGCTAAATAACTTTATACAGAATTCGCATTTCAGAATGCTCCTTCAAAACGCGCTACCACAAAAAAAAATAAATAAATAAATAAATTAATTAAAAAAAATAAAGAAAATAAATAAATAAATAAAAAACGCAGTCTTAAGGGTAAAATCTCAACAGTTCTTGTAAATTAAGGTAGAGAATTTTGGAGTATATCAAGAAATAATTAGAATATATTTTTGAAAAGGAATACATTTCCATTAACCCCTTGGGGACGAGCGGCACGTATACGTGCCGTATGAAGAGCTCAGAATCCTTGTTTTTCCTCACCAGTAAAATTTTACTGTAAAATTTGCCTTATTTAATCTGCGCATTTTCTCGATTCAAGAAGACACAAATTTCTGTTTTTAAAAAACGGTGATAAAAGATTAAAAATTTCGTAAAAGGCTCCCGTCCCCAAGGGGTTAAGTGTTCATTTTCGCCTTTCACTGAAGAAAAAGAAGCTTTCACACACACACAAAAAAAAATCCAATTATATAAATTAATTATAATAATTTCCTACCCTTAAGATATCAAAATGCAATTATAACCTTTTGTATAAAAATTTACTTTGAATTTTCTAATGTTAATTAAGTATTCAATATTTTATTTTAAGATTTACTGAAGTATGTTTTCAAAGTAATTTAAAATCAATATTCCCCATAAGTACCTAGGTCAAATATTCTTAAATATTTTGCTGTTGTTGAAACATGCCGGTTCAATTTAGATAAGATGGTGTATATTTTTCACAATTTTAATATGCTTCAATTTTACATGTTATAAATATTTTTTCAACATTTTTATTCAAATAATGAACCATAAAAATTACGAAACACGAAGCGATGAAATAAACAAGCGTGCTTCACTTGTTGAAGCCACGCCCTCCTATTTCGGATTGGTTGTCATTTCAGCCACAAAGCCATATAAACGTGCAAACTTAATACTGGAATCGGGCGTAATTTAACACAGTTGCGGCACCTTGTGGACGGGGTGATAATCCACATAGGCGGGGTTTTAGTGTGACGTCATATATGACAGGATATCTACCATCTGCGCATATTTTCTAAATCTTTAGCCACTCATGGAACTGAATTTTATTTACCACATTTATTGCAAAATAACGGCGTAGCGAGAGGTGCGACCAGATGCACTTCACGCTACGAAGTTTTCGTCACCTTGTCAGAAACACTTCAGCTATTAATCAAGGTGAAAAAACTTTACAATTTTAGTGGTGTGAAGTAAGAAAACAATTAGTCGTCTTTCTGTAGTTTAACCCCGTCCGCTACATGGCGTGCGACCTTGATTGATGTGACCTCAACTTTAATCTGGCGGTTACCTCTCCCATTTAAGATAGGACGCTTATTTATATCGCTTTGTTTCAGCCACTTACTTATATAGACTTTCTTAAATAGACATTTCGTCTCGGCTTTAATGCTGCGAATCTTTGAATCTCTCTCTCTTACAGTGGCGTTTTTGCAACATTTCGACTAACAATTCCTGTTTTTCCTTATGATATACCAGGGTTCGCACAGTTTACCACTAAATTTTAACAGTATTTTGAAAGTATTTCACTGCAGGAAAATATTGCAAAATCTGTGAATAAAGGCGGGGATTGCGATGTCTGTGTTTTAAAAATTAAATGTAATTTTTCTTATCATTAATAGTGGTGTCAGAGTCCTTGGAAATTCCAAGGAGTGTGCGAACCTTGGATATACTCACACTATTACTCATATACAGGGCGTGGAATTGCTTCGCAACTAAGTAGACCCTCCAACTGCTATGCTGTTCGCTGTTCGCTAAACATACTTATTGTATTTCTACACGAGCATGCGTTTTCAATTATAACTGAGCACATACATTTTGCATTTATAGCTACTAGGCATATGTCATTTTTTATTCAAAATTCTTGAAGTTTTAATATGATTTTCGGACAACATTAACTTTTAATTGAAACCTGTATTTTAGATAAAACTAATGAAATTCGCCGTTCATTATCATTTTTTCAGCTGCGCAGACAGTTTATTTCACACAAAATAAAAAAGCTTACATGTAAATCAATATTTTATAAATATTTCTCTAATGCATATACATACTACTTTCTGTCGTGCTTACATGAATTCACGGGAATTTTATGCAACTATAATAAAACATTGCACAGGTTTGATATCTTCTTTAATAAAAAGCTGCGCGTTGCTGACTACTAGCTGTTTCGCTAATCGTTGCCACAGATTAATCTCGGAAAATGGAACATTTGAAGTTCCTGAAAAAAGAAAAGCTCGAAAAGTATTTGTCAGAAAATTGTTAGACAAACTGCGTTAGAAATGTAAAAAATTGTACTTTTCGTGGTATAAATTTCAAATCTAATGATTATGCCGTTTTTTCAAATATTACCATGTTTCACAATGGAGTTCCATAACGAACGAAACCTTCACGCGTAAAACGATAATGATAACAGCAATGTGTCCTGAAGTGTATACTGGCTGTAGCACGAATCACAAATTATAGTAGCCTTACAATTCAGTTAAAATATAAAAGTGAATTGTGATGTCACGAGCGCGTGATTTCCATTAAATTCTCGACAAATACTAGAAGCACCATTTCTTTTTAGTTGTGAGTAATATTGGTTAATTCACCTATGACTTCATATTTAAAACGAATATATGGTTAATCAAGGTTCATAGCGCTGCCATCGAAACACTCAAGGCCAGAGGACAAGAGTTGTGACGTCATCACTTATTGACCGACTTCTCGCTAGTATTTGAATAACACCGGAAAATTTTGAATAGCAATTTTCTTTTGTTTTAGTTGTGGAATATCTATCACCTTATAAAATAATAATAACTATTTAAACTTACTGGCGAGAATTTTAATCCCCAAATAAAAAATCAGATGAGGAATGCGACAGTGTTCGCAATTTTTATTTAGAGATTCCGAATTCCCACCATTAGGTTTAAATAGTTATTATTGTTTTATAAAATGGCCAATGCTCGACAAACAAAATAAAAGAAAATTGCTTTTAAAAACTTTCCGGTGTGAATTTCTACACTTGTGAGAAGTCGGCCGATTAGTGATGACGTCACAACTCGTGTCCTCTGACCTTGAGTGTATCGATGGCAGCGTTCATACGCCTCCTTGAATTTTGCAGACCAGAAAATTTTTCGGTACCAAGATTATCTTATAGACAATCTCTTCTTAAAAGAAGGCGAAATTTTGCGCTTTTAACCTAGATATATTTTTCTATGAAAAGATACTGGTAGTTGTACGAACCATTTTAATGCCTTTACAAGAGAAAGTGGTTTTATGAAGGGCGTTTCTTCAATTTACATTGCTTTTTCAAATTTTTTTTCAAGAATCAACTCTATATTTATTTAGGCTTAGGAAAATTTTTTTTAAAATACTGGTATAAAAGCAAAATTTCTCAAGGCTTTCAATATATTAAAAAAGAGAGCATATTTGCGGGAGATTCGTAGTCCGTACGGTGTTTAACCCCTTAACCTACAATGACGGGTATACCCCGCGTACGATGATAGAGCCAAATGTAAATTCTTCTTTCCACTAAAATTTCACAGTTAATATAGTTTAATTTAATCGTCGAAATTCCATGATTAAACAAGGCGAAAATCTCCATTAAATTTTAATGGTAGCTATGGATTTGCCAAACCGTAGGTTAAATCGTAGGTTAAGGGGTTAAGGGGTTAATATATATAAATGAAATAGACCATCGAATTTTATATATTTGAATTTAAAGGTTTAAAACAGGGGTGTCAAACTGTGGCCCGCCGGATACCAATAAAATTTTACAGTTATCTTTGCCTTATCTAATCGTTGAATTTCTCCGATTAAACTTGTCGACTATTTCTTTAAAATTTTAGTGGTAACCGGCGGGCCACAGTTTGACACCTCCGGTTTAAAAAAAATAAAAATTTTGAAATTTTTTTGAAAAAATTTCAAAATTTTTCAATTTTTTTTAAATCTTTAAATTCAATTATATACAATTCTAAACTCTATTTTATTTATATATATAAACCAAACTTATGTAAAAAATATTGGGGATTTTCATTGATATGGAACGCGCAGGGGGCATTTCGAAGATTTCTAAGACAACGCGTAAAATTCCATTTTTTTCGTAAAAATAAATTTTTTTTATAATATTTTTGTGATAAATGCATGCCATAATGCATATAATGTATTGTTGAATATTATTTATGATAAAATTTACAAAAAAAAAAAAATTGAATTTTTTTTTAATTTTTTCGAAAAAATTTCAAAATTTTTAATTAATTTTTTTTTTAATTTTAAAATCAAATATATAAAATTCGATGCTATACTTTATTTATATATATACTAGGGGGCTCTGCCCCCCTGCAAGCTACGCTCGCCAACCCCAGTTCAGACACTGTAGAATCTAAAAACACGCTAATCTGATCGGTTTTAAAAAGATTAGAGAAGATTGAATAATACTGAAAAAACCTGTAGCGATCTCCCTGTAAACGGGTTTCCACTCAATTCCCTTTGATTGCAAAAATTTAAGGTAGAATCAGTTGCTGTTAAGACATTCAATGGTTGTTTTCGTGTTTGGTTAAAGAAGACCAGTTAAACATTGGAAAAAAAGCTAAAATAAAATGAATTAAGTAAACAGAGTCTTTGTCTCTCGGTATTTTTTAACAGCGTTATAAAACGATTGACATAATACAGTTACTAAAATTTGCTGCTTTAACCCCTTCAAGGACGGTGGTTCATTTTTGGACCACTTAATTTTAATTCTTAAACGTCACATTAGCACCTGAATATTGGGATCAAAATTTCACTTTTACTAAGTAAGTGAACAAAAGCATTTTTGTATTTCGAAATTTGTTTGTAAATTCTGGTGCCATTCACTGATTTCAAGATTTTACGAATAGAAGTGTCTTGTCCGTGAAAGGGTTAAACGCATTGTAATGTATTTATTATTTTAAAGTTTCCTTTCCCTTTTAATATTCACGTGTAAATACAATTTTCAAGACATAATTTTCAATAATTTCCTGCCTTTAACACGTACTCATTTAATAGTAATTTTATAGTTTTTTTTCTGTTTTTAATAGTTACGTGAAGATAAATTTTTAATCGTTAGGAAATATTATTCTTTGCGCACTTTTTAAAATTGAAAACAATCTCTATAATAATAGCCTAAGTCATGTGAATATCATCAACAGCTCCAGGCGGATCCCTTCGCTTTTTACATTCCATGAGGCCATTTTGGTACTTTAATGTTAGCCAGCCACAGGTGTGATAAGACGCCGAATATTATTCTATCGCCATTATTTCGTTTATATTATAATAGTCCAAGGCATGTAACTGCTATAAACAACGGGCTGATTCCTTCGCTTTTCATAAGGAAGGTTTCCATTTTGATTAAAGAATCAAAATTACATTTTGGAATAAAACTACATAAAAGTTGCCATGATCACAAAGAATTCCTGGTACTTTTATGTTAGCAAGGTGAAAATCTCACCAATAACTTTTTTTTTAACTCGCCAGTTAGCATTTTTTTTTTTCGAGTGGTAAATAAAGCGGTGCTACTTAGTTATCCCATCGACCAAAAATCTGTCGCTAAACTGTAAGATAAAATGCCAATAATGGTTGATCGTAAATGTCACATTCACTTGACTTTAAGGAAGTAACACATGTTCACGCTATCAAGTGATTTTTATATCGACATTTTATTTGTATTTTTATTAATGTAATACTAATTTATTTCTTCTTTTGTTATTTAAAATTAAAAAAATATGTCAATTTGTATAATTTCGCTATTTATATAATTTGGCGAAATTGGTCGACGGGAGAAGTAATAACATTAAAACGTTGCTTTGAAGTGGAAATTTAATCTCATGATTTGTTGCATTGTCACATACGCACTGGGTTTGGCGTGATTTTTTGTACGACAATTTGGCGAAAACCTCGTTTTCAAATACTTGTTACATATGTATTTTTAAATTATTTTCCGTTATTTTTAAAATGTATTATTTAAAAAAATAATTAATAACTATAGAACAGAACAATTTATAACATTTTTTGTAAATAAAAAGAAAATAAATTGAAATAAACATTTATTAATTAATAAGCAACAATAGCCGGGTTACCATGTCAGGCAAAATAACGCCATTTTAACGCCAAAAATACAAAAAAAATTCAAAAATTTGGAAATTTTTCGAAAAATTTCCACATTTTTCAATTTTTCTTTTTTTAACCTTTAAATTCAAATATATAAAATTCGATGCTCTATTTTATTTATATATATGAAACAAACTTTTATAAAAAATATTGGGGATTTTCATTGATATGGAGAACGCAGGGGGCATTTCGAAGATTTCTAAAACGACGCGTAAAATTCCATTTTTTTTCTCAAAAATAAAATTTTTTAAAACCTTTTTTTTGTGATAAATGCAAGCGATAATGCATATAATGTACCCTTGAATAATATTTAAGGTGAAATTTACAAAAAAAAAATCCCTTGTCCCCTTAATTTTAAAATTGATTATTCTAATCAAGCATAATTAAAACCGCAGGCAGTGCCAGGTATTTCAGCTAGATTATTTATAATTTTATCAAAATAAAACCTTTAAAAAGAAACCAAAAGATATGATGTATTTTAGTATAATATATATATATATTTTTAGTTTTAAAGAAAATTCGTACTTAGGCATCCTCAATTTTAAGTATACAGATTCCTACGATGTTAGTGCATTTTATAAGACTATAACTGCAATATTTACCTGTATACGACAATTAACTGATTAGCACCTTTAGCGAATATCTGTGCAATTTCAAGAAATTTACTTTTATTAAAAAATTCGGAAAGAACTTTTACCTCGAGTAACGACATAAAATCAGTCATTATATAAAATAAGTTTACTTTTGAGATTTTCTAGTGTGAATTTGGAATTTTTCAATAAAAAAGAAATTTTTTAAATTACACTTATAATGCAAATGGATTAAATTTATTTCTTCCTCCGGGATTGTAATAAATGTAAACTATAGTGGAAAGCTGGCACCAAGGTACAGTCGTGGAAAAAAAAGTAAACACCCCCTACTCCTCAACAAATTATCGTAGATGAAAGTTACTGATACCGAACGATTGGAAATAAAGTCTACTTTTAAATGACATATATAAAATTTCCTTAGGAGGCCATCTACACATTAAAACGAATTCAAACTTCATTTTTTTCAATAACAATACCCAATTTTAACGAGATATTTCAAAACTTTGGTTCAAACTATGCTTAGAAACCAAACTTCAAGTCATTTGAATGATAAGTTTTTGAATTATAAACATTCAAAATTTAGTTCTTCTAATGTTTTCATAACAATGTTAACATTTTCATATTTTTATTTATAACTTCTGAAACTATGATCCTAATGTCCTAATTTTTTGTGTAGCAATAATACTAATATACCCAAACATAAATACGTTGAATTTACAATTTTTATAATTTTCTGATATGAATTATGAATTATGAAATTAATATTTAAAAAAATTATGAATTGCAACCTACAATTTTTTTTGATGGATTCAGATTTATTAAGTCCTGCTTTATGGAAATCCAAAATTTCACATTTTACTTCCAAGTAGTTTTCAAATTATGCTTAAAAAACGGCAAAATGATGGTTTAAGGGGACGTCTATGATAGAAGTGACTAAATATTTTGAAATTTCTTATGCTATCCTGTAATCTAACAGGCTTAATTGACTGCTTAAGATGCCTTGATCAAGTAGGGAGCTCTCTGTGTTAACAATCGAGTACCGAACTTTAATTTGGATACAGCCCTTAAAATACGCTCGTTTTAAAATAATTAATTTCTCAGAAACTTATGGTTGGAAGTGCATAAAAATTTGTTTTTAGACTAATTGAAGGGTGTAGAGTTCATTTATGCTGTTAGAATTGTGTATAACTATTGAAAAAAAAAATTATGGTTCGTTATAATATGTAGATGGCCTCCTAAGCAAATTTTATATACATTATTTAAAAGTAGACTTTATTTCCAATCGTTTGGTACCAGTAACTTTCTTCTACGATAATTTGTTGAGGAGTAGGGGGTGTTTACTTTTTTTTTTCCACAACTGTACATCAGTATATAAAAAGGCTTAACAGAAGAACTCTAATCGAATATGAAAATTTCGAGTAAGTATTATTTTTGTCACTTTTAGAATTTCGTTCACCTGACAAAATCCTATTCATCCCACTCCTCAGTCTGTCTGTCACAGAGTTCGTTCTCAGAAATTCTATCAGTTAGAGACTTGCAATTTCGCATACTTATAGCTAAATAACTTCGATCACACGACATATCATAAAACATTGAAAAGTCTTATAATACTTTAATTAAAAGAATTAATTTAATGACATCCGACCATATCTGCGATTTAGACTTTAACACTTAAATGCATGATTTTTTATTTTGTTTCGAAAAATTTATATATGATTCTCTGAAAGGTTTATAACTCGGGGAAAATATTAGAGATACATCTTTCGTATAAATACGCCAACTTTTTCTTATGTTGCACATCCGCAATACAAGTAAAAACTAAAATATTGCAAATTAGTAAATATTTTAATAAGTATGATTCTAAATTTTTTACTGTTATATTAAAGATTGAACCCCTTGAATTTTAAGAATATTTTTTAACCTGATGTTTTTGTAATTTTTACAGGATTAATCATTTTACACAAATATACTGGTTGCTAAGAATTAAACAAAAAGTGATGTAGATATGCATCACTATGCATTTAAGGGTTAACCTTTTCAGGGGCAAGGCATTTCTGCTCCAGAAAATGATCAAATAACTAATTCATACCGCAATTTAAGAGTAAATTTATTTGAAAATAATCAAAAGCTTTTCTTCACGTATATTATGGCATCTAAATTGTATTAAGAAATTAATGGTGCCAATCAGCAGTTCGGTGATTAAAATTAAGCATTTGCAGGCTGCAAACGGCGCCCAGGAAAGGGTTAAAGCAGAACCTTAATTTCATTCTCTTTTGTGTAGGCTAGATGGCACATTGTTAGCTTATTTGTCTGCTGTTTAAAAGGTTTCTGGTTCGAAGCTCGGCGACAGAGTGGGAAAACTTTTCCCTGGAATAGATTTTATTATCTAAAAGATTCAATTTTACTGAATTTTGTAAATTTATTTTATTTCATTATTATTGTTTATTTATTT
Source organism: Maratus speciosus (assembly GCA_963932465.1). Lineage (NCBI taxonomy): Eukaryota > Metazoa > Arthropoda > Arachnida > Araneae > Salticidae > Maratus > Maratus speciosus. The sequence continues at coordinate 318,462,694 of OZ010797.1, forward strand.
ATTTATTTTTGCCATTTTATGGTCGAAAGTTGAAATTTTAGACTTTTTACCTCGGACTACATTTCATTGTCCGATGGATTTAATAAAAAGAACTTTAAAAAACTTTAAACATTTTAACGTTTAAAAGAACTTTAAACTTTTTGCTATTTTAAAAGTTTCATTTTTTTTCAGCTAAAATTAAATCATGTAGTTAATTATGCTTTTCAGATTACTAAACACATCCTGTTTCAATTATCAGAAAAGCAGTTCTTCAATATTTTTAATTTGATCAAAAAATTAGCTTGTAATCATTTTTAAATTAAATTTAATGGTGCTGCCATCTATGTTCTTGCCGATAAATTATAAAGTGTTTTAAAGGGATTATTCGAAAATATTAAACGAAGCCTTTTATGCGATGTTCGATCACACTTATCCATTTGTTAATATTTTGTGATGGATATGAGTCAACAACACTGATGTTAATTACACATTTCATCACTTGTAGCTTTTGCAGGAATACAATCATTTGCAATCTCTTTACCTTAACAAAACGCAAATTTTACAGAAAAAAATTGCTACTAATATAAAACAAAGTATGCCGAGTTTTAGTAATTTTTCAAATCAATTAACCATTAATAGACCAATGTCGCCAAATAAGTAGCATTGGCACTCTTAACGAAATGTATTCGCGTAGCATAACTTTTTTTTTAAAAGAAACACTTTTACTTCAACTTTGAAAAGGGAACAATGGAACAATGTAGTCATTTTCTGGATTCCCTAATTGCCTTGAAATTTTATATCCGATGTAGGGGTAATTCGTTTTTCAATGCAATGGTAGCCATAGAAGAATGTTTAGACGCTGCTGGTGACCTAAAAAAAATAAAGTTTAAGGATAAGTAAAACTTAAAATAGAAATGTTAGTTTAACAATATGAGGGTAAAAAGTGTCCATTAGATCCAATCATACCTGAACAGTCCGTAAACAGGCGAAAAAGCTACCATATGGATGCTCTAGCATAAAAAAAGACTCTTTTCAGAGACCATACATTTTAGTTTAATTCAATATATAAATGCTTAACAACAGTGCAAAAAGAAAAAAAATATTTACATATTTACAAGTTGGAAACTATGATTAATTACATGAAAGATTAATAAAAATCGGTAATAAAAACTATAAATGAGGAGAGTTTAAACTAACTGTACAATTAAAAACATAATACAGAGGGTAATTAAAGAGAAAAAGAAGATGGCGATCGTCAGTCTGGTAACTCTAAGAATATAGTAAAAAAAACAGTAATAAAGATAGGATAAGATTTAAAAAAGAGTAACATCAGAACAACGACAATACAAAACAGGGGAAAAAGGCAAAATTTTTTTTAACTGTAACGAAGAAATTAATTTTCGTTAAGGTTGAATTGGTTAGCAACTTTATCAAATTCAGTATTAAATTCAGTGACAAGCAATTTTATGAATTGAGTTATCAAGTTTTTTGGTTTGGGCTGAGATGCTTTTAATACAGCTTAGAAATTTAATTACTTGTAGAACTTCTTAGATATCATTGAAAGTATTGACTATTTCTTGGATGTCGTAAGAATAACTTTTAGGAATTTTAGAGAGAATCTTGAGTGTTATTCGAATTTTCTTCATTAGAAGAAGGAAGAGGATTTGCGGTTTCATTACAAACATGTGCAAGAGAAATTTACTAAAAAGTTTATTTTAGAAATATAGTGGTGCGAATTGAATATAAAATAGAATCATGTCTTTAAAGCTATTGTCCCTTAACCCCTTAACGGTCGCATTAAATTACGGTTTAAAAATTCAAATTGCTTATTGATACCACTTTTTTGAAAAAGAAATATTCACCTTATTTAATGACTGGTAAAATGATTCCATAACAAAGCTAATTACACTATTTTAAAAAACTGGTGGGAATCAAACAAATCTGAATAAATCTAAAAAGAGACACAGCCCGTGAATATGACGGGAGCGAGAATTAAGGGGTTAAAGGTTAAAAAAAATGTGTATATACATATACAGAGTGCGTACGAGCCAGGAATTGTTCCAACAAAACTACTAATATATTTTTTTTAAATAAAAAAATAAATCTACGATGCGCGATCTATTAATAAATATTAAACGCGCGAAAATTCGCCTTCTTCTAAGAAGATATTTTCTATAAGAAAATACTGGAGTAGAAGAAGTTTCTGGTTTGCGAAATTCCAGGAGGCGTACGAACCCCGTACCTACATATATATATATATTCTCACCTTTTTCTCTTTGAACCTTATGTTTACAATTAGAAATATTGGGGAAAAAGGCCATCAACTTTAACTTTAAAGTACTCTTTGATGTATCAATCAGTTTTAAGCTCGAAACTTTATTAAATGTTGCACATTTCATCTGGCATAAAAGTTACATCATCCTGAAGATCATTCAGGATGGTTTGATATGTTCTTCCAATAAAATGTATGCATTAACGAAGGCGGAAATTTTTGAAATACCGCCTGTTGAAAGCGCTAACACTTTTATCCACTCTAAATTGCTATGAAAATATACATTTGATTTTCAAGTATTTGCCCAACAAAGTTTTGAAAGTGCTTTATCTTCTGACAATTTATCTCTTCGCGTGCTTGAGAAAGTTTTGAATTTATGAAATGATTTGATTATGAAATGATATTTTGATTTAGAATTTAGTTATGGTAATTTATTCTTTTTTGTTTTTCAGTAATTAAGGATGTAAGTGGATTAGCATCTGATTTATTAGACAGAATTAATGCATTCTTGAGGTGAAAATGTGTGTCGTCTAAATTATGCGAAATAAAATTGTTCCTATTGCAGCGATGTATTTCACATATGTGATATTTTTATTTAGTAATATGTGATATTTTTATTTGTTAAGTATTTTAAATTTTTATTTAAAAGAGCATTTTGCCAAAAACAGATTCTTATTTGTAACTGATTTCTAAAAATTAAATAACGCAAGTTTGTTTTCCAGTGGAACAATGGAAAAATGTGAGCAGGTTGATGAACTGCCTAGTTGCGTGGCAACATTACATCCAGTGTATAGTTGAGTCAGTCGTTTTGCAGTGGAATTAGGGAACCTTAAGAAAAAAAATTATGTTTAAGTGTGACTGGTGGCCACAATGAGGAGATATCTAAACTCTAATATTTTTTATTGAAGTAAAACTATTTTAGTTAAATATATCTGGAAAAAAATATTTTTTTTAAATTTCTTATTTAACTCTGTTCTACAATTAGTACACCTTTAATGTTAATGAAATCATTAACCCCTTCGGGAAGAGCGTCTTTCACACGATTTTTAACCTTTAATCACCGGTTTTTTAAAACATAATTTTTTGTTTAATTGAATCGAGAAAATGCTCGGATTAAATAAGGCATAATTTACAATAAAAATTTACTGGTGAGAATAATTCTCGATTGCGAGCACATTAAGCAGCACGAATACAGGTCGCTCGTCCCCAAGGGATTAAAGTGTCCTAAGCCGTCTCCGAAACATTCAAATGGTTGTTGTGGAAATTCTATCTTATATGAAAAACATATACATAATATAACTTTCTATAAATACATTTACAAATTTATGTTACAATGTATCTAAAATAACGTACTTTTCATTCTACACTATAACAAAAAATACAAAAAACAAATTGTGATGTGAAATCATGTATAGTTTTAAATTACTTTATTAAATATCCCTAATCATTGATTATATTAACCCATTAAAGACTGACGTTACGTTTTCGCAACATTATAGTTGGGATTTTTTAAAGTTTTCTGATACTAGTAAAAGAGAAAGATAACATTTGCCTTATTTAATTAACAGTGAACATTGAACAGCAGTGCAGTTCAATGGGATTCCTAGTAGCAGTGCTACTCCACTCCCTGTAGATGAGTAAGTGTATAGCAAATCCTAGAGGAGCCATGAGGAAAGAGTTTAAGCGTAGGACATAGTACTACAATAAAAAATAGAGAAGATAAAATTTTAAATATGGAGAGGCTGAAAATTTCCGAGAGGGTAGTCCGAGGACTACAGTATAAGTAAGTAAAAATAAAAATTGAGGATAGATAAAGATAAAAAAGAATAAAATGAAGATGTTAACACTGTTCATAACACATATTAAGACCGCTCCAAGCAATGCAGGAGAAATATACCAAATCCCTTAAAACCAAAAAGGCTGTTTTCAGCGCCATACATTTAAAGTTTAAAAATTACAGTAAGTATAAGGCTTTACCAAGGTAAAGCAATAGTTTTTAATTAACATATTTCAGTGATTCATTATGTAAAAGTAAGTGTTTAACAAAAAGTGGTGTTAACTGAATAAAATTCATGTAAAACATGCTGGTCCTTAATGGGTTAAATTCCATTTCATTTAAACCCTATGCTTACCTATTCTAAATAAATGATATAAATAATTGCCGAAACGATATTAAAGGCTTACTATTGAGAGAAGAAAAGTTTTTGGTTTCCGTCTATCTATCTGCTTAATGATAACGGCCTTAAAATTGCCCGATTAGGTTGACATTTGGTAGGTTTGTTGGCGAGAATGGAGTTTTGAATAAAGAGGATGGCCACCAGGGAAACCCAGCAAATGCTTTTGAGTTTTAGTGCAGGAGACAGACAGTGTATTGTCTACCAGTTGCGAATAAGTAACTAAGGAGGTTGTCGGAAGATACCAACAGTTTCTGAATGCCGCCAAGCATAATTCCACAAGTAAATTTGAATAGAAAATTTCATCTCATTTAAGCGCCTCACGGATGGAAAAATTCTCTTACAAATATAGTGTAAATTTCTATGTGTTTTTACTGGTGTCAGTTTGCCCTGGTAATATAATATTTTTCACTGAAACTAACAGGAGATTGTCTAGGTTGCCACATATGGCGGAAATGCAGGGCCGGACTGCCACCGGAATAAACTTCCACCAATAAAAATGACTATGTGTTTTTACCTATATGTATGACTGAAATTTCGCTTTTACAAGGTGTTTAAATAAAGAGATAATTTCTATTTAGATTTATGGAAGTTTCCCCCGACGCACTGTGAGACGTTTTGACGACCTAGGTGGACAAAATTATTTCTTGGAACTTTAATTAGTTTCTGGTGTTTTTTTTTAATGCATCACTTATAAAATATTCAAGCAGTGATAAATATTTGGATATTTAACAACAATGTCTTAAAATAAAAATACAGGGTGCAATCTAAAGTCCGTTCCCACCCCTTAACTGCCGAATGACTGTATTTATATTCATAAACGTGGTATCTAGGTATAGTAAAGAGTCTATGCGTTACTAGATGAGACCGCTCACAACGCCACCTGGTGCAAAATTGCGGCATTAGCGTTCCTACCGCAAAAACGGTTCAAAATATGCGATAAAACTTAATGATAAATTTGTTGAGCATCATCGCTTTAGTTCGAAAGGACATCTTGTGAACATTAATGCTAAATGAATCTAGTTCTGAACATTAATCTAGTTTCCGAGATAGGAATACAAACTCAGCTGTTTTGCACCAGGTGGAGATGGAAGCGGTCTCATCCGGTTGCGCATAGTCACGTTATTTTACCTAGACACCTCTTTTATGACTATAGCTGCCAGCGTTTGTCAATTAAAAGCGTGGAAAGGAATTTAGTGGGCATCCTGTATAATGCATTATAAATAAAGCGTTAAACATACTTATGTTACAATTAAGTAAAAAATAATTTGATGCACACATGCAAGTTAACATTCATTCCTTTTTCGCATTTTGTCTACTCAGAATTGCTCGCGAAATTTCTACTTTCATCCTGGAAAATAAAATTTTAAAAATAAAATCGTATTAAAAAAAAAAATTAATGTTTTGTGGTAGCCTGTAAAACATATAAATGCTACCAAAATAATTTTCGGTTGAAAAAATACTGTTGTGTGAATAAATAACATATATATATTTTATTCAATTTCAAATAAAATATCTGCTTATAGACAATAATGTATCCGAATTTTTTATGTGTCCCTGAAAAAGAAATACAACTGCTATTCACTTTCTTTTAAATTTAAAAAATGCTATTGTGTATATCAATAACCTATAGTAATTTTTCTGAAATTTAATTAAAATTTCTGCTTTTTAGAAACAATCTTTCCGCGATCTTTTGTGTGGCTCTGTAAAAAATGCATAATTTCTACGTTCGTGAAATTATAATTTAATAGAATTGTTATAGGAAAAACATATGTGGGCAAAGTTTCAGCTCAATCGGATAATTGAAAATGGTTTTAAATTGCCTTGCAAGATTTGAACTAATCGTTTATGTGGCCCTGCAAAAAAAGCTTTACTGCTACGTTTCATAAATTTTAATAATATTGCATTGTCACCGGAACTACATATCCTGAGCAAAATTTTAGCTCAACCAGATTATTGAATATTTCTAATGAAAGTCAAATTACAAATCAATTACTTAAAAGGTGCAAAGGCGAAACTAGTGTAAAAGATTCCATGACGGGACTCGAACCCGGGCCATCAGTATAGCGCACTGATATTCTACCGACTAAACCACATGGAACGACTGAAATTTGATTTTCATTTAAAATATTGTATGCAAGGCGAATGTTTCTCTCTGGTAAAAAAATTCCAAGTATTAATACAGATTATTGAAAGTGGTTTAAAATTAACTTGCAAGTTTTAATCTAAATTTTTTTTGAAGCCCTGTAGAAACAGGATTCTAAACAAATTTCTACGTTCTTTAAATTATAATAATATTGTATTGTCATTCAAATTACACATGCATTTAGTGTATAGGCTCAATAGGATAATTAAAAGTGGTTTAAATTTAACTTCTAAGATTTGAACTAAACATACATACATGCAATTTAAGTTAATATGATGCTTGTTTATTAATAAAAACTTAATGATCTGCAGCTATTTGCAGGAGTTTTTTTTTTTAATTTTTCAATACTTTAGGAATGGCACTTTGATTTTAAAAAATGCTTATTGCTGAATAATGCTGAATAATTTGTTAGAAAAAGATGAAATTTGTAAACAACATCAAGGATCATCCAGAATTTCAACCTTTGAAAAAAGCGGTAACGCGTGTTTAATATTGCTTATTTTCAAACAAAAATGGGTTAAATCTGACCTTGTCAAACCTGTGACATTAGATCAGCAAACTCGTGCTTTCAAATAAAACAGAATAGTCACGACGTGCTTTCAAACATAGAGGAAGCTAGTGCAATTTTTGAAACTCCCTCAAACCAACTGCGAAATGGCTTCTTTACGGTCATAACTAATCGATACCTGTGATTTTTTTCGACAAAATGCATACGAATCTCGAAAATACAGACCTTCAGCTACCATTACACGCGGTTTTGTCAAATTCCGATATAACCGGAAAAATGAATTTTGTTCACCTAGATCATCAAAACGTCCCACTGTGCGACGCTAATCAACTCCTGCGAAACGGTTATAATTGAAGCTCACAAAGTTAACCCCTTGAGAAGTTATATTATAGCCCGCCTAATTCAAACAAGATTCGCACCTGAAACTTTTAGCTAAGTTTTATATTTGTATCTTAATTGTTTCGAAATTGGTTTTCCTTATATTAAAATAAGATTTTTCGATTATTCCGGTGATAATTCAATATTACAGAGACATTAGTTCTTGCCCCTTAAAGCGTTATAGATACGTCAGTTCGTCTTTATTAATAGTTCCATACTCCAAATATGTTTCTTACATAATCTGTCATATTACGTTTGGATTAATCTCCGTTTATCAGTACATTAAAATATACATACAAGTTTGTCTTATTTAAGATATTAAACAATTGATCAAGATTAGCGGAAACGCAGGTCCTTGCAACAGTCGAAGTAAATTTCCACCGTAAAAATGAATATGTGCTTTTACAATTATTTATGACCAAAATTTTGCATTAATAAGGCGTATAAATAAGGAGAAAGTTTCTATTTAAATTTACTAGTGCAAGTTTTTTCTGACAGTAAACAACTCCTGTCGAAGCGGGTACAGTCTCAGATTCATTATTTTAGTGGTATGTCAGTTCCCCTTAATTAATATTGTAATGTTGATGAGGTACCCGGATATAGCTGTATAGTGTTTGCTTAAATCTGGCTGATTCGTTCTAAAAATATAGAAAATAAAATTCAGGTCAAAATGCTTTATTCAGACGATTTGTTGAAAAGAAAATGGCGCACTTGATTAGTGGATTTAAATGTTAAATTATGGATGTTGAAATTTCCTAATCGGAGTGTTAAATTATTCAAATTACAGTACAAACTCTTTTATCCAAAACTTTTTTAACCGAAACTCTCGGTTAACCGAAATCCACTTTTAAACCTTTTTTTGTTATTTTAACTACCATATTCCTTGTGTGCAAAATCCAGTTTGAAAGCTTTATTATTATTATTATTTTTAACTATCATATTCCTTGAGTGACAGTGGTCCTTTCCGTACTACGAGTACATATAAATATTTTCTATCCCCTTTCTTAGCGTTCCTTCGAATTTAACTTGAGATCCCGTAAGCTGCGGAGTGGAACGAAGAAAACGAACAAATTGTCAACTCTGAAGATTTTGAATTTTTTGCAAAAGGTTTGGGATGGCAGGAGTAGCTGAAAGACTGTTATACTAGTGAGCTAATCAAATTTAAAAACTGCGTGATAGAGCTTCAAATCAAAGGCTATCGAAACTGCGACAAACAAAACATTTTTTCAAACCATTATGATATATGTAAAAGGTACTTAATTTCAAAATTAAATTTGAGGTAATTTATTCTTGGTTCTATTTTTTATTGCTTTATTTTTATTAAGCACTTGTTACTATAATAAGAAATATTTCATTTATTTCTCATTAATCTTAAAATTTAAAATTTCTCAATTATCCGAAAATTTCGATTTTCCGAAAGAGGGTCGGTCCCAATTACTTCGGATAATCGAGGTTCTACTGTAATTAGAAATGTTGTTAATGGGCGATTCTCCAATAACCGCAAAATTTCATTCTATGATTTAATGAAAAATAGAAGTTAAATTTTAAACAATATTTTTTTTAGAACTAGATAAGATATAAGGTAGTGAATAATGTACAATTTTTCGGCATAAACTTTAAACAGTATTTTTCTTTAATCTACCTAATCGACCCGTTTTTATAATTTATTGTATTTGAATCGAACCATAAATTTCTTCATAAAGTTATTTAAATAAAAGCCGTATTGTAAATTTAATCTTTGACTTGAGTTTATTAACTTAATTTCTATTTCTTAATCTTGTAAATTTTATTAAAATATTTAAATAATTCCTTATGTTTTTATTTTATTGACGTTTACTTCTTAAGGGGACGGTGGAGTTTAAAATCCTTAAAAATATTTTTTTTTATTTTTGTAAATTTCAACTTAAATATTATTCAAGGGTACATTATATACATTATAACATGCATTTATCACAAAAAAATTAAAAAAAAATTTATTTTTGAGAAAAAAATGGAATTTTACGCGTTGTGTTAGAAATCTTCGAAATGCCCCATGCGTCTCCCATATCAATGAAAATCCCCAATATTTTTTATAAAAGTTTGGTTTATATATAGAAATAAAATAGAGCATCGAATTTTACATATTTGAATTTAAAGGTTAAAAAAAATTTTTTTTTTTTGAAAAATTTTGAAATTTTTTCGAATTTTTTTTGAAATTTTGAATTTTTTTTTTTTACCTTTAAATTCAAATATATAAAATTCGATGCTTGATTTTATTTATGTATATAAACCAAACTTTTATAAAAAATATTGGGGATTTTCATTGATATTGAAGACGCATGGGGCATTTCGAAGATTTCTAAGACGACGCGTAAAATTCCATTTTTTTCTCAAAAATAAATTTTTTTAAATTTTTTTGTGATAAATGCATGCCATAATGTATATAATGAACCCTTGAATAATATTTAAGTTGAAATTTACAAAAATAAAAAAAATTATTTTTAAGGATTTTAAGCTCCACCGTCCCCTTAACCCCTTGATGGGCGGTGGGGTGTAGAAGGCTCGCAGCGTTCTTAAAATGTTAGCACTTTGCTACCACTAAATTAAAACGATAATCTTTGATGTATATCTATTATAGATGTAATCTATTATAGATGTTTATGGAATCTACCACGAACGATTTTTATTTAAAATACTGGTAGCAAAGTGCGAAAATTTTACGAACGGTGCGAGCCCTGGATATATTTTATCCCACCTACAATTAACCCTTTATCTATTGACGGTACTTATAATTACCACTCACTTTAAACTTTCATCCCATAGTGAATATTACTAATATTCTAATGGTACTTTGAAAAAACACTCTTTTAACTCCACTTTAACCGGATACATGGCAGCAGTAGTTCTAGATTTGTTATTTTAGAGAGGAATTAAGCTATCTTTGACACAGACGATGTGTTTTGTGCCGACATTTTGTACAGATTATCACGCTTGTCTTTTTATTGCTGGAAACACAGTAAAGGATATAAGATAAGTGTTGTATTTTTTATGTGTTCATTATGATCTTAGAATACAGTTTGACTAGCTATTTTAGGTGAACAGTGAGGTATTTGTTTTTACAATTGAATTACTCGGTGGTACTTATATGTACCGTCAGTACACTTGGTGTTGGAGAAAGACTACTTGTTTACTTTTCGTCTGTGTAGTTATCCATCGTTTTCATCTGCTTTAAGATGTAATTATTAAAACGTAGTGTAGTAATAATTTTCCTAGTATTTCTTTTCTGTTTCATTGTTATTTTTTATAGGTATTTGAAAAAATTCTGGCACTGGCTCGTTTTTGGTATGCTAGTAATGGCATATGTAAATTCATATATTGCATATGTGGAGATGCGAGAGAACATGTTGTTCCTGGAATATAAACGTCGCATAACTAAAGGACTGCTAACGAAATCGAAGCCTAAAAAAAAAAAAAACTTTTTAAACAATTTCAGGGGCAAAGAATTTTCTATGCTAAAGAGTTGAAATAAAAGATTGCCACCGGAATTTTCCAAACGATCTATTTGAAGAAAAAAAAAGGGGGGGGGGCTATATTTCACATACTTATTAAATCGAAAATATTTTCTGGTGCCATTTGAAATAACTTGTGGATTTTCTGTTACGATATTTTAGTCATAGTGTACTGGCGGTACTTTAAAGTACCACTTTAATTAATTACCTCTAAATAATTAATTTTCTAGCGGGTGAGTATCTTTTTTATGTTTATCCTTTAATTTTCATTGTAGTAACTGAAAAAAAAATACATGAAAAAAATAGCAGTAGGCATAATGCTGTAGATAAATGGTTAATAAAAATTTGCAACAGTAAAATTTTATTAAATTTACTTTTCTGACTTTGGTAGTAAAAAGTCGTAAAATTGCTTTTCCATATTTTGCAATAAATCTTTTTGCAGATTCCGGTGTGAATTCCACATTACAGAAACACAATTACTTGCCCCTCAAAGGGTTGAGTAGTTTTAAACTATACTTTTTATTTTCCAAATGGCTCACAATATTACAAGTGTATACAAGTAGACTGAGTGTTAAGTTGCGATCAACTACGTAACCCTCAAAGCTGCTCAAAGCCTGCGGTTCAACACTGTTAACTAAATATGTTGAATAGTTTTAAATACAAATACTGATACACAAGTTTTTAATCAAAGTTGAGCCAAATTTCAACAGGGTAGTGAGCTGATGCAATTTCATTGAATGGAAATTGAAGTAACAAGGACAGTAGTGACAAAATAAAGAAAATTATTTCTGTGCTCATAGTAAGTTAATATTAGTAAGACTGCAATATGATATTTTGAAGTAAGCAAAATTATGTTACATCATAACAAAATTCTAAATAAATAATAGTAACAATAAAGTAAATTTAAATATGCGACAGTAGTGACAGGTAATAAACATGTTCTTATCTTTCTATCTATTTTGCAGCTTATTAGTACTTTTGAAGTGCAGCTAATCAGATCATGTTATTTTCTCAGCAATCAAGATGGCTTCTTCTACTAAATGTCTTCCAACTGTCTTTCAAATTTTATCTGACCTCTTGATGGTCAAATGGGTAGTTTTATACAAGAGGACAGTAGTGACATAAAAACAAAGGACAACATTTCTGTTCCCATAATAAATATAAAACTATTTATAATTTATAATTTAAAATAAAAATTCTTTGTTTGATGCTTTCTAATGTAAATTTGAATGTTGTACAGTAAAATTTCTAAACACAATTCTTCATTACACTTAAATGTGTTCCAGAAAATCAGGGCTTCTTCTACTAAATGTCTTCCAACTGTCTTTCAAATTTTATCTGACCTCTTGATGGTCAAATGGGTAGTTTCATACAAGAGGACAGTAGTGACATAAAAACTAAGGGACAACATTTCTCTTCCCATAATAAATATAAAACTATTTATAGTTTATAATTTAAAATAAAAATTCTTTGTTTGATGCTTTCTAATGTAAATTTGAATGTTGTACAGTAAAATTTCTAAACACAATTCTTCATTACACTTAAATGTGTTCCAGAAAATCAGTGCATGAAGAGGGGAGAAGAGACAGAATTAACAATTTTAATATTTAAAATATTATTTATGTAAAGTTTACAGTTATTGTCTTGAAAATTGTTTTCAAAACTGTAGAAAGGCACTACAGAATACTGCATCTTATGCTAAAGAAGATTATATAAATAATAAAATGTAGCATATAACCCCAAGGGACACAAATTATACACTTATTGGAGAATCGCCCTAATACATTTGTCAAGCTTTTTAAATTAGGTGTATAACATTTTATGGAATTTTATACATTTGTTTGAATAATATAAAAAAAAATTGTTTATTAAATTTAATTTTATTACTTTACTTATTTCACTTGATACATATTTCATTTTTTCTCTATTACTTTCATCGGTTATTTAGCAACTGTATTGCATTGCCTATAATAAAAATATTAAAAAAATTCCAATTACGAATGAAGAGATCAGAATGTCTAGCAGAGGAAAATCAAAATTTAGTTATCTTTCTAAATCTGAACTGCAAGATAGTTTGCGTCAAACATAAGCGATATTAGTAACATTACGGTTTTAACCCGGGATTACACGCGCAGGGTATGACATACCCAGGGTGCGCACGATTTTTAAATTCCTCACCACTATTTTTCGAAAAGTAATCCTAAAATAATTTTATCGCAGAATTTGAGAGCAATCTCAATGATTAAATAACATGACGATTTTTATTTGAATTAATTGGTGGCAAAGTATAAATCGTATATATTCTGGATTTGCGCGAGCCGTCCCTGGTTAATTGAATGTGGATACTATTAAAGTTTGTCATAAAAAAAGTCCTTGTAACGCCAAGTCACGTTTGCTATAATGTCAATTGGCAGTGGACTTGATTATAAATAATGCCCAATAGATTTTAAAATTTTCAAATATGCCTGTTTTTGGTTTTTTTTAGCATGCTATTACTATCGAATAGATTAGAATGTATTTAGATAAAATCCGATTGGGTCGTTCGGAAAGTCGTGTCCGTTTGGGAAAATCAATTCGTTCAGGAAAATTTTTTCCGGTAATTATTTGAGATTAGATAACGGAATCAATGTCTAATAATTAAATGATAGAATTTTCCGGTACGAATTGATTTACCCTAACGGAGACGATATTCCGAACGACCCAGTACATCTGAACAGGGTTCGTACTCTTCAAGGACTTTTATCAGAATTTTTGTAAAGTAATATTTGCCTTATTTAATGAAAAAAAAAATCTATCTTTAGATATAGCGACCAGTACATAACGCAATTTCTGGTACTAAAACGCCTATAATCCCCTGAATCACTTGATGCGTACGAACCCTGTCAAAATATTATAGAATGACTATGAAAATTATTTTTCCGTACCAAAAATTATTTGATTTGTTATTCTAATAAAATTTAAACATTCACAGCGACGGAAATTTCCGAAAGATGGCCTGTTTCAAAGGCTAACACTCCTATCCTCTTTAAACTGATTTGAGAATATATATTAGATTTTCAAGTATTTGCCCAATATAGTTTTGAAAGTGCTTTATTTTCTGAAACTTTATCTCTTCGCATGTTGGCGAAAGTTTTGAATTTATTGAATACTGTTCTAGAATTCTAGTTATGGTAATTCATTCTTATTTATTTTGCAGAAATTAGGGAAGTAAGTTGATTGGAATCGGGTTTGTTAGATGGAATTAATGGGTTCTCGGTGGAAATGCACGCCGTCTAAATTAGGAGAAAAAAATATTTTCTATATTCTAATGACTTCTTTTATATATGTGTTATTTTTATTTATGTGTGTTACATAATTTTCTATAAATTGCCTGGACAAAAATTCATATATTTATACTATATTGTATGTTGATTCGGAAATGGACTTAAAATATTTAAAAAATACTTTAAAAAATATTTCGTCCAAAATGAAATTTTATTTGTAAATTATTTTTGAAAAATAAAGTTTTTCCTCAAATTATTTTATTATAACTAGAATGACATAAAATTTTACTCATATTTTATAAAATATATACCACAACAGAATTTTTACTTGGAATTACTTAACCCGTAGGTGCCAACCTCAAACTAATTTTCCGTAATACTTGCTTTAATTTGACCCTGATTCAATACGTTTCGAACCAGATATTTTTTAAAAGAAATGAAATTAAATATATTCCACGTAGAAACATGGGATAAATATTTTCCGTTCCGAAGTTAACATAATAATACAAATGCTTATCCATTGGTTCTTTCCAAACAAAATGACATCGTAAATGACAGAAAAAATATATTTTCTGAAATTGATCCTTTAGGCGCTTAGTAATTTAGGTTCAAAAATATGGATCTGAAACTACAAACCCCCTTAAACACATAAATTTAATCACCATTAACCTAAATTAACGCACTGACAAATCTAAGAACTTTAAACAAGTAAATAATCTAAAAATCCTCAAATTTTTTTTATTGAAGTAAAAACTTCTTTAGGCGCGTTGAGCTTTTTTTAAGACGGGGAAAAACCACTGATTTCGAGACACTGTAACGTAACCGACATGCTAGCATTTTGACACATAGACACTAGCGCGCCAAGCGGTGAATGACAGGAACTTTTTCCTCTTCAGCTCAATCCTCAAAAGAAGAGCCCCACCAGTGGCCGAGAGGTTCTGCTCTCGAAGCTGGTAGACTGGAGGTGCTGGGTTCGATCCCAATCGCGCCCGTCGGCCTAATCGCTCGGAGTTTTCGTGGTTTTCTTCGAGCCATGGATTTCCATGCGTTAATACGGGTTAGGTTCCCTTAGAAAGACCCCCACGAAGGGCACTCCCCCCTCGGGCCTATATCCCTAGTGCAGATAATCGGCCGTCAAAAAATCAACCAACCAATCAACCAACCGCAAAAGAAGAAGGAAGCTAAAACTCACTTTTTCTCCCGGCGTATTGCTAAAACAAATTATTATTTTGTTTTTCGTCAGTTAAAATGAATTATACCGTATTCGTGACCTACCTATTTCGTGTAACTAAAAACCGATAACGCTGTATTTTATCGTGTTGATGGTCTGGTCAATGACCAACAGTATTGGCGGGAATTTCGATTACGGAAGATAAAATACGGGACACAGATTACCTAAATGACAGCAAAATGGCGTTACTTTAATTTACAAGGTAACCCGGCTACTGTTGCTTATTTATTAATAAATTGTCCATTTACATTTATTTTATTTTTTTAAATTGTACAATTGTTTTGTTCTATAGTTATTAATGAAATTACCGTTTATTTATTGTTGTTTACTTTTTAAAACAATAGAAAATAATTTAAAAATATATATTGTAACTGGTATTGGAAAACGGGCTTTCGCCAAATTGACGTTAAAAAATCGCACCAAACCTGGTTCGTATATCACATCTCTGCCAAATTCTCGGTTTTTTGATTTTTCGACTTTTTATCCAAATTTTCCGGATTTTTTAAATTTTCCCTTTCATTGTATCCCAAACACTACCTTCATACCAAATTTCAAGATTCTAGGGATACAGAACGTACCTCTGAGTTTTGATGATCGGTGAATCAGTGTCGAAAAGGCGAAAGTTTAAGTTCATATATCTTCTGAAATAAAAAAGATAGAAACGTGAAATTTTAGCATTTAGTTCCATTTCCACATTACTTTAGATTTACGAAGTTTCAAGTTTCTGGGAATCACCAACACAAAGATATTGGGGGGTCAAAAGTACCCTGAGTTGCTTCCAGAAAAAGATGCTTACGGCTGTGCTTTCAAGACTTGGCAGGGGCACTGTCGTGTCCCCAGATGCTTTCATTAGTGCTGCTACAGAATTCAACGCATAAAACATTTCCTGACGATTAAAAAAACACACACGTAATTGTTGAAGTTTTCACTTATATTGGCACTCCCGGAGTGCCACTGTTTTTTTATGAAAAATATTAAGTTAAATACTTACATAGCTGCCAACTTGTACGGATTTTTCTTACCACTAAAATTTAATAGAAATTTTGAACTTATTTAAACGTTCAAACCGCTTGAATTTAGATGATTCAATTAGCTAAAATTTACTATTAAATTTTAGCGGTATTAAAAATCCGTACAAGTTGGCAGCTATGTACTTCTGAAAATCTCTCACTTTCTTGCTCATACTGTCTTTTGATCATTTTTAGGCATTTTTCAAAATCAGATGAAAATAACATTTATTTTATGTGGGAATCAGCTTAGATGCTGTCATTTATTCATTTGCTTTGAACGCAAAAAACATTCAGCTATTAACCCCTTAATTCTCGCTCCCGTCATATTCACGGGCTGTGCCTTTTTTAGATTTATTCAGATTTGTTTGATTCCCACCAGTTTTATAAACTAGTGTAATTAGCTTTATTATGGTATCATTTTACCTGTCATTAAATAAGGTGAATATTTCTTTTTCAAAAAAGTGGTGCCAATAAGCAGATTGAATTTTTAAACCGTAATTTAATGCGACCGTTAAAGGGTTAAGAAGTGATGTGAAAATGTAAAAAAATCGGACATTTTAGATTTTGTAAGGAAAACAGCAGAAGTCCCCGAACGAGAACCCAGGGACCGAAGGGGTTAAATAAACAAATATTCATGAAATAAATTTTCTGATTCAAAACGTGGTTAAGGAGGGTCAAATTAATCCAAACATTACGGAAGACTAGTGGAAAGTTGGCAACTAAGTTAACATTTTAGCGGTTTGTAACACTAGCCGTGTTGAATTTCAAAAGCAAAGCGAGTAGAGCATTAACTTCCAAGGAAAAGCAAACAACAAAGCAAACAAAATTTCCAAAGTCTCTAGTGTTTATATTTAATTATTTCCATAAAGAAATTTATGTTAGTCGGAATCAAATTGAATCCTACTGGGAATTGAATTCACTATTATTGTGCTAAAGTAAAATTGTTTTTATCAATCTTTATGAGTCCTTCCAATGGAGTTATGAATAAAAAGGGGGAAACATAGTATACTGTTAGTCCAGGCAATAGAGACCGTATAGGGGCTCTACCTAGCAAAATTAATGGTAGTACTGGAAATCGGCTTTCTAGATGTTTTTTGGGTCGCTGAATCCGAATTTGTAACTTCCCACCAAAATTTCCCCCGGCAACCCTCCCCAAATTTTGGTAAAAAGCCCCCCCCCAAAAGGTTTTTATTAAAAAATTCCATTTTTTTATTGTTTTAGGGGAAAAGTAGCTAAAAATTCAGAAAGTAGACAAAATTTTCAACAAATATGACATTATGACTTAGGATGAAGGGGAAGGGGGGATCTGCCTCGGAACATGCGCCGCAGTGCTGCGTGGACTAAGTTGCGCCATTCCACTTAACCACTCACACGTTTACATTAGCCCTCCCATCTCCCCCCCGAACTTTCTCTATAAGAACTATTATTTTAACACATTCAAACTGATTGGTAAAGTTATCATACGAATTTGAATATTTCCAACTGAGCGAAAAAATGCCCAGGCTGGGAATCGAACCCAGATTCTTGGGTTACAAGGCCAATGCTTTTCCGTTTAAGCTAACTGGGCCGACAACCAGCCAACATATTTCGCTCAGATAACCTTATTGGTAGAACATCTGGGGGTTATCTGAGCGAAATATGTTGGCTGGTTGTCGGCCCAGTTAGCTTAAACGGAAAAGGATTGACCTTGTAAGCCAAGAATCTGCGTTCGATTCCCAGCCTGGGGATTTTTTCTCTATAAGGTTTACTTTAAGTTTTTTGGGTCGCTGAATCCGATTTTTTAACTTACCCCCAAAATTTTTCCCCCCGAACCCCCCCCCCTCCCCAAATAGTTGTTTTTAACTTAAATTTCTTATTGTTTTATGGGAAAAGCATTACGAAATTCAGAAAATAGACAAAATTTGCAACAAATAGAATATATGACATTATGACATAGGATGAACGGGGAGAGAGGGGGCTGCCTCGGAACATTCCCCGCGCGCTTTTCTCAAAAACCAAATTTTTTCAAAAAATCAATTTTTTGGGGGGTTACCGGGTGAAATTTTGGTGGGAAGTTACAAATTCGGATTCAGCGACCCAAAAAACAAATAGAAAGCCGATTTCCAGTACTACTATCAATTTTGCCAGATAAAATCCCCTATTGCATGGATTTCATCATTTAGTGCACGTAGCGACGCAGTGCATGTTCCGAGGCAGCCCTCACCCTCCCCGTTCATCCTAATTCATAATGTCATATATCCTATTTGTTGCAAATTTTGTCTTGTTTCTGAATTTCGTAATGCTTTTCCCCTAAAACAATAAGAAATTTAAGTAAAAAACAACTTTTTTTTGTGGGGGGGGGGGTAATTTTGGGGTTAAGTTAAAAATACGGATTCAGCGACCCTCAAATCTTAAAGTAAACCTTATAGAGAAAGTTCGGAGGGGAGATGGGAGGACGAATGTAAACGTGTGAGTGGTTAAGTGGAATTGCGCAACTTAGTTTACGCAGCACCGCGCGCATGTTCCGAGGCAGATCCCCCCTTCCCCTTCATCCTAAGTAATAATGTCATACATCTCATTTGTTGGAAATTTTGTCTACTTTCTGAATTTCTAGATACTTTTTCTCTAAAACAATAAAAAAATGGAATTTTTTAATAAAAACCTTTTTTGGGGGCTTTTTACCAAAATTTGGGGGGGGGGGGTTGCCGGGGGAAATTTTGGTGGGAAGTTACAAATTCGGATTGAGCGAGCCAAAAAACATCTAGAAAGCCGATTTCCAGTACTACCATTAATTTTGCTAGGTAAAATTCCCTATTGCCTGGACAATGTCTACCAGTTGCGAGTGAAGTAAATGAGCAGGTTGTCAGAAAATGGCGGCAGGTTTTTTTTTTTTTTTTTTTTTTTTTTTTTTTTTTTTTTTTTTAATGGGATCTACAGTTTCTGAATACCGCCGTTGCAAACTTCCCACCAGTAAAATTGAATAGAAAATTTTGTCTTACTTCAGTGTCTTATTTATGGAAATATTTTCTCACAAAAGAGGTAAAACCTTTCATTTGTTTTTACTGGTGTCTGCTTGCCTTATAAAACAGTCAGTTATTTTCACCGGTTGTTACAATATGGCGGAAACGCAGAGCCTGAATACCGCAAAATTAAGCGCCCACCAGTAAAAGTGAAAATCTGTTTCTCTCATTATTTGTGACAGAATTTTTTTATTAGTAAGGCTTTTAGATACGGAGAAAATTTCAATATAAATTTACTGGTGGAAGTTTCCACCGGATCTAATCAGCCCTTTCGAAGGCGGTTGCAGTTGAAGCTTTACTATTTTAAGGATATGTCAGTTCCTCTTTATTAACACTTTTCACTCCGTTGTCACTGCTGCGGCGACATTGAAAGGTAAGTGAAAAACTCCGCTGTCGCCGCTGCGGCGACATCATATTTCCTCGCAAAATTTGTTTTTAACACCAGTAACAAAGGAAAATAATGTTTGCCTTACTTAATCAGAGCAATTTTTAAATAGTCACTTAAAGTAAACTTCTTCTTAAAAAGTGGTGCCGACCGAATAAAATATTTGTATTACAAAGCAGAGTTGCTGGTAGCCAACAGTCAAAATGATGCGGATTTGTTGGTAGCTCATACTCAAATTAACGGGGAGTGCGAAGGGTTAATAGTTACATGGGCCTTCCTTTGTCGCCTCTCACGTGACACAGGTTCTTTGTCGTATTCCACGCATGAGGTGGCAAGAATAATCCGTTCTGAAAGAGTATCTCGTACATAAATGTTATTAAGTTGCCACACTTTTTTAATCTTTTCTTTACGAGCGTCTTTGAAGAATTCTTAATGTTTTATCACCGGTTTTTGAAAACAAAAATTTCCTCTTATTGAATCGAAAACACATCCTAATTAATTAAAACTGAGTTTGCAATAAAAAATAACTGGTGGGAATAATCAAGGATTCTAAGCACCTTATGCGTCACGTAACGTGACGCTCATGCCGAAGGGGGTTAACCATCTTGCTGCGTAATATTTTTTTATCAAAATAGCTTCACAAATTGGGTATTTAAGAATTTATTTTCGTTTGTCATCGGTTCTTCAAAACTAAAATTTTTGTCTAATTTAATCGGGAAAATGCTCCAATTAAATAAGGCAAAATTTACAATAAAAAAGTAACTGGTGGGAATGATCAAGGAGGATTAATTAGATAGAAAAATGCATCCCTGAGAAAGTCTCGGGTTTTGCAGCGAGAGGGTTAACCCTTTCAGTGGCAAAGCACTTCTGTTATTTTGAAGGGCGGTGATGCCGTCACGGCATTACATAATTTTAATCCTTAATTGATACATTGGCACCGGAATTTTATAATGAAATGTTCACCTTTATTAAATACGCGAAAATATGCTTTTACTCTTTTACAAATAAATTCTCTTGTAAATACTGATGTCAATAAATTATTTCAACATTTTATGAATATAAGTACCTTGCCCCTGAAAGAATTAATAAAATGTTGAAATAATTGTCTGACACCGTGTTTCACGAACAAATTTATATGAAAGTAAGTTAAGGCGTTTCTTTGAGTATATAAAGCAAAGTTTAGTTTTAAAACTCTGATGTCAATTTGGCATTTGAGAATTAAAATTAATGGTGTATATAATATAACGGCGGCCTTCAAGGAGTTAAAGCATTAATTTCGTTTGATCTTGATCAAACGATCGCTTGACTCGTAAAAGAGAAATATAATAAAAAATTATTTTTAAAATATAGTGATGCGAATAAAATATAAAAATAGTCACATGCGGCAGCCCTGCGAATATCATTGAATGCAATTACAACCAGCTGGCGAATCATGCATGAAATGTTAGCGTCCAAAGCATGTCTTCTATGAAATATCTTCTATTACTTATTGGATTCTATTCTACAATTTCCACACCTTTATTATTGATCCAATCTTCAAAGTATCATAAGCCGTCTGCGAAACATTTAGATTATTTTTTGACAAAATTATATCTAAAAGATATAATGTAACTTTTTGTATCCCTTTGAAAATTTATGTTACAATGTATATAAACTGAAGTATTTTTCGGTGTGCATTGTAAGGGAAAAAAACACAATTTTTTTCATCATCTACTGAAATGTAACGTAACCAGATATGAAAATACACAATTATATATTTTCTAACGTGATTATATTATATTATTGCAATAACCTCTTCCGCCATTTAACCTCCTGAGACCAGGCATCCATTTAAATGGATGTATTGCTTTCCCCTTCTGTTGCGTTAAATTTCAATGTAGCAATCTAAAACCAGTTGGTTTTGGTAAGGTATGAATCAAAAATCAACATTCACCTTTTGGATTTTGGCAGCGGTAACTACTTTGTTTACAAAATGGCGTAATAAATGAGTCAAGTTGGAATTCTATGTTCTGCTGGTAATTTTCGTTTTTATGTTATTTTAATTTGTTTAAACTATTTTATTTTGCAATTTTAAATCAGATGTTAATACTTGCCTTACGTTCTTTATAATAAATTTTATTATTTTCCATACTTCTTGCATTTTTTTAATTACTTTAAAGCGAGTTATGGCCTGAACATCCATTTAGATGGATGTGCTGTAAAATAAAATTAAAATATCAAAATTTATTTATTTCTTTAACCATTTCAGGGGCAAGGTAATTGTATTTGTTAACTGTTGAAATAATTTAATAACACCAGTACTTACAAGAACAGTTATATGTAAACAAGTAAAGGTATATTTTCGCTTATTTAATAAAAGTGAAATTTTCATTCAAAAAATCTGGTGCCAATGTGGCAATTGGGGATTAAAATTGTGTGATTCTGTGACGGCATCACCGCCCTCAAGGGGTTAAAAACGTCCTTTGTATGCCTATTTGTTAAAAAAAACTCATACTTTAAAAAAAAAATTGTGCATTACATTTTGCTTGGGTTTAAGGAGGTTAAGGTTCTTTAAACAACCGTATACAGCATTCAGCAACATTCTTTTGCTCCATCCTGATTTTCATTTTCGTTTGCAATTTTAATGATTATACATTTAACACTAATTCTCTGATTATTTTGTTTTGTAGGAACCACTTTTACATATAATGCATGCATTATAATATTTCCATAATATTGTATTTATTCGAAACAAATATATCGTCGATACCATGTCAACTATCCAATATGAATGCAGTTTTGCCACTGCTCTAATTTTCTTAAATTCAGATTTCTTGATAAGCCCTACTTTTTTGAAATAGCAAAGTTCGTCTTATGTAACCCAACTTAATGACATATTAATGAAGGCGAAAACAAGGGGAATTTTACCATTTCAGAAAAGTGGTGCCAATCAAGAAATATGAATTTAAAAAAAAGTAGCCCGCTGGCAACACTGTTTTCAAATTGGATAGTTTGACATGGTACCCAGTGATGCTAGTGGGCTACTTTTTATAAATTCATATCTCTTGATTGGCCCAATTTTTTTATATAGTAAAATTCGCCTTTTATAATATCCTATAAATTAAGGCGAAAACAAAGGGAATTTTGTCATTTCAGAGAAGTGGTGCCAATCCAGTAATCTGAATTAAAAAAAAAGTAGACCACTGGCTACACTGATGGTACCGACGATATGTCAGTTAATCCTCCGGCTACCAGAAGAGTCCAATGTACCCGAAAGGTACATTCAAAATATTTATTGAAACGAGAACTTTCTTTAAAATGAACTAAATATATAAATAATACGGTGCTTAACAGCGTAGAAACTTTGAGGGCTTCCGCGTTGATGTCAACTTTACGCCCAGTCTATAGATGATTGTCTTGTTATTAAAGAGCCATTGGGAGATAAAAGTCCGACTGTAGCATATTATTACGTTATAAGTTTTTATAATAAAATAAAAGTTAAGTATTAAAAGATTACTTTATGAAAAAGGTGGTATTAAGGTGATATAAGAGTGCAATTAAAATTATAGTTTATAATTGAAGTTTTGAAGTTAAAAAGTGTAAGAAATGTAGGTACCGTTAATAGAAAATAGAAACATCGGACAAATCTGGTAAGGGCAGGTCGGTCAAGGAGTGACAGATGTTATATCACAATCAAAGACAGCGGTACTTTTCTGGTTCATTTTTTTATGATATGTTAAATAAGTTAAATAGTTTGAAATAAAAATTCTGGTGTAGGATATTTTTATAAAACTTGAGAAAGATTTCCGGTAGTTATAGGGTGAATTTAACCATTAAATGCATAATGATGCATACTGGATCACTTCTTATTTAACCCTTTCCTGCGCAGTGTCCTTAAAAAATGGACACCTAATTTTAATTCGAAAACTGACAAACGGCAACAAGAATATTTAACTAAAGGTTTCCTATTATAATATACTTGAAAATAAGCAAGTTCATAGTTTCTAATAAATTCGTTTATAAATTGCGGTGTGAGTCCATTATTTCAACAGTTTATAAACAGACTTACTCCGCGGCCGGATTTATATAGAAATATTAATCTTGTAAAAAAAAAAAAAAAAAAAAAAAAAAAAAATGCTACTAAATAAAGTTAAAAATATATCTTAAAATCTCTTCTGTCCTTAATATAAAAATAAAAACACAATTCTAAAAGAATAATTCGTACGTTTAAGGGTTAAGTTTTACAAAATAAAAAAAATATATATAAAATAAGGTAATTAATTCATACTAATTAAAATATTTATTAACTTGCAATACTTTAGTTTTTACTTGTATTGTAGATGTGCAACATAAGAAAAGGTTGACGTATTATACGTTAAATGCATCTCTGATTTTTTCATTATTTTTTCTGTGTCATAAACCATTAGAGAAAAATATAGAATTTTTTCGAAACAAAATAAAAAAAATCATGCATTCAAGGATTAACCTTTAACACTAGAACGTTTAGCAAGTATTGATTCGACACCAACCAAATGGATAAATGCCGATTCGAACTATAAATTTTTTTTATAAAAGAAAGTAAATATAAACATTTGAACAGTGAACAGTGAACCGCAGTGCAGTTCCAGGGGCTCCCTATTTGTAGAACAAATCCACGCCCTGTCGATGAGTTGGTGTATAGCACATCATAGAAAAAAACAGGAATTGTTAGTATAAGTGTAAGCGATAGCTACCAGGAGCGTCGATAACTCCCAGCATCGCCGAGAGTCATAAACATTGAAAAACAAGTTAAGTAAATACATAAAATAGTTTAAATAAAATTTCTGGTGTAAATATGATTAAGATAATTATAAAAATCAAAACCTTTTTTTTTATAATATTTCTGGGATTAATTGGTTAAAAAACTTCAAAAGTTGAAAATTGCGCTTTTGCATCTTTTTTTTTTATATACAATTTCTATTAATAATGAATTTTTACAAAATGAAGGGTGGCCACTATGCATGTCTGAATGTTTTATTCAAATGACAAAATCATTAATTTTGCCCATCACTAGTTTAAGGGGACCGGGTAAGCCAAATTCAACGTAAAAATCGATTTTTACTTTTTTATATCATTAAATAGTTTAAACTTTTATCTTTTCAACGATGTATTACACATGTTTATATATATATATATATATATATATATATATATATTTTATGGTTTTGTTTAAAGTGTTAGTTTTATTCATTAGTTCCCATTTTGTTCAGTTTTATTAAAAAATTGTATTGAGTGTGAATATACATTTATAATTATGAAATTTACAAAAAATGGAATTTTAGATACCGGCAAGAAATGGAATTCATTAGAGGACCATTGTGCTCGGTCGGTTCCTGATAGCATGGTAGGGAATGGATCGTTAGAAAGTAACCATGATTTACAAGTGGATTTGGTTGGCTACGGAAGTAAAGGAGTTGATGATAGCTTTTGCAAAAAGAGTATGCAAGGTTTAGTTTTTGAGAAAAATAAAAAAAATGTATAAAAATTATAAAAATTGTGAAAAAAATTATGTAAAAAATTGTGAGTTTGATATTTTTTTGGAAAGAGGGGAAGTTGATGATGTACGGAAAAGGAAATCGATCAGGTATAATACCAGATATATTTATAATAGTCATTTAATTAATGAGAATTACGATGGCGGTGAAGGTAAAGATAACGGTGTTAAATATAAAACTAGAACGTTTTATAATTCAAACTTAAAAAGGGAGTTGATTTTCAATAATCTCAAATTAAGAAAATGTAGTGATAAACGTTGTAAAGTATGCCCGAGTGTGGGCTCAGAGTATAACACTATCGGGGACATTAGGTATTTAAAAGTATGTAAGGTTTACAACAGTGTTTATAAACTTAGCTGCAAGATATGTGGAATGTCTTATATTGGTCAAACTTCTGACCCGATTAATAAGCGTTTCAATAACCATAAGTCTGATATCAGACATTGCAAAACTAATAAAGAAGAACAAGAGATTGAAATTAGACATTTCAACATGCATGGTATTGAAAACATGGAATTAACGATTTTAAAGATTGTCCCTAATAAAAAAGAAAGATTGTTATGTGAAAGTGACATGATGATTAAATGTGGCACGGTTTACCCATACGGGTTAAATGTTATGTTCAATGGAACTAACGTTTTGAAAAAATTAAGAAACAGTTTATTAGAAGTTTCAATATACGAACGTATTGAACATCCCATGAATTATAAATTCAATAAGGAGATGGACCACAAGATAATAGCAAAGGAATATGACAATATTAATGAAATTAAAAGTTCAATTCTCAAGAGTGATTTCGTGGGAATAGTAAGAAATATAAAATTTATTGTATTTAACGTGAAAAAACGTTTTATAGGTGATTTGTTAAACTTATTGTATTCACATAAGAGTAACTATAATATAGATTTGGCTTTGGACATTTTGAGGTATAGAATTAGTTCACAACATTTGAAGGAAAATCTGGGCAGAAGTAACAACAATAACAACAAAATAGTTAATAGAATGTATTTTGTAATGGATTACATTGAAATTAAAAAACATGGTATAAATATGGGCAAGGTATTAAATAAATACAATGATTTGCTTCCAGATAAGAACATGGAGATTGTCAAGGTTTATAGATACGATAAACCTTTAGGTCGTATGGTTTTTAATTATAATAATTTTTCAAAAGAAATTGGTAGAAACAATGATAATAATTTATGTCATTGTCATGATCCGGTTTATCGTGATTATGTCGATGTGGATCACGGTCATGTATTGACCGGTAATTTAGACATTGTCAAGGACAGAACATTGAGAGATTATATGCGGTTTGGTACAAAATTTCGTTTAAAAAGATTAAACACTAAGGATTTTATAAAAAAACGATTAAAAATCAATGTGGATATGTTTATACATAAACTTATGAACAAATTTTGCTTACCAGAAATAACTTTTCTGGAATGGAAACACAATATATTAAAGGATTTGAGTTCAATTTACTGTGGTAAAACAGGGGGGATTTCGTTGGAAGAATATAAAGTATTAAAAGATTCTATCAAGGATTTACAGAGTAATTTTGTTATAACATATATTGATAAGGCAAATACAAATTTTGCTATTATTTGTAAAGAGCTATACTGTAATCAATTAAGACAATGTTATAACAATACACATAATTATAGGTTGTTAAATACCAGTGTAAAAGAGATAGAAAGTAGACTTGCTGCTTTTTATAAAAGGTTAAAATACACACAACGTAGTAAGGAATTGCCTTATATGGTTTTGATTCCTAAATTTCATAAGGACCCCATTGCCTTTCGTACAATTACATGTGGTTTTGGCACTTATTTGGAAGTAGCTAATAAAAAGTTTTTGGATATTTTGCAGAGTTTATTTGAAGCGGCATTAAAACAAAATTACACATGTATTATAAAAAATAGTTTTGAGTTACTTAATAGATTGAAAGGTTTGAGTAATATTAAAGGTCTATATGTTTATGATTTTGAAGATTTATATAACAGTATTGATTTAAATGATCTTAAAAATAAAATATTCGAATTTTTTAACAGGTACAATATTTTGGGAAAAAATTTGGATCATTTGACAAATTTATTTAATTTCGTAGTTAATGAAAATTATTTATTCGATGGTAAGCATGTGTTTCAGCAGATAAGAGGTATACCTATGGGGGGTAGTTGCAGTTCGGTACTTGCAGATATTTATTTATTTTTATACGAGGTTAAAGAGACAACAGATAAGGATTTTTTAAGTTTCAGATATATTGATGATGTATTGTTAGTAAGGATTAACGATTCCAATAGCGATTTAAATTTAGACTACTATCCCCAAGGTTTGATATTAAAAAAAACTTCATATGACGAAAAGCATGTAAATTATTTGGATCTCACTATCGACATTGAGAGGGGTAGATTACGGACTAGCATTTATGATAAGAGAAAGGATTACAACTTTGAAACTATTAAGATATTAAATTTTAATTCCAATGTACATATTTCCATTTTCAGAAATATCATTATCAATAGTTTAATAAGGATAGTAAAGTTAAATTCTAATCATAATAGTATAATAAATGACATTATAAATCTCTATCAAGATGCAATGGATCAGAATTTTCCTATTGGTTTGTTAAATAGTTTGGTAAACAATTTCGTCAAGGATAAAGATTACTGCGACGCTTTACTTTTGGCGATTAAAAACATCGCCAAATAATCGTAGGCTTTATAAGGAGCTCTGTCTGGTTGCGTCGTTCTTTTTGAATTGGGTTGCTGCTTTGGATGGACAGTTTTTAAGTGTTCTTTTCGAATTCGGTTACTGCTTTGGATGGCCAGTTTTAAAGTTTTCTTTGGCCAGTATGGTCTTGACAGATATGGGGGAAGTTTCATGAGTAATAGCCGGTAAAACCCAGCATGCAAGTCTTTAGCCTTGCGGTCTGTCTCCATTGGTTGTTTTCTTTTCGTTCATGATTTAGTTAGTAAGTTTTTTCCATGGTTATTTTGTTAATTTTCTCTGTAGTTCAGTAGTTTTGGGATTGGATGTGTAGTGTGTGGTTTTTGGTATTATATATATATATATATATATATATATATATATATATATAAAAGTGTTGGATTTTTTCATTCTTTCTAAGAGCACTTCACAGCAGTGGGCTACTTTTTTAAAATTCAGATTTCTTGATTAGTACCACTTTTCTGAAGAGGTAAAATTCCCATTGCCTTAATTAATATGTTATTAAATAAGGCGAATTTTACTATTTCAAAAAAGTGGTGCCAATCAAGAAATCATAAATTTTAAAAAGTAGCCACTGGCAACACCGCTTCACAGCTTTAATTGACATTTTCTCAAAACTTCGTTTCTTCAGTTTTGTGTTCGTTTTCTTTTTTTAAATATCTTTTAAACTTAAGAACTCAGATTTTTCTAAATACTTATATTATGCTATAATGTATACTTTAATACAGGGATCTAATGATTTGTTGAGAATTATTTATTTTAGGCAATGAAATTTTACCAAAAATTCTAATTTAAAAATGACTTTCACAAAATAATTAATAATTAATTTTCAGTTTCACTTAGAACGAAAATGGTCTGTTAAAATACGTAAAGCATGTTGTTCAACCTACGCTAAAAGATCTAGACCTCTATCTTTCACCATTTCTGAGAAAAAGCTATATAAATTTGGTGAGTTTTAACATGGCCGAGATATAGCTTACCCGGTCCTCTTAAACAATCCGAAGTAACTGCATCACAAATGAAATAATTGCCAGTTATTTTTCTCAAGATAAGAACTTCGTCACTTAAAACAATAAAAACGATTGGAAAGATCTATCTAGTTCCGCTAAAATAACAACTATGCCGCCAGAAATTTCTGAAATGAAGTGCGTTAACGAGGAACTGCTCTGATCTCCTCTTCCACTTATTTTGAAAAGGCTCATCTGATTTTCACTGAATTGTTCGACATAATTTGGAAGATACTTTATCTTCAACTTTATCGCTTCTCATACTTCTCAAAGCTTAGAATTTATTGAATGGAGCTTTGGAAGTTCTAATTATGTTGCAGCGCTGCGTGGTGTCTGCTGTAATTAATGCACCTGAGAACGAAAGAAAGGAATTTAGACTCTTAATAGAAAGTTTTATTAGAAAGAAGTTGTGGTTTAACATTCCACAAGAGTACATAAAATGTTTTACCGAACTCAAAATATATCTTTAGATAAAATGAAATAATATTATGAAACCTATTGTAATAGAAAAGTATTTATTTAACAACTGGAAAAAATATTTAAACCAGAAAAGCGTATTTTAGCTTACATTGCATATGAAAAGTCCTTGTTTAGACAGTAGTTCTTTTATGTAGAATAATAAATAATGTAACACTACATTTTTTGAAGGTGGCATAACGCTGTCTTAAGTCTTTATTAGATTTAGTTACATTTATGTAAACAACACTTTCTACAGTTTGAACATTTCTTGGATTTATTTACTTGCCACAAATTTTACAGTTTTTTCTACAAATTATCCGATGTTCTTTTCCTTATTCCAGATTATTTAGTTTTTCTGCACCTCTAAGCAACAGTAAAACGATTATTTTTTTTCTTATTGAAGGAGATGGATCAGAAGGGGGGGGGGGGGGGAGAAAACCCAATAAATGTTAGCAAAAGGGGGTGTTTCTCAGCATGGTTATTTCGGATAATTTTCGATCGAACAAGAAGCTATCGAATCGCCGTAAACCTTGCTAAAGCGGCCCACTCTTGGATTCGAACTAGAGAATTTAAAGTAACACTTTCTACAATCCTCAATATCACGTGAACTGTTGAATATCACGTCAATAGTTGATAAAAATCATTATGTTAAGTAAAAACACACTACTGTAGTTTCCAGAGCAAAATATTAGCATCTCCTTACCAGGTTATTAGAAGCAGGGTGTATTTATTCGAACAAAGTTTGCAAAAATATATTTTACATTTGGTGCGTTAACTACTCTATGCATCTAATCACCTGATGAGGGTATCTGCTAATTAACCCTTTGATGTCCAGTGTCAGGAAACAGCAGCCCAAGAATTTATATACCTTAATTTCCCGCGTATACGCCGCAGCTGAGATAACTCGATTTCCTACCAGAATTTGTTTTAAATAAAATGTGACTCTCTTTTGCTTCTTAGCATTTATTTGACTTCATTTTTTACATAAAATTTCCGGTATGAAAAAGACTTAACTAAGCCGCGGCGTATACGCGGGAAATTACGGTATATGACTTTTTTAAATATTCTATTCGCACCACTATGTTTTATAAGTACATCTTTTAGTAAATTTACCTTGCAAATGTTATCAAAGTACAGGTAAAAATGTTTCTTAAAAAGTGGTGGCAACCGAATAAATTCGTGTTAGCGATGCTTGTGCCTGTGAGGCGTACTTCGACTGAAAAGTGTTTATAAATCTTGAAACTAAAGGTACTGCTGTTTTACTCTTCATCTGGAAAAAAAATTACCTACTTCTATGTATGATAACTGTCAACTCATTTGCCTCGTTAGCGTACATGTTAGGAATTCCTTTTTCAATCAGAAATTCAAAATTCTCATCAGAGCAGCAATTTTTTGCTTTCTTTAAGGACAAAAGTTTAGCGATTATATACAGTAAAAATTCTTCTTTCAAAATTTCCGGTATGGAGATTCAGAAATTCTTAATAAAAGAGAAGTTACTGAAACGGACGCACATATGCGCTAAAAATGTAAATATGTTAAAGATATTTGATGTATATATTTTTTTTTTTATAAAAATTCTAAAATATTGTTCTGATAATTTATAATTTGTACAGTGCAAACGATATTCATTTCTAACAAGAGTGCAAACTTTTTCCTTTACGAAACCAGGGGGGGGGGGGGGGGTGTGACAAATCCTTAAGAGGTATTTGCAAAAAGGGTTCTTCCAAAATGATCATTTACGATCGATATCGATCGAACACGAAGCTATCGAGGTCGCGCCATTTTGATCACGTGATCACCCATTTTGTCTATACTGTCAATATTTGTTTCAGACGGACTTGTATTAGTTTTTCAGGGGTCATAACACTAACAATGCCCATCATGACTTGGACGAAAAAAAAATAATGTATAAGTTTTGTAATTTACAATATTATTTTCTCTTTACAGAAAATATATTACAGTGATTATAGTTTTAGTACCAGAATCGTGATTTATCCGTCAACTATAAAAGATAGTTTCGCTTAAAACGTTCAATACTTTTATGTTGAGATGAATAATAATTTTTCATTGCGTGTGCAAAGTAATTACTTTAGCAAGCACAAATTATAATAGTGTGAAAAAATAATAATTAAAAAGGATATAATTAGATTATATTTTATTAAATAAATAAAATACATACATTTTCTGCTAACATTTTGAGCGCTTCTTGCTGCCAAATGAATATTTATTCGAGAATGACAAGGCAAAATTGAAGGAAAATGTTTCGATATGTTATTATTCCTAATACACTATGACGCAAAAGTTTAGACAATGAAGAAATTCTTACATACTTTGAAAAATATTTATTCAATTTTCAAATCACTGCTTGAAATTAATGTGCTGTACATATAAACAATATTTATAACAAAGAAAAGTGGAATTGTGCATATTGCAATAAATTAAATGGTAACTAAAATAAACTGCTGTCTCAAAAGTTTAGACACAAATTAAATAAAATCGAAATAAACAATTTTTAAAACCTGGTTGCGCATCCATGCTTATGTATTACGTCATATACACGAGATTGCATGGAAGAAACTACATCTTGCATAGTTTGTGGATCGATATCGTACCATGCATTCTCAATAGATGTCTTAAGTTCCTTTTCAGAAGAGTATTGTCTAGCGTTGCTATAAACTTTGCGACACATGATGCTCCAAAGGTTTTCTATAGGGTTAAGATCTGGGCTACATGCTGGCCAGTCGAGAACTCTTATATTATGGGAATTAAACCAAGATTTTGAATGTTTTGCAGTGTGAATTGAAGCATTGTCTTGCTGAAATTCCCACTGAGGACCCCCTAGAAGCTCAGCAAATGGCAGTAGGTTTTCTTCTAATGTCTGTGTATAATGCTGTGAAGTTTGACGACCACTGGTGAAGATCAGAGATACTTGTCCATTATAGCAAAAGGCTGCCCAAACCATCACCGAGCCCCCTCCTTGTCTGCGACTAAAAAAACGTCGAGGTTCCTTCCGCAAGTCATGCCAATACGATAAACAACCATCTGGACCATCCAGATTCCACTTTTATTCATCGCTAAATATGACTGACTGCCATTTCTCTCCATATGACATATGCTTTCGAGCCCACATAAGTCTTTGTAACTTATGATGTGGTTTCAGAGCTGGTTTCTTCTGCATTTTGCTATAAACGATTGTTCCTTTTTCCAAAATTCGTCTACGAATCGTATCCTTTGATACAGAGAGTCCCGATGAGCTTTGAACTCCACGTACGCTCATTTGTTGAGTACTCGCTAGTCTTTGTATCAGGCGATCCTCTCGTACATTTGTCACACGTGGCCTCCCAGACCGACATTTTGCTTTATATTCGGAACCACTCGATAAAACTCGATAAATAGATTTTTTTGACCTATTAATAATAGCAGAAATTTCAGAAACGCTCTTCCCTTCACCTTTCAACTGCCAAATCCTTGAAACCTCATTCACTTGAATTTCTTTAGCTCTCGGCATGTCGACTATGAAGCGCAATCGTTTGCAGAACTTAAGTACTCCAAATTTGTGACATCATCGATTCTAAATTTGCATATGCCAGCGAATATTCAAAGAAATTTAGAATAGTGTCTAAACTTTTGCGACAAGCACATTTGAATTTTTATGAAAAAAATTAGTATTATAGCAAATAAAACGACTGTCTTTTGTACATAGCATTTTAAATCAGTTTTTGAATATATTTACAGGTTTTTGTAATTCTGACGTCATAATTCTACATTTTAAAGCTGAATGACGTCATTGTCTAAACTTTTGCGTCATAGTGTATCATCGGTACCATGTCAAACTATGCAATATGAAAGCAGTGTTGTCAGCGGGCTAGTTTTTAAAAATTCAGATTTCTTGATTGGCACCAATTTTCTCAAATGGTAAAATTCCCCTTGTTTTCGCCTTCATGGATCGTACGGATACAGTTATTCCTCCAGGAAAAATAGCAGTATCTTTTTATAGAAAAAGGAATCTAGTTTAAACGCTCATACTTCTGGCAGTTTTTCGAAGAGCCTGGGGCCAGTTGCCCCACATCCTCCAAAGTAATACTATGGAAGTACTAACAGGAACTGAATCATGGCAGCACTGGGAAAAAGACTTAAAAATAATGGGGGGGGGGGACAAACAACAGTTTCCTGAGCTCGTATGGAAAATAAATATAAATAAATTAAAAAAAAATTATTAATTTAAAAAGGGCAAGAATTAAATTTAAAAATATTAAAATTAAAGCTGGAAAACAACTAACCGTTGGGCAGTTTGAAAGCTTAAAATTTCGCCTTCTTTTAAGAAGAGATTTTCTATAAGATAATACTCGTGCCGAAAAATTTTCTGGTTTGCAAGACTCATGGAGGCGTATGAGCCATGGCCTTATTTATTATGTCATTAAATAAGGCGAATTTTATTATTTTAAAAAAAAGTGGTGTCAATCAAGAAATTTCAATTTAAAAAATGTAGGATAGATTGACATGATACCGACGATATGAATACATGCACAATGCTGCCGATGTTTAAATCGGCGTTTTGTTTGTAATGAAAAGTGGATTTCCATTTACAAAGTTGTCAAGTCTCCCGCTTTTTGGATACCAGTATTTTAAAACAGAAAATATACTTTTATTTAATTGGAACATTTGAGCGATTTAAAAGAATAATATTTTCTCTAAGATTATAGTGGTGTTCAAAAAGCCGGGAACTTCGAAACTCTGCATCTCTAGTAATAAAATTGCAAATTGCACAGTCTGTCTGTGTGCGATGGCTAGCGAAATCTACCGCACGTAGAAGTCTGAAAATTCAGGAGTGAGTAGTCCAAGACAGGTCCTGATGCACCTGAGGCTCAGAATTTTAATTTTTTAAGGCCGGGGCCCACGGGCCCTTTAAGTTTTTATGCACTAAATTGCTAATAACTCGCCTCCTATCTATCCGATATTCGCCGTTTTTGGGGTGAATTCTCCTTAC
This sequence comes from Maratus speciosus, assembly GCA_963932465.1. Taxonomy (NCBI): domain Eukaryota; kingdom Metazoa; phylum Arthropoda; class Arachnida; order Araneae; family Salticidae; genus Maratus; species Maratus speciosus. The sequence goes on from OZ010797.1 coordinate 318,497,226, forward strand.
AGTTTCAGCCATATTTCTGCATTTCACTTAAGACCTTGGTCTTAAGACCTTTCAAGAGGTCCCGTACAGGGCCCATTGAAGTTTTAGTGCACTAAATTGTTAATAACATGCCTCTTTTCTATCCGATCTTCGTCATTTATGGGATGAATTCCCCTTTTAGTTTCTGCCCGTTTCTACATTTCACTTAAGAACCTGGCACCCTTGCAATGTGCCCAGTATAGGGCCCCTTGAAGTTTTTGTGCACTAAATTGTTAATAGCATGCCTCTTTTGTATCCTATCTTCTGCGCTTTTAGGGCGAATTCTCCTTTCAGTTTCTGCCCCATTTCTAGATTTCATTTAAGACCCTGGAACACTTGTAAGGGACCGGTACAGGGCCCCTTGAAGTTTTAGTTCACTAAATTGTTAATAACATGCTTCTTTTCTATCCGATCTTCTTCGTTTTGGAAGTGAATTTTACTTTCAGTTTCTACCATATTTCAACATTTCAGTTAAGACCCTGACACCCTTACAAGGGCCCGTTACAGGGCCCATTGAAGTTTTAGTGCACAAAATTGTTAATAACATGTCTCTTTGCTATCCGATCTTCGTCGTTTTTGGGGTGAATTCTCCTTTCATTTTCTGCCCCATTTTTACATTTCAGTTAAAACCTGGCACCATTTCAAGGGGCCCAGTACAGGGACCCTTGAAGTTTTAGTGCACTAAATTGTTAATACCATGCCTCTTTTCTATGCGATCTTCTTCGTTTTTAGGGTGAATTCTTCTTCCAGTTTCTACTCTATGTCTACATTTGAGTTAAGACTGGCACCCTTGCAAGGGTCCCTGTACAGGTCCCTTGAAGTTTTAGTTCACTATATTGTTAATAAATTGCTTCTTTTTTATCCGATCTTCATTTTTGGGATACTTTCTTCATTTATCTATTCTTCCGTTTTTACATTCCAATTAAGACCATGGCCCCGGTCCAGGGCCCCTCATTTTTTTTGTGCTATGCGTTTTCACGCTCTAATTTGCTCACTAATGCAGTGCGTAATTTTAAAGTTGAGTCTTGAACTCTTCTTCTTAGACCAACACTCACATATTTTTATTGGGGCATTTTTAAGCATTTCCCCAATTTTTTGCACATTTTTTTCAAATTATATTCTAATGATTAATTCATACCCTATGCTTAATCTTGACTAATAGAAGATCTAAAACGCTGTGTACTAAAACGTTTTAACATGTTTTCATGTTAGGGCCCCCTGTTCTCAACTATCATTTGACCCCTTTTGCTCCCCCTATAATAACTCCCTTTAAAATAGTCCGATTCACTAGCTTTTTTTTCTAACGACATCTTAGGATCTCCAGCTATTACATGAACGACAAGAAAATATTTTAGACTTCGACTACCACCAATTTTGAATATAAATCGTCTTCTTTGGCCCTTGGTGTATCTCCTTTAAAAATGATCCGAATTCCTTGCAATTTCATTTACAACAGTTCTAGCGTCCTCTGATTACATTAATAACAATTAAAAAGTGCATTTTTAACAAACTACATGCCACTTAAGTCCCTTTCCCTTTGGGGCCCGGTACAAGGACCCTTGAAAATTTTTCACCATAAATTATTAATAAATTGCCCCTTTTAATCCGATCTTCATTTTTGGAACCAATTTTCCATTTAGTTATTCTCCAGTTTCTACATTCTAGCTAAAATCGTTGGGAACCTAAGGGTCCTTTAGGGCCCGATCGGGGGCCCCTTGAACTTTTTGTGTGCTATGCATTTTTTACACCCTAATTTTCTCACTTTCTCATTGCATAATATTAATATTGAGTCTTGACCCTAGACCAACACCCTAATATTTCTATTGGGGCTCTAGGGCTCCATTTAAGGCATTTACCTCATTTTTGCGCATTTCTTTAAAATATTATTCTAATGATTATTTCATGCCCTATAATTAATTTTGACTAATTGAGGATCTAAAACGATAAGTACTAAAACATTTTTATGTTAGGGCAATGCCCTCAACTATAAGTTCGGCCATTTTGGCCCCCTGTTATAGCTCCCTTAAAAATGGCCCGATTCACGAACTTTTTTTTTCTAACAACTTCTTAGGTTCTCCAGCTACTACATGAACGACAAAAAAATTTACAGACTTCAGCTAACACCAATTTTGAATATTAATCGTCTTCTTGGGGCCTTTGTTACAGCTCCTTTAAAAACTATCCTACTCTATTGCAATTTTCTTTTGCTTAGTTTTAGCGTCTTCCAGCTACCGTATTCCCCTAAAAAATTTTCTTATACCCAATTACATCCCAGTTAAGACCCTGAACCCCAGGACCCGGTTTTTCAAAATGCCTCAGTTACCACCTTTTTCGAACATTAATCTCCTTTTTCAGCATCAAGTTGCGTCTACTCACTACAGCCGTAAATTAAAAATCGCGTTACTTTAAAGGTAACTTTAGATAAGGGATTTCATTCGTTTATTAAATATCGTGTTAATGCTAACAGTAATTAATTAAATTTACAAGGTGAGGGGGCATCTTCCATCGCTTGGTGCCGCGTTATTTCCTTGGGTTTAAGGGCCCAATTTCACCGTGATTTGCTTCCTTCAACTTAAGATTACAATTCAGCTACTTTCTGTATCATGAAATTTTATCTTAGATTTTAGTTACCAACAATTTCTACCATTAATGGTGCATTTTTTGGCTTGATTTCTACTAGGTTTGGCTCACTCAACTTGTTTTTCGATTGTCTCCGGCACGTGCGGGCACTTCCGGTAAATGCTGCCATAGGTAGTGGGGATCCAGTTTACAGGTTCGTTCGGAAAGAAGTTTAATGGGAACGCACTAGACGCTGCGGAAGGCAATGGGCCTCCGAAATTAGGATCATTTAAAAGAATTTCCAAAGATATAAAATCATGCAAACTTAAGTTTTGTTTAAGGTTATTATTTATAAACCCCGGGCAACGCCGGGCGGGTCTGCTAGTTTATAATATAATTACAGGGTTCCTACAGGTCAAGGGATTTTCTTGACTTTAGTTAAGATAAACACCAGTATTATTTTAGAGAAAAATTCGCCTTTTCCAATCACGCGATTATATGCAGAAATTTTCTACATGAAAGTACTGGTATTTCAGCTGAAATTGTAGTACTCTGAATTATTTCTATTGTGTCAATATGATGCCTTTTTAACTAACACTCATTTTGTTTATAGCGATATTAAGATTTTAAGATAGTAGGTCATTTAGTATGAAACCACCGCTCCCTGAATACTACGTCTGAGCACTGACACAAACAAGGCGGCTGCCGTAGGCGCATTTAAAAAAAAAAAAGCCTGTACTTTCCCCTAAATTTAGATACCAATATTGTCTAAATGTTTTCTTTGACTTGTTTAATCTCAGAAAAATAAAACGGAAAAAAGTTTTGAAAGTTATATGTACCATTACTCAAAAGACCATACACACGTTGAGAAAAATCTGCTTGATGCAGCCACCATTTTTTGTCAGTGCTCAGCAGTGTTGCCATATTGGTGCTTTTTTAATTCAGATTATTTGATAGTAATCACCTTTTTTATATAGTATAAATTGCCTTATTTTTCAGAATTTTTAGGCTATTTTTAAATAGGGTGAATATTTCTATTTAAAAAAATGGTGACAATCAACAATATGGGGACAAAAAAATCCCCAATCTGACAACACTGTTTGCCAAAGCGATAATAAGTGTCCTATCTTAAATAGTAAGGAGAGGTAACCCCAACATTAAAGGCGAGATCACATTAATCAAGATCGCACGCTACGTAGCGGATGGGGTTAAACTACAGGAAGATGCCTAACTGTTTTCTTACATCACACCACTATAATTGTAAAGTTTTTTTTTTACCTTGATTAATAGCTGAAATCTTTCTGACAGGAAAAGAAAACTTCGTAGCGTCAAGTGCATCTGGTCGCACCTCTAGCTACGCCGTTATTTTGCAATAAATGTGGTAAATAAAATTCAGTTCCATGAGTGGCTAAAGATTTAGAAAATATGCGCAGATGGTAGATATCCTGTCATATATGACGTCACACAGTGATGGAACAGTGGCGCAGCAACTGAACGATTGTCACCACTAAATTTTTTTAGTATTCTTCGCCTTGAAAAATCTCAGAAATTCTGTCCTGAAGTTAAATGAAGAATACTAATAAAATTTTGCGGTATGAATTGATTCTCTGCTGCTACACTGTTCCATCACTGCGTCACACTAAAATCCCGCGTATGTGGATTATCAAACCGTCCACAAGATGGCGCAACTGTGTTAATTTACACCCGATTCCAGTATTAAGTTTGTAACTTACATATATCGCTTTTCTGGTTGCTCAGACGAAGTATTCAGGGGTGGGGGGTGAAGAAACATCCAATTTCAAAGAATTATTATTTTTTTATTTAGCAATTCAGAATTCACATTAGAAAATTTTGAATTGTAATTTTATTTCTTTATATCTATGCACTATATATCATATTATAAATTTAAAGTAACTATGAAAACTTTCTGAAGACAACTCAGAATTTATAAATAAAAAATTACCGCTTTCAAATGGTGCGTTTCATACTTAATTTCATAAGACAATTGATACATTCGAAAAAGATGTATCGTTGGTTTTCGAGAATACTGAAAGAGTTATCTAATATGATTTTTCTGTGTAAAAGAATTGTAAGAGTTTCACATAAAAACTATAACATATAAATTTTTTTAATTACTCAAATTTTAGCGGTAACCGTAGCTTATATAAGAAGTAAGCATGATTGGAAACTATCGTAATTTCCGGTGTATGATCCGAGGAACAAACAATCATGTTTGGAAGCAGAATTTTTATTTAATAATTGAAATCAAATATTTAAGGAGATTTAACTCTTTCCAACGCAGTATGCCCATGTAGGGATACCTAATTTTAATTCGAAACTTACGAACGGCACCAAGAATATTTTAGTAACATTTTGTTTTTACAATGAACATTTAAAGTAACATGTTTTTAATTTCTAAAACAGTCGTTTGTGAATTCCGATACCATTTAATAATTTCTTCATTTTACAACAAAAATTGTCTATGCCGGAAAGGGTTAAGGGGATCTAGGTAACATTTTAAAATAATTTTTATTTGTTGTGTTAAAATTTTGAATTTTTTGTGGCGGTTAACAAAATCACATGATAAAACTTCTCATAATTAGAAAAAAAAAAAAAACTTATTTAAAAAGTCGGATAATTTAAAATCGTTATAAGACGAAATATTATTCGTAGAATTTCAGTTTCTTTTCACTTAAATAAACAGAAATACATAAATTTTAATTTAGATTCAGCATTTTTAAAAATATTAATTTTTAACGAAATTAAAAATATTTAAATTTAAAAAAAAGATGTAACATAAAAAAATAATATTTTCAAAAGTAAATATATTTTTCAAATTTGCTGGATCACAATTAAAGTAAAACAACCGAAAAAGACATATTCCAAGTTTGAACCATTTATCTTTAACGGTTCTTGACTTATAACAATTTTAATACGAGAAATAGTGAAAAAACCCATCATGAAGAAAAGCGCATTTTCATAAGACGTCTTTCAATAACAACCATTGCTTGAAAGCTAGATTTTGAAAACAAACCAAAACGAAAAAAGTAATATTTCATGTTCTAATTAAGATAGAATTCTGTCTTAATTAGAACAGGAAATATTATTATTTTCGTTTTGGTTTGTTAAACTTTTGTTTTCAAAACAAGCTTAAGTTTTAAATCATGCTTAAGCATAATTTAAACGCCACTTTAAGCAGAAAAAAAACAGAGAAAATTTTAATGCAATAAAATTTTTTTAGAAAATTTGAAGGTTTTTATGTCCCGGACACCCTTAAGAAGTTATACTTTATCAAATAAAATAACTGGGTCAAAATATTGTTATTTGATCCGCGGCTATATATTATATGGCGGAAATTACGGTAGCAAATGACAAAAGGCAAATGTTTCTACATTCCAATTAAGACCATGGCCCCGGTCCAGGGAACCTTATTTTTTTTTGTGCTATGCGTTTTCACGCTCTAATTTGCTCACTTTCGCAGTGCGTAGTTTTAAAGTTGAGCCTTGAACTCTTCTTCTTAGACCAACACTCACATATTTTTTTTTTTTTTTTTTTTTTTTTTTGGGGGGGGGGGGGGGGGCTAGGGTCCCTTTTTAAGAATACCCCAATTTTTTGCACATTTTTTTTCAAATTATATTCTAATGATTAATTCATACCCTATGCTTAATCTTGACTAATAGAAGATATAAAACGCTGAGTACTAAAACGTTTTAACATGTTTTCATGATAGGGGCCCCTGTTCTCAACTATCATTTGACCCCTTTTGCTCCCCCTATAATAACTCCCTTTAAAATAGTCCGATTCACTAGCTTTTTTTTCTAACAACATCTTAGGATCTCCAGCTATTATATGAACGACAAAAAAATATTTTAGACTTCGACTACCACCAATTTTGAATATAAATCGTCTTCTTTGGCCCTTGGTGTATCTCCTTTAAAAATGATCCGAATTCCTTGCAATTTCATTTACAACAGTTCTAGCGTCCTCTGATTACATTAATAACAATTAAAAAGTGTATTTTTTAACAAACTACATGCCACTTAAGTCCCTTTCCCTTTGGGGCCCGGTACAAGGACCCTTGAAAATTTTTCACCATAAATTATTAATAAATTGCCCCTTTTAATCCGATCTTCATTTTTGGAACCAATTTTCCATTTAGTTATTCTACAGTTTCTACATTCTAGCTAAAATCGTTGGGAACCTAAGGGTCCTTTAGGGCCCGATCGGGGGCCCCTTGAACTTTTTGTGTGCTATGCATTTTTTACACCCTAATTTTCTCACCTTCTCATTGCATAATTTTAATATTGAGTCTTGACCCTAGACCAACACCCTCATATTTTTATTGGGGCTTTAGGGCTCCATTTAAGGCATTTACCTCATTTTTGCGCATTTCTTTAAAATATTATTCTAATGATTATTTCATACCCTATAATTAATTTTGACTAATTGAGGATCTAAAACGATAAGTACTAAAACATTTTCATGTTAGGGCAATGCCCTCAACTATAAGTTCGGCCTTTTTGGCCCCCTGTTATAGCTCCCTTAAAAATGGCCCGATTCACGAACTTTTTTTTTTCTAACAACTTCTTGGGTTCTCCAGCTACTACATGAACGACAAAAAAATTTACAGACTTCAGCTACCACCAATTTTGAATATTAATCGTCTTCTTGGGGCCTTTGTTACAGCTCCTTTAAAAACTATCCTATTCTATTGCAATTTTCTTTTGCTTAGTTTTAGCGTCTTCCAGCTACCGTATTCCCCTAAAAATTTTTCTTATACCCAATTACATCCCAGTTAAGACCCTGAACCCCCGGACCCGGTTTTTCAAAATGCCTCAGTTACCACCTTTTTCGAACATTAATCTCCTTTTTCAGCATCAACTTACGTCTACTCACTACAGCCGTAAATTAAAAATCGCGTTACTTTAAAGGTAACTTTAGATAAGGGATTTCATTCGTTTATTAAATATCGTGTTAATGCTAACAGTAATTAATTAAATTTACAAGGTGAGGGGGCATCTTCCATCGCTTGGTGCCGCGTTATTTCCTTGGATTTAAGGGCCCAATTTCAACGTGATTTGCTTCCTTCAACTTAAGATTACAATTGAGCTACTGTCTGTATCATGAAATTTTATCTTAGATTTTAGTTACCAACATTTTCAACCATTAATGGTGCATTTTTTTGGCTTGATTTCTACTAGGTTTGGCTCACTCAACTTGTTTTACGATTGTCTCCGGCACGTGCGGGCACTTCCGGTAAATGCTGCCATAGGTAGTGTGGATCTAGATTACAGGTTCGTTCGGAAAGAAGTTTAATGGGAACGCACTAGACGCTGCGGAATGCAGTGGGGCCTCCGAAATTAGGTTCATTTAAAAGAATTTCCAAAGATATAAAATCATGCAAACTTAAGTTTTGTTTAAGGTTATTATTTGTAAACCCCGGGCAACGCCGGAGGGTCTGCTAGTTTATAATATAATTACAGGGTTCCTACAGGTCAAGGGATTTTCTTGACTTTAGTTAAGATAAACACCAGTATTATTTTAGAGAAAAATTCGCCTTTTCCAATCACACGATTATATGCAGAAATTTTCTACATGAAAGTACTGGTATTTCAGCTGAAAGTGTAGTACTCTGAATTATTTCTATTGTGTCAATATGATGCCTTTTTAACTAACTCACATTTTGTTTATAGCGATATTAAGATTTCAAGATAGTAGGTCATTTAGTATGAAACCACCGCTCCCTGAATACTACGTCTGAGCACTGACACAAACAAGGCGGCTGCCGTAGGCGCATTTTTTAAAAAAAGCCTGTACTTTCCCCTAAATTTAGATACCAATATTGTCTAAATGTTTTCTTTGACTTGTTTAATCTCAGAAAAATAAAACGGAAAAAAGTTTTGAAAGTTATATGTACCATTACTCAAAAGACCGTACACACGTTGAGAAAAATCTGCTTGATGCAGCCACCATTTTTTGTCAGTGCTCAGCAGTGTTGCCATATTGGGGCTTTTTTAATTCAGATTATTTGATAGTAATCACCTTTTTTATATAGTATAAATTGCCTTATTTTTCAGAATTTTTAGGCTATTTTTAAATAGGGTGAATATTTCTATTTAAAAAAATGGTGACAATCAACAATATGGGGACAAAAAAATCCCCAATCTGACAACACTGTTTGCCAAAGCGATATAAGTAAGCGTGCTATCTTAAATAGTAAGGAGAGGTAACCCCAAAATTAAAGGCGAGATCACATTAATCAAGATCGCACGCCACGTAGCGGACGGGGTTAAACTACAGGACGATGCCTAATTGTTTTCTTACTTCACACCACTATAATTGTAAAGTTTTTTTTTTTATCTTGATTAATAGCTGAAATCCTTCTAGCGGGAAAAGAAAACTTTGCGGTTTCGCGTGCATCTGGCCGCCCCTCTCGCTACGCCATTGATTTGCAACAAATGTGGTTAACAACATTCAGTTCTATGAGTGACTAAAGATTTAGAAAATATGCGCAGATTGTAGATATCCTGTCATATATGACGTCATACAGTGATGGAACCACCGCCCTCTGAATACTAGGCCTGAGCGCTCACACAAAAATGACACAAAAATGGCGGCTGCCGAAGGCGGATTTTTTTTTAGCGTAGGTACGGTCCCTTAAATGTAGACACCACTATTTTATAAAAGATTTCTCTACCTTATTTATTCTCAGAAAAATGAAGCGGAAAAAACTTCAAAAAATGATTGGTAGGAATATTTAAGGGACCGTACACACGCTGAAAAAAATCCGCCTTCGGCAGCTGCCATTTTTGGTCCAGCGCTCAGGCCTAGTATTCAGGGGGCGGTGGATGGAGCAGTGGCGCTCAACTGAACGATTGTCACCACTAAATTTTTTTAGTATTCTTCGCCTTGAAAAAATCTCAGAAATTCTGTCCTGAAGTTAAATGAAAAATACTAATAAAATTTTGCGGTATGAATTAATTCACTGCTGCTACACTGTTCCATCACTGCGTCACACTAAAATCCCGTGTATGTGGATTATCAAACCGTCCACAAGATGGCGCAACTGTGTTAATTTACACCCGATTCCAGTATTAAGTTTGTAACTTACATATATCGCTTTGCTGGTTGCTCAGACCAAGTATTCAGGGGTGGGGGGTGATGAAACATCCAATTTCAAAGAATTATTATTTTTTTATTTAGCAATTCAGAATTCACATTAGAAAATTTTCAATTGTAATTTTATTTCTTTATATCTATGCACTATATATCATATTATAAATTTAAAGTAACTATTAACTTTCTGAAGACAATTCAGAATTTCTAAATAAAAAATTACCGCTTTCAAATTGTGCGTTTCATACTTAATTTCATAAGACAATTGATACATTCGAAAAAGATGTATCGTTGGTTTTCGAGAAAATTGAAAGAGTTATCTAATATGATTTTTCTGTGTAAAAGAATTGTAAGAGTTTCACATAAAGACTATAACATATAAATTTTTTTAATTACTCAAATTTTAGCGGTAACCGTAGCTTATATAAGAAGTAAGCATGATTGGAAACTATCGTAATTTCCGGTGTATGATCCGAGGAACAAACAATCATGTTTGGAAGCAGAATTTTTATTTAATAATTGAAATCAAATATTTAAGGAGATTTAACTCTTTCCAACGCAGTATGCCCATGTAGGGATACCTAATTTTAATTCGAAACTTACGAACAAAACCAAGAATGTTTTAGTAACATTTTGTTTTTACAATGAACATTTAAAGTAACATGTTTTTAATTTCTAAAAAAGTCGTTTGTGAATTCCGATACCATTTAATAATTTCGTCATTTTACAACAAAAATTGTCTATGCCGGAAAGGGTTAAGGGGATCTAGGTAACATTTTAAAATAATTTTTATTTGTTGTGTTAAAATTTTGAATTTTTTGTGGCGGTTAACAAAATCACATGATAAAACTTCTCATAATTAGAAAAAAAAAAAAACTTATTTAAAAAGTCGGATAATTTAAAATCGTTATAACACGAAATATTATTCGTAGAATTTCAGTTTCTTTTCACTTAAATAAACAGAAATACATAAATTTTAATTTAGATTCAGCATTTTTAAAAATATTAATTTTTAACGAAATTAAAAATATTTAAATTTAAAAAAAAGATGTAACATAAAAAAATAATATTTTCAAAAGTAAATATATTTTTCAAATTTGCTGGATCACAATTAAAGTAAAACAACCGAAAAAGACATATTCCAAGTTTGAACCATTTATCTTTAACGGTTCTTGACTTATAACAATTTTAATACGAGAAATAGTGAAAAAACCCATCATGAAGAAAAGCGCATTTTCATAAGACGTCTTTCAATAACAACCATTGCTTGAAAGCTAGATTTTGAAAACAAACCAAAACGAAAAAAGTAATATTTCATGTTCTAATTAAGATAGAATTCTGTCTTAATTAGAACAGGAAATATTATTATTTTCGTTTTGGTTTGTTAAACTTTTGTTTTCAAAACAAGCTTAAGTTTTAAATCATGCTTAAGCATAATTTAAACGCCACTTTAAGCAGAAAAAAAACAGAGAAAATTTTAATGCAATAAAATTTTTTTAGAAAATTTGAAGGTTTTTATGTCCCGGACACCCTTAAGAAGTTATACTTTATCAAATAAAATAACTGGGTCAAAATATTGTTATTTGATCCGCGGCTATATATTATATGGCGGAAATTACGGTAGCAAATGACAAAAGGCAAATGTTTCTACATTCCAATTAAGACCATGGCCCCGGTCCAGGGAACCTTATTTTTTTTGTGCTATGCGTTTTCACGCTCTAATTTGCTCACTTTCGCAGTGCGTAGTTTTAAAGTTGAGCCTTGAACTCTTCTTCTTAGACCAACACTCACATATTTTTTTTTTTTTTTTTTTTTGGGGGGGGGGGGGCTAGGGTCCCTTTTTAAGAATACCCCAATTTTTTGCACATTTTTTTTCAAATTATATTCTAATGATTAATTCATACCCTATGCTTAATCTTGACTAATAGAAGATATAAAACGCTGAGTACTAAAACGTTTTAACATGTTTTCATGATAGGGGCCCCTGTTCTCAACTATCATTTGACCCCTTTTGCTCCCCCTATAATAACTCCCTTTAAAATAGTCCGATTCACTAGCTTTTTTTTCTAACAACATCTTAGGATCTCCAGCTATTATATGAACGACAAAAAAATATTTTAGACTTCGACTACCACCAATTTTGAATATAAATCGTCTTCTTTGGCCCTTGGTGTATCTCCTTTAAAAATGATCCGAATTCCTTGCAATTTTATTTACAACAGTTCTAGCGTCCTCTGATTACATTAATAACAATTAAAAAGTGTATTTTTTAACAAACTACATGCCACTTAAGTCCCTTTCCCTTTGGGGCCCGGTACAAGGACCCTTGAAAATTTTTCACCATAAATTATTAATAAATTGCCCCTTTTAATCCGATCTTCATTTTTGGAACCAATTTTCCATTTAGTTATTCTACAGTTTCTACATTCTAGCTAAAATCGTTGGGAACCTAAGGGTCCTTTAGGGCCCGATCGGGGGCCCCTTGAACTTTTTGTGTGCTATGCATTTTTTACACCCTAATTTTCTCACCTTCTCATTGCATAATTTTAATATTGAGTCTTGACCCTAGACCAACACCCTCATATTTTTATTGGGGCTTTAGGGCTCCATTTAAGGCATTTACCTCATTTTTGCGCATTTCTTTAAAATATTATTCTAATGATTATTTCATACCCTATAATTAATTTTGACTAATTGAGGATCTAAAACGATAAGTACTAAAACATTTTTATGTTAGGGCAATGCCCTCAACTATAAGTTCGGCCTTTTTGGCCCCCTGTTATAGCTCCCTTAAAAATGGCCCGATTCACGAACTTTTTTTTTTCTAACAACTTCTTGGGTTCTCCAGCTACTACATGAACGACAAAAAAATTTACAGACTTCAGCTACCACCAATTTTGAATATTAATCGTCTTCTTGGGGCCTTTGTTACAGCTCCTTTAAAAACTATCCTATTCTATTGCAATTTTCTTTTGCTTAGTTTTAGCGTCTTCCAGCTACCGTATTCCCCTAAAAATTTTTCTTATACCCAATTACATCCCAGTTAAGACCCTGAACCCCCGGACCCGGTTTTTCAAAATGCCTCAGTTACCACCTTTTTCGAACATTAATCTCCTTTTTCAGCATCAACTTACGTCTACTCACTACAGCCGTAAATTAAAAATCGCGTTACTTTAAAGGTAACTTTAGATAAGGGATTTCATTCGTTTATTAAATATCGTGTTAATGCTAACAGTAATTAATTAAATTTACAAGGTGAGGGGGCATCTTCCATCGCTTGGTGCCGCGTTATTTCCTTGGATTTAAGGGCCCAATTTCAACGTGATTTGCTTCCTTCAACTTAAGATTACAATTGAGCTACTGTCTGTATCATGAAATTTTATCTTAGATTTTAGTTACCAACATTTTCAACCATTAATGGTGCATTTTTTTGGCTTGATTTCTACTAGGTTTGGCTCACTCAACTTGTTTTACGATTGTCTCCGGCACGTGCGGGCACTTCCGGTAAATGCTGCCATAGGTAGTGTGGATCTAGATTACAGGTTCGTTCGGAAAGAAGTTTAATGGGAACGCACTAGACGCTGCGGAATGCAGTGGGGCCTCCGAAATTAGGTTCATTTAAAAGAATTTCCAAAGATATAAAATCATGCAAACTTAAGTTTTGTTTAAGGTTATTATTTGTAAACCCCGGGCAACGCCGGAGGGTCTGCTAGTTTATAATATAATTACAGGGTTCCTACAGGTCAAGGGATTTTCTTGACTTTAGTTAAGATAAACACCAGTATTATTTTAGAGAAAAATTCGCCTTTTCCAATCACACGATTATATGCAGAAATTTTCTACATGAAAGTACTGGTATTTCAGCTGAAAGTGTAGTACTCTGAATTATTTCTATTGTGTCAATATGATGCCTTTTTAACTAACTCACATTTTGTTTATAGCGATATTAAGATTTCAAGATAGTAGGTCATTTAGTATGAAACCACCGCTCCCTGAATACTACGTCTGAGCACTGACACAAACAAGGCGGCTGCCGTAGGCGCATTTTTTAAAAAAAGCCTGTACTTTCCCCTAAATTTAGATACCAATATTGTCTAAATGTTTTCTTTGACTTGTTTAATCTCAGAAAAATAAAACGGAAAAAAGTTTTGAAAGTTATATGTACCATTACTCAAAAGACCGTACACACGTTGAGAAAAATCTGCTTGATGCAGCCACCATTTTTTGTCAGTGCTCAGCAGTGTTGCCATATTGGGGCTTTTTTAATTCAGATTATTTGATAGTAATCACCTTTTTTATATAGTATAAATTGCCTTATTTTTCAGAATTTTTAGGCTATTTTTAAATAGGGTGAATATTTCTATTTAAAAAAATGGTGACAATCAACAATATGGGGACAAAAAAATCCCCAATCTGACAACACTGTTTGCCAAAGCGATATAAGTAAGCGTGCTATCTTAAATAGTAAGGAGAGGTAACCCCAAAATTAAAGGCGAGATCACATTAATCAAGATCGCACGCCACGTAGCGGACGGGGTTAAACTACAGGACGATGCCTAATTGTTTTCTTACTTCACACCACTATAATTGTAAAGTTTTTTTTTTTATCTTGATTAATAGCTGAAATCCTTCTAGCGGGAAAAGAAAACTTTGCGGTTTCGCGTGCATCTGGCCGCCCCTCTCGCTACGCCATTGATTTGCAACAAATGTGGTTAACAACATTCAGTTCTATGAGTGACTAAAGATTTAGAAAATATGCGCAGATTGTAGATATCCTGTCATATATGACGTCATACAGTGATGGAACCACCGCCCTCTGAATACTAGGCCTGAGCGCTCACACAAAAATGACACAAAAATGGCGGCTGCCGAAGGCGGATTTTTTTTTAGCGTAGGTACGGTCCCTTAAATGTAGACACCACTATTTTATAAAAGATTTCTCTACCTTATTTATTCTCAGAAAAATGAAGCGGAAAAAACTTCAAAAAATGATTGGTAGGAATATTTAAGGGACCGTACACACGCTGAAAAAAATCCGCCTTCGGCAGCTGCCATTTTTGGTCCAGCGCTCAGGCCTAGTATTCAGGGGGCGGTGGATGGAGCAGTGGCGCAGCAACTGAACGATTGTCACCACTAAATTTTTTTAGTATTCTTCGCCTTGAAAAAATCTCAGAAATTCTGTCCTGAAGTTAAATGAAAAATACTAATAAAATTTTGCGGTATGAATTAATTCACTGCTGCTACACTGTTCCATCACTGCGTCACACTAAAATCCCGTGTATGTGGATTATCAAACCGTCCACAAGATGGCGCAACTGTGTTAATTTACACCCGATTCCAGTATTAAGTTTGTAACTTACATATATCGCTTTGCTGGTTGCTCAGACCAAGTATTCAGGGGTGGGGGGTGATGAAACATCCAATTTCAAAGAATTATTATTTTTTTATTTAGCAATTCAGAATTCACATTAGAAAATTTTCAATTGTAATTTTATTTCTTTATATCTATGCACTATATATCATATTATAAATTTAAAGTAACTATTAACTTTCTGAAGACAATTCAGAATTTCTAAATAAAAAATTACCGCTTTCAAATTGTGCGTTTCATACTTAATTTCATAAGACAATTGATACATTCGAAAAAGATGTATCGTTGGTTTTCGAGAAAATTGAAAGAGTTATCTAATATGATTTTTCTGTGTAAAAGAATTGTAAGAGTTTCACATAAAGACTATAACATATAAATTTTTTTAATTACTCAAATTTTAGCGGTAACCGTAGCTTATATAAGAAGTAAGCATGATTGGAAACTATCGTAATTTCCGGTGTATGATCCGAGGAACAAACAATCATGTTTGGAAGCAGAATTTTTATTTAATAATTGAAATCAAATATTTAAGGAGATTTAACTCTTTCCAACGCAGTATGCCCATGTAGGGATACCTAATTTTAATTCGAAACTTACGAACAAAACCAAGAATGTTTTAGTAACATTTTGTTTTTACAATGAACATTTAAAGTAACATGTTTTTAATTTCTAAAAAAGTCGTTTGTGAATTCCGATACCATTTAATAATTTCGTCATTTTACAACAAAAATTGTCTATGCCGGAAAGGGTTAAGGGGATCTAGGTAACATTTTAAAATAATTTTTATTTGTTGTGTTAAAATTTTGAATTTTTTGTGGCGGTTAACAAAATCACATGATAAAACTTCTCATAATTAGGAAAAAAAAAAAACTTATTTAAAAAGTCGGATAATTTAAAATCGTTATAACACGAAATATTATTCGTAGAATTTCAGTTTCTTTTCACTTAAATAAACAGAAATACATAAATTTTAATTTAGATTCAGCATTTTTAAAAATATTAATTTTTAACGAAATTAAAAATATTTAAATTTAAAAAAAAGATGTAACATAAAAAAATAATATTTTCAAAAGTAAATATATTTTTCAAATTTGCTGGATCACAATTAAAGTAAAACAACCGAAAAAGACATATTCCAAGTTTGAACCATTTATCTTTAACGGTTCTTGACTTATAACAATTTTAATACGAGAAATAGTGAAAAAACCCATCATGAAGAAAAGCGCATTTTCATAAGACGTCTTTCAATAACAACCATTGCTTGAAAGCTAGATTTTGAAAACAAACCAAAACGAAAAAAGTAATATTTCATGTTCTAATTAAGATAGAATTCTGTCTTAATTAGAACAGGAAATATTATTATTTTCGTTTTGGTTTGTTAAACTTTTGTTTTCAAAACAAGCTTAAGTTTTAAATCATGCTTAAGCATAATTTAAACGCCACTTTAAGCAGAAAAAAAACAGAGAAAATTTTAATGCAATAAAATTTTTTTAGAAAATTTGAAGGTTTTTATGTCCCGGACACCCTTAAGAAGTTATACTTTATCAAATAAAATAACTGGGTCAAAATATTGTTATTTGATCCGCGGCTATATATTATATGGCGGAAATTACGGTAGCAAATGACAAAAGGCAAATGTTTCTACATTCCAATTAAGACCATGGCCCCGGTCCAGGGAACCTTATTTTTTTTGTGCTATGCGTTTTCACGCTCTAATTTGCTCACTTTCGCAGTGCGTAGTTTTAAAGTTGAGCCTTGAACTCTTCTTCTTAGACCAACACTCACATATTTTTTTTTTTTTTTTTTTTTTTGGGGGGGGGGGGGCTAGGGTCCCTTTTTAAGAATACCCCAATTTTTTGCACATTTTTTTTCAAATTATATTCTAATGATTAATTCATACCCTATGCTTAATCTTGACTAATAGAAGATATAAAACGCTTAGTACTAAAACGTTTTAACATGTTTTCATGATAGGGGCCCCTGTTCTCAACTATCATTTGACCCCTTTTGCTCCCCCTATAATAACTCCCTTTAAAATAGTCCGATTCACTAGCTTTTTTTTCTAACAACATCTTAGGATCTCCAGCTATTATATGAACGACAAAAAAATATTTTAGACTTCGACTACCACCAATTTTGAATATAAATCGTCTTCTTTGGCCCTTGGTGTATCTCCTTTAAAAATGATCCGAATTCCTTGCAATTTTATTTACAACAGTTCTAGCGTCCTCTGATTACATTAATAACAATTAAAAAGTGTATTTTTTAACAAACTACATGCCACTTAAGTCCCTTTCCCTTTGGGGCCCGGTACAAGGACCCTTGAAAATTTTTCACCATAAATTATTAATAAATTGCCCCTTTTAATCCGATCTTCATTTTTGGAAACAATTTTCCATTTAGTTATTCTACAGTTTCTACATTCTAGCTAAAATCGTTGGGAACCTAAGGGTCCTTTAGGGCCCGATCGGGGGCCCCTTGAACTTTTTGTGTGCTATGCATTTTTTACACCCTAATTTTCTCACCTTCTCATTGCATAATTTTAATATTGAGTCTTGATCCTAGACCAACACCCTCATATTTTTATTGGGGCTTTAGGGCTCCATTTAAGGCATTTACCTCATTTTTGCGCATTTCTTTAAAATATTATTCTAATGATTATTTCATACCCTATAATTAATTTTGACTAATTGAGGATCTAAAACGATAAGTACTAAAACATTTTTATGTTAGGGCAATGCCCTCAACTATAAGTTCGGCCTTTTTGGCCCCCTGTTATAGCTCCCTTAAAAATGGCCCGATTCACGAACTTTTTTTTTCTAACAACTTCTTGGGTTCTCCAGCTACTACATGAACGACAAAAAAATTTACAGACTTCAGCTACCACCAATTTTGAATATTAATCGTCTTCTTGGGGCCTTTGTTACAGCTCCTTTAAAAACTATCCTATTCTATTGCAATTTTCTTTTGCTTAGTTTTAGCGTCTTCCAGCTACCGTATTCCCCTAAAAATTTTTCTTATACCCAATTACATCCCAGTTAAGACCCTGAACCCCCGGACCCGGTTTTTCAAAATGCCTCAGTTACCACCTTTTTCGAACATTAATCTCCTTTTTCAGCATCAACTTACGTCTACTCACTACAGCCGTAAATTAAAAATCGCGTTACTTTAAAGGTAACTTTAGATAAGGGATTTCATTCGTTTATTAAATATCGTGTTAATGCTAACAGTAATTAATTAAATTTACAAGGTGAGGGGGCATCTTCCATCGCTTGGTGCCGCGTTATTTCCTTGGATTTAAGGGCCCAATTTCAACGTGATTTGCTTCCTTCAACTTAAGATTACAATTGAGCTACTGTCTGTATCATGAAATTTTATCTTAGATTTTAGTTACCAACATTTTCAACCATTAATGGTGCATTTTTTTGGCTTGATTTCTACTAGGTTTGGCTCACTCAACTTGTTTTACAATTGTCTCCGGCACGTGCGGGCACTTCCGGTAAATGCTGCCATAGGTAGTGTGGATCTAGATTACAGGTTCGTTCGGAAAGAAGTTTAATGGGAACGCACTAGACGCTGCGGAATGCAATGGGGCCTCCGAAATTAGGTTCATTTAAAAGAATTTCCAAAGATATAAAATCATGCAAATTTAAGTTTTGTTTAAGGTTATTATTTGTAAACCCCGGGCAACGCCGGAGGGTCTGCTAGTTTATAATATAATTACAGGGTTCCTACAGGTCAAGGGATTTTCTTGACTTTAGTTAAGATAAACACCAGTATTATTTTAGAGAAAAATTCGCCTTTTCCAATCACACGATTATATGCAGAAATTTTCTACATGAAAGTACTGGTATTTCAGCTGAAAGTGTAGTACTCTGAATTATTTCTATTGTGTCAATATGATGCCTTTTTAACTAACTCACATTTTGTTTATAGCGATATTAAGATTTCAAGATAGTAGGTCATTTAGTATGAAACCACCGCTCCCTGAATACTACGTCTGAGCACTGACACAAACAAGGCGGCTGCCGTAGGCGCATTTTTTAAAAAAAGCCTGTACTTTCCCCTAAATTTAGATACCAATATTGTCTAAATGTTTTCTTTGACTTGTTTAATCTCAGAAAAATAAAACGGAAAAAAGTTTTGAAAGTTATATGTACCATTACTCAAAAGACCGTACACACGTTGAGAAAAATCTGCTTGATGCAGCCACCATTTTTTGTCAGTGCTCAGCAGTGTTGCCATATTGGGGCTTTTTTAATTCAGATTATTTGATAGTAATCACCTTTTTTATATAGTATAAATTGCCTTATTTTTCAGAATTTTTAGGCTATTTTTAAATAGGGTGAATATTTCTATTTAAAAAAATGGTGACAATCAACAATATGGGGACAAAAAAATCCCCAATCTGACAACACTGTTTGCCAAAGCGATATAAGTAAGCGTGCTATCTTAAATAGTAAGGAGAGGTAACCCCAAAATTAAAGGCGAGATCACATTAATCAAGATCGCACGCCACGTAGCGGACGGGGTTAAACTACAGGACGATGCCTAATTGTTTTCTTACTTCACACCACTATAATTGTAAAGTTTTTTTTTTTTATCTTGATTAATAGCTGAAATCCTTCTAGCGGGAAAAGAAAACTTTGCGGTCTCGCGTGCATCTGGCCGCCCCTCTCGCTACGCCATTGATTTGCAACAAATGTGGTTAACAACATTCAGTTCTATGAGTGACTAAAGATTTAGAAAATATGCGCAGATTGTAGATATCCTGTCATATATGACGTCATACAGTGATGGAACCACCGCCCTCTGAATACTAGGCCTGAGCGCTCACACAAAAATGACACAAAAATGGCGGCTGCCGAAGGCGGATTTTTTTTTAGCGTAGGTACGGTCCCTTAAATGTAGACACCACTATTTTATAAAAGATTTCTCTACCTTATTTATTCTCAGAAAAATGAAGCGGAAAAAACTTCAAAAAATGATTGGTAGGAATATTTAAGGGACCGTACACACGCTGAAAAAAATCCGCCTTCGGCAGCTGCCATTTTTGGTCCAGCGCTCAGGCCTAGTATTCAGGGGGCGGTGGATGGAGCAGTGGCGCAGCAACTGAACGATTGTCACCACTAAATTTTTTTAGTATTCTTCGCCTTGAAAAAATCTCAGAAATTCTGTCCTGAAGTTAAATGAAAAATACTAATAAAATTTTGCGGTATGAATTAATTCACTGCTGCTACACTGTTCCATCACTGCGTCACACTAAAATCCCGTGTATGTGGATTATCAAACCGTCCACAAGATGGCGCAACTGTGTTAATTTACACCCGATTCCAGTATTAAGTTTGTAACTTACATATATCGCTTTGCTGGTTGCTCAGACCAAGTATTCAGGGGTGGGGGGTGATGAAACATCCAATTTCAAAGAATTATTATTTTTTTATTTAGCAATTCAGAATTCACATTAGAAAATTTTCAATTGTAATTTTATTTCTTTATATCTATGCACTATATATCATATTATAAATTTAAAGTAACTATTAACTTTCTGAAGACAATTCAGAATTTCTAAATAAAAAATTACCGCTTTCAAATGGTGCGTTTCATACTTAATTTCATAAGACAATTGATACATTCGAAAAAGATGTATCGTTGGTTTTCGAGAAAATTGAAAGAGTTATCTAATATGATTTTTCTGTGTAAAAGAATTGTAAGAGTTTCACATAAAGACTATAACATATAAATTTTTTTAATTACTCAAATTTTAGCGGTAACCGTAGCTTATATAAGAAGTAAGCATGATTGGAAACTATCGTAATTTCCGGTGTATGATCCGAGGAACAAACAATCATGTTTGGAAGCAGAATTTTTATTTAATAATTGAAATCAAATATTTAAGGAGATTTAACTCTTTCCAACGCAGTATGCCCATGTAGGGATACCTAATTTTAATTCGAAACTTACGAACAAAACCAAGAATGTTTTAGTAACATTTTGTTTTTACAATGAACATTTAAAGTAACATGTTTTTAATTTCTAAAAAAGTCGTTTGTGAATTCCGATACCATTTAATAATTTCGTCATTTTACAACAAAAATTGTCTATGCCGGAAAGGGTTAAGGGGATCTAGGTAACATTTTAAAATAATTTTTATTTGTTGTGTTAAAATTTTGAATTTTTTGTGGCGGTTAACAAAATCACATGATAAAACTTCTCATAATTAGAAAAAAAAAAAACTTATTTAAAAAGTCGGATAATTTAAAATCGTTATAAGACGAAATATTATTCGTAGAATTTCAGTTTCTTTTCACTTAAATATACAGAAATACATAAATTTTAATTTAGATTCAGCATTTTTAAAAATATTAATTTTTAACGAAATTAAAAATATTTAAATTTAAAAAAAAGATGTAACATAAAAAAATAATATTTTCAAAAGTAAATATATTTTTCAAATTTGCTGGATCACAATTAAAGTAAAACAACTGAAAAAGACATATTCCAAGTTTGAACCATTTATCTTTAACGGTTCTTGACTTATAACAATTTTAATACGAGAAATAGTGAAAAAACCCATCATGAAGAAAAGCGCATTTTCATAAGACGTCTTTCAATAACAACCATTGCTTGAAAGCTAGATTTTGAAAACAAACCAAAACGAAAAAAGTAATATTTCATGTTCTAATTAAGATAGAATTCTGTCTTAATTAGAACAGGAAATATTATTATTTTCGTTTTGGTTTGTTAAACTTTTGTTTTCAAAACAAGCTTAAGTTTTAAATCATGCTTAAGCATAATTTAAACGCCACTTTAAGCAGAAAAAAAACAGAGAAAATTTTAATGCAATAAAATTTTTTTAGAAAATTTGAAGGTTTTTATGTCCCGGACACCCTTAAGAAGTTATACTTTATCAAATAAAATAACTGGGTCAAAATATTGTTATTTGATCCGCGGCTATATATTATATGGCGGAAATTACGGTAGCAAATGACAAAAGGCAAATGTTTCTACATTCCAATTAAGACCATAGCCCCGGTCCAGGGAACCTTAGTTTTTGTGCTATGCGTTTTCACGCTCTAATTTGCTCACTTTCGCAGTGCGTAGTTTTAAAGTTGAGCCTTGAACTCTTCTTCTTAGACCAACACTCACATATTTTTTTTTTTTTTTTTTTTGGGGGGGGGGGGGGGCTAGGGTCTCTTTTTAAGAATACCCCAATTTTTTGCACATTTTTTTCAAATTATATTCTAATGATTAATTCATACCCTATGCTTAATCTTGACTAATAGAAGATATAAAACGCTGAGTACTAAAACGTTTTAACATGTTTTCATGATAGGGGCCCCTGTTCTCAACTATCATTTGACCCCTTTTGCTCCCCCTATAATAACTCCCTTTAAAATAGTCCGATTCACTAGCTTTTTTTTCTAACAACATCTTAGGATCTCCAGCTATTATATGAACGACAAAAAAATATTTTAGACTTCAACTACCACCAATTTTGAATATAAATCGTCTTCTTTGGCCCTTGGTGTATCTCCTTTAAAAATGATCCGAATTCCTTGCAATTTTATTTACAACAGTTCTAGCGTCCTCTGATTACATTAATAACAATTAAAAAGTGTATTTTTTAACAAACTACATGCCACTTAAGTCCCTTTCCCTTTGGGGCCCGGTACAAGGACCCTTGAAAATTTTTCACCATAAATTATTAATAAATTGCCCCTTTTAATCCGATCTTCATTTTTGGAACCAATTTTCCATTTAGTTATTCTCCAGTTTCTACATTCTAGCTAAAATCGTTGGGAACCTAAGGGTCCTTTAGGGCCCGATCGGGGGCCCCTTGAACTTTTTGTGTGCTATGCATTTTTTACACCCTAATTTTCTCACCTTCTCATTGCATAATTTTAATATTGAGTCTTGACCCTAGACCAACACCCTCATATTTTTATTGGGGCTTTAGGGCTCCATTTAAGGCATTTACCTCATTTTTGCGCATTTCTTTAAAATATTATTCTAATGATTATTTCATACCCTATAATTAATTTTGACTAATTGAGGATCTAAAACGATAAGTACTAAAACATTTTTATGTTAGGGCAATGCCCTCAACTATAAGTTCGGCCTTTTTGGCCCCCTGTTATAGCTCCCTTAAAAATGGCCCGATTCACGAACTTTTTTTTTTTCTAACAACTTCTTAGGTTCTCCAGCTACTACATGAACGACAAAAAAATTTACAGACTTCAGCTACCACCAATTTTGAATATTAATCGTCTTCTTGGGGCCTTTGTTACAGCTCCTTTAAAAACTATCCTATTCTATTGCAATTTTCTTTTGCTTAGTTTTAGCGTCTTCCAGCTACCGTATTCCCCTAAAAATTTTTCTTATACCCAATTACATCCCAGTTAAGACCCTGAACCCCCGGACCCGGTTTTTCAAAATGCCTCAGTTACCACCTTTTTCGAACATTAATCTCCTTTTTCAGCATCAACTTACGTCTACTCACTACAGCCGTAAATTAAAAATCGCGTTACTTTAAAGGTAACTTTAGATAAGGGATTTCATTCGTTTATTAAATATCGTGTTAATGCTAACAGTAATTAATTAAATTTACAAGGTGAGGGGGCATCTTCCATCGCTTGGTGCCGCGTTATTTCCTTGGATTTAAGGGCCCAATTTCAACGTGATTTGCTTCCTTCAACTTAAGATTACAATTGAGCTACTGTCTGTATCATGAAATTTTATCTTAGATTTTAGTTACCAACATTTTCAACCATTAATGGTGCATTTTTTTGGCTTGATTTCTACTAGGTTTGGCTCACTCAACTTGTTTTACGATTGTCTCCGGCACGTGCGGGCACTTCCGGTAAATGCTGCCATAGGTAGTGTGGATCTAGATTACAGGTTCGTTCGGAAAGAAGTTTAATGGGAACGCACTAGACGCTGCGGAATGCAATGGGGCCTCCGAAATTAGGTTCATTTAAAAGAATTTCCAAAGATATAAAATCATGCAAACTTAAGTTTTGTTTAAGGTTATTATTTGTAAACCCCGGGCAACGCCGGAGGGTCTGCTAGTTTATAATATAATTACAGGGTTCCTACAGGTCAAGGGATTTTCTTGACTTTAGTTAAGATAAACACCAGTATTATTTTAGAGAAAAATTCGCCTTTTCCAATCACACGATTATTTGCAGAAATTTTCTACATGAAAGTACTGGTATTTCAGCTGAAAGTGTAGTACTCTGAATTATTTCTATTGTGTCAATATGATGCCTTTTTAACTAACTCACATTTTGTTTATAGCGATATTAAGATTTCAAGATAGTAGGTCATTTAGTATGAAACCACCGCTCCCTGAATACTACGTCTGAGCACTGACACAAACAAGGCGGCTGCCGTAGGCGCATTTTTTAAAAAAAGCCTGTACTTTCCCCTAAATTTAGATACCAATATTGTCTAAATGTTTTCTTTGACTTGTTTAATCTCAGAAAAATAAAACGGAAAAAAGTTTTGAAAGTTATATGTACCATTACTCAAAAGACCGTACACACGTTGAGAAAAATCTGCTTGATGCAGCCACCATTTTTTGTCAGTGCTCAGCAGTGTTGCCATATTGGGGCTTTTTTAATTCAGATTATTTGATAGTAATCACCTTTTTTATATAGTATAAATTGCCTTATTTTTCAGAATTTTTAGGCTATTTTTAAATAGGGTGAATATTTCTATTTAAAAAAATGGTGACAATCAACAATATGGGGACAAAAAAATCCCCAATCTGACAACACTGTTTGCCAAAGCGATATAAGTAAGCGTGCTATCTTAAATAGTAAGGAGAGGTAACCCCAAAATTAAAGGCGAGATCACATTAATCAAGATCGCACGCCACGTAGCGGACGGGGTTAAACTACAGGACGATGCCTAATTGTTTTCTTACTTCACACCACTATAATTGTAAAGTTTTTTTTTTTATCTTGATTAATAGCTGAAATCCTTCTAGCGGGAAAAGAAAACTTTGCGGTTTCGCGTGCATCTGGCCGCCCCTCTCGCTACGCCATTGATTTGCAACAAATGTGGTTAACAACATTCAGTTCTATGAGTGACTAAAGATTTAGAAAATATCCGCAGATTGTAGATATCCTGTCATATATGACGTCATACAGTGATGGAACCACCGCCCTCTGAATACTAGGCCTGAGCGCTCACACAAAAATGACACAAAAATGGCGGCTGCCGAAGGCGGATTTTTTTTTAGCGTAGGTACGGTCCCTTAAATGTAGACACCACTATTTTATAAAAGATTTCTCTACCTTATTTATTCTCAGAAAAATGAAGCGGAAAAAACTTCAAAAAATGATTGGTAGGAATATTTAAGGGACCGTACACACGCTGAAAAAAATCCGCCTTCGGCAGCTGCCATTTTTGGTCCAGCGCTCAGGCCTAGTATTCAGGGGGCGGTGGATGGAGCAGTGGCGCAGCAACTGAACGATTGTCACCACTAAATTTTTTTAGTATTCTTCGCCTTGAAAAAATCTCAGAAATTCTGTCCTGAAGTTAAATGAAAAATACTAATAAAATTTTGCGGTATGAATTAATTCACTGCTGCTACACTGTTCCATCACTGCGTCACACTAAAATCCCGTGTATGTGGATTATCAAACCGTCCACAAGATGGCGCAACTGTGTTAATTTACACCCGATTCCAGTATTAAGTTTGTAACTTACATATATCGCTTTGCTGGTTGCTCAGACCAAGTATTCAGGGGTGAAGGGTGATGAAACATCCAATTTCAAAGAATTATTATTTTTTTATTTAGCAATTCAGAATTCACATTAGAAAATTTTCAATTGTAATTTTATTTCTTTATATCTATGCACTATATATCATATTATAAATTTAAAGTAACTATTAACTTTCTGAAGACAATTCAGAATTTCTAAATAAAAAATTACCGCTTTCAAATTGTGCGTTTCATACTTAATTTCATAAGACAATTGATACATTCGAAAAAGATGTATCGTTGGTTTTCGAGAAAATTGAAAGAGTTATCTAATATGATTTTTCTGTGTAAAAGAATTGTAAGAGTTTCACATAAAGACTATAACATATAAATTTTTTTAATTACTCAAATTTTAGCGGTAACCGTAGCTTATATAAGAAGTAAGCATGATTGGAAACTATCGTAATTTCCGGTGTATGATCCGAGAAACAAACAATCATGTTTGGAAGCAGAATTTTTATTTAATAATTGAAATCAAATATTTAAGGAGATTTAACTCTTTCCAACGCAGTATGCCCATATGGGGATACCTAATTTTAATTCGAAACTTACGAACGGCACCAAGAATATTTTAGTAACATTTTGTTTTTACAATGAACATTTAAAGTAACATGTTTTTAATTTCTAAAAAAGTCGTTTGTGAATTCCGATACCATTTAATAATTTCGTCATTTTACAACAAAAATTGTCTATGCCGGAAAGGGTTAAGGGGATCTAGGTAACATTTTAAAATAATTTTTATTTGTTGTGTTAAAATTTTGAATTTTTTGTGGCGGTTAACAAAATCACATGATAAAACTTCTCATAATTAGAAAAAAAAAACAAACTTATTTAAAAAGTCGGATAATTTAAAATCGTTATAACACGAAATATTATTCGTAGAATTTCAGTTTCTTTTCACTTAAATAAACAGAAATACATAAATTTTAATTTAGATTCAGCATTTTTAAAAATATTAATTTTTAACGAAATTAAAAATATTTAAATTTAAAAAAAAGATGTAACATAAAAAAATAATATTTTCAAAAGTAAATATATTTTTCAAATTTGCTGGATCACAATTAAAGTAAAACAACTGAAAAAGACATATTCCAAGTTTGAACCATTTATCTTTAACGGTTCTTGACTTATAACAATTTTAATACGAGAAATAGTGAAAAAACCCATCATGAAGAAAAGCGCATTTTCATAAGACGTCTTTCAATAACAACCATTGCTTGAAAGCTAGATTTTAAAAACAAACCAAAACGAAAAAAGTAATATTTCATGTTCTAATTAAGATAGAATTCTGTCTTAATTAGAACAGGAAATATTATTATTTTCGTTTTGGTTTGTTAAACTTTTGTTTTCAAAACAAGCTTAAGTTTTAAATCATGCTTAAGCATAATTTAAACGCCACTTTAAGCAGAAAAAAAACAGAGAAAATTTTAATGCAATAAAATTTTTTTAGAAAATTTGAAGGTTTTTATGTCCCGGACACCCTTAAGAAGTTATACTTTATCAAATAAAATAACTGGGTCAAAATATTGTTATTTGATCCGCGGCTATATATTATATGGCGGAAATTACGGTAGCAAATGACAAAAGGCAAATGTTTCTACATTCCAATTAAGACCATGGCCCCGGTCCAGGGAACCTTATTTTTTTTGTGCTATGCGTTTTCACGCTCTAATTTGCTCACTTTCGCAGTGCGTAGTTTTAAAGTTGAGCCTTGAACTCTTCTTCTTAGACCAACACTCACATATTTTTTTTTTTTTTTTTTTTTGGGGGGGGGGGGGGCTAGGGTCCCTTTTTAAGAATACCCCAATTTTTTGCACATTTTTTTCAAATTATATTCTAATGATTAATTCATACCCTATGCTTAATCTTGACTAATAGAAGATATAAAACGCTGAGTACTAAAACGTTTTAACATGTTTTCATGATAGGGGCCCCTGTTCTCAACTATCATTTGACCCCTTTTGCTCCCCCTATAATAACTCCCTTTAAAATAGTCCGATTCACTAGCTTTTTTTTCTAACAACATCTTAGGATCTCCAGCTATTATATGAACGACAAAAAAATATTTTAGACTTCGACTACCACCAATTTTGAATATAAATCGTCTTCTTTGGCCCTTGGTGTATCTCCTTTAAAAATGATCCGAATTCCTTGCAATTTTATTTACAACAGTTCTAGCGTCCTCTGATTACATTAATAACAATTAAAAAGTGTATTTTTTAACAAACTACATGCCACTTAAGTCCCTTTCCCTTTGGGGCCCGGTACAAGGACCCTTGAAAATTTTTCACCATAAATTATTAATAAATTGCCCCTTTTAATCCGATCTTCATTTTTGGAACCAATTTTCCATTTAGTTATTCTCCAGTTTCTACATTCTAGCTAAAATCGTTGGGAACCTAAGGGTCCTTTAGGGCCCGATCGGGGGCCCCTTGAACTTTTTGTGTGCTATGCATTTTTTACACCCTAATTTTCTCACCTTCTCATTGCATAATTTTAATATTGAGTCTTGACCCTAGACCAACACCCTCATATTTTTATTGGGGCTTTAGGGCTCCATTTAAGGCATTTACCTCATTTTTGCGCATTTCTTTAAAATATTATTCTAATGATTATTTCATACCCTATAATTAATTTTGACTAATTGAGGATCTAAAACGATAAGTACTAAAACATTTTTATGTTAGGGCAATGCCCTCAACTATAAGTTCGGCCTTTTTGGCCCCCTGTTATAGCTCCCTTAAAAATGGCCCGATTCACGAACTTTTTTTTTCTAACAACATCTTAGGTTCTCCAGCTACTACATGAACGACAAAAAAATTTACAGACTTCAGCTACCACCAATTTTGAATATTAATCGTCTTCTTGGGGCCTTTGTTACAGCTCCTTTAAAAACTATCCTATTCTATTGCAATTTTCTTTTGCTTAGTTTTAGCGTCTTCCAGCTACCGTATTCCCCTAAAAATTTTTCTTATACCCAATTACATCCCAGTTAAGACCCTGAACCCCCGGACCCGGTTTTTCAAAATGCCTCAGTTACCACCTTTTTCGAACATTAATCTCCTTTTTCAGCATCAACTTACGTCTACTCACTACAGCCGTAAATTAAAAATCGCGTTACTTTAAAGGTAACTTTAGATAAGGGATTTCATTCGTTTATTAAATATCGTGTTAATGCTAACAGTAATTAATTAAATTTACAAGGTGAGGGGGCATCTTCCATCGCTTGGTGCCGCGTTATTTCCTTGGATTTAAGGGCCCAATTTCAACGTGATTTGCTTCCTTCAACTTAACCCTCCGTCTACCAGACGGGTCCATTGGACCCGACAGGTACATACAAAATATTCATTCAAACCAGAAATTTCTTTAAAATAAACTAAGTATATAAACCAGACAAAAATAAGGTAAATAAATAAGTTAAATAGTTTTAAATAAAAATTCTGGTGTAGAACGTTTTATTAAAACTTGAATAAAATTCCCGGTAGATCTAGGGTTAAGATTACAATTGAGCTACTGTCTGTATCATGAAACTTTATCTTAGATTTTAGTTACCAACATTTTCAACCATTAATGGTGCATTTTTTTGGCTTGATTTCTACTAGGTTTGGCTCACTCAACTTGTTTTACGATTGTCTCCGGCACGTGCGGGCACTTCCGGTAAATGCTGCCATAGGTAGTGTGGATCTAGATTACAGGTTCGTTCGGAAAGAAGTTTAATGGGAACGCACTAGACGCTGCGGAATGCAATGGGGCCTCCGAAATTAGGTTCATTTAAAAGAATTTCCAAAGATATAAAATCATGCAAACTTAAGTTTTGTTTAAGGTTATTATTTGTAAACCCCGGGCAACGCCGGAGGGTCTGCTAGTTTATAATATAATTACAGGGTTCCTACAGGTCAAGGGATTTTCTTGACTTTAGTTAAGATAAACACCAGTATTATTTTAGAGAAAAATTCGCCTTTTCCAATCACACGATTATATGCAGAAATTTTCTACATGAAAGTACTGGTATTTCAGCTGAAAGTGTAGTACTCTGAATTATTTCTATTGTGTCAATATGATGCCTTTTTAACTAACTCACATTTTGTTTATAGCGATATTAAGATTTCAAGATAGTAGGTCATTTAGTATGAAACCACCGCTCCCTGAATACTACGTCTGAGCACTGACACAAACAAGGCGGCTGCCGTAGGCGCATTTTTTTAAAAAAAGCCTGTACTTTCCCCTAAATTTAGATACCAATATTGTCTAAATGTTTTCTTTGACTTGTTTAATATCAG
This sequence comes from Maratus speciosus, assembly GCA_963932465.1. NCBI lineage: Eukaryota > Metazoa > Arthropoda > Arachnida > Araneae > Salticidae > Maratus > Maratus speciosus. The sequence continues at coordinate 318,527,345 of OZ010797.1, forward strand.
AAAAATAAAACGGAAAAAAGTTTTGAAAGTTATATGTACCAATACTCAAATGACCGTACACACGTTGAGAAAAATCTGCTTGATGCAGCCACCATTTTTTGTCAGTGCTCAGCAGTGTTGCCATATTGGGGCTTTTTTAATTCAGATTATTTGATAGTAATCACCTTTTTTATATAGTATAAATTGCCTTATTTTTCAGAATTTTTAGGCTATTTTTAAATAGGGTGAATATTTCTATTTAAAAAAATGGTGACAATCAACAATATGGGGACAAAAAAATCCCCAATCTGACAACACTGTTTGCCAAAGCGATATAAGTAAGCGTGCTATCTTAAATAGTAAGGAGAGGTAACCCCAAAATTAAAGGCGAGATCACATTAATCAAGATCGCACGCCACGTAGCGGACGGGGTTAAACTACAGGACGATGCCTAATTGTTTTCTTACTTCACACCACTATAATTGTAAAGTTTTTTTTTTTATCTTGATTAATAGCTGAAATCCTTCTAGCGGGAAAAGAAAACTTTGCGGTTTCGCGTGCATCTGGCCGCCCCTCTCGCTACGCCATTGATTTGCAACAAATGTGGTTAACAACATTCAGTTCTATGAGTGACTAAAGATTTAGAAAATATGCTCAGATTGTAGATATCCTGTCATATATGACGTCATACAGTGATGGAACCACCGCCCTCTGAATACTAGGCCTGAGCGCTCACACAAAAATGACACAAAAATGGCGGCTGCCGAAGGCGGATTTTTTTTTAGCGTAGGTACGGTCCCTTAAATGTAGACACCACTATTTTATAAAAGATTTCTCTACCTTATTTATTCTCAGAAAAATGAAGCGGAAAAAACTTCAAAAAATGATTGGTAGGAATATTTAAGGGACCGTACACACGCTGAAAAAAATCCGCCTTCGGCAGCTGCCATTTTTGGTCCAGCGCTCAGGCCTAGTATTCAGGGGGCGGTGGATGGAGCAGTGGCGCAGCAACTGAACGATTGTCACCACTAAATTTTTTTAGTATTCTTCGCCTTGAAAAAATCTCAGAAATTCTGTCCTGAAGTTAAATGAAAAATACTAATAAAATTTTGCGGTATGAATTAATTCACTGCTGCTACACTGTTCCATCACTGCGTCACACTAAAATCCCGTGTATGTGGATTATCAAACCGTCCACAAGATGGCGCAACTGTGTTAATTTACACCCGATTCCAGTATTAAGTTTGTAACTTACATATATCGCTTTGCTGGTTGCTCAGACCAAGTATTCAAGGGTGGGGGGTGATGAAACATCCAATTTCAAAGAATTATTATTTTTTTATTTAGCAATTCAGAATTCACATTAGAAAATTTTCAATTGTAATTTTATTTCTTTATATCTATGCACTATATATCATATTATAAATTTAAAGTAACTATTAACTTTCTGAAGACAATTCAGAATTTCTAAATAAAAAATTACCGCTTTCAAATGGTGCGTTTCATACTTAATTTCATAAGACAATTGATACATTCGAAAAAGATGTATCGTTGGTTTTCGAGAAAATTGAAAGAGTTATCTAATATGATTTTTCTGTGTAAAAGAATTGTAAGAGTTTCACATAAAGACTATAACATATAAATTTTTTTAATTACTCAAATTTTAGCGGTAACCGTAGCTTATATAAGAAGTAAGCATGATTGGAAACTATCGTAATTTCCGGTGTATGATCCGAGGAACAAACAATCATGTTTGGAAGCAGAATTTTTATTTAATAATTGAAATCAAATATTTAAGGAGATTTAACTCTTTCCAACGCAGTATGCCCATGTAGGGATACCTAATTTTAATTCGAAACTTACGAACGGCACCAAGAATATTTTAGTAACATTTTGTTTTTACAATGAACATTTAAAGTAACATATTTTTAATTTCTAAAAAAGTCGTTTGTGAATTCCGATACCATTTAATAATTTCGTCATTTTACAACAAAAATTGTCTATGCCGGAAAGGGTTAAGGGGATCTAGGTAACATTTTAAAATAATTTTTATTTGTTGTGTTAAAATTTTGAATTTTTTGTGGCGGTTAACAAAATCACATGATAAAACTTCTCATAATTAGAAAAAAAAACAAACTTATTTAAAAAGTCGGATAATTTAAAATCGTTATAACACGAAATATTATTCGTAGAATTTCAGTTTCTTTTCACTTAAATAAACAGAAATACATAAATTTTAATTTAGATTCAGCATTTTTAAAAATATTAATTTTTAACGAAATTAAAAATATTTAAATTTAAAAAAAAGATGTAACATAAAAAAATAATATTTTCAAAAGTAAATATATTTTTCAAATTTGCTGGATCACAATTAAAGTAAAACAACTGAAAAAGACATATTCCAAGTTTGAACCATTTATCTTTAACGGTTCTTGACTTATAACAATTTTAATACGAGTAATAGTGAAAAAACCCATCATGAAGAAAAGCGCATTTTCATAAGACGTCTTTCAATAACAACCATTGCTTGAAAGCTAGATTTTGAAAACAAACCAAAACGAAAAAAGTAATATTTCATGTTCTAATTAAGATAGAATTCTGTCTTAATTAGAACAGGAAATATTATTATTTTCGTTTTGGTTTGTTAAACTTTTGTTTTCAAAACAAGCTTAAGTTTTAAATCATGCTTAAGCATAATTTAAACGCCACTTTAAGCAGAAAAAAAAAACAGAGAAAATTTTAATGCAATAAAATTTTTTTAGAAAATTTGAAGGTTTTTATGTCCCGGACACCCTTAAGAAGTTATACTTTATCAAATAAAATAACTGGGTCAAAATATTGTTATTTGATCCGCGGCTATATATTATATGGCGGAAATTACGGTAGCAAATGACAAAAGGCAAATGTTTCTACATTCCAATTAAGACCATGGCCCCGGTCCAGGGAACCTTATTTTTTTTGTGCTATGCGTTTTCACGCTCTAATTTGCTCACTGTCGCAGTGCGTAGTTTTAAAGTTGAGCCTTGAACTCTTCTTCTTAGACCAACACTCACATATTTTTTTTTTTTTTTTTTTTTTTTTTGGGGGGGGGGGGGGGGGTAGGGTCCCTTTTTAAGAATACCCCAATTTTTTGCACATTTTTTTCAAATTATATTCTAATGATTAATTCATACCCTATGCTTAATCTTGACTAATAGAAGATATAAAACGCTGAGTACTAAAACGTTTTAACATGTTTTCATGATAGGGGCCCTGTTCTCAACTATCATTTGACCCCTTTTGCTCCCTCTATAATAACTCCCTTTAAAATAGTCCGATTCACTAGCTTTTATTTCTAACAACATCTTAGGATCTCCAGCTATTATATGAACGACAAAAAAATATTTTAGACTTCGACTACCACCAATTTTGAATATAAATCGTCTTCTTTGGCCCTTGGTGTATCTCCTTTAAAAATGATCCGAATTCCTTGCAATTTTATTTACAACAGTTCTAGCGTCCTCTGATTACATTAATAACAATTAAAAAGTGTATTTTTTAACAAATTACATGCCACTTAAGTCCCTTTCCCTTTGGGGCCCGGTACAAGGACCCTTGAAAATTTTTCACCATAAATTATTAATAAATTGCCCCTTTTAATCCGATCTTCATTTTTGGAACCAATTTTCCATTTAGTTATTCTCCAGTTTCTACATTCTAGCTAAAATCGTTGGGAACCTAAGGGTCCTTTAGGGCCCGATCGGGGGCCCCTTGAACTTTTTGTGTGCTATGCATTTTTTACACCCTAATTTTCTCACCTTCTCATTGCATAATTTTAATATTGAGTCTTGACCCTAGACCAACACCCTCATATTTTTATTGGGGCTTTAGGGCTCCATTTAAGGCATTTACCTCATTTTTGCGCATTTCTTTAAAATATTATTCTAATGATTATTTCATACCCTATAATTAATTTTGACTAATTGAGGATCTAAAACGATAAGTACTAAAACATTTTTATGTTAGGGCAATGCCCTCAACTATAAGTTCGGCCTTTTTGGCCCCCTGTTATAGCTCCCTTAAAAATGGCCCGATTCACGAACTTTTTTTTTCCAACAACTTCTTAGGTTCTCCAGCTACTACATGAACGACAAAAAAATTTACAGACTTCAGCTACCACCAATTTTGAATATTAATCGTCTTCTTGGGGCCTTTGTTACAGCTCCTTTAAAAACTATCCTATTCTATTGCAATTTTCTTTTGCTTAGTTTTAGCGTATTCCAGCTACCGTATTCCCCAAAAAATTTTTCTCATACCCAATTACATCCCAGTTAAGACCCTGAACCCCCGGACCCGGTTTTTCAAAATGCCTCAGTTACCACCTTTTTCGAACATTAATCTCCTTTTTCAGCCTCAACTTACGTCTACTCACTACAGCCGTAAATTAAAAATCGCGTTACTTTAAAGGTAACTTTAGATAAGGGATTTCATTCGTTTATTAAATATCGTGTTAATGCTAACAGTAATTAATTAAATTTACAAGGTGAGGGGGCATCTTCCATCGCTTGGTGCCGCGTTATTTCCTTGGATTTAAGGGCCCAATTTCAACGTGATTTGCTTCCTTCAACTTAAGATTACAATTGAGCTACTGTCTGTATCATGAAATTTTATCTTAGATTTTAGTTACCAACATTTTCAACCATTAATGGTGCATTTTTTTGGCTTGATTTCTACTAGGTTTGGCTCACTCAACTTGTTTTACGATTGTCTCCGGCACGTGCGGGCACTTCCGGTAAATGCTGCCATAGGTAGTGTGGATCTAGATTACAGGTTCGTTCGGAAAGAAGTTTAATGGGAACGCACTAGACGCTGCGGAATGCAATGGGGCCTCCGAAATTAGGTTCATTTAAAAGAATTTCCAAAGATATAAAATCATGCAAACTTAAGTTTTGTTTAAGGTTATTATTTGTAAACCCCGGGCAACGCCGGAGGGTCTGCTAGTTTATAATATAATTACAGGGTTCCTACAGGTCAAGGGATTTTCTTGACTTTAGTTAAGATAAACACCAGTATTATTTTAGAGAAAAATTCGCCTTTTCCAATCACACGATTATATGCAGAAATTTTCTACATGAAAGTACTGGTATTTCAGCTGAAAGTGTAGTACTCTGAATTATTTCTATTGTGTCAATATGATGCCTTTTTAACTAACTCACATTTTGTTTATAGCGATATTAAGATTTCAAGATAGTAGGTCATTTAGTATGAAACCACCGCTCCCTGAATACTACGTCTGAGCACTGACACAAACAAGGCGGCTGCCGTAGGCGCATTTTTTAAAAAAAAGCCTGTACTTTCCCCTAAATTTAGATACCAATATTGTCTAAATGTTTTCTTTGACTTGTTTAATATCAGAAAAATAAAACGGAAAAAAGTTTTGAAAGTTATATGTACCATTACTCAAAAGACCGTACACACGTTGAGAAAAATCTGCTTGATGCAGCCACCATTTTTTGTCAGTGCTCAGCAGTGTTGCCATATTGGGGCTTTTTTAATTCAGATTATTTGATAGTAATCACCTTTTTTATATAGTATAAATTGCCTTATTTTTCAGAATTTTTAGGCTATTTTTAAATAGGGTGAATATTTCTATTTAAAAAAATGGTGACAATCAACAATATGGGGACAAAAAAATCCCCAATCTGACAACACTGTTTGCCAAAACGATATAAGTAAGCGTGCTATCTTAAATAGTAAGGAGAGGTAACCCCAAAATTAAAGGCGAGATCACATTAATCAAGATCGCACGCCACGTAGCGGACGGGGTTAAACTACAGGACGATGCCTAATTGTTTTCTTACTTCACACCACTATAATTGTAAAGTTTTTTTTTTTTTATCTTGATTAATAGCTGAAATCCTTCTAGCGGGAAAAGAAAACTTTGCGGTTTCGCGTGCATCTGGCCGCCCCTCTCGCTACGCCATTGATTTGCAACAAATGTGGTTAACAACATTCAGTTCTATGAGTGACTAAAGATTTAGAAAATATGCGCAGATTGTAGATATCCTGTCATATATGACGTCATACAGTGATGGAACCACCGCCCTCTGAATACTAGGCCTGAGCGCTCACACAAAAATGACACAAAAATGGCGGCTGCCGAAGGCGGATTTTTTTTTAGCGTAGGTACGGTCCCATAAATGTAGACACCACTATTTTATAAAAGATTTCTCTACCTTATTTATTCTCAGAAAAATGAAGCGGAAAAAACTTCAAAAAATGATTGGTAGGAATATTTAAGGGACCGTACACACGCTGAAAAAAATCCGCCTTCGGCAGCTGCCATTTTTGGTCCAGCGCTCAGGCCTAGTATTCAGGGGGCGGTGGATGGAGCAGTGGCGCAGCAACTGAACGATTGTCACCACTAAATTTTTTTAGTATTCTTCGCCTTGAAAAAATCTCAGAAATTCTGTCCTGAAGTTAAATGAAAAATACTAATAAAATTTTGCGGTATGAATTAATTCACTGCTGCTACACTGTTCCATCACTGCGTCACACTAAAATCCCGTGTATGTGGATTATCAAACCGTCCACAAGATGGCGCAACTGTGTTAATTTACACCCGATTCCAGTATTAAGTTTGTAACTTACATATATCGCTTTGCTGGTTGCTCAGACCAAGTATTCAGGGGTGGGGGGTGATGAAACATCCAATTTCAAAGAATTATTATTTTTTTATTTAGCAATTCAGAATTCACATTAGAAAATTTTCAATTGTAAATTTATTTCTTTATATCTATGCACTATATATCATATTATAAATTTAAAGTAACTATTAACTTTCTGAAGACAATTCAGAATTTCTAAATAAAAAATTCCCGCTTTCAAATGGTGCGTTTCATACTTAATTTCATAAGACAATTGATACATTCGAAAAAGATGTATCGTTGGTTTTCGAGAAAATTGAAAGAGTTATCTAATATGATTTTTCTGTGTAAAAGAATTGTAAGAGTTTCACATAAAGACTATAACATATAAATTTTTTTAATTACTCAAATTTTAGCGGTAACCGTAGCTTATAAAGAAGTAAGCATGATTGGAAACTATCGTAATTTCCGGTGTATGATCCGAGGAACAAACAATCATGTTTGGAAGCAGAATTTTTATTTAATAATTGAAATCAAATATTTAAGGAGATTTAACTCTTTCCAACGCAGTATGCCCATGTAGGGATACCTAATTTTAATTCGAAACTTACGAACAAAACCAAGAATGTTTTAGTAACATTTTGTTTTTACAATGAACAGTTAAAGTAACATGTTTTTAATTTCTAAAAAAGTCGTTTGTGAATTCCGATGCCATTTAATCATTTCATCATTTTACAACAAAAATTGTCTATGCCGGAAAGGGTTAAGGGGATCTAGGTCACATTTTAAAATAATTTTTATTTGTTGTGTTAAAATTTTGAATTTTTTGTGGCGGTTAACAAAATCAGATGATAAAACTTCTCATAACTAGTAAATCTGCAGATCAAGAGCCTCAACGTCATCTCTGCAACTCATTGTTTTTATCAAACTTTGCGTAATATTAATCTTTCTACAAAAACAAAATTTAAACTATTTAAATTACACAAACATTTATAAAAGGAAAAAAATATTTCGATGGTTTCAGACATTAAAAGTGTTAAATTAAACACGTTGTTATGTAAGGATATTCTGAAATTCTCACGAGCTACTTATTCTAGTAATTTTTATATAATAAAGCAAATTTCTTCAGGGGGGCTCTGCCCCCCTGAACCCCCCGTTGTGTAATTTATTTTGCATTTGTAATTTTCTACTGATTGAGTTAATGATTACCCTATATCTTAGATTTCTTTTTACACTGCGATTTATAAGGATAAGCAATAATTCCGTCAAGCATTTTACGTTATCCTAATATCCATACAGCAGTATTTACTTGCCTGCTAACCACAAATACCTGTATCTAATGGATAAAGAACTTTTGGAAATGTAAACTGAAACATCTAATTTAGAAATCTAATACCTTTATAAATTTTGTTTATAAAAAAATAATTTTGATTACCATTCTGCAATATTTATATCTAAGATCTAATCTAAATATCAAAAAATGTACTCGATAGCATTAACTTACTAAAATCACCCTAAAGTAGGGGGGCTTCTAAACCTAACAGTTAATAATTCATCATCGTTAAATAGATAAACATGATTTGGCGCCTTTAAGTATTTTTTGTGATTTTCTTTTAATAGTATCTACATTTAATTTAAAATCGTGATGTTACAAATACCGTTGAAATTTGACGCAAACCTATGTTCAGGTCAAATTACGAAAGGTTAACTAACATTTCATTTCCCTTAGCCGGACTTTCTGTTTCATTTTTCGTAATAAGGATTATTTTAATAATTTAATTTATTTTACACTCTACAAGCTGTTACACGGACGTTGTTCACGTAGCATTAAAATAGAGATAAATGCATTAAGTAAAACATTTCACTCCCCACCAGACATGCCAAGTCTCAAGCTTTTTGCACATCACTATTATCTTAGAGAAAATGTTCTTTTAAATCGCGCAAATGTTTCAATTAAATAAAGTAACATTTTCTGTATTAAAATACTGGTATCCAGAACGCCGGAGGCTTGGCATCTCTGCTCCTCTTAATAAAAACATATATGATTAACCAACACTTTATCACATTTTATAGGAGACAATACGGAATTTCTTATTTGTATGGCCTTACATATATCTAATTACATTACAAAATGTAAAATTTTGTGCCAATTAATGCACGCAATTGCGAAAATAAAATCGCAAAGAATGAGAAAAGGAAGGCCAAGTAAAATCGTGTAAATCGAGGAATTTTTCTTCGTAGTGCTGGGAAAATACTGCTACAAAAACTATTTTAGGTGGTATTTGGTGTGAAATGTTTATATGTATTCATTCCTGTCCTATATATATCCTTTTTTTATTTTTTATTTGCTTATTCCATTTTTCTTTTGCACGTGAAAATCTTACAAATTAAAATTAACTCTTTGGGAGATATTGTTATTAATTTTTTTTGGCAACAATAAACTTTATAAAATTTAACAGAATAATATCAGTTTATTCTGTATGAAAATAACGAACTTTTTCATTTATAATCAAATAGTTGAATAAATAAATGAAAATATTATTCTATATAGTATATAAATACTATTTTCATTTCTGCGTTTAAATAAATCTATATGCAAATATCTATACAATGGCATTCATTAATACATTCCTTTTGCTTTGATTTGACTTCAAAAAACCATACATACTTTCACATTTATGATATTTTTAGATGAGATGCTGTTGCTACGCAACGGTTAAAAGAAAAAATAAAATATAAGTAAATTCATAAAATAAAATGTTTTATATTATTCGAACACATTTATAAAATTCTATCATAAGTTATACACCTAATTTAAAAGCTCTGACAAATGTTTTGACAAAATTGCAAACTAATAAGAATAATTTAATACTCTTATTTAAAAATTTCAGCATCCAAAATTTACCATTTAAATCTATTATTCATATGAGCAATTTCTTTCAACAAATGAAAATTTGAAAATCGTCTGACTTCCCATAGAAAAGCATTATATCACAAAATAAAATGTACTGTATATTCCGAACGAATGAACCAAATTTAACCCAAAACTATACAGCTAAATCCGGGGAGCTCATCAACATGCCCAGGGAATTTCAAGCCGATCGGATGCTTTTTGCGGCAGTTATCGCGGAACAGACAGACAGACTAACGGAAACCAAAACTTTTCGTGTCTCCACAGTAAGCCTTCACTGACGTTTCGGCAATTAGAAAAAAAAAAAAAATCAAACTTATTTAAAAAGTCGGATAATTTAAAATCGTTATAACACGAAATATTATTCGTAGAATTTCAGTTTCTTTTCACTTAAATAAACAGAAATACATAAATTTTAATTTAGATTCAGCATTTTTAAAAATATTAATTTTTAACGAAATTAAAAATATTTAAATTAAAAAAAAATGATGTAACATAAAAAAAATAATATTTTCAAAAGTAAATATATTTTTCAAATTTGCTGGATCACAATTAAAGTAAAACAACTGAAAAAGACATGTTCCAAGTTTGAACCATTTATCTTTAACGGTTCTTGACTTATAACAATTTTAATACGAGAAATACTGAAAAAACCCATCATGAAGAAAAGCGCATTTTCATAAGACGTCTTTCAATAACAACCATTGCTTAAAAGCTAGATTTTGAAAACAAACCAAAACGAAAAAAGTAATATTTCATGTTCTAATTAAGATAGAATTCTGTCTTAATTAGAACAGGGAATATTATTATTTTCGTTTTGGTTTGTTAAGCTTTTGTTTTTAAATCAAGTTTAAGTTTTAAATCATGCTTAAGCATAATTTAAACTGAAGCTTTAAAGGAACACTTTAAGCAGAAAAAAAACAGAGAAAAATTTAATGCAATAAAAGTTTTTTAGAAAATTTGAAGATTTTTATGTCCCGGACACCCTTAAGAAGTTATACTTTATCAAATAAAATAACTGGGTCAAAATATTGTTATTTGATCCGCGGCTATATATTATATGGCGGAAATTACGGTAGCAAATGACAAAATGACAAATATCCCCCCCCCCCCCATAAAAGATTTGGCATGTGGAATGATAAAAGTAATCGGAAAGACATAAGTGGGTCCTTTACAAAATTTCCGGCAAATTTATTCCGGTAAAATTTTCTGAAAAGCAACGTGTAAACAAAGCACAAGTCTGCTCTTTTCTTCCCACTTATTTTGGAAAGGTTCATCTGCTTTTCAATGAATTGTCTGATTTAATTCTGAAGATACATTATCTTCATTTTTATTACTTTTCATATTTCTCAAATCTTGGAATGTGTGGAATGTTATGTTACTGACTAAAACTAGCACCAATACATTTGAATAAATTTTTTTGCCTTATTTAAACACCTTATTATTGCAATGGAATTACAAATAAATAACAGGGGGCATATAGTGTATTGCCAGTTGCGAGTGAAGTAATGGAGGAGTTTGTCACAAGATGACGGCTTTTTTTTTTTACATCGGATCAACAGTTTCTGATTATCGCCGGGATAAACTTCCACCAGTAAATCTGAATAGAAAATTTTCCCTTATTTAAGCGCTATTCATGGAAAATTTCTGTCTCAAATATGGCGAAAATTTCTATTTGTTTTTACTGGTGTCAGTTTGCACAGGTAATATAAACTTTTTCACTGATACTGACAGGAGGTTGTCTAGGTTGTCACAATATGGCGGAAACGCATTGCCTGACTACTGCCAAAGTAAATTTCCACCAGTAAAAATGAATATATGTTTTTCGGTTATACGAAAAGAATTTTTCTGCCCCTGAGGTTAAGACGGAAATTCTGTGCTTCAAAAACCTGAATAATTTTATACTTAAATACAGTTGTAAGAATGGAGTTACAAATAACGAGGAGAAGGCAAATAGTTTGCTGTCTATCAGTTGCAAGTGAAGTTGCTGAGGATGTTGCCACAAGATGGCGGCTGAATATTTACATCGAATTAGCACTTTTTGATTACCGCCAAAACAAACTTCCACCAGTAAATTTGGAATAGAAAATTTTGTCTTATTTTAGCGAATTATTCATACAAAATTTCTCTCACAAACAGGATAAAAATGTCTATTTATTTTTACTGGTGGGTGTTGACTCGCGTATTATAATCTCTTTCACTCATACTGACAGGAAGTTGTTTACGTTGTCACAATGCGACGGAAACGCAGGATCTGACCATGGAACTATCAATAAACAGTAAATGACTTATGCTCAAAATTATGAAGCTTCAACTGTAACCGATTTCATAGTGGCTCAATACAGCCGAAGAAAGTTTCCACCAGTAAATTTGAATAGAAATCTTTTCCTTATTGAAACGCCTTATTAATGCAGACTTTCAGAGATAATTATGGCCAAAAACAGATATTTATTTTTACGGGTGGATGTTTACTTCTGTTGTAGTCAGAAAATGCATATTCGCCATATTGTGAAAACCTAAACAACCTCCTATCAGAGTCAGTGAAAGAGATTGTAGTAATCTGCCTAAGCTGTTAAAATGAGGCAAAAATTTCTATTCAAAATTTACTGGTGGAAGTTTGTTTCGGTGGTAATCAGAAACAGTTGATCCGACGTAGAAAATAAGCCGCCATCCTGCGACAAAATCCTCAGTTACTTCACTGGTAACTGGCAGACTTTACAGAGTTGTCTCCACCCCTTTATTCATAACTCCATTGGTCTGACTACTGATGAAGTAACCTTCCACCCGTAAAAATAAATATATATTTTTAGTCCTAATTATCACTGAAATTCTCATTATTTAATTGTGCGTTAATGATTTGCATGCAAATAAGGGGAAAATTTCAATTCAGTGTATTGTAGGAAGTTAATCCCGGCAATCATGAGGCACTGCGTAACCGGTAACAGTTGAGGCTTCACCTTTTTGGGGACATATCAGTTCCATGGTTGGAAGTTTGCCCCTGCAGTAATCGGGGCTCGTACTAACATAAATATCTACCCTATATATATAAAATCCTAATGAAACGAGTTTATGAAACGGAAGTATGAATCGACTGATTAAACAACTAATTGTGTTAGATGTAAATTTGCAACTGGGCGAAAAATGTCCGGACCAGGATTCGAACCCGGGACCTCCTGGCTGAAGCCGCCAGTGCTCTGCCATCTGAGCTATCCCGGACGATTCTGGTCGAACTTTTTCACCCAGCTAACCTTGAAGATTACAGCATCTGGTCTGAAACCTGGTTCAGCTCAACAGAATAAATCTCAGGTAATGGAACTCCAGAAATCGCTGGATACGAAATTACACTAGATTAATTTTCACACAATTATTCTAATTGGTAAACAAATCATATTAGATGTAAATTTCCAACTGGGCGAAAAATGTCCGGACCAGGATTCGAACCCGGGACCTCCTGGCTGAAGGAGGACTTCAGCCAGGAGGTCCCGGGTTCGAATCCTGGTCCGGACATTTTTCGCCCAGTTGGAAATTTACATCTAATATGATTTGTTTACCAATTAGAATAATTGTGTGAAAATTAATCTAGTCTAAACTAATTGTGTCTCACGGCGATTTCTCCTAAAATATGGAATACTTTGCGATGAAATTAACACCGAAAATCACTATTGAACCGCAGATTTCAAAACTAGTATTAGAATTTTTAAATTCGAATTAGTTTTCGAAATATTAATTTTTTTCTAATTTTATATACATTTTTCTAATGATGGCAACTCAAATTTTAATCAAACAGATATATTTTTTTTATATTTCAGAAAAGGTTGACATGGTAACCCGGCTATGGTTGTTTATTTGATAATAAATGTTTATTTACTTTTATTTCTTTTTACAAATTATATAAATTATTTTGTTCTATGATTATTAATTACTTTTTTGATATTTCCTTTAGAATATAATAAAAAATAATTAAGAAGTACAGTATTACTTAGTTATTCCGTCGACCAATTTCGCCAAATTATATAAATCGCCAAAACACTTGCCAAATTATACAAGTTGACATAATTTTTATTTTAAATAACGAAGGAACAAATAAATTAGTATAACATTAATTAATATACGAATAAAACGTCGAAATAAAAATCACTTGATGACGTAAACACGTGTAACTTGCTTAAAGTCAAGTGAATGTGACATTTACGATCAATCATTATTGTCATTTAATCTTATAGTTTGGCGATAGATTTTTGGTCGTCGGGATATCTAAGGAATACCAAAAATGCATGTGTAACTGGTATTTGAAAATGAGAATTTTCGTAAAAAAATAAAAATCACGCCAAACCTATACATCTGTAACCGTGTATATATGTAACCTGTATAACCGTATCTGGCCAAGTATTACCACTCGAAAAAAAAAAAATGCTAACTGGCGAGTTGAAAAAATGCTAGTGGCGAGATTTGCATCCTGTTAGCGTAACAGTACCTAGAATTCTTTGCGACCATGACAACTTTTATATAGTTTTATTCGAAAAAAAAAATTTGATTTTTTAATTTAAAATTGAAAACTTTTGGCACAGATGTTATATATGGACCCATATTGGCGCGATTTTTTTTCTGACGCCAATGTGACGCCAATGCGACCGGCTAATATTAAATTACGAAATTGGCTGTTTGGCATATAAAAAATGAAGCGGTCAACCCGGAACTGTTGGTGACAGTCACATGACTTAGGCTATTATTATAGAGATACTTTAAAAATCCATGAGATTAGCGTGTTTTTAGATTCTGCGGTGTCTGAACGGGGGTTGGCGAGCGTAGCTTGCAGGGGGAAGAGCCCCCTAGTATCTTATAATATTTCACATAGCTAAGTGGAAAACGACAACTCTATAGACATTATTTTAAATCATAATGAAGTGAAATTATCTGCAAAGGTAACTTGACAGGTTAGGTTTGATCATATTTGAAGTAATCAAGAATTTTAATTGGCGAATTGTTTATTGTCAAGAGCTGCTTTTTAAAATTAGATTGAATGTTGGCATTATACGAGTATTTAACATATATATTAAACCTTTAAAAAAGAAGAAAACATTGTATGAGAGATGCCTTTATAAACGACAATGCTTACTTAATGCAGATATCAAACATTTAAATCACAAGAAAGAAAGAAATGATGAATGGATGGCAGCTGTATTAACCCTTTCATGTGCAAAATACTTTAGTTGCTAAAATGTTGAAATGATTGAATGACACCAGGTTTTATAAACAAATTTGTTTCATAATACGTAAAAGCTTTTTCTTCAAACATATTATAAATGTAAAATTCTGTTTAAAATTTCTGGTGCCATTGCAGGGCTGTCATAGGCAACTATTTGTAAATTTTATTTGCACCACTATTTTTAGAAAATACATTTTGTAGAAACACAAAAATACATTATATTTCTCTTGCAAATGTTGTCAAAGTTATTGTAAAAAAATTTTCTTTAATAAAAAGGGGTGCGAAACAGAGTTAAAAAATAGTCGCCTGCGGCAGCCTTGCTTTGTTGCTTTTGGCAATTTAATTTAAGTGGGATATATGTATGTCATCGCCCACGATTGGTTAAGGAAGGTCTATTGTTGAATTGGTTTTTTCCACATATACTAAATTTATACATAATACTTTGAATAAGGCAAATAATGAATGAATGATATTTTCGTTAAGTTTCCTGTTAAATGATATTTTTAATGTAGCAAATAAAAGATTAGAATTACAAAATTAATAATAAATTGGTCTGAATCTATGTAAATAGTAAAATATTCACTTTAACCATTGATTATGTTGCACATATATACATATATTGTGTGTGTATATATATACAGAGTGAGTGTAAATTGTTTTTACAAAATAAGAGAGGTGATTGGTTAAGGAAGGTATATTCTTGAATTGTTGTTTTGCACATATATTAAATTTATACATAATACTTTGAATAAGGCAAATAATGAATGAATGATATTTTCGTAAAGTTTCCTATTAAAGGATATTTTTAATATAGTAGTATGATATTTTTATATAGTGCATTTTTATTGCATCATGAGGAATAAATTCCAATGGAACAGGGTGTCTCAAACCACATATTTAATCAAAAAATAAAGGTTCATTCTACTCTAACCCAACTTCGATTGACGGTAATAACTTTTAGAAAACTGAAGTATATTATAATGAAACTTTTAATAGACATGCTCACTTTTGTTGTAAATGTGATAAAACCAAAAAAAATTGGTAGAAGTTTCCATTATACGCGCCAGCAGTATGCACTTGACGCTCCCCATTTTGGACTGTAATTATCAGTTCATACGGTATCATCTATTGCGTGAGCACACTATTTTTACGGAATATTTCGTAGCGTCATGGTATACAAAACAATATACCGTAATTCCCGGTGTATAGCCCGCAGATCAAACAATTCAGTTTGGACCCAGAAATTTTATTCAATATTTGAAGACCAATATTTACAGTGATCTAAAAAGTTACATTTTATTTTTAAAAAATTCTGGGTCGAAACACGATTCTTTGATCCGCGGGCTATACACCCGAAATTACGGTACATATTGTTAAATTTTTATTGCAATACAGTAGACTCACTGTTTAACGTCCTTCACGGGACCTCGGCAAATAGGACGTTAAATCAAATGTTCCTAATTTTTATTGATTTTAATGAACTTCAAAAATACCTAACATTCTAATGTACTAAAAACTACTGATTTATGCAATTTAAATATATATATATGCAGTATTTAGCCAAAATTTTTAGATTTAAAAAATGGTTAAAAATCATGGAATAATTTTATAAGAATTTAAATATTTTACAAAAAAAATCACTTAGAAAAGTTAACATTTTTTGAATAATCATGTTATACTTTTGGTTTTAAATGGCTGCTGGAAACTTCCCGAATACTGCATTTCAGGTGATTAACCCTTTGAGGGGCGCCGTTTGCAGTCTGCAAACGGTTAATGTTAATCCCTAAATTGCCAAATGGCACCAGTAAATTTTTAGTACAATTTCGATTTCACAATATACGTGAAAAAAAAAAAAAAAAAGCTGTTGATTATTTTCAAATAAATTTGTTTGCTAATTGCGGTGCGAATTAATTATTTGAACATTTTTTGATCAAAAATGACTTGCCCCTGAATGGGTTAATAATCTAAAAGTAGGCTTTCCTTTCCAAAAATGTCCCATACAACTTGATCACATCCTCTGCTTTTTTATGCAAGGAGATATAATAATGAACATCGTCAGTTCCTTCGTCGGAAGAATTATTTGGAATGTCCAATCACGGTTGGGAAAGATGCAGATTAAATCATCTTTTGAAAATGCTTTCTCAGTTTTAAATTTATCGGCAACGTCAACATAATCTTTAAATGTGAGATTTTCCGCCCAAACAACATGTTTACGTAATGCTTATTAGATGACTGGAATCTTCAGTTTCGTGTTCCGTTTTTTCAACCCTTGGGCAGCAGATTCAAGTTCCCAAGCTTGGTCCTTTAAATAACCGGTGGGATGGATACAAAACTGTGTCCTGAGAAACCGCTTGCCAAGCATAATTTGCTATACGAATAGCCCCTAAGAATTCATTTTATCAGGGCTCTCAAATGGTCCGCCAACTGTATACCAATATTATTTTAGAAAATTTTTCTTTTTAGATTTTTTTTACAAACTGCCACGAAATCACCTTTGAAAGTTAATTCTAGCGCAAACCTACAACAAAATTTTCTGTTACAATTTATTGGTATTTAGTTGGCGGACCATTTGGGAGCCCTGTTTTATGAATTTTGTTTACTTCTAAATTGATTAGAATACTTGATTAGTTTTAGACCATGAATAATTTCTTCGGTAAATTTTTTGAAACATTTTATAACACCTTTATCCAAACGCTGTAAAACGCATGTAACATTTGGAGAACGAAAAATTATCTTTACTGGTTCTAGATTTTTACTCTGAAGGGTATGAAATAAAGTTCTCGAAGGTCACTAAAACAAGATTCGGATTATTTGCGGGTCGTTAAAATGAGCGAGGGAAAACATTGTACGTATTGAAAAATGGTCGGACCTCATCCAATGGTCGCTAAATCGCGAAGGGTCGCTAAATCGGGGGTCGTGAAATCGCGAGTCTACTATACCTTTATTTTTCACAACATTGTTACCGTCTGACCGACTTCAGTTAGTGTGAAACACCTGTGACTAAACATTTGTGACTAAAAACGTGGTTTTCGACCCCATGTTCTGTGGCATTTTTTCATCCTCTTGATGCCTACTATCACATCTCTTATTTTGTAAAAAACATTTTAGACACACCTCGTATCTATATGAAGTATGTCTTATAATTATTAACTATTAATTTGAAAATGATGTTAGATTTTTTTTTTTAATCATTCTATAATTCAAGCACAGAAAAAAAAAGAAAAAAAGAAAAAAAATTGCGAAACCTTCAAATAATAGCAGATGCATAATTCATTTTACATCATTTTAATTTATTATGTCTGTTACATCACAAGCATATTTACACTATCTCAACTCTAGTCCATCTCATAACATCAAAATTTCTAAAAGTAATTAAAGACCATGACATTAGCTGACATCTAATCAAAATATTACGTTCGGAAACTAGAAATGCAACTAAATTATTTTGAAACTTTCCGCATCAATGTCTCGAATGAGACAAAACCTTCAGACATCGTTTCAAATCTTTATGATTTTAAATTGTTTCAAAATTAATCGGAGAGGTTGTGTTATAATAAAAGTTACAGAACATAAAACTTGGAAAGGAAATCGCTCAGTAGAAAATTTATTGTTAAGAACTGCTTCATAGAGTTCATCAGGACATCAGCATTAATCACAACTGCCAACCTCTCACTTGTTGGTAATCAAAACACATATTTAAAACCAAAATATTTATTTAATTATAGAAATATAATAAAATGTTAATGATTCAGTTCAGTTAAATAATTTAAATGTCAACTTTTCTAATTACAGTAGAACATATTTTATTCGAAACTTTTAATTGAAACTCTCGATTAACCGAAATCTATTTATCCATTTTTAAAGCTTTTTTTTTTAATATCACATTCTTTGTGTGCAGAATCCATTTTGAAAGCTTTTTTTTATTTAACTAACATATTACTTGTGTGCAAGTGGTCCTTTCCGAACTATGAGTACATATAAATATTTTCGATCCCATTTCTTAAAGTTCCTTTGGATTTAACTTGAGCTCCCTTAATCTGCAGAGTGGAACGAAGAAAACGAACAAATTAACAATTCTGAAGCTTTTGAATGTTTTGCAATAGCATTAGCATGGCTGGATCAGCAAAAAGACTGTGATACTGGTTAACTAATAATATTTAAAAATTCCGTGATAGAGCATCAAAGCAAACTCAGTCGAAACTGCGACCAGCAAAATGTTTTTCAAACTCTTGTGATATATGTAAAAGGTTCTGAATTTCAAAATTGAAATTCAGGAAATTTATTCTTGTTTCTATTTTGCTATTGCTTTATTTTTATTAAGCACTTGTTTCCATAGCAAGAAATATTGCATATATTTCTCCTTAATCTCAAAATTGAAACATTCTCGAATATTCAAAAATTTGGATTTTCCGAAAGATGGTCGGTCACAATTACTACACTGTAAAAAAAAATCTGTAAAGTTACTAAAGTTTTTCTAGGAAACTGGGATTCCAAGAACTTTTTATGTAACGGCAACAACAAAAATTCCTGTAACAGACGCTGTTACAGGAATTTTTGTTGTTGCCGTTACATGAAAAGTTCTTGGAATCCCAGTTTCCTAGAAAAACTTTAGTAACTTTACAAATTTTTTTTTACAGTGTAGGGATAATGATGTTCTACTGTATATATGTGTTTAGTTTGTATTTTAATTATCTAAATATTATTTGTCTCCTTTCTTTGTCGTAATCATTTCAAATCTATCAAATGTTTTTACATTAAAAAAATGTCTACATCGAAATATGTGTTTTTCTGTCATAAAGCGGGAGACTGACAAACATGCATTAACCCATTTCTTTCGCGAATTATTTCCTAATACTAATACTAGCACGAAAAAAAATTCAGATTTCACATCTTTTCTATGTTTGGTTTAACCCTACTGGTTCAGACAATATGCAAGCTTTTATAAACTTTTGAATTTTGTAAAATCACATTTTTCGATCCCTTCTGATAAAACTTATTTTTAAGATAAAAAATGTTCGCAAATGTATTTTAATTTCTCTTTTTATATATGTTTTTTCAAACAAATTATGGAAAAAATCAAACTTGTTGGGGACACCCATGTTTACTGAAATTGAGTCACCCTATACAATTATAATTAATTTATTCACTTTGCATAATTTAGTCCAATTTATTTTGACATATTATCTAAATTTCATCACATACCTGACGAAATATTTAAACAAATTTAATTACACGACATTTATTTACGAATCGTCAAAATATACCATTCTTGAACACAAAACTATTATATTATTTTGAGATTTTCTCGATCAATGTCTATTATGTGACAAACTTTTATGCATCAAATAAAATCGCGATGAATCGAAATTATTTCGATGTTAATCTGAAAGATTACGTTAGAAACATTTCAAGTGAATAACATCTTGTTACGGATTTGATTTGATGAAAGATCAATTAATAATAACTGCTTAACAATGGTAAAAGTAATATTTTCGTACAAGTTACAATAAAGATGTTAAAGGAAATCATAATAAAACAGAAATGATGAATGACATTTTACGTTTAAATTGTTATGACAAAGCATTGAAAAGGGTTAACCCCACCCCCTTTTTTTAATTATTCTTTTTCTCGACATGCTTTGAGTTAGTACTAACAGATATAAAAATCAGTACTGTTATCTCTTTACATTTCTGAAATATAATGTTTCAAGGTCTGACATTTTGAATATTTCAGATTTTTTTTTATATTTTTTACCTACATACAGATAAATGTACTATAATGACATATATTAATACTAGTACGAAAAAAGTTGAACAGATTTCAGATCCTTTTAAGTAGTATCTCTGCTAGATCAGACAATATGCAAGATTTTATAAACCTTTGAATTTTTAAAAATCACATTTTCGATCTTCCAAAATAAAAATAATTTTTGAGATAGACATATTTTGCTAATGGATTTTAACTTCTTTTCTGTATATGTTTTCACATACAAAGTATGGAATAAAATATGCTACGGTAAGTCATATTTGCTGAAATTTAATTATTCTGTACATACAAAGTAAATAATTTATTCACTATACATAATCTATTCCAATTTATTTTGACATGCTATCCAAATTCCATCACATACCTGACAGAATATTTAAACCAATTTAATTACACGACATTAATTTAAGAATCAGCAACACAGACCACTTTTGAAAACAAAAATATTAAATTATTTTGAAACTTTCCTGATCAATGTCTGGGATATGACAAACTTTCAAGCATCGTTTAAAATAGCGATGAATCGGAATTATTTTTATGGTAATCTGACAGATCATGTTAGAAACATATTTCAAGCGAATAACATCTTGTTGAGGATTTAATTTAGTTGGAAGATTGATTGATAATAACTGCTTCAAAATGTTAAAATCAATATTGGCATAAACGTTACAACATAAATATTAAATAAAGAGATCAAATGAAAAACGGAAATGATGTATTGATGACATTTTACATTTAATTTAAATTGTTATAATTATGCAGGTAAAAGTGATAACACACTGTTTTTTTAATCATCATTTTTCTGGAAATGCTTGAAGCTATTATTAACAGATATAAAAATCCGTATTGCATAGATTACAAACTTTACGCTTTCTTCCTCCCACTAAAATTTTCTTGTAAATATTGCCTTATTTAATGGTCGAAATCTCATGATTAAACAAGGGGAAAATCTCTTCTAAATTTTAGTGGTAGCAAAAAAGCGTAAAGGTTGGCAGCTATGGTATTGTCATCTTTTTACATTTATGAAACATAAATTTTCAAGATCTGCCATTTTGAATAATATTTCAGAACTTTTTTTAAATAATATATTTTTTAACGAAATACAGGTGAATCCACTGAAATGACTTTGATCTTTTATAATATTTGATTTTTCTCTTCTGATTCAAAGAATATGCAAGATTTTACAAAACTGAATTTTGTAAAAATACTGTTCTCTATATCCTCTAATAAAAATGTTTTTTTAAGATAGTAAGTGAGTATTTCAATAACATATTTTAACATCTTTTTTGTATAGTTTTTACATACAAAGTACGGAATAAAAAAAAATGACGACGTAACCCATATTTGCTAGAATTTTGTTATCCTGAACATACAAAGTAAATAATTTATTCAATATACATAATTTATTCCAATTTATTAAGACATGTTATCTAAATTCCATCACATACCTGTCAAAATATTTGAACAAATTTAATTATTCGACGTTAATTTACGAATCATCAAAATATACCACTCTTGAACACAAAAATATTACGTTATTTTTAAACTTTCCTGATCAGTGTCTGGGATATGACAAACTTTCAAGCATCATTTAAAATCGCGATGATTGGAAATTATTTCCATGGGAATCTGATAGATTATGTTAGATACGTATTTCAAGCGAATAACATCGCTTTAAGGATTTGATTAGGTGAAAAATCGATGACTGCTTTATAATGTTAAAATCAACATTGCATAAATGTTACAACATAAATGTTAAATTAAGAAATCATACGAAAAACATAAATGATGGATTGACGACATTTTACATTTAAATTGTTATGATTACGCAGGTAAAATTAATAACACCGTGTTTTTTTTTTATCATTGTTTATCTGGACTTGCCTGAAGCTATTATTAACAGATATAAAAATCCGTACAGTCATCTTTTAACATTTATGAACATATAATTATGACATATATGAAAAACAAATATGAATATGTAATTTTTCAAGATCAGCCATTTTGACAAATATTTCAGAACTTAAAAAAAAAATTATATATATATATATATATACTAGCAAACCCCGCGGCTTTGCTCGCGTACTAATATTTGAAATATGCCAAGTTATATTTATATGTCTCATTTTTATTAAAAGGTACTAACTAAATTTTTACTTATTACTTTTAAGAATAATTCAAAAATTACTATTTAAAACACAGTTTGAATAAACATCATTATTACACTGCATTAGGTAGAAATGAGACTTAAATTAATAAAACTAAATAAGTGATAATTTAGAAAATATTTTGAAACCTTTATGCTCATTTAATACGCTCATTTCAGTATTCATTTGAAGTTTTGAATTTTTTAGAAACCATCTTCTTACATCTTAAAATTAACTATCATGTCAAATTCCAAGTCCTACCATCTCTCTCAACATAAAGGGCTATGTTCAATTAGGAACTATCATCATTAATTTGCCAACATTAATTTTGAAATCGGTTTGTTATTTTTAATATTCCACTGAAACGTAATTTAGAAAGCTTTTAAAGGCCTTTTATAGAACGTTTGTTGTTCCTGTAAACCCCAGGTGGTAGAATCATCGGTCTGTGTAGGATCAGAGACTGTTACCATTGATTCGCAACTATTACTTTTATAATCGGTTTATATTCTCTGAAATTGCATAGATATCGTAATTTAGGACTTTTTTAGAATGCTTTTCACACCTCCCTTTCGCTTCAGCCCTTTTTAATTCGAATTTATTTTCGACAGTCCTACGAGGGCATTTATATTTTATAAGTAACTACCATGCCATATTTAAAGTTTCTAGCCTTTTCAGTATCACAAAAATCGCAATTTAGAAAGTTTTTAGCTCCTGCAACCCTCTGGTGGTAGTGACACAGATATAAAATATAGCTTATGTTTGAGCAGGTTCTAACACCAACAATTTGTCATCATTATTTTTTTAATCGGTTTAGTATTTGATAAGATTGCATAAAAATTGTAATTTTTAACGCTTTTAGCTTACTTCATCTTTTTAAATTTGGAATATTCTTTCGACTGTTCTTAGAAAGCAGTTGCATCTTGTAAGTAAATACCATGCCATACTTCAAAGTGTTAGACCCCTCAGTTGTGCAAAAAACGCAAATTAGAACATGTTTTGCTTTTGCAACCCTCAGATGGTAGTGACAGCAACATAAAATATAACCTATGTTATAGCAGGGACTATCACCATTGATTTGCAACCATTACTTTTGAAATAGGTTTGGTATTTCCTGAGATTGAGTATAAATCGCAATTTAGAACGTTTTCAGAACGCTTTTCGCGCATTTTCACCCCTTTTTAAATTTCTAATTTTTTCGAAACTGTTCTTAAAGATCATTTATATCTAATAAATATGTACCTTGCCTAATTTTAAGTTGCTAGCCCGTACCGATCACAAAAATCGACATTTAAAACAATTTTTTGCTCCTGCAACGTCTAGGTGATAGTGATACCGACATAAAATAGCGTCTATGTTAGAGCAGAGTCTGTCAGCATCAATTTCCTACCATTTCTTTTGAAATCAGTTTGATTCTTCCTGAGATATCGCTGACATATCGGCATTTAGAACGTTTTTAGAACGCTTTTCGCGCATTTTGCTCCTGCATCTCCTCTGGGGTAGTGGAAACAGATATAAAATATAGCCTAACTTGGAGCGAGATCTGTCAGCATAATTTTTACACCATTATACTTGAAATCGGTTCAGTACTTCATAAGACTGCATAGAAATCGCAATTTAGAACGTTTTTTTACAACGCTTTTTGCGCATTTTTACTCCCTTTTAAATTTCGATTTTTTTAGGAAATGCCCTTAGAGATCATTGATATCTTATAACTAACTACCATTCAAAATTTCACGATTCTAGGCCCTTCCGTAACGCAAAAACCGCAATTTAGAACGTTTTTCCCCTGCACCCCTTTGGGGTAGTGTCACCGACATAAAACATAGCTTATGTTGGAGCAAGGGTTGTCACCATCATTTTGACGCCATTATTTTTTAGATCGGTTTCGTATTTCCTGAGACTGTATAGAAACCACCATTTAGAACGTTTTTTAGAACGCTTTTCGCGCCTTTTCACCCCTTTTAAATTTCGAATCGTTTAAGAACTGTTCTTAGAAATCCTTTATACCTAATAAGTAGCTATTTCAAATTTCATATTTCTAGGCCCTTCAGTAACACATAAATCGCATTTTTAGAACGTTTTTTGATCCTGCACCAATTTTTGGGTAGTGGCACCGACATAAAACATAGCCTATCTTGGAGCAAGCGTTGTCACCATCATTTTGACACCAATATTTTTTAAATCGGTTTGGTATTTCCTGCGATTATGTAGAAACTACCATTTAGAACGTTTTTTAGAACGCTTTTTGTGCATTTTCACCCCTTTTAAATTTCGAATTGTTTAAGAAATGTTTTTAGGCATCATTTATATCTTATAAGTAACTAATATTCGGAATTTCATATTTCTAGGCCCTTCAGTAACGCAAAAATCGCGTTTTTAGAACGTTTTTTGCTCCTGCACCCCCTTTGGGGTAGTGGAACCGACATAAAATATAGCCTATGTTCTAAGTTAGACTAACACTATCATTTTGATACCATTACTTTTGGAATCGGTTCGGTAGTTCCAGAGCTTACTTCCTACAAATAAACAATTTTTACCTCTTTATAATATGACTAGCAAACCCCGCGGCTTTGCTCGCGTAATATTTGAAATATGCCAAGTGATATTTATATGTCTAATTTTTATTAAAATGTACTAACTAAATTTTTATTTTATTAAAAGGTAATATTTTATTTTATTAAAAGTTTTTTCTATTAAAAGGTAATTATTACTTTTAGGAATAATTCAAAAATTACTATTTAAAACACAGTTTGATTAAACACCATTATTACACTGCATTAGGCAGAAATGAGATTTAAATTAATAAAATGAAATAAAACTAAATAAATGATAATTTAGAAAATATTTTGAAACTTTTATGCTCAATTAATACGGTTATTTCAGTATCCATTTGAAGTTTTGAATTTTTTAGAAACCATCTTCTTACACCTTAAAATTAACCATCATGTCAAATTCCAAGTCCTACCACCTCTCTCAACATAAAGGGCTATGTTGAAACAGGAACTGTCAGCATTAATTTGCCAACATTAATTTTGAACTCGGTTTGTTATTTCCTAATATTCCACAGAAACGTAATTTAAAAAGCTTTTAAAGCCCTTTTTTAGAACGTTTGTTGTTCCTGTGAACCCCAAGTTTAGAATCACCGGCATAAAATATAGCCTGTGTAGGATCAGAGACTGTTACCATTGATTCGCAACTATTACTTTTATAATCGGTTTATATTCCCTGAAATTGCATAGAATCGTAATTTAGAACTTTTTTAGAATGCTTTTTGCACCTCCCCTTCGCTTCACCCCTTTTTAATTCGAATTTATTTACGACATTCCTTCGAGGGCATTTATATGTTATAAGTAACTACCATGTCATATTTAAAGTTTCTAGCCTTTTCAGTATCACAGAAATCGCAATGTAGAAAGTTTTTAGCTCCTTCAACCCTCTGGTGGTAGTGAAACAGACATAAAATATAGCTTATGTTTGAGCAGGTTCTATCACCAAAATTTGTCATCATTATTTTTTTAATTGGTTTGGTAATTTATAAATTTGCTTAAAAATTGTAATTTATAACGCTTTTCACTCACTTGATTTTTTTAAATTTGGAATTTTCTCTCGACTGTTCTTAGAAAGCAGTTGCATTTTGTAAGTAAATACCATACTTCAAAGTGTTAGACCCCTCAGTTGTACAAAAAACGCAAATTAGAACATGTTTTGTTTTTGCAACCCTCAGATGGTAGTGACAGCAACATAAAATATAACCTATGTTATAGCAGGAACTGTCACCATTGATGTGCAACCATTACTTTTGAAATAGCTTTGGTATTTCCTTAGATTGAGTAGAAATCGCAATTTAGAACGTTTTTAGGACGCTTTTCGCGCATTTTCACCCCTTTTAAACTTCCAATTTTTTCGAAACTGTTGTTAAAGATCATTTATATCTAATAAATATGCACCTTGCCTAATTTTAAGTTGCTAGCCCCTACCGGTCACAAAAATCAAAATTTAGAACGCTTTTTTGCTCCTGCAACGTCTTGGTGATAGTGATACCGACACAAAATAGCGTCTATGTTAGAGCAGAGGCTGTCAGCATCAATTTCCTACCATTACGTTTGAAATCAGATTCATTCTTCCTGTGATATTGCCGGCAAATCGGCTTTTAGAACGCTTTTCGCGCATTTTGCTCCTGCATCTCCTCTGGAGTAGTGGAAACAGATATAAAATATAGCCTATCTTGGAGCAAGATCTGTCACCATCATTTTTACACCATTATATTTAAAATCGGTTCAGTACTTCCTGAGATTGCATAGAAATCGCAATTTAGAATTTTTTACAACGCTTTTTGCGCATTTTGACCCCCTTTTAAATTTCGATTTTTTTTTAGGAAATGTCCTTAGAGATCATTGATATCTTATAACTAACTACCATTTCAAATTTCACGATTCTAGGCCCTTCCGTAACGCAAAAGCCGCAATTTAGAACGTTTTCCTCCTGCACCCCCTTTGGGGTAGTGGCACCGACATAAAACATCACTTATGTTGGAGCAAGGGTTGTCACCATCATTTTGGCGACATTATTTTTTAGATCGGTTTGGTATTTCCTGAGATTGTGTAGAAACCATCATTAGAACGTTTTTTATTAAATCGCATTTCACCGCGCATTTTCACCCCTTTTAAATTTCGAATTGTTTAAGAACTGTTCTTAGAAATCCTTTATATCTAATAAGTAGCTAATATTTCAAATTTCATATTTCTAGGCCCTTCGCTAACGCAAAAATCGCATTTTTAGAACGTTTTTTTCTCCTGCACCCCCTTTCGGGTAGTGGCACCGACATAAAACATAGCCTATGTTGGAGCAAGGGTTGTCACCGTCATTTTGACATCATTATTTCGCGCATTTTCACCCCTTTTAAATTTCGAATTGTTTAAGAACTGTTCTTAGAAATCCTTTATATCTAATAAGTAGCTAATATTTCAAATTTCATATTTCTAGGCCCTTCGCTAACGCAAAAATCGCATTTTTAGAACGTTTTTTTCTCCTGCACCCCCTTTCGGGTAGTGGCACCGACATAAAACATAGCCTATGTTGGAGCAAGGGTTGTCACCGTCATTTTGACATCATTATTTTTCAAATCGGTTTGGTATTTCCTGAGATTGTGTAGAAACCACCATTTAGAACGTTTTTTAGAACGATTTTCGCGCATTTTCACCCCTTTCAAATTTCGAATTGTTTAAGAACTGTTCTTAGACATTATTTATATCTTATAAGTAACTAATATTCAAAATTGTATATTTCTAGGCCCTTCAGTAACGCTAAAATTGCATTTTTAGAAAGTTTTTTGCTCCTACACACCCTTTGGGGTAGTGACACCGACATAAAACATAGCCTATCTTGGAGCAAGCGTTTTCACCATCATTATGACACCAATATTTTTTAAATCGGTTTAGTACTTCCTGAGTTTGTGTAGAAACTACCATTTAGAACGTTTTTTAAAACGCTTTTTGTGCATTTTCACACCTTTTAAATTTCGAATTGTTTAAGAACTGTTCTTAGACATCATTTATATCTTATAAGTAACTAATATTCAAAATTACATATTTCTAGGCCCTTCAGTAACGCTAAAATCGCATTTTTAGAACGTTTTTTGCTCCTACACCCCCTTTGGGGTAGTGGCACCGACATAAGATATAGCCTATGTTCTAAGTTGGACTAACACCATCATTTTGATACCATTACTTTTGGAATCGGTTCGGTAGTTCCAGAGCTTACCTCCTACAAATAAACAATTTTTTCCTCTTTATAATAGGAGTATAGAGTATAAGTATATATATATATATATATATATATATATATTACGAAATATAGATGAATTACTTATTTCAATTTACTTGACATGCTATCTAAATTCCATCACATATCTGTCAAAATATTTAAACAAATTTAATTATATGACGTTAATTTACTTATCATCAAAATATACCCACTCTTGAACACAATAATATTAAATTATTTTGAAACTTTCCTGATCAATGTCTGGGATATGACAAACTTTCAAGTATCATTTAAAATTGCAATGATCCGAAACTATTTTGATGGTAATCTGACAGATTATGTTAGAAGCATATTTCAAGCGAATAACATCTTGTTAAGGATTTGATTTGTTGAGAGATCGATTGATAATAACTGCTTCACAATGGAATATTGGTATACATGCAATATTGGTATACATGTTACAACATAAATGTTAAATTAAGAGTACGAGTACGAAAAAGAAAAATGCTGATTTCCGTCTTTTTAACCCCTTAACTCTCGAATTAAATTACGGTTGAAAATTTCAAATTGCTTATTGGCACCACTTTTATGAAAAACAAATATTCACCTTATTTAATGTCAGGAAAAACGATACTAAAATATAGCCAATTTCACTATTTTATAAAACTGGTGGGAATCAAACAATTTGAGTAAAAGACACAGCCCGTGAATATGGCGGGAGCGAGAATTAAGGGGTTAATGTCTTGTTTACCTCTGCTAGTTCAGAAAATATGCAAGATTTTATATCATATGAATTTTATAAATTCACAGTTTTTGATCCCTTCTAATAAAAATTATTTTTAAGATTTTTTCTAAAATGTATTTTAACTTCTTTTTTATATAGGTTTCCTTAATCAAAATATGGAAATGGGTAACTCTATACATATATAAATAATTTATTCACTATGCGTAATTTATTCCAATTTATTTTATCTAAATTCCTTAACATACCTGACAAAATATTTAAACAAATTTAATTACGTGACGTTAATTTACGAATCATCAAAATATATCACTCTTGAACACAAAAATATTAGATTATTTTGAAACTTTCCTGATCAATGTCTGGGATATGAGAAAGTTTCAAGCATAATTTAAAATCAATATGATTCGAAATTATTTCGAGGGTAATCTGACAGATTATGTTACAAACATATTTCAAACGGATAACATCTTGTTAAGGATTTGATTTGGTGAAAGATCGACTGATAATAAGTTCTTCATTATATTAAAAGGAATATTGCATAAATGTTAAATAAAGGAATCATAAAAAAAAACAGAAATGAGGAAATAATTATTTTTCAATGAGATATAATTATTCCCATTTAAAATAGTTATGTAATGATAAAATGATAATGAAGAGGAAAAAGTGAAAGAATAAAATCCTCATTATAAAAAAACGTATATGTGCAAATTTTACTTAAAATATTAGTAGTTATATTATTCAAATGTTAGTTAAAAATCATTTAAAAAGAAGAACATGATAAATAAAAGGACTGATGAGCAGAATGAATGATTTTGTTATTTAAATGACACTTTCGGGCATGGGCGAAATCGTATCTACCAATCTTTTTTTTTCTTTTATTCAATTCCTACCAGGCATTTTTAATCGAAAAATAATTTTTAAATTATAATTTGAATTAAATTAAATCCGCAAAAACGAGAAGAGCGTTTTTACTGATTTTTTAATATTTCATCACTGGTTTTTCAAAACAAAAAAAAATTACCCAATTGAATCGGGAAAATGCTAGGGTTAAATAAGGCAAAATTTACTGGCGAGAATAATAACTAATTCTGAGCACCTTACGCGGCACGTATACCGGTCGCTTCTTCCCCAAGGGGTTAAAAAAATTTGGACGGTTGGAAGCTGATTTTGTTTCTCTTTTTTTTTTTTTACTAAATTGCCGGTGGTGGTTGATTAAAAATGCATACAAAGGTTCGAAACTCTGTTTTTGCACATACCCGAATGACTCATTCGATAGTAATATCATTTCATCTGCCCATTACTAAATGAAAGATGATATACTAAAGTATAAAATCGATATATATTTTTAAACATAAATATACAATAGAACGAAAAAAATAATTACTAAACGCTTGTAAGTAATATAAAAACTAAAATTATAACAAAAAAAAACTAAAACATATTAAAGCGAAAACCAACCGAGAATGTTTAATAAAGAATTCTATAATTCAAACAAAAATCTGGAACTACGCATTATAAGGGGGCATTCTGGTGCTTGTTTTTGGATATCACGACTATTTTGAAATATATTTCTTCTTCCTATTTAATTACTCCCTCCGTCCCAAATTAGTTGCGACATTTAGGTCGAAAATTTTGTCCCAAATTAGTTGCTACATTTCAAGTGGGTGGAGTCATAAATAACATCAGATGCAGTTTAGTAGATCGACACCATTTTGTAAGGACTCTACCACCAGTATACCATAAAGATCATTTTCTTTCTAAAGATTTAACGATTCATTAGCTAGAAGATAGTTTTGTGCGATTACTGGTGAAAGAATCCTTACAAAATGTTACGTGGTTTAAGAGCGTTCGAACCCTGGATTTTTTAAACTAATTTGGTACTTATTTAAGAAGAGAGGGGGGGGGGATGCTTGGTAAGTAAATGTCGTTGATTGATAGCATAGAACCTTGAAATCTCTGAAAAATGTTTAAACAAAATCATAAAATCATCAGTATCTAAATTTAACATAGTTTAGTTTAGTTCTCTCTATAGCGTTGAGGTTTTACAATTGTTCTTGAAGATTTCCGTAGAGGCACTTGAGGCAACACCGTTTGTAACTTAGCTGTTTTATTATCCATTGTATCTGTTGTATCTGAATCTGTAGTTGCTGGATAAAAATCTTCTACTGATCTCACAGATTGACTTAATTCGGATTTATCAGGGCGGATGTAAAATCTGTTTCTTCTGTAAATATTACCATTTATCCCTTAATAATGTAGGATCGAGGTTGAGGACCAACCTGAATGACAGTTCCTTGCTTCCATGGTTCGTTCATCTTTTGGCGAAACCAAACTCTTGCCTTATCTTTCAAATTTGAGAGTTGTGCACTATGCTTGTTAGCATATTTATTTTGAATCATCTGTCGCTTCTCTAAAGACTCCTTTGCTTCAGCTAACGGAAAATTTGGCCTAAGTTTTTCTGGATGACATGGCAAAAGAGACCTCAGTCGTCTGCCCAGTAATAGTTCAGCTGGACAGGGGAGATCTTGAGATGGTTGAATACGATAATCTAATAAGACCATATAGAGATCTTTTCCATCCTGTAATGCCTTAATTAGGGATTTGTTTATTGTTTGCACGGCTCTTTCAGCTTGACCGTTAGCTCTAGGAAAGTATGGTGATGTGAGACTATGTTCCACATTCCATTCTTTAAAAAATTTTTTCACTTCCTCTGAATTGAATGGTGGTCCCCCATCGCTGACCAACTCCTCTGGAATTCCATGTCTTGCAAAAATAGATTTGAAGGCAATTATGACATTTGGTGCATTAGTATTCTTAACTATTTGGACTTCAGCATAATTTGAGAAATAATCAATTAATAACAGATATTGCTGGCCTTTTAGATAAAAAAAATCACAACCAACCTTTTGCCAGGGCTTCTCTGGAACATCTTGATCAAGCAAAACTTAGTTTTGATTGTTACGCTGATGATGCTGGCAAGTTTTACATTTCTCAATAAAAGTTTCAATGTCACAGTTCATTGATGGCCAATAAAAATATTCCCTTGCTTTCGTTTTGGAAGCCATTATACCCCTATGTGTTAAATGCAACTTTTGTAATATTTCTGCTCTTGCGACCTTTGGCACAACAAGTCTTTTACCACGACAAATTATACCTTCATCTGTACAGTACAATTCTTCTTTGCAATGCCAATAGGGCTTAGCGAAATTTCGTTTATTTTTTCTTTCAGGCCAACCATTTTGTATGTGGTGTAAAACATCTTGCAATTCATTGTCATTGGTCGTAAATGTTGCATATTCTTTCCACTTGTTTACTGATGCATGAGATAGTAGATTTATCTTAACACTTGTGTCTGATTCTTCCTCATCGGCAAAATATTCTTTGACTAACTGAGCCCGAGAAAGTGTATCGGCTATCAGAAAAAGTTTACCGGGGACATATTCAAGCTTGTAATCATACCTATTAAGCCTGAGAAGCATACGTTGAAGTCTCGGTGATATGGCATCATACTGCTTTTTGCTTAATCCCAACAATGGCTTGTGGTCTGTCTGCACTTCAACTGCTCTTCCATATGTATAATAATTGAAATGTTCAAGGCCAAAAATTACAGCGAGTAACTCTTTTTCGATTTGAGCATACCGTTGCTGTGTTTCAGTTAATGATGCAGAACCATATGCAACTGGTTTATTATCTTGCAGTAAAACAGCTCCCAAGTCATAACGGCTGGCATCCACTGAAACGGTTACAGCTTTGTCTTTATCAAAATACTGTAAACATGGAGCTTGTACTAAAGTTCCGTTTATTAGTTCAAAGTCCCGTTGAATATTTTCATCCCACAATCACTGTGTATCCTGTTTCAAAAGCTGTCTCAATGAATGGGTTAGATTTGAAAAATGAGGCGTAAACTTAGCTAAGTATGTTATCATGCCAAGAAACTTTTGCAAGTCCTCTCGATTCTTTGGCGCAGGAAATTCAGTTATAGCCATTATCTTTTTAGGATCTGGTTCTATTCCTTTGTCAGATAATATGTGGCCTAAGTAATTCACAGAAGATTTTGACAACTGGGTCTTGGCTAGGTTAAATTTAAGATTTGCTTCTCTAGCACGTGTTAAAACTTTATGTAGTAACTGGCAGTGATTTTCAATAGAGGATGCTCCAAGGACTAGATCATCAATGTAAGGGTTTACTTCAGGCATATCTTCAAACGTGTTTTCCATAGCCATCTGAAACTCTTCTGAAGCATTATTAAGCCCAAAAGGCAGAACTAAATATCTGAAACGTCCCCAAGGTGTTGTAAATGTAGTTAAACATGAAGATTGTCTATCTAATGGCAATTGCCAAAAACCATTTTTTGCATCTAGGATAGTAAATATTTTACATCCTTGAAGTCGTGCAATAAGACTATCAGCTGTTGGTATAGGGTAGTGAGGTTGACGAATTACTTCATTTAGAGGCCTTGGATCTAAACAGATGCGCAATTTTTTAGGCGAGTTAATGACAACCATGTTATTTACCCATTCTGTTGGTTCATCCACTTTTGGAATTATTCCGGATTCTACCATATTCTGCAACTCATTCTTTACTTTGTCATGTAGAGCTAGTGGTATCTTACGTGGGACCGCTATGTGAGGAATATAGTGGTCTTTTAATTTTATTTTTACAACACGGTTCAAGCGACCAATTCCTGTAAATACATCAGAAAACTGCTGGACAATATCTTCTGGTGTTTGATGGAAAAAAATTATACATGGGCTTTATAACATTATTAAGTCTTTGGATAAGTTCTAATTTCTCACAGGCTTCGAGCCCTAATATTGGACTAGCATTTAAAGAGGTTACTAAAAATTTACATGTCATATCTTTCTTTAAAGTTTTGCAATTAAGAAAACACTCACCTAGAATTGGTACAACGCTGTCACAGTAATTCAGTATAGGTTGACTGCATTTTCTCACCATTGGCTTTTCACTCCATTTTAATATTTGACTCTTTGGAATAACATTGACTTGAGAACATGTATCTAGCTTAAATATAACATCATTTCCATTTACTTTTAATGTTTGTGGCCATACAGAATGTGATTTTTTACTCTCAAGTTGATTTATATATTTCAGTTCACCCAAATAAACAAACTCTGTATCAGTGTCATTATTCCGTTCCACTGCATTTAGTCCACGCACCTGCTGACTGTTGTTTACTTTATTCCGACATACTTTCGACCAATGATTTTTTCCTTCACAGTTTCTGCATTTTGTACCGAAGGCTGGACATTTCTTTGATTCGTGAGATCTGCCACAGTATTTACAAAATATTTCTCTTTTATGATATTGTGCACGGCCATCCTTCCACTTTATTGCATAGACATACAATCTGCTGATTTTATCGCACATTTCCGCGGCCTGTACTTTACTATGCTCGACAGTTTTACATTCAGCAACAATTTCTTGCAACGTCTTCTTCTTTCTACTAGTTTCGCGAATTAATCGCTCTTGTAGCGATTTATCAGCCAACCCTTGAATGATTTTATCACGAAGCATCCGATCCGCAAGGTTGTCGTAATTGCATTCAATAACGGCTCTGCGTAAACGTGAATAATAGTCCGCAAATTTCTCTTCACTTTCTTGCTTGATTTCTAAAAATTTAAATGAAGCATATATCTCATTCACATAGTCCTGAAAATATTTATCAAATTCGTCCAAAATTTGCTTCAATGTTATTTCACTGGCTCCTCCTTCTGGCTTCAGATCAAATGCACGAAATTTCTTTTTTAACTCATCACCGCCAACATGCCGGAAGAGCGCTGTTTTTGTTTTTTCGGATTCAGCTGCATATTTCAAAGCTTCTATGTAATCTTCAAAATCTTGCCTCCAATACCGCCATGACTCGGATGGATTTGATCCCGGTTCAAATGCTGCAATATTAGGTAAACTTCCTGCCATATTGCTTCAATTTCTTTTGTAATATTTAACAAAAATACATGGGTCACTATACTTCTGACACCATGATATATCTTAGTTAGCAATTGTATTAGAACACCACGAGACCACCAAGTTAAAGTAGTAGTACTACTACATAGTATGTGCTGCCATCAGGTGCAAACCTATTAAATACATTACAATGACGAGGGCAACAGCAGTAACGGCAATGAGAATTGCTGATTAGCGTTTAAATAATGTTACTAGTGCTGTTGTATAACAAAGTTCAAGAAGTGAAATAAAAATGCAGCAATACTTCTATTAAGTAAGACTTTTCCAGTTTTAATTTACTCTTTGAATGCATTCCTTCATTCATATCTATATCGTGTGATTACATCCAGCGTTGCCAGATGGGCTACTTTTTTTAAATTCAAATTCTTGATTGGCACCGCTTTTTTGAAATGGTAAAATGATCCTTATAGTAGGAGAGCTGTTGAACATTTTTGAGTAGGTATTTGAGGCACCCTGAAAATTTGTGCAGCACTTCTTTTGTAATGCCTGAATACAAAATCGAATGTCTGGCTGAAGGATCGTGGCCCAAAAACTGTGCCAGATACGTGTCAAGTGCCATTTGGCACTTGACACGTGTCTGGCACAGTTTTTGTGCCGACTAAAGTGTCTGTCATTTTCAAAATATTTTTTTCTAAGCATAAATATTATTCTGCCTCAATCTCAGCGTGCCTCAAATACCTTTTTTGGGTAGTCAAAAAATGGCACTTGACACGTGCCTGGCACAGTTTTTGGGCCGACTAAAGTGTCTGTCGTTTTCAAAATATTTTTTCAAGTATAAATATTCTGTCTCAATCTCAGCGTGCCTCAAATACATTTTTTTTTGGATAGTCAAAAAATGGCACTTGACACGTGTCTGGCACAGTTTTTGGGCCACGATCCTTCAGCCAGACATTCGATTTTGTATTCAGCCATTACAAACGTAGTGTTGCACAAATTTTCAGGGTGCCTCAAATACCTTCCCAAAAATGTTTAACAGCTCTTGGA
Source organism: Maratus speciosus (assembly GCA_963932465.1). Classification (NCBI taxonomy): domain Eukaryota; kingdom Metazoa; phylum Arthropoda; class Arachnida; order Araneae; family Salticidae; genus Maratus; species Maratus speciosus. The sequence continues at coordinate 318,563,457 of OZ010797.1, forward strand.
CTATTATTTAATGACACATTAAGGCGGAAAACAAACGTAATTTTACCGTTTCAAAAAAGTGGTGGCAATCAAGAAATCTGGATTAAAAAAAAGTAGCCCACTGGCAACACTGATTACATCCAGCAGTAAAAAAATATTCCATGTATAACGCGCACCTAGGGTTTTTGATATACATTTTTGAAAAAAAAGTGCGCGTTATACAGGAGTAAATACGGTATGTGATGAAATTAACACCAAAAATCCGCATTGATCCATAGATCTCTAAACTGGTGTTAGAATTTTAAAATTTGAATTAATTTTCGAAATATTAATTGTTTCCTAATTTGAATTATATTATTCTAACGATGGCAACAAAATTACTCCCTTTTTTGTGGAAAAAGAGAGTAAACAAAACGGATAACGATAGGGATTATTAGATTTATTTTTCTTCCATTATTTTTAAACTGAATTTGAAATTATCTTTTATTTTAATCAATAGTAAGGACAATATTACGATTAAATTTGCTTTTCAAGAAAATGTGAAAAACAAGTCATTAAATATTATTAATAATATTAATATTAAATAAATAATAATTTCTTATTTAGTTTAATTAAATTTTCTTCATTTCAAGAGATATTTTTTGCATATTTTAGGAAGGTTATTATTTCAAATTGTTCCCAATCGTAGAAACAATGCAAAAAGTAATATTTCCTTACGATTAAAAATTTGTTTACACGAGACTATTTAAAACAGAAAAAACTTCAGAATTAAAGGATCACATGTTAAAAGCAAAAAAATATTGAAAATTACGTCATAAAAACTGTATTTACTATGATTAAAAGAGAAAGAAAACTTTAAAATAATAAATTCATTAATATGCATTTAAAACAGTAAATGCGGGAAATTACGTCATACTTAACCCCTTGAGGGGCACTAGTATATATTATATACCACCTACGATTAATGAAGTTTTACACCAGAAAAATTTTATTAAATTTTACTTTTCTAACTTTAGTGGGAAAAAACCTTAAAATTGTTTTTACTTATTTTGAAATAGAATTTTTCAAAGATTCCGGTGGGAATTCAGCCTTTCACAAACGTAATTGCTTGCCCCTCAAGGGGTTAAAATAGCCAAGTAATAATTCTGCCAAACAATTTAAATTTCAAAATATATTTACGAGACTTTTATTTCATATTTCGAGATGCATTTTTTAACGTTTGTCGTCAATTCTAAGGCGACGCATATGATTATACTTCCTTTCTAACAACAAAACTATTTTCACGTGAATATTAAAAAGAGAAAGAAAACTTTAAAATGATAAATTCATTAATATGCGTTAAAAACAGTAAACGGGAGTAATTACGTCGTATTTAAAATGGACAAATGAAAATATTGACGAACAGTTAAAAATTAAAAATATATCTATGCGAGACTTCAATTCCAAAGATACTTTTTTGCATGTGTTTGTGTTCCCATAACAGCCAGATGCATTAAATTTCATTAAAAATAATAACGAATTTGTACAAGTTCAGGGTGGTCACACACTTTTAAATTAAATAATGTGAATCTTAAAAGAGAAAAATCTTAAAAATAAATAAATTATTTCATAAGAACTGCATTTAATAGTAAAAATTACATTATAGTTAAAAATGATAGATTTAAAACGATTTTCATTTCGGAGGATTTTATTGTGACGTCACATGGTATGTCGTGCGGCTAGCAATTTTTTTTTTGTATATTTTATCACTTGATGCAGCATAAATACAAGTAAATGTATGCGCAAAATACTTTAAAATTAAATTCTTATTAATTAATATATTAAAATATTCTTATTAATTAATATAAACAATATGCAGTGTAAACATAACATAAAAATATGCATGATGTTCTGTCAAAATAGAGAAAAGAATTCATGAATAAGCTATACCTGTTACTAAAAATATCCAAAACTCGATCAAAACATATTATATATACGCAAACACAATGGTTTTCCATTCCGTGCATCTGAAATCTACTCCCAAGCAGACGGAGTTTTTTAACCTCGAACCTAAAGGAAGAATATTCTTCATAGCGTCTTTATAAAAGACAGAAAGATAGCGACATTTTTTACATACCATTTTATACAAGCTGATTTTCAAATGTGTAATTGGTCTTACTTATCAACCACACAGACATTAGTTGTTACGACAATGATGGATGAGGCCATGGTAACAGAAAAAGGCCCCATTCAAATGGATAAGCATTTCAACCTGATTACAGAAGATAGCCGCTGCTATGGTGATAATATTATTCAATCTCGTGACCTGGTAATATTTTTTAAACGGGGATGCTATATTTTCAGAGGCTGCGAAGTCTAAACGTCGGGTTGGCGGGCGTAGCTCGGAGGGGGCTGAGCTCCCTAGTGTACCAATAAAAGTATAACTCTATGTAATATATAAACTATATTATGGTTGTGGTTTATAACTATATATTTTATTTATAAAATAAATGTCAAAGTATGCAACTGCGTATCAAATGCGCTTGTATGTTCACAAATGTAATTTTTGAGATTTATTACGTAACTGCGAAGTTACGTAAGTCGCGTAATACGTAAGTCTGGGGATGCCTGTTCTTATATTTCTAAAACGATAAAGACGCTGAATCATTCGTTCCGCCTGTGAGGTTTTTCTTAAATAAAATATCAGCGATCTTTCTCATGAACTAATACTTCTTTACACCAAATATATGCCTTTTTTTTTTTTTTTTTTTTTGTTAGACTATACAAAATTTCATCAAAATCTAAACATTTTCAAAATCTTTATTGATAAATAATCTCTAAACACCAATCTACGCAACGAATTTTCAGAAAAGGCTGGGATTCATTGACTTGAAACACAGATTTTATAGGAAATTGTTGTTGAGCAATGTCTTAAAATTTGTCAATTTTAGCCCACTCTGCATATAAATCCAACATTTATTTCCAGTTCCATCAAATTTAAAGAGTCTGAAAAACCTTTGTTTAAATGAGTATTTATAAAAAGACGGTAGATATAGTATCCCAGATAGCATGAATATTAGCAGCAAGTTTAAATTTTTTCTGATATTATCTTGCGGTGACAAATTTGAATTGAGAAATTCGTAGCAAATCTCCCGCAAGGTGTACCATCACTCACTTGCATGGGTAGTTTGTTGTGAATCTGAAGGCAAGACTGTCTTTAATTCACGAAAGTGACGAAAGCAAACAATCCCTCTGTTGAGAGAATATACAATCAGCAGATACGGAGAAATTGCAAAAATTTTATTCGGTTGGCGCCGCTGTTTTAAACGCTATACTTATCAAAAACCAAAAAACGCTCGAACTGAAAAGTACAAATATTACCCTAACTTGTGGTAAAAATGATGCATGCACAAAGCGATATAAGTAAGCGTACAAACTTAATACTGGAATCGGGCGTAATCTTACACAGTTGTGCCATCTTGTGGACGGGGTGATAATCCATATACGCGGCCTTTCATTGTGACGTCATATATGACAGGATATCTACCATTTGCGAATATTTCCTAAATCTGTAGCCACTCATGGAACTTAATTTAGTTTACCACATTTACTGCAAAATAATGCGTAGCGAGAGGGGCGTCCAGACGCACTTGAAACCACGAAGTTTTTATCGCCTTGTCAAAGAGATTTCAGCTAAGAATATAGGTGAAAAAAACTTTACAATTTTAGTGGTGTGAAGTAAGAAAACAGTTAGGCATCTTCCTGTAGTTTAACCTCGTCCGCTACGCGGCATGCGACCTTGATTGATGTGACCTCCCCTTTAATCTTGCGGTTACCTCTACCATTTAAGATAGGACGTTTACTTATATAACTTTTTGCATGCATCTTAATGGTGTGTATGCATCAATAGACCTGATCAGGTCTATGGATCACTTCGAAGGGTTAAATTTATAGTGTAACAGTTGTAAACAGTTAATGTGGCATGGAAAGATGACTCCTTTGCAGTAAGTTTGCAGTATTTTTGATTGCTTCTTTGCTGTTAATTTGCAATAAATTTGATACAGCATGAATTTAACTTGCACGGCAAGTTAGCTGCAAGTTCAAAGTGTGGTGACTTCGTAGTTTGCGTTATCTTGTTGCAGTCTTGTTATGAACTTTCTGTCTTGTCATGAAGAGCTTGCTGCTACTTTGCAGGTTTTCAAAGCAAGATTTCTGTAAATTTTCTGCAAATTAAAAATGCTATGTGGGATTAATACTTTTTTTTTCAAGGCTGACATCGAATAAATTTTTACCCATATTTTTTACATTTCAGTGTGCATATGGTCCTTACTTTTGGCTATAGGTATTTTCGAATTGGAAACTTTACATTATATAATCGTAGAATTTGTGATAATTTTCTGTGTTGAATAAGGCGAAAACTACTATTCGAAAACAGATGTGCTCAAAAGTAAGGACTGTACCTACCCGGCTTTTCAAACTATGATTAATTATATTCTCTTTATTAAAATTTAACTGAAATTCACATCTATCTATAAATATTTGTATATATAATTTGTTTTTCAAATTGCGTAGTGTATAACTGTTTCAGATAATTAATATATTTATAATCTCGACTTCTAAAACCTCTAAATATCTTAGTTATCAAAATATATTCTTGTTATCTGAATTAAGTTGATCGTATAATAGAAAACTTTAGCGAAAAAAACTTTTAACTCCTAAGCATTTTTCAAAGTATGTAGTCATCGATTTTTCAGAAACGAGAAATAAAAAGTATCAAACCGGAAAATACACACGATAGATTAAACAATTATTTCAAAGTCTGTACAGGTAACATTTCGCTTCGACGGATTCTCCTTTTCATCAAGATATAATCGTGCTATTCTCGGCGGATTGGTTTATACTAAATTGTCATTTTGTTTTACAACCGCATAAATGCAAAGGTTCCTAAATTGTTACCATCGAATTGAAATTTATCTATATTATAAAGGACAAACATATCTGTGCGTAAAGCTGACGTCATTTTGCGAATGGTAATAATTTGAAATGAAATTTTGGTTTTGCAATTTTCGCTACTGCAAATTTTTAAACTTCCCACATTTTCAATTTTTACATCGTCATATAGGGAGAAAAATTACTTTGTTTAAAACTATGTCTCAATTTATTTTTGAGATATTAATTTTTTTGTAGTATTTAATACAATTTTTGCAATCGTGGCAACTAAAGTACTCTATTTCTATTGAAAGTCAAGGGAAAATAGTAGACGACTGTATATTTTTTTTTGCCATTTTCTCCTAAAAACTGAAAAACAAATTGAAATTAAAATACGTGCTACATCCAGTGTTGTCCGATGGGCTACTTTTTTAAAATTCAGATTCTTGATTGGCACCACTTTTTTGAAATGGTAAAATGCGCCTTATTTAATGACATATTAATTAAGGCGAAAACAAAGATAATTTTACCGTTTCAAAAAAGTGGTGGCAATCAAGAAATCTGAATTTAAAAAAAGTAGCCCACTGGCAACACTGGCTAAATCAAGAATATCGTCTGTTTTAAAACCCGATGGATTTTGGCTTTATTTCGGTTTTATTTATCAATTAAATGAGTTTTAGTTTATTCCAAACTTACTTTACAAACGATACAACACTTTCTCTTTACAAAAACGTATTTTAAAGAATATTTGTGCTAATTTTTGTCCGAATTTACTTAGATCTTATCAAAAAGCTTAAATGTTGCAATTTTATTAACCCGTGTGTGTGTAATAACATTTTCCGAATTTTGTAAAAAATATAAACGAATAATTTCTAATAAAATTTGGAGCTATTATAAACAAACAAACGGAGGTATATGAATCATTAGATACTCACTTTGTTTTGCCGAGCTTCTTGAATGGCGACGTTCCTTTATGCTGGATTTGTGTATTATTACGCGATAATGACGCCATGTGTATACTTTTCTATAGATGTTGTTTAAGACTAGATGGTAAACGTGGAAGGCTTTAGCGGATGCAAATGTTGTCATTTAAAAAATTAAATCGTGTATTTTAATTCTAAAAACTGAAATATATTTTGTAGAAGTGCGTCATTTCACCCTAGCTGCTTTGAAATTTTTCTCAAGCGAAAATACTTCGCTTTTGAAAATAATGTAATCGAAATCACACGCTGATAAAACTCAATGTTTTACAAAAATTAGAGTGCCTTTATAGAAGAGCAGTAACATACAGTGTGCATGCTCAGATCGGAAGTCTTTGTCCAAAAAATAGCAATTTATATTGCAGAAATTGATGATTCTCGCCTGGATAAATTTGCTTCTCCGAGTTAGACAAGCAAGCAAATAAGATCTTGGCAATAATTCGAGGTTTAAAATAATATCAGGTTCTAAAGTTTTTGTCCAAAATTCTCCTGACTAATAAAATTTTAATGTTATTCTTTAAGCCATTCTACTATAATTTTATCAAAATAACATAATTTGCTTAATATATTTTTTTATAATTTAACCATTTCACTAGCGACAGGTATGGGGAAATAGTGCTTTTAACCCCGACTTATCTCGAGGCAAACGGTGACGTGGTTAAGATAACCTATATATTTAACCCATTCAGGGGCAAGGCATTTCTGCTCCAAAAATGTTGAAATATGTGGGTGCTTCAATAATTATTATCCCTAATGTATATAAAATATTTGTGCTGCGATGGTTGATGTGGAATATCGAAGCCTAATATCTTAAATGCCTATATGCTCTATTTAAGAACCGTAGCTGCTATATTAACATAGTTTTGGTGATAGGGGGTGAAGTTTTTAAGACCTATTTTTTTGGGGGGGGGGGGGTTAAAAAGGGGGGTGAGGGTCAAATGCTGGTTCGGAGCTTCTGAGGCTACATTTGGACAGTGGATGAGATGTGGTTACATCGCTATGATCCCGAGTCTAACCGACAGTAGTTACGTCTCATCCACTGTCACAAATCTAGCTCAATAAGCTAAAAATCAGCCGTTAACCCCCACTCCCCCCCCTTTCACTCCTCCCTCCAAAACTATGTGAATATAACAGCTACGGTTCTGAAATTGAGCATATAGCCTTCTAAGACATTAGGCTTTGATATTCCACAACAACCATCGCAGTACAAATGTTTTATATACACTAGGGATAATAATTATTGAACCACCCTCGTAATTAATTCACACCGCAATTTTGAAACAAATTTATTTGAAAATAATCAAAAGCTTTTTATCACGTATATTATGAGATCGAAATTGTATTTAAAAAATGCTGGTGCCATTTGGCAGTCTGAGCATTAAAATTAAGTGTTTGCAGATTGCAAACGGCGCCCCTGAAAGCATTAAAACACAAGGCTGTTTTTTAGTCATCTGGCTTGAGCTTTCTGCTGAACCAATTTTACTAATAATTTTTTTTTTTACCTGAAAGCTGTTCCTTTGTATATATGCACGCACTAACTGTTTTTTAAATATCCCCATTTTTATTTGAATAGTATATTACGAAATTTCTTCAACATGGTGGGTATTAGATAGCTTACATTATTGCAGAGAAGAGAGAAATAATAAGTTTTAATTATCTTCATTCATGCCATTTTCTGATAAAAATTTAAAATTGTTGATAAAAATTGTTGTATAGTGTTTAACCCCTTAATTCTCCCTCCCGTGATACTCACGGGCCACGGGCATTGTCTTTTATTCATTTTATTCTTTTTTGTTTGATTCCCACCAGTTTTATAAAATACTGGAATTCGCTTTATTAAGGTATCACTTTACCTGTCATTAAATAAGGTGAATATTTCTTTTTCACAAAAGTGGTGCCAATAAGCAATTTGAATTTTTAAACCGTAATTTAATATTATATGATATGATATGATATGAGTTTATATGATTATTATATGATATGAGTTTAGTTTTCATTGGGAAAACATTCTATGATCGTGTCAAAATGGACTAAATTTTGCTGTTTTTCATTCCGGAGTACCAAGCATAAGAGCCTCAATAGATAACTTCATCATAATAGCTGATCTTTATTATATTTTACTGAAAACGTAACTATATTATGAAGGACAAATGTATCTGTACGTAACGCTGGCGTCATTTGGGAATAGTAACACGTCACGATCAAATTTCGATTTTGAAATTTTCGGCAATTTTTTAATCTTCTGACCATCGTATATTTTAAATTTTTAGAACGTCGTATAGGGAAAAGATCTACTTTCAAATGCAATTTGCTTAAAAACCATCTTAATTGACTGATTCATTATTACTTTTTAATAATTTTCAAGAATGATTTTTTGTAATTTATCTTATCACGTGCCGGCTTCAATACATAATAATAATAAACATTTTGCATATAAAGGAACAAAATTTCCAGCATTTATTTTTGACTAATTTTCCATAACGAAATTAATGCTTCCTTTATAAATAATTGAAAGAATAATATTAAAAAAAAACACAAATTAACAATATTTATAATCGAACAATTTAGACTTTTAGGCAGAAAATAGGAAAAAAAAAAACCCTTTCAAAAGGAATTTCTTTGCAAAGTGCATCTCAGTTTACTGATTGTCTGTGGTTCTAAAAACAATTTTCAAGCATGAAATATTTGTAAATCTATCTCTATCGACTGGAGCTCGATTTCGAAAGATTAAACCGTTTGCCCTTAAAACAACATAAAGAGTTCACCATTTTCTTACGACTAGTATCCCATAAAAAAACTTCCTCTCTGAATTAATAAATAAAATAAATAAAACACAAATTTAGCAGACATGTAAAACGCTTAAAGCTTAAAGCTCTGAAATTATCAGAATATAAAAGGATACCCTATGTAGCAAAATCTTGGATTAATAACTCTTAGCATACGGCTAATACGTAAATATTGCTTTTAATAAATTTCAAAACATTATTTGATTGTATAATTGATATTTACATATTGAAAAATGCTTTTTTTTTGCTAGTGGGAAATCTAAAAAAATACATTGCATGTAAAAAAAAAAATATTAGTTTTCATTATTGAAAAAATGTTTCCACATACATTCTGTAACCCGAGAAGCCCGGGTACGATCCACTAGTATGTATATATTTCATTTCATCGGGGGCGACATTAAATTTTGAAAAATTCTGAAATTCCGAATTCCTGTTTTCTAGGTTTCTTTTTTCTTTGAAACAGTAAAAATGGGTACTTAACACCACTTTTTCCGTACTACAATATTTGCATTATATAATCGAAATATGTCTACCTATAAAAAAAAAAATCAAATGTTACAATTAGTGTTGTCAAAAAACTTTTAGTAACAAAGTAAGCAAACTCTTTTTTGCCCGTACGGTGTACGGTCAAATCTGGTAAATGTTTAACACAATGGTAATGCCCATGGTAGCATTTATGATACCACCAGTGTTTCCGATTTAATGGATTTTTTAATTCACATATTACTTACCTGTCATACGTAGTATAAGGTAACTCTTGTCATCGTTTTAAAAGTCGAAAACTTTTTTTTGACGGATTTACACGTTTCAGACACTGGAGGTTCCGAAAAACATATTTTTAGAAAAAGAAAATTGCCGTCCGTCTGTCTGTAAACGCTCTATCTCCCGAACAAATTGAGATAGAGACTAGAAATTTGGTGTGCTTTAGTATGTTATAATAGGAAGAAGTCTATTGAATATCAGTAACCTCGATTATCGAAACTATTTTTTCTCGGAGTCTCGAAATATTCGTTCTGAGAAAAGTTATATAAAATTTTTCGAAATTTTTTATTTTAAGATGTGAAAATAAAAGACAATATAAAATATAAGTTTTGCATAAAGAATGAAGTCCATCGAATTATAAGTAATCGAGGTATTTGGAATCATATATTCCACACTCTTCGATTTTTCTTGACCCTGTATTTCATTCAAAATTCAGTTCAAAGATATATTTTAATGCAAAATGAGACGCTTAATCCGGCGCAGTAAACTGTTAGTTAATAGGATTACGATTTTTGGAGTTAAGGATGTTTCTATTAGGCAATTCGGCACTACTTGATTTTCCAGTCGACCAAAAAACTTTCACCAAACTATAAGATTAAATGCCAATAATGACTTATCATTACCCATTCAATTGACATTAAACACGTTACACATGTTTGTTACGTCATCAAGTGATTTTAATTCGACGTTTTATTGGTATTTTTATTAATCTTTTACTAATTTATTTGTTCTTTCGTTATTTAAAATAAAAATGATGTCCATTTGTATAGTTTTGCGAGTAGTTTGGCGACTTATATAATTTGTCGAAATGGATCGATGGGATAGTCGAGTAGTACCCACAATTCAGTAATAGAGCATCACTATGAATTAAAAATATTTAAATATCTATATATATATTACGCTATCGTATGTGGCACGGAAATCACGATTGTTTGTTTATTGTTTAATGGCAACGCCCAAATGAAACGCATCTCATTGGTTATTGAACATCATTTAATGCATCCTCATACCTATAAGGGGGTTTATCACAAGGGGTTGGCATTCTGTAGCCAAATTCTGCCAATTTGGCGACCAAAACTAGTCACCAAAAATGACGCCAACTTGGCGATGTCTCTAATATTTCGCCAAGAACCCACCGACTTCCATTGTAAACCAATAGGGTTTACTTGCTTACAGAAAATCAACCAATTGTGATATTTTAATGCAACAAAATCTAATATTAGTTAAAGGGATTATATTAATTATTTTTAAGGGAGTCAAAGAAAATTAAATTATGAATAAAAGTAACATTATACATTGCTTAGCATGCTTTCCTACACATAAAGTTTAAGGGAGACCAAACTGGTCGCAAAGGGCAGCTAGTACGTTTAAATTTTATTTTGGAATTGCAATGCGTGTTATCAATAAGTTTACACATGTTTTATTTTCATATTTTATATTATGCATATACATGATGGGTAAGTATTACGGTGCCCTTCAACGACTTGTTCTTTATTCACTCAAGAAATTTAAAATAGAAATTTTTGCTTTGTTTAATAACAAACACTTCGTCATTAAATAAATCAAATTTTACTGTATAGAATTTTTGGTATGAATTCCGATTCTTTGAGTTACGGAATTTCTGGAAAGCATTCTACCATGGAATTAGAGCGTTAAATTAAATATCGTTTTGCTTTTTTATATTATTTGAGTCCGCGGAAAGTAGTTCAGATTTGCTATGTAGCAAGAAAAGAACGTTTTCAATTAATTTAACATGGATATGGAATGAATAAATGATAGCAATGACTGAAATGATAAAAGAAAATGTTAAATGTGTTTTATAATATATGTTATATACCGGGTGAGCTAAAAGTTCCTTAAAATTTTTAAAACTCATAAAAAAGGAAGAAATTATGATAAAGGACTACAAAATAAATAAATAATAACAATAAAAAAAAAGCAATTTAACAAATTACAACGGCCATTTGGAAAATGATTTTTTCAAAGACTAAAATTTAAGACATACAAAATAGCACGGAGTTGATCATACATTACGTACGCCATGAATTAAACATTAATAGTGCTATTATACGTAAAAATTGCAAGCGACAAAAATTGACTGCGACTCGTCAGATTTCCTGAAAGAAAATAATAATGGTTACTAGTGTCATTAAAAATTAATAGATATATGCGGCGAATAAATACATTTGTATTTAAATGTTCTATAATACCTTTTTTTTCTATCATTTATTGGTTAAAAAATTGGTTAATTCTTACTGAATTAGTTTAAATGTTTCTTTCATAAAAATTAAACATTTGTGCTATACATCAAACTAAAAGATTGTACAATTGTACAATTCATTATTAAATTGGATTACACTAATTTAAAACTTAGAAATGTGTTTCTCAAACTTTAAAGAAAGATTTTTTTTCACTGCTTTACCGAAATTTTCTGTTAATTTTCAATCGTTTAGCAAATACATTCTATTGCGATGAAATCCGCATACACAAATCATATATTTCTGCTTAGTGTACATGTTGTTTTCTTTCCTTTTTTAGAAATTTACGTATTATCCACCTGAAACTTACGTATTATCCAAGTATTTCATTGGCTGTTCGGGAAAAGGCTTTTCCATCGTCAGATTTCCAAGAAATCTGACGACCCATTTTAAATGAAATTTCATTCTTAAACTTCTAAACATCCCACAATATTACTTTTTACACCGTCGTATAGAGAAAAAAAATGTACTTTTAAATGCAATTTGTTTAAAAGCTGTATCTCAATTTGTTTCTGAGTTATTAATTTTTTTTTGGTAGTTTTTATTACTTTTTTGTCATAGTGGCAACAGAAATATCCATCTCTGTTGAAATTAAAGGGAAAATACAGGTTACTGTGTAGACCAATCAGAATACGAATAAAGTGCGGATAAAACCAATAAAAAGCTTCAGATATGCTTTTGATTTCCTACCCTGACGAGGACAATAACCATTTTTCCAAATGGTTAAAAAAGTTAAAACATTACATGTAGAGCGCGCTGACGACCGAAACACAATAAACAGGACAACAATACGCTCCATTCATTTATTCTTCCAATAATAGCAATAATATATTTATTCTTGCAATAATAAATGTTCACCATGACATCCAGATCTTTCTACGACGCTATTTTTGTCCTGTTCATAGTGTTTCTGGTCGTCAGCGCCCCCTACATGCGATTTTTTTAACTTTCATTCTTGCAAACCGCACTCCTTTTTATAATTTCTTCCTTTTTTATGAGTTTTTAAAGTTTTAACGAACTTTTGGCTCCCCCGGTATATTTTACGTCATTTATCTTTATCTTATGGTAATAGAAATTCAGTGTGTTAACACTCTTAAATTATATAACACCTTTTATAATTGAAAAAAAGGGTAAATTTTTGAGAAATTTATTTGCATAATTGCCTCTAACTTTAATATGAAACATTATCTTAATCTTTTCACATGACTATCAAAATAATTGAAGCAAATCTAATTATAATTAGAAAATACTTCACAAATAATCAAATATTAGTATTGATGCTTACTTAAAATACATTATGACTTCAAAAATCTGGCATTAAGAAATCTGGCAACTTCAAAAATCGACGATTGAAGTCAGAATGACGAGAATGACGATTCAAGTCAGCGAAGCGCTTCCATCCGCCTAACTCAGCACCCTCTAACGTTAGGGGTGAGGTCTCAACGCTGCATTTCCGCACCCACATTCCTATACGAAATCTGCTTATTTAGGTCCTCTCTAACTGCCCTGACATATTTGACAATTAGTTATTAACCAGCCTGTATTTCATAATATTTATTTAATACAAATGAAATTAATAACTAATTAGGGATTAGTGACATAAATGATAAAGAAGTTTTATACATTTATTTAACTGAACTTGATACGAATTTGAAGAGTATTTAACCAAAATTTAACGTAAAAACACGTCTAGATCAGTTTTTATAAATTATAATTCAAACAAAAAGAACAAATACACTGCTCAAAACAATTAAAGGATATTGCAGTTTTAGGTGGATTTTGTATCTGGTAAACTGTTTAGCTGATTGATACATGGTCGACAGACATAGTAGGTTATATGAGAATAAATTACACATGTTTGGTAGAAAAAAATGCATTTTATTGCGCATTTGTGTACTAAAGGAAAAAAACACAATTTGTGCATATGAGAAAAAAAGAATAAGAAAAGGTGTTTTCTTCAAAGAAAATCATTTTCAGTAGGGGGTATGGTTTCCACGGGCGGCCAGCAACGTTGAACACCTTTGAGGCATGTACTCAATGAGGCTATTAATGACGAGTTGGGGTATTCTGCCCCACTCTTCCAGAAGAGCTCTTTCCAGTTCTTGAAGAGTTTGTGGGGGTTGTTGGCGGCCAGAAACTCGTCTTCCTAGAGCGTCCCAAACGTGCTCGATTGGATTCATGTCTGGAGAACACGCTGGCCATTCCATTCGAACGATTCCTTCCTCGAAAAGGAAATCCTCCACCAGGTTTGCACGATGTGGCCTGCAGTTATCGTCCATTAAAATGAAGTTATCTCTGATTGCTGCAGCGTAAGGGACTACAATAGGTTTGAGGATCTCATCCCTATATCGGCGACCAGTCAGAGCTCCATCTCGAATGATGTAGAGGTCAGTGCGCCCGTCAGTGGAGATGCCACCATACACCAACACTCCTCCACCGCCAAATCTGACACTTTCGTGCACGAACGCAGGATCCTACTGCCACGGTCCCTCCAGATGAAAATACGCCTATTATCCGGATGCACAGAAAAACGGGACTCGTCAGAAAACAGAATATTGCTCCATTCATTTCTCCTCCAGTTGGCATGCTCGGTTGCCCACTCCCTGTGGTCGCGACGATGCCTTGATGTTAATCTAACACATACCATCGGTCGGCGAGCATACAGACCTACAGCATGGAGCCGGTTTCGGACAGTCTGAGTTGAAATCGTGGTGCCTGTAGCCGAGCGAAGGTGTTGTTGGAGAAGAGTAGCGTTCATGGTTCGGTGTCTCCGAGCTGTTAACGCTAAATACCGATCTTTATTGGGCGTTGTTGCCCGTCTACGACCTTGCCCTGGTCTTCGGCCTGCACATCCACTCTCCAAAAAACGGTTCCAGATCCTGGAAATGACACTTTGTGACACTCCAATGGCTTGCGCTACTTCGGCTTGAGTTGTGCCCCCTTCTAACCTACCAACAATTCTCAAAGCTTCTGAATCTGTCAAATGACTTCGCTGAGACATCGTACTCATCGAAACAAAGCAATCACTGAATGCCGATCATCCTTGTCTTCATTCTCTTTTATCCAGTTGAAAGTCAAATTTCATTCGCTGCCGCTGAAGCGACGTTTTTGACGTCGAGCTCAAAATTTGCATACTCCACAGTTTGAAAACCAGAAAAATTTGCATTTGTGATTCTCGTCTTCTATTTTCGGCAAAAAAATTTCGTTTATATCTTTATTTTATATAAAACTTCAAATATCCTTTAATTGTTTTGAGCAGTGTATAAAAGCGCACATAATTTGTTACGTTTTACAATGGCACAATACCTCAATTCTACGACACAGATATCAATACATTAAAAAATATATATTATATCCACTCATGAAATCCACTGATATCCATTGATGAAATTTATATATGGATTGGGAATTTAATTTGAATTCGAATATAAAGTCCTTTTATTAGAAAATTGATGCGAAATTAAAAACTCATATTCTAAATAAAAATACCCTTCTGCAACTTAAAGTTTTTATTAATGGCTAGTTCCATGGGTTTTCGTAGTGTAAGTCACATAGCTGATAATTGCTATGCCTGTTGGCCACCGTTATTTTCGAAAATTTTGTTTGGCCTTATTCAATTAATGAGATATCTCCTATAAAATAAGTCACATTTTTCCGTTCTAAAATACTGGTAGCGAAAAATAGTAGCATGTGACTTACACTACAAGTACTCATGGAAATAGCCTAATGTTTTAAATAAAATAAATTTAAATATTAATAGCATGCAATACTTCTTTATACAAGAGTCCGTGCGAATTTATATTTAAATAAATAAAGTGTAATTTACCTTAGAGAATAATATTTAGGATATTTCTTTTAAAATCTGTCCAAAAAATTTTCCAAATCTGAATGATTTTTACCTTTTTTAATTACTCTAAAATTACTCTAAAATACTTCATTACTCTAAAAAACTATATTTCTTTATAATCTTCACATAGTTTGGTAAAATACGAAGAATATGCATTCATAATAAATATAAAAACAACGTTTGGAGGTACATAAATACATTTTGCCCATAAAAGAATGTCATATTTATAAATTTTAATAGTATGAACTGTAAGCGTTGTAGAGTATTAGATTAAGGTCACAACCGAACAGAAACTCAAACATTTTTAGATAAGCGCATGCGCGAGTGCTACTTTGTTATTGACTCACTTGCAGCGCCTAATACATAAAATGGCGACTCCTAAGCTGAAAGCGTTTTGTGTTCTGCAATTTGCAGTGGATGAATCTGTAATTTCAGTTCAGCGTGCTTTTCATTTAAAGTTTATTTGGGATCCCCGATGTGGGAAAAACAATCGTTTATGGTATAGGCCAGGGTTAGCGAACCTTTTTATAGTCGCGTGCCAATTTTTTTCAAAAAATATTTTGAACCAAAAATATTTTTGACCTTGACGTGCCAACTAAAAAACAAAGTTAGTGGATTGAAATATAATGAATCAAAACTACTTGAAAATTACTTATTAACATTTTTTCTATAATGAGTAACATTACATGTAAGTAATTACAGAAACAATTATATTTTAGAAATTAATTAAAAACATAATGTGATCAAATGTTGTATATTGAATAAAAATAATTAATATGTTCATGTTAAGTTAATTTCAACAGAATGCAAACTAAATGAATTTATATGGCAACCGCTTTCTATTTGATTTTTTATATTATAAATTTGCGAAAATGATGAAAAAATTATTAAAATCGAAAAAAAGGCAATTTATTTAAATAGTTCTGAAATTAACCCCTGAATTCTCGCTCCCGTCATATTCTCGGGCTGTGTTTTTTACTCAAATTGTTTGATTCCCACCAGTTTTATAAAATAGTGAAATTGGCTATATTTTAGTATCATTTTTCCTGTCATTAAATAAGGTAAATATTTATTTTTCATAAAAGTGGTGCCAATAAGCAATTTGAATTTTTCAACCGTAATTTAATTCGAGCGTTAAGGGGTTAATTTCCAAGTTGCCATAATTTACAATCGGTAATAATCTTTCCTTTTTCATAGTTTTCAAATATTTTCTTTGTTGATAAATTTTTGAAACCATATTGAATAAGATTAAAATTCCTCACTTTGCAATTAATCGAATTTAGAGTCGAATCAGGTCATGTAAGTTCGTGTATTTTGTGTGAAATCGCTGTATCCTATCCTCATTGAGGTACATAATCAACGCCGCCCCGTGCTAAAAATATTTTTTTGCGTGCCGAAAGTGGCACGCGTGCCATAGGTTCGCCGACCCTGGTATAGGCAATTCGAAACGACCAGATGTGTTTTTAAAGGGGGGGGGGGGAATCACGGGGCGAGAAAAAGTGTCCGTATAGGATGTTGACCGTGTTAGAGCATCTTACCTGCGTGGTTCTAAGAAATCTGCTCGGAAAGGAAGTCTTGAACTTCAGTTGCCAAAGACGACAGTGTGGAACGTTTTAAGGACATGTTTACACATGTGTCCATACCGGTTACAGTTTATATATGCTTGTGGGAAGAATTGGACTTTAGTTTGGATGTATGCCTTATAACTAAAAGTGCACATATTGAACATTTGTAAGAAAAACTAGGTTAGTTTTCCTTCAATTAGTTTTCCTTCAATGTATAATTTGTTGTAAATAGTACAAATTAAAGTGTTATAATATACCATTGAAACAGGGACTACCTTATATGGACACCTTGTATTTAATAAAAATCAGTTCACAAATATTCAAAATATGGCGATCAAACCTACAAAATTCTGTTAAATTATTTTGAAGCTTAGAGGATCAATGATTTAAATAAGTCAAAGCCTCGTGCATCGTTTAAAGTAGTTATGTAGAGAGATTATTTCAAAGGTAAACTGACAAGTTACGTAAGAAAGATATTTAAAGCGAATGACATCTTGTTAACCATTAAAGGAGCAGAAAAGTTCTATTCGTAAAAGGGTGAAATAGTTGACTGGCACCAGCATTTACACAAGAATTTTACGAAAAATAAAAACTTGATTTTCTAAGCTTTAAAAAGCAAAATTTTATTACAATATTCCTGGTGCCATTCGTCAGTTTTGGAATTAAAATTAGGTGGTTACTCCGTGTGATCTCTACCCTTGAAAGAGTTAAGGATGTGATTAGGTGAGCGTTTATTTTTAGTCCTAATTTAGAACATGAACATGTTGCAGGGATTACATCATAGATAATAGTATACAATTACAGATAGCATTACTTTACAAATAATAAAAAATATTATTTGTATTTATTTAAAAGAGATATATAAGGAGAAAACCATAAAAGAAATTATGTATGAATGAAATATCTATTCGTATAAATATATATACATGAAATCCCAAATCACAATGATATTAATAAAAAAAATAATTTTAGAAGGAAAAGTTATTAATGAAGAACGTTAGAGTAAACTTTAATACATTTTATATAATGATATTTAAAATAAACGAAATTAATAACTAAATGATGATAAGCAACATAAATGATAAAAAAATTTTATACATTTAATTATGCTTTATATGTCTTTGAAACGTATTTATAATGTCGAAACTTAATGGGAAAACACTGCTAGATAATTTTATATAAAGTATTATGTAATGCAAACAAAAAGCAGAAACATAAAAGCATACTTAATTTATCCAATTGTACCATGGCATATTATCTCAATTCTACCACATAGCTACATGTAGATTAAGGGGACGTTGGACGTTAATTTTTCTTTTTTTTTATCATAGATATATAAAATTTTGTGCATATATGGGTCATTCTCTGAAAAGTGGCTGTTTAAAAAAAAAAAAAAAAAAAAAAAAAAAAAAAAAAAAAAAAAAATTCGGCCCAATAAAATTGCCTCAAAAATCTTCAAATTTAGCCTACAAGTATCTTATTGCTATATTTATCAAAAAAATAATATGAACCGAACTGTATCTCATACTTCTTCTGATATTTTTATTTCAAAGCACTTCCATTGCTAAAATCCTCAAATAAATGATTGGCACCAGAATTTAAGAACAAATTTATTTGTAAAAATAAAAAAATGCTATATCACTTACATGTTAAATAGATAAAAGTTTATAAAAAAGTCTGGTGCCATTGTAGGGCTTGGGAATTAAAATTAAGTGGTTTCATAAACATACCACCGCCCTTGAAAGGGTTAAAAATGAAAAGAAATTATAATTAGAAGTTATACTGTCAATAAATAATATTTTTTTTAACTCTATGTCATGTCAATTGAAAAAATAAAGATAAAGCATTAACATTTAGAAGAGTTAATGTTTATTTGAATTAGTACAATTATTTTTTTTAACTTCTCCCTGTAAAATAATAAAAATTAAAAATGTATTATCTTTACTTACGGTAATTAAAAGCTTTATGAGTTTTTTAATGTGTATATTTTATTGCATTAGATTTTTTTATTTTACTGTTTAGTAGATATATAAATGGATTTAGATCGTTTCCTCATAATTTAAATATTAAAATTATGTTAAAATTATGAGGGAATGATTGTGAGGGAATGACGAAATACTTCTTAAAATCATGTTATACAAAAGTGATTAGTCTTAGGTATATTTTCAGTTACTAAATATCGTTTGAATGATATTTCTAATAATATAACAAAATAAACAGACATTTCATTAGTTTTTATTAAATTTATAATAGATGAGGGAATGACGTGTAATAAAAATACTTACATTGATCTAGTACTTCAAAGCCATATAGTACTAACTATTCAAGAACGTTTTTGAGCAAACAACAAGATGGATACTTCACTTTACCCTTGTACAAACTGTCCTAGACATATATAAAGCATGTGCTGTTTTCTCTAAGTAAATAATGGCATATTTATAGTTATGTGAGGGAATGACGACAAATGCTAGGGACATCATTAAAAAGTGCCCTAATTCATTCATTATATAAAATATAAATATAATTAAATGGCTAAATATGTATTTAAGTGTGTTTAATGAATTGAGAAAACAATAATTATAAATATACGTGCTACAATGGCAGAGAAAGCATTTTCTTTCCTACATATGTGAATGGGGACATAGTGAGGGGATGATATTTGCATTAAAAAATACATTAAATTTATAAAATTTCAATTTCAATAAGCAAATAATTACAGTTTATATGTATAACTTTTTAATACTGATAGTTTAAATAATTTTTTTCTTTTTGTAATTTTAAAAATATGTCTTCAAGACCCTTGGAACATAAAATTGCCACTTTTCAGAGAATGACTCATATACATTTCATCATAAGTATATAAAAAAACCTTAAAAGAAATTTCCAATCTTATAATAATTTTAAGATTTTTTTTAGAAATTAAAATTTTAAAATGCTCCGGGCGTAATAATATTTTGATATATGTCCTTGCTTTTGAATTTTAATCACTTAAAACTTTATCACAAATAAATCTAAGCACCGATTTTTTAATCTCTTGTATAGTTAATTTTTTAGAATTTTTTTTTCTGAATTTCATATCGATTTCCATCGAATTCAAATTTAATTATCTTAATGAAGTCGAATTTCAAAATGCATGCTTTGTTTCTTCGTAAGCAATATCAGGATTCATCCTTATCAATTTCATGAATTTTCATCAAAGATTATGACGCAAAAATCTAAAAATATTGTAAAATCAGTTTTGAAAAAAAACAGATTTAAAGTATATTAAAGAACCGAGAAATTGTTTCAATACAAAATTCAAACGCTTGTAACATTGTGAAAAATAATCGCATCTGCATGCGGTGTTTCGAAAATGGCTCAGAACAAACTGGAGAATAATAATATGCACAAATATAATTTTCGATTTTTGGGTCCATTTCTGCTCAAATAAGGGTCCACGGTCCCTTATAATTACCTAATAATAAGTATACCCCTTATTACGGAACCTATCGCATATTGGAGGAAGATGGATAGATATTGGAAAGAAATAGAAGACATTAGTAGAAACGCCCGGAGTAGAACGCCCGGAAGGAGTCTATTCGACTCCGACTAAATGATTAAATGTCATTTGGAACCAGAAATTCTTTCACAAAATAAGTTAAATTTTAAAAACGTTGATTTACGTTAAATAAATCAGTCAAATAATTTTAAATAAAAATTCTGGTGTAAAATATTTTTATGAAACTTGAGTAAAATTTCCGGGCGTTCTAGTGTTAAGGAAGCAGCATGAGTCGTTTGGTAGCTTTATAACCCTGTGCTCTCCCTCGCCCCTTTTCGGTGTTTTCTATTATTGTAATTTCCCTTTTAAATTTGTCCGATTTCAATTTTTGTATTTTTTTTCCTAAACTGGATTTCGCTAAGAGTGTCTTTTACTCGGGACGTGGCTGGGGACCTAAGAACTTTGCTTCCGCAAAAGAGTGGGAATAAGTGGAAGAATAAAGGGCTGCGACCGAATAGTGGCCGCAGCCCTTTTTTCTTCCACTTATTCAGACTCTTTTGCGGGACATAGGAACCAATCTTCCGCAAAAGAGTCGGAATAAGTGGAAGAAAAAAGGGCTGCGGACGATATATAAGTACACGTATATATCTATATGTGTTACATGACATTAGCTTACAAATATTCAAAATATGATGCTCAAAAACTTCAAAATTCTATTAAATTATTTTGAAACTTAGTGGCTCAATGTTTGAAATAAGTCAAAGTCTCGTGCATGATTTTAACTAGTGATGTAGGGAAATTATTTCAAACCTAAACTGATAGGTTATGTTAGAAACATATTTAACCCTTTATGTCCCGACAGTACTTTAAAGTGTCATTAAAATAACTTGCTATACAATTCATGTAATACATTGATTAGTAGTAATACTGTTTAGAATGAGTTATAGATACATTACATTATCTTGTTCCAAAAGCATTAATGGTTGTAGAAAGCAAAAATATTTTTAAAAAGATATTTTCTTTTTCACTTGCATCGTTTCAGATTTCATGACGTTGAAAAATCGTGTGGGAAAAGCTTCAGTTAAGAAATATTTCTATATATCTATTGTAAGAGCATTATATTTGTACATTTTCTAATTCTATAAAAGATTTTTTTTTTAAAAGAGATTTTAAATAAAAGATTTGAGTGGAATTACAAATTCAGCACAAAATCCCTATAAATTCAAAATTAATTATTTAATATTAATTGGCAAAATCCTTCTAACATTGAATAAATGATTCTGTAAATCTTCTATTGCAGTTTAAAAAATTCACGAAAAATGGTTTAGACGATGAAATTTTCATGAACTCATAATTTGGGATGTAAATGGTTAAAACGAATGACATGACGTTTGCTATGGATGTGATTCGATGAACGTTCATTTTTAGTCCTAATTTTGAACATGAATATATTGTAGGCGTAACATTTAACATAATTATTAAATAGTAAAATGAATGGCAAATGAAGGCTGTGCCAGTTTTTGTATTCCTTATTTTTAAATTCTTAAAAAAAAAAAGAATTAATGATTATGCCTTTTTTGATACATATAAAATGATTAATTCATAAAAAATAAAGAAATGATCAAATAAAATATACCACAACTGAAAATGAATATTAAAAAAAAATGGACATAAACAGCATTTAAATTAACAATTCAATTCAATTTCAATTGTATCTCTAAACTCTATAGAATTCAAATAACAAATCAACGTAGAAATACCATATATATTAAAAAAAAAAAAATCTTTATAGCGAATAAGAAATAAAACAATTTATTTGCACAATTTGCTCTACTTTATTTTGATATAATTTAGAAATTTTTTTTTAAATAACTATCAAACTGTTTAAAAGAAATTTGATTATAGTTAGCAGTACTTTACAAATAATAAATATAATATTATTTATGACAATTTATAATAGATATATAATACAGGGTTCGTACGGGTATTGGAATTTCTAGACTAGGAAATTATTCGGTACCAGTATTTTCTTACAGAAAATCTGTACATAAGTAAGGCGGAATTTTGCGCATTTGAACTAGATATATATTTTGTAAATACTGGTATTTTAACTGGAAAATAACGGGACCAGTGTTGCCAGCGGGCTACTTTTTTTTAATTCAGATTTCTTAATTGCCACCACTTTTTTTGAAACGGTAAAATTACTTTTCTTTCAGCCTTACTTAATATGTAATTAAATTAGGCGTATTTTACCATTTCAAAAAAGTGGTGCCAATCAAGAATCTGAATTTTAAAAAAGTAGCCCATCTGGCAACACTGAACGGGACCCGCACGAACCCTGTAATAATAAAACAATAAAAAAAATGAAAAAAAATGTGTGTATGAAATATCCCTTTCTAGAGATGTACATAAGTGAAATTCCATTTAACAAAGATATTACTTAAAAAGTAATTTTAGAGGTAAAATATTATGAGTAAATATGCGTTATAATATCGTATAATGCATATTTTCTCATGCTTATTTATTATAAACGAAATAAAAAACTATAATAAGTAACATAAATGATAAAGAATTTTAATACATTTATTTAATTATATTTGATATGTATTTGAAGTGTATTTATAATGGCGAAATTTAACGTGCAAACACTGCTAGATAATTTTATATGAAGTATTATATAATGCAAAGAAAAATCACAAACATAAAAGCATACATAATTTATTATATTTTACTGTGGCATATTATCTCAGTCCTATCACATAGCCATGAATACATTAAAATAATAACATTAGTTTACAAATATTCAAAATATTTCTCTGAAATTCTTTAAAATTCTGTTAAATCATTTTGAAATTTTGCGGGTCAATACATGAAATAAGGCAAAGCTTCCTGCATCATTTAAAATCATGATAAAGAGAAATTACTTCAAACGTAAACTGACAGGTTGTTTCAGATGCATATTTGAAGTGAATGACATTTTGTTAAGGATATGATTTGGTGAACGTTTATTTTTAGATTATTTTATAACATGTATTGATTGTTGACATTTAATTTTACATAGATATTAACTAGTGAAAAGAAGACTGAGCTTACCTTTGTATGCTTATTTGCAAAATCTTAAATAATAATTTATAAATGAAAGATATTTGAAAATTTGTCAGGCATTTTTCCGAATTCTAATATAACATGGACATTAAATAAATGATCCATAAAAAAATAGAAATGCTGAATAAAAACAAACTACTGAATATAAATATTTTAAAAAATTTATAAAAAATGACATTTTGAATTTAACATAGGTATTAAATAGTGAAAGAAGACTTTGTATGCTTATTTGTAAAATCTTTTAAAAAGGAATAATAAATGAATGGCAAAGTGAAATTAATAGTGAAAGAAGACTGTGCTTACCTTTGTATGCTTATTTGCAAAATCTTAAAACAAAAATAATTATAAATGAATGACATTTGAAAATTTGTCCGGCATTTTTCCGAATTCTTATATAACATAGACATTAAATAAACGATTCATTAAAAAATATATATAAATGCCGAATAAGAACAAATTACTGAATATAAAAATTTGACAAAAAGTTATAAAAAGGACATTTTGAATTTAACATGGGTAGTAAATAGTGAAATTAATAGTGAAAGAAGACTTTGTATGCTTATTTGTTATATCTTTTAAAAATGAATAATAAATGATTGGCATTTGAAAATTTATCAGGCTTTTTTTTCCGAATTCTTGTATAACATAGATATTAAATGAATAATTCGTTAAAAGAAAGAAATATTGAATGAAAAAATTTCTCCTACTGAAAATAAATATTTAAAGTTTTTTTAATAAAGAAGGACATTATGAATTTAACATAGATATTAAATAGTGAAATTAATAGTGAAAGAAGACTGTGCCAACCTTTGTATGTTTATTTGTAAAATTAAAAAAAAAAAAAAAAAAAAAAAAAAAAAAAAAAAATGACATTTTAAAATTTATCAGGCCTTTTTCCGAATTCTTATATAACATAGACATTAAATAAATAATTCATAAAAAAGACAGAAAGACTTAATTAAAACAAATCCTCCTACTGGAAATAAATATTTCAAGAATTCTTATTAAAGAAGGACATTATGAATGACTGTCTTTTTTATAAAAGCTTCGGGAATGACATATTTTACAAAGCATGTAAATTAACCCCTTAATTCTCGCTCCCGAGATATTCTCGGGCTGTGTCTTTTACTCAAATTGTTTGATTCCCAACAGTTTTATAAAATAGTGAAATTGGCTATATTTTAGAATCGTTTTACCTGTCATTAAATAGGGTGCTGGACAGATAATTACACCTGTTTATTTTCTAATTAATTTACATCCAAAATTGTTAATTGGTCCAAATCATCCAAGCAACCTCATAGTAAATTGGTATATAATGTTATATACCTTAGATAAATTCAAATAACATAAGTGATCGTAATTACATAATTCTAGTAGAAGAGCAACGCGAAGCATTAATAAAATTAAATTATAATTCGCGTCAAAATGTAATTATTAAATTTTAAATAATTACGAATAAAATTAAGAGTTTGCGTTGTGAATTATTTAGACGAACTCTTCCACTTATGAATTAAACTAAAATTTAAGCTGTAAAAATAAATTGACACACCTTAAACATTATCAATTAAATAATTACAGAAACTTTTTAAAACTTGATTAAATATTTTATTTACATTGAACACAACTATATACAGAAATACATAATATTAATTCAAAAAAAAAGAAAGCAATACTTTTGTTTGCTTCTCATTATTTTATGTATATTTAATCTTTAAAAAAAAGACAATATTTTCATGTACTCTAATTATTATATTTTTTTCTTTTTGCTAAAAGAATAATTCTCTTTCATTTTTAAATTACCTTAATTTTATTTAATTATCGGTTTTGTCGGATCTCAGATTACTCTCTACCATAAAATATCAGAAAAGTATATTTATAATTTTTCATATGATCTTAAGTGGTAAAAGAAAAAGTTTAAAGTAGTACATTTTTTTAATATACGGGATGGTGGCCTTTATTCATCAAATTCAGAGTTGTCGCGTTGCTTAGGATCATATTCATATGTCATCAGGAATTCGCTTCGTATCAGAGCGGCAACATCGGGATGGCATGATGCATAGCTACGGACCTCTGTAGATCAATCCACTTTATTTTAACATCAGGAAGACATCCTCAATTAGGCTTGCTTAGGCTCACTCCGATATGTACATCAGGAAGACATCCTCAATTAGGCTTGATTAGGCTCACTCCGATATGACCATCTCGCCTGGGCATTACTAGGGCTTTTTGGATTCATTGCTTTCAGGAGAGCTCCTGCGTCCTCTACATCTTTTTTCAGACTCTCTTTTTCAAACCTTATTCTTCTTGCACACCAACTCCTGCAGTGGGTGGAACTATTTTTGTCTAGTCCACTGTTATTGGATGTGAGAAGATTTTGCATTATTCTTCGATAGGCCTATTAGCTAACAGTCTGCAAATGGCCCCTTACATATACTTTAATATTATTATCTGCCTTAAAGTTTGGGTGGTCTGAAAAGCCATAAATTTATCCCAACACTTTTATTGAGGCCATAAATTTTTTTCAACGTTTTTATTATTTTACGATTTCTAATTATACACCACTTTCCATTGGCTTGTCATAAAACGACACCATGGCGTCTGGCTATTGTTGTTGTCTGAGATCCGAACTCTATTCAACATTATACATTCATTTTACAATACAACAATTTTTTTTAAATATATATTTAATATTTAAAATCAACTTAATAATTTTTGTATGAACTTACACTCCTATTTTACTTAAATATATAAACATTATAATTTTACACTCATAATTATATTTTATAAAAAAATATTTATACAAACATAAATAACAAATTACGCAATTTTACTTTGATTTAACCAACATGGTGCGGGAACATATCATAGTTATATGTTGCCCAGCATAGGGTGAATATTTCTTTTTTATAAAAGTGGTGCCAATAAGCAATTTGAATTACTCAAGCCAAATTTAATTCGAGCGTTAAGGGGTTAACCCCTTGAAAGACGGTGGAATAAAATATATCCCACCTAATTTTAATTCCAAAACGCCACAATGGCACCGGAATTTTGGAATGAAATATCGCTTTTATAATTATATCGGAAGGAAATCTTTTACTTATTTTCAAATAAATTTGCTTTTTAATCCCGGTGTGAATCAATGATTTCAAAATTTAATTAACATAAGTACTGTGCCCCTGATAGCAAGAGAAGTCAATTCAATTTAAATTCAATCTCTGAAATTTATTGTATGTAAGAAGTGAATCAATTTAAAAACATTATATAGAGGAAATTCGGGCATTATGGGGTAGTAAGACATTACATAATACTTCAATATTAGCGAATACTTGTTTCAACCAGGTGTAAATCTGCCACATGCCTTCCTAGTTATCCCATGATGCACCGTACTCAGTGCTGTTTGGATACCTGTTGTTGGACCGACATGCTGAAACAAAATATCTTTCTTCTTTTTTGGAGTTTTTTTTTTTTTTTTTTTTTTTTTTTTGCAGGTAAATTTTATAAAATTAGTATTAAGGGGATCCGGGACACAAAAATCTTCAAATTTTCAATGGTTTTTTTTAAATTGGATTAAAAAATTTTCTGCCGTTTTCTGCTTAAAATGATGTTTAAATCATGTTTCTATCTTAATTAGAACTGGATATATAAATTTTTTCGTTTTGGTTTGTTTTCAAAATCTGCCTTTCAAGCTAAGGTTGTCTAGGCAACGAGTTTTTGTGAAATTGCGGTTTTCTTCATCATAGGTTTTTTCACCATTTCTCATATTTAAATTCTTATAACTCGAGAACTGTTAAAGATACAGGGTTGAAACTTGGAACATATCTTTTTCAATTATTTTACTTTACTTTTGAGCCAGCATATTTGAAAAAAATATTTACTTTTGAAAATATGATTTTCTTTTAAAAGTTGCACCACTTTTTTTGTAATTTTTTCGTTAAATATTTTTAATTTTTTTAAAAATTAATATTTTTTAAAATGCTGGCTCTAATTTAAAATATATATATTTCTGTTTATTTAAATGAAAAACAATTTAAATTCTACAAATAATATTTCGAGTTGTAACGATTTTAAGTTATAGTGGAGGTAGGGGAGTTTTGATACATAGGGGGGGGGGTGTGATACATTAACAATTTTTCTCAACAAATAGCATTAACAGCCATTGTAACAGATGTAAAGTCTTCTTTTATTAGCAGAGGTCATCATTAGCTGGACTTAGCAGTGAAGAACTGACAACGTTTTTTTTTTCTTTTAATTTTGAAGACTTTTGGAATTTAAATGTAAAATTTTTTAAATACTGATTTTCTTGCATAACTCTTATTATTGTGAAGATAATATCTTGTAATTTTTTTTATTTGTAAAACACATTGTTAGGGTGAGTTTTACTAGAAAGCAGGTTGACATTTTGCGACTGCATTTATACAGAGTGATTGAAATCCCAATAAGGCATGATAGGGAGAAATTATACGTTAGTGCTGGGGAGAAATGATACACTTGCATATTTGAAGTTTAATAGTTTTTTTAAGTTGTAAACTAATATAGAACTGTAATATTCATTATTGTTTTACAGCAAGAGCTACTGAAATTGGTAAGGAAGAACAAAAAGACTATTCATAGACATTATGTAGGTTACATCCCTCATAGCATGCATAGTCACAGTGACGTCATTGTGACGTCACTGTAAGTCACTGTGGTCACGTCACAACTGTGACCAAAATGCCACCACTCAGCGATGTCACACTGTGACTGATATGTGAACTTCTTAGAAAACTTTTAAAAATTATAAAAATTCTTCAAAACATGTTACTTACTGTAAAAGATAATTTTCTGTCAATTAAAAAAAAATTGTGACGTCACTGTTATGTCATTACATGTAACGTACGTCTCATTATATGACAAAAAAACCTTACCAGATACTCACAGTGTAACTCGCAGTGTAAACTCGCAATAAAACAAAACATATGTTAAGATTAAAAGTTTCCACATCAAACAATAAAAATAATTCAGTGTTTGTTTCCGACTAATATTTCACAACAAAATTAAAAACTTCACCAAAAAATGTACATAAATAAAACACACAAATTTAATAGACATGTAATCAAACTGCTCGCTTAGACTACTAAAACTTTTTGAATAAAAAAAAAAACTGTTGTAGGTAGTAAAATATTTTACGATATTTACGACTATTAACTCTTGGAATGTTGCTAATATGAAAGTATAGCTATTGAATTTTAAAACTTTATTTGAATACATAATTGATATTTTTCATATAAAAATGTTTTTTGGTGTTATTAGTGGTCAATCTAGAAAAATGTATTAACTGTAGAGATTTCAATAATAAGAAAATGTTTTCTTCCTGTATTCTATAATCCGGGAAAATGGTTTTTATTTATAAGTTATTGTATGTATAAATTGTGTGTGGGTATGGGAAGGGACGGAGTTTTGTAATAAAGCAATGCTTTATTATAAGAAATAAAAACACTTGCATATTTTCAGTAATAAATTTTTCTGCTAGTGTTTAATTATTTTAAGTTATTCTTAAAAAATAAATTTGGCTACTTGTTTCACATTTTTTAAATAAATTTAACTTTTTCCGAATATAAAATAAAATACAGTAAAACCACTTTAAAGCGACCACGTTCCGTTCAAATAAAAATTGGTCGCTCCGGGAGGTGGTCTCTTAATAGAGGTCACGTTTAAATCTAGATTTTAATTGTTAAAAAAAGGTAACAATTAATGTTACTAATATTTATTTTTCACATTTTGAAAAAATATGAAAATTTAGGTTTCAAAACAAAAGTTAATTACATAAGTTAATTACTGCAGAGTATAAAAAATGAATATATTGACGTTTTTTGTGATTTTACGGTTTTATCTTTTATAGATTTTATTTCCAAGTCCTTTCGAAGTTCAGTAAATAAATGCATTTGTTTTTCTTTTTTTGGACGGGAACAAATAATGACGATTTCATTAATTTATCTATTTTTTTTTAGAGTTTCTTGACAGAATAGTGCACGGCAGTTTATTGACCGCCATTCTTAATTTGTCATCAGAGTTAAATTCATTGCCTAAAGAGGCACAAAGGTGTTTAAACACTTAAAAGTTATCGGAATAAAATATTAAAAAAAATTCTAAACTAACTTTAGAAGTTTGATGAATAATGCGCTCTCAGGAATTAATTTTCTAATAAAACTTTCTTCAAGCGACCAGGAAAAAGCGGAATTTATTTCATTTTCTTCAAAGAAATTGGTCGCTCATGGAGGGAGTTCAACTTAAATGGTCTCTGAATGGAGGTAAAATTAGTATTGAGCCTATGGGAATAAATTTCGTTCTATGACAAAATGGTCGTTGAGGGAGATGGTCGCTTAATGGAGGGGTTGCACAGGGAGGTTTCACTGTATACAAAATATATGTAAAACTCATGGCGTAATTAATTATTCATATTTTTTTTTGTTTTGCAAAACTTAAATAGCTTTACAAAACATAAAACTTGAACTATTTTGAAACACATAAAAAAAAGTTAAATGCATCAAAAAATTCTTCAAAGAAGAAATTTTAATTGGAAGTAAGTTTATAAAAATATTATATCATATAAATGTATGAAAACGGAAAAGCCATCTGTTCTTGCTTTGATAAACAAAACAGTGCTAACCGCAGATGATAAAACTATTAAAAACAACATATTGCGTTTAACCTTTGGAACAGGCAGATGGAGTTTCTTGCTGGACAATAGGTAGCGTTATGAACATGCAGTCTGTCAGATAAAAACATTTAACCTAAAAAATTCATAGGAATAATCATCCCAAGGTCATACTTTAGACGAAAATATGAGTTCGAGATAGTTACACTAGCTTTGGTGTGGTTTAAATGATTCCCATGATTGCTAGTGTATGTATTATTGACATATTTTCTACTGCCAAAATTTGTTCTTCCTAAAACATGGATTACATCGGAATTTAAAGAATGACGTTAAGGGGGAAAAAAAGGTATGAAAAAATATTTTATTCCAGAGTTTGCTTTTCTTTAAATTATAACGCTTTTAGTATTTTCTTATAAACATTTCATTAACCTAATACAGTTTAGTAGCTTTATTATTTAATTTATTGAAATAAATAACTGTCTCAACAATTTTAATCAGATGATTAATATCAATTATATAAATTTATTTTAATCAGATTTGTTTTCTTTTAAAATATTATAGGTTAAAATCACATGTTTTCTCAAACTTTAAAATGACATATAAAAATATTATTATCAAAGTTTAACATAATTAGCAAATATTTCCATGTATTTAACGTACTAAATAAAAAGGCCTTTTTATAGAATAAAATTTTTTGATTGTCTCAAACAATTTGCGTTGCACATTTTTATTTAAAAATTAATATATGTTCGGAAGAAAAGAAGATTGTTTATTCTATTTAGAAGAAATAGGAAATTTTTACATAATGGAGAAGTACTATTTAAAGGATATCATACATATGTAGTATTAAGAGTGAAAAATCAGTGCCAATGAGTATTATTCGATGTGAAAAAAGTTATAAAAAATTATAAAGAGATATCCTTAGCTGGTAAGAACTTTTCAATTAGACATTATGAACGAAAAGCTTTGAAAGTAAACCGGTGTCTTAATTTGTTGACAAAATAGAAATTATGCAACCCAGTGAGAATTTAAATTTGGTTATATTGAAAGATTTTAATTTTTAAAACACATATCCATGTACTTGAATGAATGAAACTAAAATGTAAAATATATTTCATTATTTTTTTCTAGACACTTTTAATATTTTACTTTTTGAATGATTTTATACGCATAAACTTCAAAATATCTATACTATACACTCTATTAGAAAACAGACTGATTAAAGGGGGCTTGTTATTTATGATTATCATCTAATCCTGTAAATAAAATAATAATAGTAATAATGAACCAATGTGTGCTTCTATTTTTTGCTTATGGTTTGAATTTTTATACTTTATTCACATAAAAATGACTAACTATTTTACATTATTTTCATTATTTTTTATTTTACTGTGTCATATAAAAGTAAATATGATTACCTGCATTTGTAACAGACTGTATATATAAAATTTTCACCACACGTTATTCTAAAACCTTTATAACAAATTAAAAACGTCATCAAACATTGTTCATAAATAAAACACAAATTTAATAAACATGTAATCGAACTGCTCGCTTAAACTACTAAAACTATTAGAATATTAATAATAATTTAAAAAAAAACTGCTGTAGGTAGTAAAATCTTTGGCGATTTCTTCGACTATTAACTCTTGGATTGTTGCTTATATGAAAGTATCGCTATTGAATTTCAAAACTTTATTTGAATATATAATTGATATTTTTCATATAAAAATGCTTTTGGTGTTATTAGTGAAATGCATTAAAAAGAGATGCTAGTTCATAAAAACAGAGCATGATGACAGAGCTTCATGAGTAAATGTAATATAGTAATGTGTTTCGTAATGCTATAAGAAAAAGTATATAATTTGTTAATATGATAAATAAAGTGACATTAATTTTTAAGGATTTTATGAATTACAAATTGAAAAATACAATTAAATAACGACATGATTTAACAATATCTTGTATTTTCTGAAGAAATAAAGTTCTATAATTTTTGCAAGGTCTTGGACACACTGATTTAGGAATACTGTTGTATGAGGTAGTTTTTTAGAAGAAATTTCTGATTGCAACTAAAGGTGAATTTCACTTTTAAAAAAAGGATGTATTTCGCCCATTTTAAAAAGAGCAGGGTACTGCAACTTTAAAAAATGGCCTAGATTGAACAGTAAGTAATTGCAGAATTAATAAAAACAGAAAATAAATATAATTTAAGGTTGTATTCCGATCCAAACTGCTTATTTGCTAATTCATTTTAAAATTCATTTTTGCTCTCAAAAGTATCAAACTGGGAAATTCTCTTATTTAGAAACTACATAATGTGCCGTGCTTCTCAATTTTTTGATAAATGCAGAAAATACTGTATTAAACGCTGTCAAAGTTAGCGTTTTGAACCGAATTTTCCGAAGCGTGCAATCTGGGAATGAAAAAAAGGGTCATACTGAGAAAATAATTGTTTAAAAATCAAATTCTAATTAATTGAGCTGAAAATGAAATCACACGGCACGTTAAACATGTCTTCAAAAATCACTCGTAGCAAGTTTCATGTTTTTACTTTTAAAAATGAGTCTGAAAATGTCTCAGAAAATTTCGAGCTGTTGAAGGTGGAAAAGCATTTTTTCGAATATACCCTTAATTAGTGGCACAAACAACAAAACAAGCAAATATGGTTTCCAGCTCATCTTGCATTTGTACAAAGGAATATTACTATTAATCTCCGACGCTTTAGACGGAAGCAAAGATGACATTTTATGGAATGACGGAGATTCTTCATACACCGATTCATATTACAATAGTGGTACTGCTACCTTCAGTGAAAGTGATTTGTTATGAGAATTTTTTGTCAAAAGTTTCACAAAGATTATTTGTAAATTTTACGTCTATGAAAATATTACTATAAAAAGAAAAATGGTATTTAATAAACAGCATATAGTTTGGAAACATATGATAAGTTACTAATTTTATTATAATGTGTTTTTTTATACCAGTAATGTTTTAGCATTAGAGTGTACAATATTGTGTAGTAGATTTCCCCGCATAATAGTCGCACTTAGACTTTCACAATGAAATATTGGCAAAAAAGTGCGACTATTACGCGAGTAAATACTGTAGTTGCTAACTCCAATTTGCTGTAAATTTATTATTGCAAAAGCAGAATGAGAAAATATTACCTAATTATTCTTTTACTCTCAAAAGTTTTTAATACTTGCTGTGATGTTTATAGAAAAGAAATAATAACTTGATTGATTAAAGATGAATTTCGTAAAAGCATCGCGAAAAAAATGCAAATTTCGTCAAAAGATCATGAAAAAAAGCGAATTTAATCCAAGATTAGCAAATTTTGTCAAAATATTGTAGAAAAAATGCGAATTTCGTCAATGGACCGCATAAAAGGCGAAATTTTTAAAATAAATCGCGCAAATAAGGTGAATTTTGTCAAACGATCGCGAAAAAAATACTAAATTTCTTCAAAAGGTCGTGGAAAAAACGTGAATTTCATCTAAGAATCCCAATTTGGTCAAGAGATTGAAAAAAAAAACGTGAATTTCGTCAAAGGATCGCGAAAAAATGCAAATTTCGTCAAAAGATCGTGGAAAAAACGAATTTCATCTAAGAATAGCAAATTTTGTCAAAAGATTGTAGAAAAAACGCGAATTTCATCAATGGACCGCATAAAAGGCGAAATTTTGTAAATAAAACACGCAAATAAGGCAAATTTTGTCAAATGATCGCGAAAAAAATCTAAATATCTTCAAAAGGTGGTGGAAAAAAACGTAAATTTCATCTAAGAATCGCAATTCCGTCAAGAGATTGAAGAAAACGTGAGTTTCGTCAAAGGATCGCGAAAAAATGCAAATTTCGTCAAAAGATCGAGGAAAAAAAGCGAATTTCATCTATCAAATTTTGTCAAAAGATTGTACAAAAAATGCGAATTTTATCAATGGACCACATAAAAGGAGAAATTTTGTAAATAAATCGCGCAAAAAAGGTGAATTTTGTCAAACGATCGCAAAAAAAATCTAAATTTCTTGAAATGGTCGTAGAAAAAAAACGTGAATTTCATCTAAGAATCGCAATTTCGTCAAGAGATTGAAGAAAAACGTGAATTTTGTGAATTTCAAAGCATAGTGAAAAAAAGCGAATTTCGTCAAATGATAGTGAAAAAACATAAAATTTTGTCAATAAATCGTACAAATAAGGTGAATTTCGCCGAAGGATTTCGAAAAAAAAACGTAAATTTCAATAAAGTATCGTGAAAAAAAAAAACATTCTGAAATTTTTCTGTGAACTTCAGAATTTTTTTTTACTAATAATCATTCCTGCTTTCATTGCCATGGTGCATTGATTGAACTCGAATAGCGATTTCAATAAATATATTGCATCTTAACGCTGTCACAACATTGTCATTGTAGTCACATATTCGTCACAAAGTTAATGACAAAATCGTCACAAATTACACAATTTTCACAAAATTGTCGCAATGTGACTTCACAACATTGTCACTGTCGTCACAGAATCATCACAGTGTTAATGACAATTTCGTCACAAACGACACATATTTCACAAATTGGTCTCACCGTGACTTCACAAATTGGTCACAATGTGACGTCACAAATGAGCTCTAAAACGGCCATAGCGACCTCACATTCTAGTCACTGTGACTTCACATCGACGTCACGTGACGTCACATCGACGGTCACAAAGTCACAGTGTAACTTCACAACGACGTCGCCGTAACGTCACCATGCCTTACGGGATAGAAAAGCAGTGCGATGATAGATGGTTAGTTAGTTTTGCTCGTCATGTAGAAGGAAAAAAGTTTAAATGGCCTGAAAGGGAAGATGTTTCTATAATTGACGAAGGGCAAATAAAAAAAAAACATTAAATCCATCCGATTTTATTTGCCAAAATGATAGGTTATTAGTTTTTCTTTTAACCATTTCAGGGATGGTGGTATGTTTATGAAACCACTTAATTTTAATTCCCAAACGCCACATTGCCACCAGCATTTTGGTAAAATATTTTCCATGAAGGTGAAATATAGCCCTTTTCATGTTCCCAATTGAATTTGTCGGCAAATTCCGGTGCCATTCATTTATTCAACACTTTAGCATTGAAAATGCTTTGTCCCGAAAGGGTTAAAGAAATCTTAAATGGGCTAAATCTATGTTAAATTGTTTGCAAATCAGCAATGTTCATTTCATTTTTCCTTGCAGCAAGATCTCTAGGGTTTTTTTTCATTATTTATTTTCTAAAAAGTGTGCTAATAGAATTCTTTAAATAGTAGCAATTGTTTAAATAATTTTGTAAAAAACATTTCTGAAACAAAAATATGTCAGTGTCATTTCTTTTTAAATTTTACTTAAATATTTCAAGATTTATCATAAAAAAATTGAATGACACATAAATTGAATTGTCTGCATTTTTTTTTTCAATTTACATAACAATGTATCAAAGCTCCCTTGCTAGTGTATCAATCCTCCCCAGCAATGGGGAGATTTGATACAGTAGTAACCGTTCACAATAATTGGGATATATTTTTTGAATGATTATTTTTATTAATTCAGAATATTTTTAATAAATGAATAAAAGGTCACTTTATAAGAAAACACAAAAAATTGTTTAAAAATAGGTTTCTAAGGGTTGTAAAAAATTAGTAAAAAAAAGTGTATCATACCTCCCCTACTACTTTTTTCAGAAATTTTAAATTTAAATTTTTTTTAAAGCTATGAGAAGTTTTATCATTTGATTTTGTTTACAAATAATATGATTAACCATCACAAAAAAAATTCAAAATTTTAACTCGATAAATAATTTTTTTTTGAAAATGTGTCCCGGACCCCCTTAATATAAAAATCTTATTGTCAGTGATGTTAACCAAGTTCAGTATAAAGTTGAATAGTTATATTTATTGCTGTGTTACTCAGTTTTACTCTATGCTAACTTGTTGACGGGTGAAGAGGTTATGTATTTCAATGTGGCGTTTCGGGTAGTTCAGAATATTACGCCTGTCTAGACGGTTGTTTCAAGAGGAGTTTAAAAATTAGAACAATTTTTCAAAGAATCTGATGATTTATAGATTATGTTAGTGATGGGCGATTTCGATTTTTTAATCGATTTAATCGATACTATGGGCAACTCGATTTAATCGATACTATGCATTTTTTAATCAATGTCTCTAAGACAAAATAAGGTATTATCATTTTCATTTTCCTTAAAAAATTGAAGATAAAGTAGTTTGATGTGCCAATCCCAAAACTTTCATCTGCCTCGTAAATGTTAAAACTTCAAAATTCGCTATCACAGTGTCAAATTTAAATGATAACCTATGCGCATCATGAGGATTCAAAAAGCATGGGTTCGTTGAAGTTTGTCCATTTTAAAAGAAAATATAAGCATTCCATTTTCCTAACAAATCATTGAATTTCGGCCCACACCCTTTTAGGCTAATGTCAGACGAACGTCTTTTTGCACGCTTTTTTCGCTCTTACGCCATCCCTACACCTTCGCTAGCATGTGTAGGGACAGTGTAAGAGCGAAAAAAAAGCGTTCAAAAAGACGTTCGTCTGATATTAACCTAGATCTCCGCAACGGAAAATCCTAATTCAAAGAGCATAAAAGCGACAGCTGTTGGGCAGTATACAGACAAGCCTAATAAGGATTTATTTATTAGTGTCACAGAATATGAAATTTGATTAAATTCCGTGCATTAGTTTTGAGATATGGCTATCACGAATATCATGCAAAAAAAAAAAAAAAAAAAAAAAACAGTATAGCAGCGCAGCCTGTTACATGATTAACACGAAAAACTCAGGAACAACTTATGTGAATGACACAAAATATTAAGTTTGATGAAATTCCGGTCATTACTTCTTGAGATATTATCGCTAATATCGTGTAAATTCTGAAAAACAGTGTTAAATTCAGGGGCTGGTACGGGTGGACAACCCCCCCCCCCGCAACATTGAAATGTCCCTCATGAAGATTTGAGATTTTATGCTTAATGGACAAAAGTCCAATCCCCCCCCCCCCCGAAACTCTAGAATGTCCCTCTCCTGAACCATATAAATTCCTCCCGGAGAAAAATGTCTGAATTCAACACTGCTAGAAGGAAGCAGCATGGCAGCACAACCTGTTATATCATTTACACGAAAACCTAACCATAAACAACTTATGACAGAATATTAAGTTTGAGGAAATTCCGTTCATTAGTTCTTGAGATATGATCCCTAAAATCGTTTAAATCCAGAAAAACGTGTTGAATTCTGGGGGTAGCCCGGATGGACATGCCCCCCCCCCCCCCCGTGCAACATTCAAATCTCCCCCCAGAAGGTTTGAGATTTTATGCTTAATGTACAAAAGTCCAATCCCGTTCCCCTCTGAACTGTCCCTCTCTGGATCCGCAGAAATCCCTCCCGGAGAAAATTGTCTGATTTCAACACTGCTGATAAAATCTGCATAACAACGCCCCCTGTTGGGCAATTTACCGAAAACCGAAATCTAACATGCAACAATTTATGCCAACGTCTAACTGAATGTGAAGTTTGATGAAAATCCGTGCATTAGTTCTTGAGATTGCATTAGTTCTCTATTGCGAAAATCGGGAAAAATGCAGCATAGCAGCGCCACCTGCCGGTAGATTTACATCAAAAAGTAATCAGCACCAATTTATATGAAAGTCTAATTGAATCTAAAGTTTCAACAAATTCCATGCATTTGTTCTTGAAATAGACCGCCCACAATTTTTTTGTCAGATACAAACAAATAGACTGGCAGACAGACAATGTATAAAAATAGTCAAATCGTATTCCAGACAAGATCTTCTAAAACTATAAATCCTTCGAAAACCGGAAGTCGAAATTTTTCACGAATCCAGCGTTTTCTTTTTCTAAAGACAAAAGAAAGCAAGAAAAAGTGAACGCATCGATTCCTCCCGTAAATTAAGATCAGAAATGGCGAATCGATTCAGTTTAGATTCGATGCCGATGTTGATCTTTAGATGCGGGCAGAATCGCTATATTTTGATTTACTTGAATTCTTTAGATTCGGACGAATCGATTCAGTTCAGATTCGATGCCGATTTTTAGATGCGGGTGAAATCAATATTTTTTGATTTACTTCAATTCAAATCGCATCGCGCATGATCCACGATTCCGGTTGAATAGATTCATTCCAATTTTACTGTTTTAGTGGCAGAGTTGCTTTAAAATTTTGTATAACGGCCTTTTTTTTTTTTTTTCTTTATAGGTTCAGTGTTGAATGGCGGGTTTATTTCTTGACTGCTCTGGTCGGGATGGAGGGGGGGGGGCGATTTTAGAGTTCCGTAAGGGGGGATGCACGTTTGTCCATTAAAAAGAATAAAATCTCAAAACTTTCGGGAGGGACATTCCAATGTTCCCCGGTTCACCGCCTGAATTCAATACTGGGTTAAATCGTTATACTTTTGTTTAGAAGCCTAGTTATTCGGGTTACTAGTTTATTATGTTGTATTTTTCAAGTTCGTCCCCTCTAATCCTTTCCGCCAACCCCCCCCTCCTCGCCAATCTTAATTTACAGGGCCGTTCAAAATATGCATGCTATTTTAAAATGCCCAATTCTCGTTCTATTTTATTATAAATCCACATTTTGAAACCTTGACCAAAGATACATTTGAGGTCGCCCCTCCCACCGTTTGAGACTTACCTGTCCCCCCGGGGGGCATATTTATTGTTTCTTCCAAACCATCTCGTGTAACATATTGTTGGGAAGCCTTTAATGTCCTCTTTTATTTTCAGTCCCTCCCCCCCCCCCTATTTACACGCTCTTGGCACTTTTTAGCTCACAGGCTATCAAAGCCAGAGATCTAATGTGCCCGTCGGTTTTGTATGTATGTATATATGTACGTAACGTGATAACTCTTGATAGAAATCTCCGATTTGCTTCAATTTTTTTTTCTATGTTCATTCTGCTAAGGCGCTTTCCTGATTAGTTTTGGGGGTTCATTGGTTAAGTATAAAGGTGGGAACGCGGGCTAATCCCCCCTTAACTTACATAAATGGGTTTTTCATGCAGAATTATCAGATTTTCTTCAAATTTTGGTATACCGGTTAATTTTGATAACGAGTTTCTCTGATTATATTTGAAGGTTCTTTGTTATAGTCTAAAGGGGGAGAGGGGGGACGAGGGGATAATACCCTCCCTAATTTAGATAGATGTGTTTTGCTATCCGATTTACTTCAAATTTGGTATACCAGTTTATTCTGATAAGGCGCTTCCCTAATTAGATTTGGAAGTTCATTGGTTAAATATAAAGGGGGGAAACGGGGGCTAATATCCCCTTAATTTAGATAAATGGGTTTTTCTATCCGATTTGCTTCAAATTTGGTATACCGATTTATTTCGATAAGGAGCTTCCCTGATGACATTTGGAGAGTCATTGGTTAAGTATAAAGAGAGGAAACGGGGAGGGGCAATTCCCTTCCCCCGCCCCTTAGTTTATTTTTCGAGGGGCATTATTCTTTGAAATAAGAGCATAATATGCAGTTAGTGTGAATAGCCTGTGATCTCAATGCAATCAGTTTAACTGGGCACTTTTCTTTTTAGCTCACAGGCTATCAAAGCCTGAGAGCTAATGTGCCCGCAGTTTCTGTATGTATGTATGTACGTACATACGTAACGCGATAACTCTCGATAGAAATATCCGATTTGCTTCAATTTTTTTTTTCTAGGTTCATTCTTATAAGGCGCTTCCCTGATTAGTTTTGGGGGTTCATTGGTTAAGCATAAAGGAGGGGGGTACGGGGCTATTCCCCCCACTTAAATAAATGGGTTTTTCATGCAGAATTACCAGATTTGCTTCAATTTTGGTATACCAGTTAATTCTGATAAGACGCTTCCCTGATTAAATTTGGAGGTTCATTGTTTAAGTATAAAGGGAGAAACAGGGGATAACCCCCTTTAATTTAGATGTATGGGTTTTTCTATCTGATTTGCTTCAAATTTGGTAACCACTTTATTCTGATAAAGCGCTTCCCTGATGAGATTGGAAGATTATTGTTTAATTATAGAGATGTGAATGGGGGGGGGGGGGGTGTGATTCCCCTTAATTTATTTTTCGAAAGGCAATCTTTGAAGTAAGAGTATAAAATACAATTAGTATGAATAGACTGTGTGCTCAATGCCATCAGTTTAACTCGATACTTTTCTTTTTTATTTATTATTGTTTCAGTGAGTGCACTCTGCATGTCAGCGAATGAGTCAATAACTGTTTATAGTTTTTAGATTACTTCTGGGAAAAAAAAAACATATAATGAAGGAATATACTTTTATTTATTTGTTAAACAGAGTATGCTATTTAATTGTTAATGGCTCTAGGATGAGAACATTTTTTTTCTTAACAGCTGAAAACTTGGTAAACATTTAAAAGAAAGATATTTATAAACTGTCAATGAGATAATGAGATATATAATTTAAAAATGGAAAGAAATTTTAGTTAAATATATTATTAAACTGTGAATTTTGATTATTAATTGGGTGATAATTAGTATGTGATGATTGGTTAATTACATCATCACAGCTATTTTAAAAGAAGATTTGTAATATTTGCATTTTCCCCACGCTTATAGGAGGCCCTCAAAAGACTGAAAAACCATTTAACTTTTTAAATAAATTTAGAGCCTTCAAAATTTCGCTCATCTGCGCATTTTTAAGAAGAATGACGTTTATAGGAAGTAAGTCCCCATCTGTCTGGTTGAAGGAAATAAGAGTTAGAGTAGAAAGTACATCTTTTCCGAATGAAAAATAAAAATCATTTCTTTCTTTTTTTTATCTCATCGAGATATCTTTTTAAAGATAAATTTAAACATATTACAAATTATTATCAAAATTACATCTTAAAAATAATAATTTTTAAAGTTTAAAAACCTTATTATTCGACTCAAAAGTCTGTAGTAGCTTACTTTTGGGCCCCTAACATTATCTAGGGGCTCCATAAATGGAGGTGAGGGGTGAGAGATAGTCGTTACGGCCCTGTTGATTTACTACGTTTTGGAATTACTATTTTTCAGCTTATCTGCGTGAATCTGTGAACATTGAAATATCGATTCTAGAATTTGGGAATCGATTCTTATTGCGATCGATTCTGTTTTATACGATGTCGATTCTCAAATTTTCCAGAATCGCCCATCACTAGATTATGTACTAAGGTTTAACCTCTTACTTCTCACCCCCGTGATATTCGCGAGCTGCGTCTTATATTCAGATTGTTTGATTCCGACCAGTTTTACAAAATAGTGTCATTGGCTTTATTATGGTATCATTTTACCTGTCATTAAATAAGATGAATATTTCTTTATCAAAAAAGTGGTGCCATTAAGCATTTTGAATTTTAAACTGTAATTTAATGCGACCGTTAAGGTGTTAAATTTTGAATAATTTTGGTTATTCTTTTAAATTGTGATTTTTCTTGTAATATTAATACTCCTTACGACTCTATTCCATATTACACAACTCTTTTCCTTTACCTGAAAAGTGTAACTTAAAAAAAATATATATATATATTGATATGTAATTATTTTCTTTCATTTTAAACACATTGAAAATATGTTAAAAATAGTCAAAGTTTGTTCTTTACTAACTTTTATTTTATATCATTTTTTTATATTGACTTGCAAATATAAATAAAATAGTATTCCATAATATCTGAATTTCCTCTCTCTATATATTTACAACAGAACAACGCTAATCCGAACTAATAGGGACCGGTGCTACCTCGGATTACAAAAAATTCGGATTACCCGAAATTCCAATATAAATACAAAAAAATAAATATGCGTTCTAAAGTTATAAGTACTCAGTAGTACAGTAAACATGCTCTAATCCGTCATCCTAAGGTCCGGGATGGTGGATAATCCGGCACGACTTTCGGAAAAAATAGTATTTTTGTTTTATCACTCCTGATGTTTATAATAATCCAATTGAACTTTAGAATGAGAAATTACATAACAACCCGTTAAAAACTGTTCAAAATCGCGAGTCTATAAAATTGCTCAGTCACCACGTCGACAAAGGGGGAAGTAAAAAACATTTTTGTAATTAATTTGGGAAATGACACTGTTGAAAGGAAAAATAAATTTTTATCATCTAAATTTAATATTTTTTTGCATTTTAGAAAACAATTTTATAGTGGCTGGTAAACAGACTGATATTCGAGATTTTTTTAAGATGTATTCTACGAGTACACCTATAGTGCACGTTTTCATTTTATATTCGTGAACATTTTACATTATTGAGTATTTTTTTTTATTATTATTCAAGCTGTTTAAAGAATAAAAAAATGATTTACTGCCATTTTTTGTTTAATTCTAACTTCTAGACGTTTTTCCCGACATTCAATCTGTAATCCGGCATAATTCAAGTACAGAACGAAAATAAAGTCGAAATAAATCAAGTCGAAAATAAAATCGGTTCGGATTGACTGGAATTTCGGATTAGCGGGGTTCTACTGTATATACGTTTAAATCTATATCACAAAGAAGGACGTGAAAGTTTTGAAAAATGCAGATGCAATAGTTCTATTTTATTTTACATGTATTAGTTTTATCTCATACGTATCAAAATATTTAAAACAAATTTAATTACACTGAATTATAATCAAAATAATCAAAACATGGCGCCATTAAACTCGTAATTATTATTAAATTATTTTGAAATTTTTCAGTTTATACTTTGGACTAAGCAAACTTTTATGCACCATTTAATATCCTGATAAACGGAGATTAATCCAAACATAACATGACAAGTTGTGTCAGAAACAGATATTTGAAGTTCATAACCTCTTGTAAAGTCTTCTAATTAGTGAAAGAATAATAAATGTTAATATTTGCATTAAATCTTTTAAAGATTATTGGAATTAAATTTAATGAAAATATTAAATAAGCAAACATTATAAAAACAAAAACTGATAAATTAATGATGTTTCCATGATATATAATGCCTATTTAAATTAGATTATCTAATGAAACTAGTATGTTGTGGCCATCACAAAACTTTCTTCTATGTGAATTATATCATTTAAATAGTACAAGAAATTACAACAATTTAGCACGAATTCATATCAAAGTATATCTGAATTTGAAGTTTGATGAAAATTCGCGCATTAGTTTTTGAGATAGAGCTATAGGGGATATTCTGAAAAATGCAGCATAGCAGCGTCATCTGTGAAGCGATTTGCATCAAAACACAAACAGCACTAATTCATATCAAGGTATACCGGAATCTGAAGTTTGTTGAAAATCCAAGCATTAGTTCTTGAGATAGAGCTATTGCGGATATCACAAAAAATACAGCATAGCAGCGCCACCTGTTGAGTGATTTACACCATAAGGTGCAAAACGTCAATTCATGTCAAGGACTAACTGAATCTAAAGTTTGATGAAAATCCGTGCATTAGTTCTGGAGATTGAGCTATTGTGGATATCGTGAAAAATCCTGCATAGCAGTGCCACCTGTTGAGCGATTTACACCAAAACATAAACAGCACTAACTCATATCCAGGTATACCTGAGTCTGAAGTTTGATGAAAATTAGTGCATTATTTCTTGAGATAGAGCTATCACGAAAATCGTGTAAATTCTGCAAAATGTAGCATAGCAGCGCCATCTGTTGGGCGATTTACAACAAAACGTTACCAGCACCAATACATATCAAGGAATAGCTGAATGCGAAGTTTGATGAAAATCTGTGCATTAGTTCTTGAGATAGAGCTATTGAAGAAATCGCGAAAATGCAGCATAGCAGCGCCACCTGTTGGGCGATTTACACCAAAAACGAATCAGCATCAATTTATATTAGGGACTACTTGAATATAAATTTTTATTAAAATACGTGCATTAGTTCTTGAGATAGAGCGCCCACAAAAGTTTTGTCACATACGGACAGACAGACTAACAGATTCACAGACCCACAGACAGGCATTTTGTAAAAACATGTTTTTCGGAATCTCTGACCTCTAAAACGGGTAAATCCGTCGAAAACCGGAAGTCGAAAATTTTTACGAATCCAATACTTTCTTCTTGTAAAGATAGAAGAAAGTAAAAAATATAAAGAAAGAGAAATTTTAAATGAATGATACTCCCACTCTCAGAAATGTATAATCGTGAATTATTATTTAGCAATTATATTAGTTAACCAGTTGTATGTAGCAACCCAAAACTTTCTTCTATCCCATAGATGTTAATACTTCCTGAAAAATGCAACATGTAGTAGTATCACCGGTTAGGTGATTT
The DNA here is from genome assembly GCA_963932465.1 of Maratus speciosus. Classification (NCBI taxonomy): domain Eukaryota; kingdom Metazoa; phylum Arthropoda; class Arachnida; order Araneae; family Salticidae; genus Maratus; species Maratus speciosus. The sequence continues at coordinate 318,608,023 of OZ010797.1, forward strand.
ACACCAAAATCTAATTAGTGACAATGACAACTTATGTAAACTTCTAAGTGAATCTGAAGTTTGATGAAAATTCGTGCATTAGTTTTTGAGGTAAAGCTATTGCAGAAATCGTAAAAAGAAAAAAAAAATTCACAGCAGATTCACCTGTTGGGTGATTTTACCCAGAACTAATCAGGACCAATTTATATCAGGAAATAACTGAATCTGATGTTTGATGAAAATTCGTGCATTAATTCTTGAGATAGAGCTATTGCGATAATCACCAATAATGCAGTATATCAGCGCCACCTGTTGAATGATTTACAACAAGAAGTAATTAGCACCAAATCATATCAAGTACTAACCGGAATCTGAAGTGTTATGAAAATCCGTGCATTAGTTCTTGAGATATAGTATTGCGGAAATCATGATAAATGCAGCATTTTAAGAAGAATTTTTTTTTTATAAGTTTTATAAGTTTTTTAATAAGTTTAACAGATATAAAAAAAAGAAAAAAATGTAGAAGTTAAATAAATAAGGTAAAGATTTTCAAATAAAAATTATGGTACACCTTTTTTTATATAAAACTTGAGTATAATTTCCGACCTTTCTAATGTTAGAAGAATTATTTAGGAGTGAAAAACATTATTATTAAGTAAGAAGAACTTTTTCTATTTTATATGAATTAAAGATGATACGAAAGTTCAAAACTGAATGATGGTAAGTAATGTAAATAGTTAATTTTATTGAAATATTTTTAATTAAGATTTTCAAAAGTTAAAAAAAAAAACTTGTTGATTATTAATTATGAAATATTCTATAATTCATACAAAAGCAAAAAGATAAGAGCGTCCATTTGTTATTCCATTTTGTTTTGGTGTTTTATCTCAAATTTATAACATACCTATTTAAAACATGTTAAACAAAGCTTAGTACACGACTCTAGTATACAAGTAATTAAAATGTAACTCTCATAAACTCGAAAATGTAATTAAATTATTTTTTAACTTCCAGTGTCTGGAATAGGATAAAAGTACATGCATCGATTGGTATCCTGATGAAGGAAAATGTAACCTGACAAGTTATATTGGAACATATTTGAAGCGAATAAAAATTTGTTACGCATTCGATTCAGTGGAATGCTGATTTTATGACCTGCTTTACACTTTTAATAGGATGTTGGGTTTAAGTTTAGTTTAACACAAATATTAAAGTAAGAAATCATATTAATTACAGATAAGATGAATGAAAATGTTAAAATGTAACATGTCACCCAAAGCTGAATATTAAATAAAATGCTCATTGTAAATCATCGTTGTCACAGCGAAGGAAACTTCATGAACATATCCGTATGATTTATTACTCCTAAAACTGTGTATACAATTTAAAATCCCGGCACTACATACATACACTACTGCAGGGTTCGTACGCTACAAGCATCTGTTACCGGATTTTTTGTAAAGTAATATTTGACGCATTTAACGAAAAAAAAAAAATCTATATTCAGATGTAGCGACGAGTACTTTACGAAATGTCTGGTAGTAAAACACTTAAAATTCCATAAATCCCCTGATGCGTAATGACCCTGACTACTATCACGATTATTAATGAGATTAATAAACGTTTTTAATAGAACACAGTTTCTCTTCGACATTAAAATATCGGGTATCCTAAAAAGAACTGACACTTTTTTTAATTGAATAACTTGCAAACGGTGACAGATATTTAAAAAATTCTTGCAGGAGAGTTACGTATGATTTCAGGATTTTTTGTTTTACTGTGATTCTCGAATTTAGTTCGAATTACAAACAATAGATGGCGCTTTAAGCAATATGTTCTAAACGCAGGCCCAATTTTTGGTACTTCGGGACCCACTCAATACATTTTAATTTCCTTTTTTTGGCATGGGAGAAGAGGAAGGCAAAAAAAAAAAGTCCAGCTTGAATTTGATGCCTATTGTTTGAAGAATGTTTTTTTCTTTTTTATTGGACAAAATATTTTTAGTTTTACTTAAAGTGTTAAAATCTTATTTACAGCTCGTCATCTTCCCTTAGATTATAAGGCTTACAATATAAAATTAAATACATATTTTAGAAACACTTTGACAAATAAAAAAAGCAAAAGCATAGTTGCCAGCCTTCGTAACATTTTTTATCAATTATCTTCGGAAATTTCGAAGATAAAAATAATTTTTATATTTTTATGAGGTTCTTAAGTATATTCTAATTAAAATAAGAAATTTTGTTTTCGATACAAAATTTCTGGTAGAAATTGAATAATAATAATAAAGTTTGGCAGCCATGCTTTTGCGATTGACCGAATGATTCTTTCGAATAATAAAACCATTCAGTCTGCCCATCATTAGTAGGCAATACCACTTTATCTGATTTGGTCCATTGATCCAAATAAAGTGATTTTTTCTTATTGAGTATAATGGTGAGGGCAAAAGCTTAATCCCTTGAAGGGTGGTGATGCCGCTATGGCATCACATAATTTTAATCCCTAATTGCCATATTGGCACCCTAATTTTTAAGGAAAATTTCACCTTTATTAATTAAGCGAAAATATCCTTTTACTTGGTTACGAATAAATTTTCTTATATATATTGGTGTCAATCAATAATTTCAACATTTTACGTATACAAGTACCTTGCCCCTGAAATGGTTACCCCTTTAGTGCTCAGCTTTGCATATATGCAAACAACAGTGTTTTGAATTTAATAGATTTTTTTATTCGCGTATACCTAATTCGTACCAAAAAATAATAATAGAAATATTTATTTTAATTAATAACAGACATTCTGTATTTAAATAAAGCGATATTAACCATTAAAATTTTTTGGTGTAAAATCAGGGTCTCTGAACTACGTAATTTCTAGAACGTATTCTATCATGGGAATTAAAGGGTCAAAGTTAAGTTTTATAAAATAAATAATAATATAAAATATTTTGAGACATACTTATTAAAATATTTACTAATTTGTAATATTTTAGCGTAAAACAGCCACGCGACAGTAGTTTTTACTTGTATTGCAGATTTGCAACAGAAGAAAAGATCGACGTATTATACGAAAAATGTATCTGATTTGTTTCATTAGTTTTCCTGTGTAATAAAACTTTCAGAGAATCATATATAATTTTTTCAAAACAAAATAAAAAAATCGAGCATTTAAGGGTTAAAGGTTGGCAGCTATGCATAATCCTTTCAATGGCAATGTCAAGACACTTTGAAAATAAGTAAAATCTTTTCTTAACGTACGTAATAAAAGGAAAATTTTATTCAAAAGCTCTGTTGCCATTTTAAAATGTGGGGATTAAAATGAAATTGCACAAAAATATGCCAATATTGATTTCAGGGAGTGGCCTGGAGGAGGGCATTCTTCTCATGAGCAATAAGGTGTCCACCCCTAAGCGTTATAAGTAAGCAAACAAACTTAATGCTGGAATCAGGCGTAAATTAACACAGTTGCGCCACCTTGTGGACGGAGTGATAATTCACATACGCGGGCTTTTAGTGTGGCGCGCATTTTCTAAATCTTCAGTCACCCATGGAAACGGATTTTGTTTGCTACATTTATTGCAATTTAACGGCGTAGCGAGAGGGGTATCCAGACGCACTTGACACTACTTCGCCTTATCAGAGGCACTTCAGTTATTAATCAAGGTGAAAAAAACTTTACAATTTTAGTGGTGTCAGTAAAAAAACAGTTAGGTATCTACCTGTAGTTCACACTCCATCCGCTACGTGGCGCATGACCTTGATTGATGTGACCGCGCTTTTAATCTTGCGGTTACTTCTCCCATTTAAGATAGGACGCTTACTTATATTGCTTTGTGTCCACCCTGGAACATTTGAGATTTTGTGTTTTCAATGGTCAAAAACAGCTATCCCCCCCCCCTCTATATTATCCCACACGGAGCCACAGAAATCCCTCCTGGATAAAAGTGTCTGAATTCAACACTGCCACGGTCCTTCAAGTTTGGTGGCATATTTTTCACACACCTTGAAAATATGTATGTGAACAACATTTAATTTCTATATTATAAAATATTATGAAATTTCTAGCATAAATTACAAGTGTAGATATTTGGAAATGAAATCCAAATTAAAAGCTCCTTTGATTATTTCGATAGGTTTTCATATAGCACTTAAGCAATTATTATCATTAAAGTATTAATTGTTCTCTGACTGTCGCATCATTATTTTGAAAGGTTTTAGACTCACCTTTAATGTAATATCATACAAGAGCTTACGAAACATTTTATAAAGCAGAAATGTGTATAAATTGTAAAATAATTAATGGAAGCCGATGTATTTTAAAACAATTAACACATATTTCCTGTAACTCATACTTCTTGAAAAATGAATATTAAGTGTTTTAAAGTGATGTTTCTGCTAATTGATTTCAGTGGACGAAGCTTTTAAAAGTAGGAACTTATGCTACATTTAAGCACTTAAAATTCACTTATAATGTAACGCTCTTACGGAATATTTTATAAAATATACAAATAAATAAATTGTAAAGTACTGATAAGCTATATGAAACAGCATGTTTCGAAGCAATCAAACTTTTGATTTTAAATAGATCCTCACTTGTATTCTATAATAATAAATAAACTATCCGTGTTTTAATCCTTTCAGGAGCAAGATACTTATATTTGTAAAATGCTAAAATGAGTGTATGACACCAGAATTTACAAACAAATTTATTTCAAAATAAGCGAAGGCATTTGTTCACTTTATAAAAGAAAAATTTTCATTCCAATATTCTGGTGCCAATGTGGCATTTAGGAATTAAAATTACGTGGTCCAAAATTAAGTCACTGCCCTAGAAAGGGTTAAAGCAAAGGTCGTCAATCTCTTGATCTCGCGGACCAGTGAATTCATATTAAAAAAATACCGCGTATTATATAAACTTTTGAAAAACATAAATTCATTTGCGCAATAATGATACGTAAACATGTATTTTATTAATGGGAAAGACACATATTTAATATAACAACAGCACAAATGATTCGAGATTAAGATTTTGTTTTTAGTTCGAACGTGTCAAAAACATCGATTTTTATTCAATCATAAATGCCAATAATGACAATCCGTTCTCTCAGGGGATTATTAACCCTTTGAGTACGCTCACGCACGATGCGTAAGTGGTTCAGAGTACATGCGTAACGACAGCAACGTGCGCACGTACTGTGTACGTCGTTTCCAGTATTGTCGCATCTGGTAGATTTTTTATTTAGACATTCCGAAATCTCACATGTAAGTTTTTATGGTCATCTTTACTTATATGCAAGCTAGATATTTCATAAATAATATAAAATAAAATTGTTAGTAAAAATTTGTTGATGTGAATTCAATATTTCTAAAAACAAAATTCGCCAGATGTTACAACACTGGTGGTAGCAAGAAGCTGTGAGTTGTTTTCGACGACGTATTTAACCCTTCTTTGCATGATTTTTTCTTTATTGGTGAAATAAATCAAGGTGATATAAATCATATTCAAAATTAAAGGAAAAATGTTTAAAAAAATCTTAATATATATCTACCCTATATATATTAAATCCTAATGAAACGAATTTATGATACGATTCTTTGAAACGACTGATTAAACGACTGATTCAGTTTCACGGCTATTTCTCCTAAAATATGGAATAATCTGGGATGACATTAACACCAAAAATCCGTATTGATCTGCAGATCTCAAAACTGGTAGTAGAATTTTTAAATTCGAATTAGTTTTCGAAATATTAATTTTTTTCTAATTTTAAGTACATTTTTCTAATGATGGCTACTCAAATTTTAATCAAACAGATATATTTTTTTCAGATTTCAGAAAAGGTTATTTTAAATTAATTTGGCGACCAGTTTGGCCTCCCTTAAATATATGCTAAGAAATGTATCGTTCTACTTTTATTTATAATTCAATTTACTTGAACAATCTTTCGCCAAGTCGAAAGATTCTGATTGGCGCCAAAATGGCATTATTTTGATTGACATGCTAACCCGGCTATTGTTGTTTATTTAATAATAAATGTTTATTTACTTTTACTTCTTTTTTAAAATTATATAAATTATTTTGTTCTATACTTATTAATTTTTTTTTGTTATTTCCTTTTGAAAATAATTAAAAAATACGGTACTACTTACGTAAATAAGTGCGAGTAGTAAATCAAAATTACGTCCATTACTAATCACATCATAATATTAAAATATTTATTTGCTTAAAAGACGTTATATAAACACATTAAAATTAAATTAAAAATCTATATTTTGTAAATATAGATAAAATATATTTGTAATATAGATTTTTAATTTACTTTTAATGTGTTTTTATAACGTCTTTTAAGCAAATAAATATTTTAATATTATGATACGGTACTACTTAGTTATTCCGTCGACCAATTTCGCCAAATTATATAAATCGCCAAATTATGCAAATTGATATAATTTTTATTTTAAATAACGAAAGAACAAATAAATTAGTATAACATTAATAAATATACAAATAAAACGTCGAAATAAATATCACTTGATGACGTAAATATGTGTAACTTACTTAAAGTCAAGTGAATGTGACATTTACGATCAACCATTATTGACATTTAATCTTATAGTTTGGCGATAGATTTTTGGTCGACGGGATAACTAAGTAATACACAAAATGCATATGCAACTGGTATTCGAAAACGAGGTTATCGCCAAACTTTTGTAAAACAGAAAAAAAAAATCACGCCAAACCTGCGTGTGACATCTGGCCAAATGTTAAATAATGCGGGAAGAGTTCCATATTGTGTGCTGGTTTTTTTGGCGAGCTTTTTTTTGGAATTAAATGAATGGATGTGGTTGCGATCTTCAGCCTTTGGGGTTACTTTTTTCTGGAATGGACTTTATTCATATGTTTTTTGAGTATTTTTTTTTTTTTTTTTGCATTTAGCCTATATTTTTCGGAAAAATATATAACTTTTGTTTTAATTTGACATGTATAATAAATATAATAAATACATAAAATATAAGTACATAATATTTATTTATAGGTGTATATATACTATGTATGTATAAGGTATATCTCTATACGTAATATATATAAAACTGTCTGTATAAACATCGTACTTTTTTTAACATGTGACATATATAACATTTATTATATATATATATATATATATATATATATATATACATGTTTACAAATATTTAAAGACCATGTTTTTCCGACATCCTGAAAAATTTTATAAGACGCTAAAATGGCTTTTTGGCGCCATTTTGGATTCATTCGCCAATCGCGCCAACCAGAACACAATATGGAACTCTTCCCAATAATGCAACAAACTATGACAATTAATTTCAACTTCAAATCAATGTTATAATTTACTACTCGAAAAAAAATGCTAACTGGCAATTTGAAAAAAAGCTATTGGCGAGATTTGCACCCGGCTAGGGTAAATGTACCAAGAATTCTTTGCGACCATGACAACTTTTATATAGTTTTATTCGAAAAAAAATTTGATTTTTTAATTTAAAATTGAAAACTTTTGGCACAGATGTTATATATGGACCCATATTGGTGCGATTTTTTTTTTTCTGACGCCAATGTCATATACGCAACGAGTACTTAACTGGCGCCAAATTATTGTTATTTTGCTTGATATGGTAAGCCGTATGTTGTTGTTTATGCTGTTGATGCGTTCCCCAAATTGGCGTCGGAAAAAAATCGCGCCAATATCGTATATGACATCTGTGCCAAAGTTTCATATGAAAGGCGAAGGGATCAGACCGTATTTGTTTATGAAAGTTGATGACTTGAACTATTATAATATAGATGAAATGATGGCGATAAAATAATATTTGGCGACTTACCACCTGTGCATGGCTAACATTAAAGTACCAAAATGGCACCTAGAGTATAAAAAGCGAAGTGGCCTGCCCGAAACTGTTGATGATACTCACATGACTTAGGCTATTGTTATAGAGATTGTTTTAAAATACCGGCAGACAAAGACTCTATATACTTAATTAATTTTATTTTAGCTACTTTTTAAATGTTTAACTGATCCTCTTTAATCGAAAACGAAAATAACCATTGGATGCCTTAACAGCAACTGATTCCCCTTGAAATTTTTGCAATCAAAGAGAATTGAATGGAAATCCGTTTACAGGGAGATCTGCACTATTTTTTTCAGTATAATCCAATCTTCTCTAACTAGCCGCCCTTGGTGACCAGTTTGGTCTCCTATAAATCTATGCTAAGCATTGCATCATGTTACTTTTATTCATAATTTAATTTTCTTCCTCAATCCTTCGCCAAATCGGAAGATTCTGATACAGAAATCATGAACTCGGCATTTTTATGTTAGTCGAATGCAGGTGATAAATCGCCAAACGTTGTACCCGTCGTATTTTTTCTTATTTCGTTAACACCCATCAGATTAGCATGTTTTTAGATTCTGCGGTGTCTGAACGGGGGTTGGCGAGCGTAGCTTGCAGGGGGCAGAGCCCCCTAGTTTATAGTATAAATTTAGCAAAAAACAATATGATGGAAATTTCCAACATCATGCAAAGTTAGATCATTAGCTTTGTACTAAATAGAAATAAAAGAGGATATCATTGGATATTTTTTTTATTCTTTATGATAATTAGCAAGACACAAATTGATTCCACATTTACTACAAGAAATTTTAGAATACCCTTTACATTTAGGATACTTGCACCGGAGTGACCCACCCACTGTTGTCCAATGTTCAGCACCAACTGTTCTTATATCTTTTGGAGGTGGAGGAGCTGGAGAAGCCTTTTTTTGACAGCTATGTTTTTTTTTATGCAATGGACATTAAAAAGGTATCCAGACACGATCAACTTAAAGTGAACTTGTTCTTTTATATAATTTTTGGGCATTCAATGTTATGATGGAAATTTCCATTATCATGCAAAGAAGGGTTAAGGGGTAATTTGATACAGTAATCCTTATTTAGAGTTTTAATCGCCTGATCGCAATCAGAAGCACATTTTCTCTCCACATAAAGTAGATACGTAAACACTTTCTGTTCGGAAATTATAAAGATAAATTATAAAAATTATCTTTTTTTCGAATAAATAGTAAGTAATATATATTAAAATAATTATGGAGTTTATTCTTGTATTTTTTTTTATTTTTATAAAACGAAAATTGGAAATATTCAGATTTTTCTGGGGACGACTAAAATTTTTTCGGCAACCACTAGTGGTCCGCGGAACACCAGCTGGTGACCCCAAATTTAAAGAATAATTATTACAGCTCTTAACATGCTTATATTATTTAAAAGAAAGGATAGTCATCCTCGGTGTTTCTATTAACATTATAATTTAAAAAAAAAACATTTCATAAAACACAAGGTGGTCATATATTGTGCAAAAAGAATGGACAATTATGCAAATTTAGGCAGTGAAAATAAGAATACCATTGATCATAATAGTTGCTAAACACACAAAATTTATCCTTTTTATACTTTTTGCACTTCCTTTTGTATCCTTTTAATACTTACTAACAAAGTAGAAAAGTGTTTATGAATTCTGTTTGTCTGTCCATCTATCTCTCCGTCTATTTGTCTGTCTGTCCGTGTTCTAACCCGTCTATTGTAGTTCGATCGCCATGAAATTGATGTATAGGGTATGGTGCCCTATTATCGTCCTCCAGTCACTTTTAGGCTCGGAAGTTGGAATTTTGAGAGACAATCTACCAAATTTGAATTTTACATAGACTAACTACTCACGCACATAGAAACATAGGCGAATATCATACAAAAAAATTTAACAATGCGAAAAATTGTTTTTTTCAAAAGTATCTAAAAAATGAAAAAGAAAAAAAATGGTCCCAATTTCGTCCCCCCCCCCACCACCCCCCAAAAAAATCAAACACGACGCCGTAGCATAACTTATAACTAAATCAAAATTTATTTCTAAATGAGTAAGTAATTTAATTTACATTAAAGTAAGGCACAAAGAAATGTACTAATTATCAGTGGAAGAATAACATAACGAAATATTAGCCATCCAAACATGATTAAATTGAAACAAATGTCATGAAAATGCATTCCTAATTTCATCCTCGGTACGAAAATAAGAACTGCAAGGAGGACGAATTTGGGACCACACTACTTCCCAATATGGCGGAGTTTCAGTTCCCTTAAGATGAACTGAGCATCCTAAAACTCACTGTATGCTACTGTCAGCATCTTATAACGTAAAATTAATGCAATGAATAAGAAATAAATACTTGCAGTACAGTAAATAACGTTTTACAAACGACGATTTTAGAACTCAGGTCTTCTAAATAGGAAATTCGACGTCTTTAATTTGTGTATGCGTCTTGGTGAACGAAACTTTAAACACTGACCTCTTTTACCCCCCGCACCCTGTGCCCTGCGTCATAAGTGGTGCCAATTTCGCAGAAGCGGAGAAGTTAAGGGGGACGAAATACGGGCACTTTATCATATAATAGGGGTTTACTATGGTATGTTCGGTATTGAAAATGAAGTGTGTGGCATTTTCGGTTCATTTTCATGGCCACTCACAAGAATTCCGTTATATTACGTTATATGGGGGAAAATCAATTGCGTTTATTTTAATGTTTTTGCACTACTTTAAACATACGGAAATTTATATATGTCATTGAGGTGTACTACGCTGTGCTTGCTGTAGACTATGGTGTGCTATTTATCTTTCATTTACAGGGACACACAAAAGAATTTAGCTACAGAAGAAATTGAACTATTACGGGGTCTTAGGAGTCTTACTTTTTACCTGGCGATGCAATTTAGCAACTTGCCATATTTCTTTTCTCAATCTCTATAAAACATAAATGCATAATTTTTTAAATATAGACAACCTAATATATCTTCGATTTAAAATGTTTTCTTCATATTCTATATTGAAATTTTATTTCATTTTTTATGTTTAATTTATATATATATATATATATATATATATATATATGTATGTATATATTTGAGTTGCATGCTCTGCGCGCAAGACTGTAGCAAAACTATTGGTTCAAGAGGCCCCCAAAATATTGATAATGATGTAAAACTAATTATCGTGAATGTATACCTCATTTTTAAGAAATTTATTTATTTATTATATTTGAAATTTAAATTTAAATTATAAAATTTTGAAAAAAACATTCTTTTATAGAAAAATAACCAGTTTTAAATAATAAACGTAATTATCATACTAAATTTGAAGTATAAGTTATTCTTTACCTTAAAATGAAGATATTGATAAAGTTTCATGCAAATGGCTTTACTAGTTTGTGGAAAATGTTGTGCGCAGTGCATGTAAGCCAAAAAACAATGTAATTTTTTTAAAATCAAAATTAAACATGAAAAAAATTTTCAATATAGAACATTAAAAAATTTAATTTAAATAAAAGAATTGTTAGATTGTCTATATTAAAAGTTTTATGCCTTTATGTTTTATAGAGACCGAGAAAAAAAATTAAGTGTGACATGTTGCTAAATTGCACCGCCAGGTAAAAAGTAAGACTCCCGAGACCCTTTAAAGCCTATGAACAATAATTGCTGAAAGTAAGTTTTCAATTGTGTCAGGCTATTACAAATGTAACTATTTTTTTAAATATTATTTTGTGTGCATAACTTCTATAGACCGCATACAGGGTTGCACAAAATTTCTCAAGTACATTTCCATTTATTGGCGGCTGAATGGAAATTTTCAAATGTGCTACTCGTTTAACTGAACTAACTTTTGCCATACTATGTAGTATACATACAAATCCATAAATCATATACAGAGCTACAGGAAAAGAAGAAAAAACGGATATTTTCCCGGCTATTTATTGTAATAGCAGATATTGAGTTTTCAAATGTATTATGAGTTTTTCAAATTCTGTATTTATACATCATATTTTCCCTTAATAAACTGTGAAGTTTTGTTATATTCTGAATGTGTTAGAAAGTGTTGAATAATTTTTGCTGGACGAATGAGTTTTCATTCTTGTTTAGCCTAACTTTGTTCATGCATGTCAAGATGTAATTTTTCATTCACTTTATGATTTGTTAGAATAATAAAAACTTTGTGCACAAAGTGTCTTTCCCATGTTAATACAAAATTTTATTGTTTTTAGAACTTAATTATAAATTAATAAATTAATTTTAAGACATTTTTCCATTAGCCAAGCGCAGGAGATAAATCGTCCAACATTCTTTATAATTACTACTAGACCGAGTGCCGGTAGCACAGACAATCACCTCATCGAGCTCATGGATGAAATTCTAGGATTAGTTAAATCTTGATTCGAATTTTAAAACGCAGTCGGCCTGCCAAGTCCTATCTTGGTGGAAAACACCTGAAAACCCGATTTTAGCAGCTGATTCGTAGGTTTATCATTGTGTTTTCCTGCACCAAAACGTACACTGTAAAAAATCTGGGACATTTGCTGCATCATCACTCCATCGCTTTTATAGGATACTGTAACTTGTCTATATTATGGGGCATTCTCATTGGTCAGAACAGAAACATTCTATAAAAGTGGTGGAGTGAGTATGCAGCAAGTGCTGCCTATTTTTAACAGTATATGAAAATATGGAGGACTGGTAGCAGGAAAACACAATGGTAAACCAACGAGTCAGCCACTAATATCGGGTTTTCAGGTGTTTTCCACCAAGATAGGACTTGTCAGACCGATTGCGTTTTAATATGCGAATCGAGTTTTATCTAATTCTAGAATTTCAGCAGTGAACTCGATGGGGTGATGACGTCAAGGAGTGAGATCGTTCCTGCGAAACATAGTCATTTTAGGGCATTCGGCGAAAGCTCGGCCAGAGATTATTTGCTACTTGGGACGCGTCAACCGCTAAAATCAAGTTTTCTCTTATTTACCACCTAGATATGACTTGGCAAACCGATTGCGTTTTAATATGCGAATCAAGATTTAACTAATCCTAGAATTTCATCCGTGAATTCGATGAGGTGATCGCCTGTGCTGCCGGCTCCCGATCTATACTGCGCACTAATTATAACAACTGTGAAGTTTATTATGCTCCTAACCACATTCACTAAAGTGTGTCTGTCTAATGGCTGTGAAACTGCAACAATGGGAAGTTTCAAACACTAAAAAGTATTAAAAAGAAGTGTAAATTAATATATATATATAGAGAGAGAGAGGAGAAGATCCGAATACCGGCTATGGTCCTAATACTGGCTACTAGGTGTTCTGAGATCTACGCGCAGCACAGTCTAATGGCGATAGGTAGAGTTTGTAAATTTAATTGGAAGAAGAAAGTTTCGAAAAGTACGTCGCTGAAGTCTGTCTCATTTACAAACAGTAAATGAAAAAGTGTCGAAACGACGTAATCTGGTATGTCAAAAGTTTTTCAGATATGTGTTACTCAATTTTTTTTAAATATACTGATCGTATATTGGCTTGAATTGATGATTAAGTTATTTTCTAGACATATTTAGCTCTCCATTGCGCGCGCACATTATTGGTATTTTATTATATGAATGAGTAATACCGGTTTTAACTTAAACATAGCAGTGGTCAGAATACCGGCTACCTAGAGTGGTCTAAATACCGGCTAGCCGGTATTTGGACCTCTGTCGATTGCTCTGCTTGAAGGGGAGGAAATTAATTTAAATAGTTTCAAAATTAATAAATTAATTTAAATGGTTCAGAAATAATTCCGTCCCATTTCGCAATATGATTAAAAGCAACCGTAGCCGTCTTTCTTCAGGAGCGACACTGGTTTCCGGATGACTTCATGAAAAAACGCTGTTGGACACTCCAAAATTGCCTGCAATAAATGCGAAGAGAAAGAAGAAAAATGACGGAGGTAAAAAGGCGAAAGTGGCAGAAATTGGATTTTTATAAAGTGAAAATGGTAAATATCCAAATCAGGAAGGTTATGCAATTTTTGTCTTCTGCATAGGGGCTTTCTCCGAGGACAAGAATGGGCGATGGGATTCTGAGTTCAGTGTTAAGAAACCGATATGTGGGCCTATAGCGAATGTACCAACGCAGAGAGTGATATTATGTTTGTGATTTTTTTCAGATAAAATAATTCTCATTTCAATCAGCAAACTTTTTTTTTTGTTTTACACGTTAAAAGCAAAACTAAAAACATAATAGAAAGAAGACGTTTGGAGATAGTCGTTAAGACTTTTATAAATTTCACAAAAACGCTTGTTTATTAAAAAATACGTATTTTTCTGTGCATAAGAAGTGTTATTAATCAATAAAATTTATTAAAATTATATTCTTATTTCTTAATAATTGTCATTAGCTTCATTTGTGCGACCTTTTGGGAAAAAAAAGAACTTAGGTAGCCGGTATTTAGACCCCATTTTCAAAACTCAAAATTTGAACGCCTTTTAAACTGATTCCCCCCTCCAAAACAGATGTAAAACATGTCAAGGTACTCTGCTGTCACTTTTTCTTTTAGTAATTTTGAAAAATGTATGATGTAGATTGAAAACAAAAGTGGTAGCCGGTATTTGGACCTTCTCCTCTATTTGTAAATGCCTAATATTGTTTCTCTTCATTACTCAGAACATGTCATAACAATAAATCAGCTTTTGTCATATATGTTTGTGATCATGTGCATGTCAATCAAATGATGTGCAACACTGATTTATGATTTCAGTCTAGTATTTGATTTCGGAATCTGCGGATTGTAGACCTTATAATTAACAAATCCTCACACACTAAATATTAGATACGGCGCACATACTAAATTTTAAGTTTCTAATGATTGTGATCAGTGGCGTAGCCTGAATAGGTGGTGGGGGGGGGAGGGTGAGAAAATTCCCTAGCAGTTAATCAATTCTAGCCATATGTTTGTGGTTATGCTCATACCAACCAAATGTGTGCAGTGCTGATTTATATTTCAGCTAAGGATTTAATTCTTATTAGATAATTAGATTTTAATCTGCGAAGTGTAGACCTGATAATTAGTTAAACGCATCACATAGAATTTTAGGAATGAAATATCTAGTAATCGTGGCCAGTGGCGTAGGCGGAACGAAAACGTGGGTGGGTCAATAGGCTCTGAATGCTACTATTTAAAAAAATATTCTTCACATTATCTAATTCAATAGTTTTCAGCCATTATAAAAACCGAAAAAAATCTTTACGAAATTATCGGCATCCAAAGCAACTGAACCTCTACCCTAGCTACGCACGCCATTCATCGTGATGGTCAAATAATAACTCATTCATAAATTGGCATAAGTTAAAGCTGAAGCACGTTCAGGTATACAATTCTTTTATTAGTCTTTTTAGCAAAAAAGAATGTCACAAAAACTTAGGATGCAATGCTACAAATGAGAACAAAAACTTAGAAGAAAACTACTAATGAGGACAAAACTTTGAATACAATAGTACTAATAAGCCTTTAAGCGGATACCTTAAATTTAATACTATTTCGAAAATTATTAAGTTAAGAAATTCCCCCAAGTAATTTGTGTTTTATCTGTATAAATGCACGCAAATTGTAACATACTTAAAAGTAATATGAAACAGCAGATTTCGAAACAATTCAAGTTCTGATACAGCGACTTGCATTTCTCCTTTAAAAATAAATACTACACATGTTTTAAAGCATAAATAACACAATCCTTAACACGCTTTATATTCTTGAAAAGGGAAGTGGAATTAATATTTTTGTTGTTTCTTTTAACAATAGATCATCCATGTAACTGATTGCATTGAATAATGCTTTTAAATACGTTTTTTCTTTGAGAAGTAGTTGATGAACTTGAAATTAATCACTTTGTCAAGTAGATACTTACAGAGTGTCGCTTCACTCAAGTGCTATTATGTATGATTAACAATAAAAGTAAACCTTTGTTTTCGCTCAATTTAAAATTTTTATTCATTACAATAAACAGATTAATTAAACGGTGATAAACTAGAATTGAAGGTTTTACATAAATTTATATGCGTTTTAACGCATAATCATCACAGTCCATAGTATGATGTTATTCATGATTATGCGGCGTTAACTTTGTTGAAGTCTCATTTAAAATTACATAACACATATAACTGATTACGATTAATGATATTTTTAGAAGTTGTTGGTGTTCTTTAAATCAATTACTTTCTTGAGTAGCTAGCTCTCTAAAATTTATTATTTCATTTAAGTTCTCTTATAAACAATGACAGTAATTTCTTTGTTTCCGCTACATTTTAACTATTTCTTTATTATAATGAATAGATTGATTGTTGATACGTATTTAACAGTGGTATTGAATAAAATAAATATATATTTTTTAAAGCATAATTCTTCTACTCCTTAAGATAATTATTTAAAATTTCTTTTTGCCGTATAATAATCCGTATGATTTAATACTTAGAATGATGCTTTAAAACAATTTTTTTCCCTTAAAATTTGATGTATTTTAAATTAATTACTGTGTTGCATAACAGCTTAAAATTGTTAATAAAGTAGAGTGTTGCTAAAAACAATAAGAATGAATCTTTTGATGCTTTAGATGCATTTAAAGTAATACATGAATAATAACATGAATAATGGTTCACCGTTTTTAGGTAGATTTCGTGTGAAATACTACCTATTGGCGTCGTCCTATGTTGGAATTTCTGAAAAAGGTTTTGCAGATCTACACCGATCATGACCCCTAGAGCCCAAAACAACCCTCAGTGAAAAACTTTATATATATATATATATATATATATATATATATATATATATATATATATATATATGTATGTATGTATGTATCTATATATATCACTTTCTTCTGGACACGATAACTTCCACAATTCTGCACCAATCTCTTCCAAACTGATACATAAAATCAAGGGGCATAAAATCTCGGTCAAGTTCGTTAATGGGCAAAATCGGACCAAGGGGATGGAAATAGGGAGTTGTTTTGGGAAAACAGAAAAAAAAAACTCATAACTTCTTAAATTTTGTACATATCGAATCAGTTTAAAGTTTTTATTACTTCTAAAAATAGGGCCAAAAATTTATGTATCACAGATTTTTGATAAAGTTAAAAATGGGCTCAAGGGGAGCAAAAATAGGGTTTTTGGGAGAAAAAAATTCATAACTTCGTCAATTCTCAAGATATCAAATCCAATTAATTTTATCATGAATCTCCTTAACACTATCTACAATTTTTATATTCACAAGTTTTTGATAGTAGTAGGAGAGCTGTTGAACATTTTTGAGTAGGTATTTGAGGCACCCTGAAAATTTGTGCAACACTTCTTTTGTAATGCCTGAATACAAAATCGAATGTCTGGCTGAAGGATCGCGGCCCAAAAACTGTGCCAGACACGTGTCAAGTGTCATTTTTTGACTACCCATAAAAGGTATTTGAGGCACGCTGAGATTGAGGCAGAATAATATTTATGCTTAGAAAAAAATATTTTGAAAATGACAGACACTTTAGTCGGCACAAAATGAGTGCCAGACACGTGTCAAGTGCCATTTTGCCAAAAATGACACATTTTTGGCACAAAAAGTACCTTTTTTGGTAGTCAAAAAATGGCACTTGACACGTGTCTGGCACAGTTTTTGGGCCGACTAAAGTGTCTGTCGTTTTCAAAATATTTTTTTTCTAACTATAAATATTATTCTGTCTCAATCTCAGCGTGCCTCAAATACCTTTTTGGGGTAGTCAAAAAATGGAACTTGACACGTGTCTGGCACAGTTTTTGGGCCACGATCCTTCAGCCAGACATTCGATTTTGTATTCAGCCATTACAAAAGAAGTGTTGCACAAATTTTCAGGGTGCCTCAAATACCTTCCCTAAAATGTTTAACAGCTCTTGGACTATAGGACCAATTCGTACCGCAAAAAAAATTAAAAACGAAAACAAAAAGGGCGTTTGAAGAAGAAACAAGTGGGTAAGTGTGATCTGATCACAGATCGCACACAGGGTTTCGTTTAATATTCCTTTAAAACACTTTATCCTTTTGCGAAATCTGTTAGTTCCACATTTCGCAACCAGGGGGCGCAATTTATTCTACACAAACCTCTATCCAAAGGAAAGTCCGTTGTACAACCTATCCGTAGGTATATTAGTCGAGGGGATCGGGTCTATAGCACCCGAGATAGGTAGGCGCCCCAGAAAATTGCACGGAACATTCTTTTATAAGCTTTTTATTATGTGTTATGAACTATGTTAAAGTTTCCAGCAGATCGACTTGTTAGATTTCATAATTTTAACAAAATTGCGTTATGTTAGTTGCAAATTCCACCACCAGGGAGCTCACACTATTCATAACAAAAGTGTATCAGATCGAAACTTCTGTTAAACAACCTATCAGTGGATGTGTTACTCGAGTTGGTGGCGGCCTTAAGCAAGAAATTAAGAAATTTGCTGAAAGTACTATTCGGAAATAGTGGTAACTAAAATTTTGACATTTTTATATTTCATAAGCAGCACGTGTCTTAGTATATCATAGTGCTCAAAAAACGACATCTAAAAAGGTCGTAAACGCTAATTTTTAAAAAAGAAATCCAGCGCCCCTCCCCCGCCCTCCCTTCACAGGAAATTGTATGCACCCTTATTTTATAAGCTTTTTATTATGTGTCATGAAGTATCTTAAAGTTGCAAACGGATCGCCTTGTCATATTTCCTAATTTTAACAAAATCGCGTTACGTTAGTTCCGCATTCCACCACCAGGGAGCGCACTCTATTCTTAACAAAAGCATATCTGAACGAAACTCCTTTGCGCAATCTCTCCGTAGATACATGGTCGGGAGGGTGGCGGTGCAGTCTTAACCAACAATTTAAAACATTTTCTGCGATAACAAACGCTAAGATTTAATAAATAAATCTAGTCCCCCCCCCTCCACTCCTCGAGATATCACACTCCATTATTTTTTACACTTTTTCTTATGTGTTATAAAGTATCTTAAAGTTTCGAACACATCGAGTGGCGGTCTTAAACAATAATTTAAGATATTTCCTGAAATTGCTATTCGGAAATAGTGGGATGAACACTTATAAACCTATAAACTTTTTATATTGAATAATTAATACTTATCTCATAGCGCGCCGTCGAAACACCACACGCAAATTGTTAGATTTCCTAATTTAAATGAAATCGCCGTTAAAAAAGCACGTGCCTCCATCTTAATCTGGCATTTGATGGAAATAAAAGGAATTAATAAAATAATAATTAATATCTCAGCTCATAATGAAGCAATCTCTTTGAACCGGGTATGTATGAAATCTGCGAGAAATTTCCAGCCCGGATGTCAAAAAATTTAATCGAAAAATTTAATATTTAAAAAGTTTAAATTTCGTATTAGACTTACCTCCCCTTAAATTTCTCCCGCACCGATATGTCGAGAGATGACGATAGCTGCCTTCCGGTGAATGGAAATCTGTTTTCATTGTCTTTAAAAACACAGAAATTAAATTTTTATCGATCGATTTTTAGTGGATTTTTTGCTTTCTATCCTACGCAGAAATTTGAAATTTATACCAAAATAAAGTAGAATTTTTTCCGCGTATTTCTACACCTGTTACGAAATTGTACGACCGATATTTCGGCAGATCCGATTTTGTTTTTTAAAGGTCCACTTCATTTATTGCTTAAAGTACTTCGTGGTAACCCTGCACCGGCTGATTTGACGGAGCATCCGCCGAATTTACTCGCAACCCTCAGGAGAAACTGGGGAGGATTTCGATAACGTGCATTTGCACCTGCATTCAAAAGGTTGATTGGTTAATTTTAGAATTTAATTAGCCCGTAATTAGGTTAATTACCAACTTTTTCAAAATTTTATGATTTGTTGTTTGATGTGAGGTGTTCAGCTATAAGTACCCAAAATTTCAAGTCTCTAATATGTATAGTTTCTGAGAACAGGCTCTGTGACGGACAGACAGACAGACAAAGGAGTGAGACGAATAGGGTTTCGTCAGATGAACGAAACCCTAAAAAATTCATAACTTCTTCAATTCTCAAGATATCAAATCCAATTAATTTTATCATGAATCTCCTTAACATTATCTACAACTTTTATACTCACAAGTTTTTGATAGGACCAATTCGTACCGCAAAAAAAATAATAAAATAAAAACGAATAAAAAGGGCGTTTGAAGAAGAAAAAAATCCATAACTCCGTCAATTCAAAAGATATAAAATCCCCATGAATTTATCATATATCTTCTTAATATTATCTACAACATCTATATAGACAAGTTTTGGTTAGGACCAATTCTTACAGCAAAAACAAATTAAAAATACATTGAAGAAAAAAAATCATCGTAAGGGTGTATTCAAATCCAAACTGCTTATTTTCTGACTCATTTTACAATCCATTTTTACTCTCAAAGGCTTACAATTGGTACCTTTTCTTACTCAGAAACTATATAATGTACTGTAATGGTCAATTTTTTGATAGAGGCAGAATATATTTTAAAACATGCTGTCAAAGTGGGCCTTTTGAACCGAATTTCCCGAAGCGGATTGTGTTGAAAAAATCATCATATTAAAAGAGTATTCAAATCCAAACTGCTTATTTTCTGACACATTTTTAGATTCATTTTTGCTCTCAAACGCATCCAATTTGTAGATTCGCTTATTCAGAAACTGTATAATGATCGATTTTTTGACAGAGGTAGAATATATTTCAAAAAATGATGTCAAAGTGGGCATTTTTAACGGAATTTCTCGAAGAGATTGTGTTAGAAACGAAAAATATTGTCTTACTGAGAAATAATTGTTTATATATCAAGTTTTAATTAATTGAACGAAAATTAAAAACACAGGTCGCTTATAAATCTCTTCAAAAATCACGTCAACAAGTTTCATGTTTTTCCTATAAAAAATGAATCTTGAGTTATGCCAGAAAATTTCGAGTTGTTGAGCATGGAAAAGTATTTTTTTGAATACCGCCCTAACATGATTGTGCTAAAACCAGTTATTATATAAAAATGGAATAAAAACTCGTCAAAAACGGCTAGATAAAATTGTTAAAGTGGGTTTATCTCTAATCATGATTTGGTTTTCGTTTGTGAAATTAGTATACTTCACTTCGAAATCTACCTCCGCCTGTAGGCCGGGCCGGCAGGGATTTTTTTTCAAATACAGCTTCCTAAAAAGAGTGATTGGATTATTTCATTCTCAGTACATAGATTTACATTTTTATGAGTGACAACGTCATACGATACGGTAGACCTACGGTTCCCATCAGATTACTGAAATTATAGTCGCTTTGAATACCTCCTGATCTTTATAGGTGAATGGTACAGGACTGCCATGGCGACTATTTTTTAATTCTATTTCGTACCACTTTTTCAAAGCAAAAATCTTTTAATTACACTTTGACAACATTTGTAGATATATATACTACAAAATGTATTTTTTAAAAATAGTGGTGCGAACAGAATGTAAAAATGGCCGCCTGTGGCAGCCCTGATGGTGCTGGCAACGCTGTGCTTTGCACCGCGTCGATGGCACGCAAAAACTGTGGTGTCCAATGTTTTCTCGTTGGGAGATTGATAGATAGGGTGGGCGAGGAATAAAAAAAAATGGTTTACACTTTCTGGTTAAAATAAAAATTGTGGGAAAACCTTAAATCCAAGTCATATTTCCGCTTATGTTACTCCTTATCAAATGGAAGCTGGACGCATATTCACTATACATACTCACTTCGGATCTCGAACCTTTCTGATTGGGTCGCCAGATTCCAATATCCAGACTATACTGACATTAAATGCCTTGGAAGTGATGGTCCGTGAATTAAAATTTTGTTTTAATCTACTTCCGAGCGAGTGCTTCATAGTTATATTATAGCGACTAGAATATAAAGTGTGGAAATCGGCTATACCTGTAATACTAAAAAAAAATGCTAAAATATTGTATCCCTTAAATATGCAACAATGCTGCTGAAATATAAAGATCGCAGCGACATCTGCAGGATATTTTCTAAAACTGCAAGAATATTGCTAGTCTGTACAATGTAATACGAAAATCCCGCAGATGTCGCTGCGATCGACTCTTTGGATTTCAGCAGTATCGTCGCATATTTAAGGAATACAAATTTTAGCATTGTTTGGATAGCATATTTCCACACTATGTATTCTAGACGTTGTAGTTATGTGGTATGTTGTCCATCTCCGATACTATAGAAATCCAATTCGAATTCAAGCAGCTGAAAGCTCGAAAAAAATCAATGTTTAACCCCTTAATTCTCGCTCCCGTGATATTCAGGGGCTGTGTCTATTATTCAGAGTGTTTTATTCCCACCAGCTTTATAAAATAGTATAATTGGTTTCATTAATGTATCATTTTACCTGTCATTAAATAAGGTGAATATTTCTTTTTCAAAAAAGTCGTGCCAGTAAGCAATTTGAATTTTTACTTCGTAACTTAATGCGAGCGTTAAGCGGTTAATTAAGTTATAGAAAAAAATTTGAATGAGAAAATGGAAAGCTTCTATTTTTCAGTATTTAATTAACGTATAAAAATAAATTTAAACAATACTAGCAATTTATATGATGAAAACTTTTTTAAATATTCGCTAGTGATTACGGTTATATAAAATTTGATGCATTTGTTTTATTTCTACACTACGAGGTTGATGCATCCAGTGATTTTTTTTTCTTAGGCGCAAAGCGCTAGTACATGACAAAAAAAAAACTAATTTACAAAGTTTGAAAAACCATTATCATAAACAATATTAACATTATTAAAAACGTTGGAGGAGCACATTTTGCTTTATTGTGTTTGTAGAAAGAGAAAACTAATAAATGTACTTATATTATTTATGTACATATTTTAAACATATTCAGAATGGTCATTAAATTGTGTTATAATTAAATCGTGTGCATCGAAAATCCTCGCTCGATGATGCAGTCGATCGCCACTTCCACGACATTAAAAATAAGCGTGGTCTGAATGTAGCCGGCCAATTAGGCCGGTTAGGGACCTGAACCGAGTAGGTATTGTGAATATGCCTGCGGGGTGCAGGTTTCCAGTACATTAGGCAGCTTTATTGGTTGCTTACGCTCCATTGATTGGTTGGGTCTTATGATTTAACACCTGGAATGTCATGCATAGCATGGTAACGCTATAATGTAAATGGACTTTTTGAGTCCAGGTGAATTCTAACCTAAAGTCCGCGAAGATACTTTAGTTATTTTTAAATTTTAAAGGTATTTTTTAAAACTTTGAATTTTATATTTATTAAAAAGAATTTGTTGAAGTATGTATTCTAAACATAAATCTTTTTTGGCTTCTCGCTGACATCTGATATCAAGCACACAAGTCACATGCATGTGTACAATAAATTTATTGGCTTAACTCAGGGGTGGCCAACAGTGGCACGCCAGATACCACTAAAATTTTACAGAAAAATTCAACTTCTTGAATCACAGAGAGCGCGTTCAGAGACCGAAGCACGGGTAACTCGGAAAAATGGGGAATGACGTCATACTGGTTTTTCGGTGTAAGGTTGGGTAAAAACGGCTCTGAACGCTGTCGGGTAAAGTTGCGGGATTTTTTGAAGTGAAAACTTCTTTAGGCGCGTTGAGCTTTTTTTGAGATGGGGAAAAACCACTGATTTCGAGACACTGTAACGTAACGACATGCTAGCATTTTGACACATAGACACTAGCGAGCCAAGCGGTGAATGACAGGAACTTTTCCTTCTTCAGCTCAATCCGCAAAAGAAGAAGGAAGCTAAAACTCACTTTTTCTCCCGGCGTATTGCTAAAACAAATTATTATTTTGTTTTTCGTCAGTTAAAATGAATTATACCGTATTCGTGACCTACCTATTTCGTGTAACTAAAAACCGATAACGCTGTATTTTATCGTGTTGATGGTCTGGTCAATAAACAACAGTATTGGCGGGAATTTCGATTACGGAAGATAAAATACGGGGCACAGATGTCAGATACGCACTTGGGTACCTAATTGACAGCAAAATGGCGTTACTTTATTTTACAAGGTAACCCGGCTACTGTTGCTTATTTATTAATAAATTGTTCATTTACTTTTATTTTATTTTTTAAATTGTACAATTGTTTTGTTCTATAGTTATTCATGAAATTACCGTTTATTTATTGTTGTTTACTTTTTAAAACAATAGAAAATAATTTAAAAATATATATTTTAACTGGTATTGGAAAACGGGCTTTCGCCAAATTGACGTTAAAAAATCGCGCCAAACCTTGTTCGTATATAACATCTCTGCCAAATTCTCGGTTTTTTGATTTTTCGACTTTTTATCCAAATTTTCCGGATTTTTTAAATTTTCCCTTTCATTGTATCCCAAACACTACCTTCATACCAAATTTTAAGATTTTAGGGATACAGGGCGCACCTCTGAGTTTTGATGATCGGTGAATCAGTGTCGAAAAGGCGAAAGTTTAAGTTCATATATCTTCTGAAATATAAAAGATAGAAACGTGAAATTTCAGCATTTAGTTCCATTTCCACATTACTTTAGATTTACGAAGTTTCAAGTTTCTGGGAATCACCAACACAAAGACATTGGGGGTCAAAATTACCCTGAGTTGCTTCCAGAAAAAGATGCTTACGGCTGTGCTTTCAAGACTTGGCAGGGGCACTGCCGTGTCCCCAGATGCTTTCATTAGTGCTGCTACACAATTCAACGCATAAAACATTTCCTGACGATTACAAAAACACACACGTAATTGTTGAAGTTTTCACTTCTATTGGCACTCCCGGAGTGCCGTTTTTTTTTTTTTTTTTGTACATTTACAAACATGGCGGCAGCTGCACTTTCGACAGTGAAAATAGATTCAATTATCACTTTTTTTAGATGGGAAACTGTTCCAAAAGTTTATTTTTATGTGGAATTCTAACGCAACAAATATTTGACACAGGTTTTGCTAGACATTTTAGGCTGAATCGGAGATTTGTCATAGGCAAAATTTACATTTATCTTCTAACTTATCTAAAAGTTAAACTTAGACCAGAAATGTTTTTATTATTATTTTTGTAATATGAAAAAACAGAAACAATGTGCGATAAAACTGATCAAAACAGTGATTCCGATTAACAGTCACAGTTAAGCTATAAAATGGTAAACAAATCAGATTTCCTAACCACGTGATCACTTTACCCAACAAAATTTTTCAGGTAATGTGGGTTCCCCGAAATCCGGGTAATCTCCGGCTCTGAACGCTGCGGGAAACTCGGAAAAAGTCACGTGATGCCGGCTCTGCACGCTTCGGGTTCCCCACGGGGAAACCTGGGGAACCCAGAGTGCGGTCCGTGAACGCGCTCAGAGATTCGATGATTAGATAAGGCAATGTTTACTGTAAAATTTCAGTGGTGTGGCGCGTGCCACAGTTGGCCACCACTGGCTTAACTTATGGAGGAAGGAGATAGCTGGAGATGCAGTATGCCGTAAAAACGGTTTGTAATATGATGCGCGTTATCGTTCAAACTTAAATGCCCTCTTTCGGCCTAAACAAAACAAGCACGTGGAACAGGAACCGGATACTTTGACATATCCCGTGCATTTTGATCTCTAAATGAAAATGATCTGCTTATATTTAAGAATCCAAAAATATGATTTCATTGTATTATGAATTAAAAACGTTATTGCTAGTAGTTTTCTCCTCTTTTGCGAAAGCACATAATTGTGTTTGGGCCCAACGTAGCGGATTTTAGGATTACATTTTTGGCGTTACCTCTAGCAAAAACACTTCATCTCTAATTTTACCCTTTACTCTATGGGCTTAACATATATATTTATTCTACGGTCCAATTCTCAACGCTGTCTTTATACATTTTGATATTGAAGAAATCTTTCACAAGACATCAATACTTTCTCCCGCTGAATTTTCCGAGGCCAAAAATACCGATATCTTATCGACAGTACAGTGTCCAGAATATACAGTGTGGAAATAGGTTATCCCAGTAATACTTAAAAAAATGCTAAAATATTGGATCCCTTAAATCTCAAACTAAACCAATGAGCCGATCACAGCGACATCTGCAGGATATTTTCTAAAACACCAAGATGATTTAGTCTATATGCTGTAATAATACGATTTTTGCTTTATTTGAAAATACATCGCAGATGTTGCTGCGATCGGCTCGCTGGATTTCAGCATCAGTGCACATTTAACACTAGAACGCCCGGAAGGAGTCGTTCCGACTCTGACCATATGATTAAATGTCAACTGGAACCAGAAATTCTTTCATAAAATAAGTTAAATTAAAACCACGCAGATTTACGTTAAATAAATCAGCCAAATAATTTTAAATAAAAATTCTGGTATCAAATATTTTTATGAATATTGAGTAAAATTTCCGGGCGTTCTACTGCTAAGGGATACAACTTTTTAGCGCTGTTTGGATAATAGATTTCCACACTATATATTCTAGACGCTGTATCGACAGGGCTCAAAATGGACTCATACCTGGACCAAGATCCAGGTAATGTGCGAAGTTTGGCATTTGACATTTAACATTTTATTAACATACATTTGACTTGTGTTCTTGGCGTCAAGCGACTGCTTATAATATATACAATATATACAGGGACGAGATAGCACACACAGGGAAATTTAGAAAACAGAGAAATACAGCCGGGAGCTCCACAAAGAGCGCGTTCACGGACCTCACTCTGGGTTCCCCAGGTTTCCCCGCGTGGAACCCGAAGCGTTCAGAGCCGGCATCACGTGACTTTTTCCGAGTTTTCCGCAGCGTTCAGAGCCGGAGATTACCCGGATTTCGGGGAACCCACATTACCTGAAAAATTTCCTTGGGTAAAGTGATGACGTGGTTGGGAAATCTGATTTGTTTACCATTTTATAGCTTAACTGTGACTGTTAATCGGAATCACTGTTTTGATCAGTTTTATCGCATATTGTTTCTGTTTTTCATATTACAAAAATGATAATAAAAACATTTCAGGTCTAAGTTTAACTTTTAGATAAGTTAGAAGATAAATGTAAATTTTGCCTATGACAAATCTCCGATTCAGCCTAAAATGGCTAGCAAAACCTGTGATACATATTTGTTGCGATAGTATTCCACATAAAAATAAACTTTTGGAACAGTTTCCCATTTTAAAAAAGTGACAATTGAATCTATTTGCACTGTCGAAAGTGCAGCTGCCGCCATTTTTGTAAATGTAAATAAAAAAATCCCGCAACTTTACCCGAAAGCGTTCAGAGCCGTTTTTACCCGACCTTACACCGAGAAACCAGTATGACGTCATTCCCCATTTTTCCGAGTTACCCGTGTTTCGGTCTCTGAAAGCGCTCAAAGATTGTGCAACGGAGCCAGCGAGACTCGAACCTGCACCCACTTACACTCGCAAGCGATTAGCGATGTGATGCCTTGATCACTTAGCCACGGTGGGCCCCGCGAAGTTTTACAATATTTTAAAAACACATAGTTTTTAAACACTTTGGTTAATTTATTTGATCATAGTGCGAAAATGACGGGCAATTAAACAAAATAACTGCAAGTATCCAGAAATATTTTTCACTATTTTCGTTCTATGCGAGAACAGTTAATGAGGAGCTTATATTATTGCGAAATAAGGCAAAACATTTCGCAAAAACTTTGCACTTTGAAAAATATATCTGATTTAGAATGTTATTATAAAAGTATGGTGATATGCACATAATTACCTTGCAGCATGCACAGATTGGAAGTTTTTCTTAAGACCATGCACTGTTAAAAATCTCCAACTTTTCTGCATTGCCACTCCACCGCTTTTATAGAATATCTCTGTTCTGACAATTGAGAATGCTGCATAATATAGTCAAGTAACTTTTTTCTAGAAAAGCACGAAAAAAAGGATACGTGGAATTAATCGCGGTAGCCTGTCTTTCTCGTTAGCCTTGGCCTGCTTTGTGTGGCGTTTTCGTGACGCGTGTCAAAGCTTTCTCCCTTATCCATGGGGCGACAAAATCTGCAGATCTTTAACAGTGTAGACTATAGCACCTAGAATATATAGTGTGGCTAAATCGGCTATCCCTGTAATAATTAAAAAAGCGCTAAAATATTGTATCCCTTAAATGTGCAAGGATGCTGCTGAAATATGAAGATTGCAGCGACATCTGCAGGATATTTTCTACAACATCAAGATATTGCTAGTCTATATAATGTAATACTAGAATACGAAAATCCCGCAGATGTCGCTGCGATCGACACTTGGGATTTTAGCTGTATCGTCGCATTTTAAGGGATACAAATTTTTAGCCCTGTTTGGATAGCATATTTCCACACTAGGTATTCTAGACGCTGTAGTGTAGACTAGCAATCGCCTTCCAGTTTTAGAAAATATCGTGCAGATGTCGCTGCGATCGATTCCTCGGATTCCCGTATAGTTCGACACATAAGGGATTCAATATTTTAGCACTTTTGTGTGTATTACTGCGATAGGCGATTTCCTTAATATTTATTATAGACGTTATATCTCGGCAAAGAAGTAGAAAAAGTCTTATCAGGAACGACTATTTCAGAAATGCAGAAATCCAGGGAATTTTCGCAATTTTCCGAAATAACGGCGGGATTCCTGAAAGATTTTTCGCTATTATTCAAACGAGATTTACCATTCAGAAGCCTATATTTTTGTGAATTTTTTCCTCTTTTTCAATATTTCGGAAAATACAGACTTCTGATTGGACACTCTCGATTTTAAAATGGAGTCAGGTATATCAGGTTAGAGGCTAACGAAAAAGACAGGTTACCGCTGATAATCTCACGTGTCTTTTTTACAGACCACTAGTATAGCAACTAGAATATATAGTGTGGAAATCGGCTATCCCTGTAATTATAGCGCCTAGAATACCTATTGTTGAAATATGCTATCCAAACAGTGCTAAAAATTTGTATCCCTTAAATGTGCGTCGATACTGCTAAAATCCCAAGTATCGATCACAGCGACATCTGCGGGATTTTCGTATTACTAGTATTACATTGTATAGAATAGCAATATCTTGCAGTTGTAGAAAATGTCCTGCAGATGTCGCTGCGATCTTCCTATTTCAGCAGCATCGTTGCACATTTAAGGGATACAATATTTTAGCTCTTTTTTAAGCATTACAGGGATAGCCGATTTCCACACTATATATTCTAGGCACTATACTGTAATACTTAAAAAAGCGCTAAAATATTGTATACCTTAAATGTGCAATGATACTGCTTCAATATGCAGATCGCAGCAACATCTGCAGGATATTTTCCACAACTGCAAGAAATTGCTAGTCTATATAATGTAATATTAGTAATACGAAAATACCGCAGATGTCTCTGCGATCGACACTTGGGATTTTAGCAGTATCGACGCATATTTAAGGGATACAAATTTTTAACACTGTTTGGATAGCATATTTCTACACTAGGTATTCTAGGCGCTGTACCACTAGAGTATAGTGTCTAGATTAAATAGTGTGAAAATCAGCTATCTCAGCACTACTTATAAAAGTGCTAATATATTGAATTTCTTAAATGTCCAACGACGCTAAAATCCAAAGAGTCAATAGTAACGACATCTGCAGGATATTTTCTAAAACTGCAAGACGATTGCTAGTCCAGACGTTTTAATGATACAATGATTGCATTGAAATTTGAAAATATACCGCAGATGTCGCATGTAATCCACTCTTTGGATTTCAGCATCGTTCCGCATTTAAGGGATTCAATATTTGAGCAATACTTGGATAGCACACTGTTAAAAATATCGTGAAAAATTACCTCTGTTTTTAAAGGCTATCTATTTTCTGACCAATGAGAACACGCCATAATCGTTTATGAAGCGTTCTCATTCGTCAGAAAATAGATGGCCTTTAAAAACAGAGGTAATTTTTCACGATATTTTTAAAGTGCAGATTTCCACACTATTTATTCTAGATGCTGTAGCTGGAGTGACGTGATGCTCTTTCCGCATACCTTCCTTGGTGTATTCGAGCATCACGTGACTCCAGCGGTCTGTGAAAAAAAGATACGTGGAATGCACTCCGGTAGCCTGTCTTTCTCGTTAGCCTCGAACAGATCCCACTCGAACGTCACTAGTCAGAATAGTGTATGCAAAATGTTTCGCAACAGCACATATATTCCCTCAAATGTGCAGAAAGTTTAGAAAATACAAAATTTCGAATAATTAATCCTATTGCGAATGCAACCTGGATCCCTGCTGCAGTCTTAGAACTTTTTACTTAAAAATAGAATGGAGGATATTCCAAATATGGGTTCGAGGCTGAAA
Source organism: Maratus speciosus (assembly GCA_963932465.1). Lineage (NCBI taxonomy): Eukaryota > Metazoa > Arthropoda > Arachnida > Araneae > Salticidae > Maratus > Maratus speciosus. The sequence goes on from OZ010797.1 coordinate 318,638,179, forward strand.
AAGTCACGTGATACCGGTAATTTACCCAAGGAACTTCTAACTGATAAGATGGAAAGCTACTACTATTTTGCCCCATGAACGGTTTCATCGGCTAGCGGGGATTTGCACTGCACGTCTACGGAGCCTCCCCTTCTTTACGCTAGAAGTTTTTACCTTGACCACGTGATCATAACGTAGATGGAATATCCTCCATTATTTTAGCCGTGTCCAGTGGCGATAACCAAAGTGACAGATGATAGACAGAGATAACTCACTGGTTACATGGAGCTCGATTCTGGGAAGGTACGAAACGAAATTCAGATCCCATCTGATCTCACCATTTTTCGTTGTATGCGAGAATATGATACAATACAATGGAGGATATTCCAAATCTGGGTTCGAGGCTGAAAAAAGTCACGTGATACCGGTAATTTACCCAAGGAAATTCTAACTGATAAGATGGGAAGATACTACTGCTTTGCCTCATGAACTCTTTCATTGGCTAGCGGGGATTTACATTACATGTCTACGGAGCCTTCCCTTCTTTACACTAGAAGTTTTTACCTTGACCACGTGATCAAAACGGAGATGGAATATCCTCCATAGTACAGCGTCTACAATACCTAGTGTAGAAATATGCTATCCAAAGAGTGCTAAAAATTTTTATCCCTTAAATGTGCAACGATACTGCTAAAATGCCAAGTGTCGATCGCAGCGACATCTGTGGGATTTTCGTATTACTAGTATTGCATTATATAGACTAGCAATACCTTGCAGTTGTAGAAAATATCCTGCAGATGTCGCTGCGATCTGCATATGGCAGCAGCATCGTTGCATATTTAAGGGATACAATATAGCACTTTTTTAAGCATTACAGAGATAGCCGATTTCCACACTATGTATTCTAGTCGCTATAACAATAGGGTGTTCCAAGGCTAACGAAAAAGACAGGCTACCGCGGTGCATCGCACGTATCTTTTTTTACAGACCGTTAGAGAGACGTGCGCTCTTTTCGCACACCTTCATTGGTGCATTCGAGCATCATGTAACTCCAACGGTCTGTAAAAATATATACCTGGAATTCACTGCGGTAGCCTGTCTTTTTCGTTAGCCTCGAGGGTGTTTTTGATGACGTGCAATTCGCTGGCTTTTCGTTTCGTACTTTCCCCAAATCGATTACAAGTAAACAGCGAGATGGGTTACTTTGGTAATCACCGCTGGGCAGCCCTTTGCGTCGAACTTAGATGTTCTCTTTAAAGTATTTGGCTACAGGTTTTGTTTTTGAACGGTTTTGAGTTGTTTCTGACTAAAGAAATTCTTCAATAGTGTAATTGGTGTTTGAGGTCCATGGCTCATGAGTGTGTTATTGAACAGAGTTCCACTGATCAGCTTTGGTTTATTAAGTTTTTTATATTGTACTTTTACTGCTATGGATAATAATGTATATGGTGGCCTTGTCAATAATAGTAATAACCTCAATCTCTTCTCCCCATCTGTTTTTTTTCGATGAATTACTGTACTAAGATAAAAATTGTACAAAGACACATAAAAGTTTATTTATGAAATTTTTAATATTTTCTGTTTTAAAATCTATCTTCGAATAGAATTAAATTTTAAATTGATTTTCTATTTTGAAATTTTCGAATCACCTGTGTATGAAACTATATAGATATGAATGAAACGATAAGTTAGTAATTCAGTGATAAATGTATTGGATAAATTTTACTTGTAAAATACTTTTATTTTTATTACTTCAATAACATTTGTAATGTTCTCACGCCGGCTACTACAATTAAAATTCAGAACAGTTCATAAAGCTCAATTTAATCAGACGAACTTCAATAATTAGAAATATTAAATATTTTGTTATATTTTTTATTTGAACTGTTACATTGTTCAAAATTTGTGGAAATTCACAAATATTGAAAAACATTTATATAGGATATATTATTTAAAATATTTCGATTAGTTGTCTGATAACTGTAACATATATATATTGTACGCAATTTAAATTTCTTGCAGATAGGATAAACATAAAAGTTTATATAGTGTACTCATGCACGAAAAATTGGATAGCATGCCATAATTTACTTGGATTTATTAATGCCCCTTATTTTTCAATTATTAAACATGAATAACAGTTATAATAATTTAACAAATAGAAGTAATAAATATTTAGAGTAAATTAAGGAATAATTATTAAATAGTATACCTATAAAATAGTTGAATTTTAGTATTATTACATTTCAACATATTAGTAGGAGAGCTGTTGAACATTTTTGAGTAGGTATTTGAGGCACCCTGAAAATTTGTGCAACACTTCTTTTGTAATGCCTGAATACAAAATCGAATGTCTGGCTGAAGGATCGTGGTCCAAAAACTGTGCCAGACAAAAAATGGCACTTGACACGTGTCTGGCACAGTTTTTGGGCCGACTAAAGTGTCTGTCATTTTCAAAATATTTTTTTCTAAGCATAAATATTATTCTGTCTCAATCTCAGCGTGCCTCAAATGCTTTTTTTGGGTAGTCAAAAAATGGCACTTGACACGTGTCTGGCACTGTTTTTGGGCCGACTAAAGTGTCTGTCATTTTCAAAATATTTTTTTCTAAGCATAAATATTATTCTGTCTCAATCACAGCGTGCCTCAAATACCTTTTTTGGGTAGTCAAAAAAAATGGCACTTGACACGTGTCTGGCACAGTTTTTGGGCCACGATCCTTCAGCCAGACATTCGATTTTGTATTCAGCCATTACAAAAGAAGTGTTGCACAAATTTTCAGGGTGCCTCAAATACCTTCCCTAAAATGCTTAACAGCTCTTGGACTATATGCATATTCTAGTATCTTAAATTGGAGCTTACACTCGATATATTTTTATCAAAAAATAGAATTCTTAAGCTTCTTTGAACTGATACTTTCGTTAGTTTTACAATTTTAACAATTGAATGGTCGCTATTTCTTTTGCATACGATCAAAAAAACTTTAACCACTCATTGAGTCTGTTTAAAGTACTAGGGGGCTCTGCCCCCTACGAGCTACGCTCGTCAACCCCTGTTCAGATACCACAGACTCTAACAGCACGCTAATTTGATCGGATTTAAAAAGATTTCGGAAGATTGAGTTATAATTTGAATCTGACAATTATAATCTGATTTAATTTTCACCAAACTTTTCTTTCTCTTTTTAATATTCACGTAAAAATACTTTTGTTAGAAATGAAATATTATGATCATCTTAAAATATCAAATGTCTCGCGCAATTTTTAAATTTAAACTGTTTTGCAATATTATTTTTTGTTCATTTTACGTAATAAGTGTAATGTGAGGTAAATGAGACGTAAATTCTCCTATTTAAGACTCCTAATACATGTTAATGGATTTATTATTTTACAATATTCTTTCTCTTTTAAAATTCGCATGTAAATATAGTTTTTATGACGTAATTTTCAATGAGTTCCTGCTTTTTATATTTTGTTTATAATAGTCACGTGTAAAATAAATTTTTAATTTGAAGCAAACATTGTTTGCGGTGTTTATATAGTTGGCAACAGTTTTAATTAATACAATTTTCTAAAATATGTAAAAAATATCTCTCGAAATGCTGAAAATTTGAATTTGAAATAGAAATAAAACCTCAAAAAATGATTCAAATTAAAAAACTAAATGCAGCCTGCCCACCGGAAAATTATGACGCATAAAATGATCAAAAAATGATTAAATTCCTATGTACAGTTTTTGCTCCTATAAAACTTTTTTAATGGAACGATTTTGTCTAACTTTGGCATTAAATATCTCTTAAAATAATTCTTCAATTTGAAAATTGTCTGCATCAGCGTGTTTATAAGACATTTCTCTATAATACTACCGATTTTCATATTTTTGTAAGCAAGTTTTTTTAATGTTAACGAAGAAAGGCCATGCTTAAGCATTCAAATTGGATGCTGATCTGCCGGGAATATCTACGCAGATTTTCATTGGTCGATTTCCAAATCAAAACTTTTATATATATATATATATATAGGATATGCTCATTTCTGGAAAATTTAAACTAGGTTTTCTTTTTACTTCTCAAATAAAATCCTGAAATTTTCCATATTTAGATTTTATTTATACTCGAGTGTAATGTATATCATACGAAATAAATTAAGCAAAGGTTATTTTACATATACAGGGTGCCCATTAAAGAAAGTCCAAGTTTCAAAGGTATATTATAACAATTTAATTTAGACTATTCACAACAAATCATACATCAAATTGAAGGTACATTAATCTAGTTTTCCTTACTAATGTTCAATTCGTGCACCTTTAGTTATAAGACACACATCCACCCTAAAATCCAGCACCTTCCTACACTGCGGTTAACTAGTCCGGAGTAATGGAAGCAATAGCCTCTTCAGTTCTGTCTCAACTCTGGCAAATCTTTTGGTGGCTGCTGAACGTAGACACGATCTTTCATAAAGCACTAATGGGTCATTCCATGGTTACGGACGTAAGACTTTAAAGCTTCATAAATAATGTGTAAAAAAAAAAAAAACTTATTACATGGATTATTTTATATTTAAGGTCGGTCCAAGGATTGTAAATAGAATATTAAATTTTGAAATCTGAAAAATGTTCCCATAATTTTTCAAAAAATAAAATCTAGGTGTTACGGACGTAATTCACAAAACAGTCAAAATTGCATATAGTTGCAGTTATTGTCGTAAATGTTCTTCCTTAAAATTCACAGGATTAACTTTTTCTTGAATAATTCATTATTAGGGTATTAGCTGTTTGAAACTGCAATTGTGAAAACAATAAAATAATTATTAATACATGGGATAATTAAATTGTTACAGACGTAACATTTGCCTCTTACGGACGTAACAATTCAATGCATCAAAATTTATTTATGAATTCTAATTCATTTATAATCCCTAATTTCTTTTATAAATTTTAAAAATAGAATATTCAAATACAAAGACTAGCCTAATTACAACTTCTACAAATAATTTTTGAAATGACAATAACTTGTTAAACTTTACCATAATTTAAGTGAAATGCTCTCAATCTCATCACTCTCACATTTTTAGTGCTAATACTTTTATTTAATTTACTTTTTATACTTAAACTGCATGTTTTCAGAAAATTCACACTCTAAGCTATAAAAAAATGTATTACATGACTTTATAAATTAAATATTATTTGTTTTATAAATAAAAATATTAGTGCTTTGGTTTCACTTTTCATGGAATGACCCTAATGAAAAACCTGTGCCGGTAGTGTACGCTTTTAAATCTTTAGCCTAGCAATAACACTTTCCACTCATGAGCCGTCACTTTGCGTTTGTTGCATTTCAAGCGAGTCAATAACAAAGCAGTACTCGAGCATGCGTTTATTTAACCCTTAAATGCCTGACTTTTCAAAAATTCTTGTAATAATGTTTTTCTTCTTTAAGGGGTCTCGGGACTCTTAAAATTGGAAAATTAAAAAAAAAAAAACATTTTCAAAACATGTAATATCTTAAAATGTATTTTATTTTAAGACAATATTTTATATTGGGATGAAATATATAAGTATGTTCTTTCATTTCATGTATTTGAAAAATTAGAAAATGCAGAATTAGCATTTACAGTGGGCTCCAAAATGGCAGACATTTGACAAGCGGAAAATCGGTATAACAGATTTACGCGCACGATTATAAAATAAATTGTGCAACTAGAAGGGAAATTTTGGGTCCTACGTATGCTTCAGATTATATTAATTACTCTGAACCTAAATAAATTTGTATTTAAAGCATTTTTATATTTTTAATGCAAAGTTGTATTTAGTTAATGCAAAATTTAGAAAATTTCAACAGTCTAATCACCTATAAAGAATATTTTTTTGAACAATAAAAAGAAAACTTTAGGTTCAGTTTATACAGACTAACATGAAACATAAATTTTGAAAATTTCATGAAAACAAATTAAGAAGTTTTTGAGATATCGTGCGCGTTATGCCCAAAAAAGTCATTAGGAGAAAATTGACTTCAAATTTTCTGAAACGCCGCTTCAGCTATTGATCGTGTATAATTCTAAAAGCCATAACTTCTGTTCTAATAGGAATTTCAAGGAAACTTTTATAACAAAATGTTCAGAAAAGATAGTAGTTTAATATCTAAAAAAATTAAAATTTCGAAAATTTTAAAGCTTTAAGAGTTCTGAGACCTCTTAATTTTTAAATAAATCATGGGAAAGATACTTAAAAAAATAATTTTGTTTTAAGTATGGTTTACGGCTAAAAAACAGTTTGTTACTAATCGGCAATACTGGTCATTAATTGAAAAAAATAATTTTCCTTGATAAAATTCTATAATATTGAACACACAAGAATTTTAGGAACTATAATAAGAAATAAATTTTACTTGCTTACTGCAGAACAAAATAGAGTACTTCGCAAGCTTCCAAACAAAACAAAAAGAACAAGTAGCAACAACTAAAAAAATAAATCTATCTTTATGCTTAAATAGCACAAGTGTTGCCATCTTCATCTTGAAAATCGATTTAATATTAATTTCAGAATGTATTTTATTGGCAACATTAGGCATTATAGCTTCAATATTATTTAATAGTATTTTAGAAGCCTAAATTGGGTATGTTGCCGAAAAGCAACACCCGGCATTTAAGGGTTAAAAGTGCTTGAGTTACTCTTTATTTGCGACTTTGAACCAACACTCTACAACGCTTACAGTGGATACTATTAAAATTTACAATTGGAACATTCTTGTAGGGACTTTTACACAGAGTATTTTACACACTGAGAATTTCGCTAAATTTTCCAGTTACAAGAAGTTCACCTTGTTTTTCGCACCAGAGTTGGGGATATTTTACCAAAAGCCACTGTTTTGGGCAGAAATTTTACACATGTAGATATGAGGTGTTCTCATAAACTTTAACTTTCAGGAATAAAAATCTGCTGAAATTAAACTTAATAAAATAACATGTTAACCCTTAACTGGAAATGTACGTCTGTCAGATGTTTGCATCTACATATCTGCGCTTAATATTTTCTCTCCGACATACCAAACTTATTTTTTATGCTGTTGTATTAAAAAATTGGTCCTGTTAATGTATTACTATTAAAGATGTTTAAGTTAACTATTTGGCAAATTATTAAGTGTTCTGTTTGTGCACGGGATTTTCCCGTTTCCGGTTAAGGGTTAAACTTATAGGCAGACAATTGCCTTAACGATTCAAAATAAAGAAAAAAAATGCTCAGCAGCGACGATTTTTTTTTTTTTTTTAACTCGGGTTTATGTTAAACTTGCGTGTTTAATTTTCTTTACCGTCCCTTGACATTTTACCTTTAACTTTTTATTTTTATCTAAATTTTACTTATAATGAATTCGCATAGTACCCATAGAACATTTAAATAAGAAATAACAATGTAGTATTTTTAGTACAAAATTTTCGTATAACATTGTCTTAAAGGGGTGCTAAGGAAGGGAGACGGTAAGGATGGAACGGTAAGAAAAATTAACACCTATTTTTTCGGCAAATAGTGTTATAAGACTAAGTGATAGCCACAATGTCCATTGATTTTTAGCAACAGTTATTTACATTGGATTAAATTTAAAAAAAATTATTTACTTCGAAAAGTGCAGGAATAAACCTTGGAGACGGTAAGACTATCAATAATGCCATAGGAGAAAGTAGGGGAATGGCGCTCACTTAAGGGAAGCTCAGAGTTTGGCGCTCAGTTTGAATACAGCATTTAAGTAAGACAAAAGTCACATATGTAGCTGTGTGAGCTGTTCACAATACTGCAGTCTGTTTGCGACCACTTTACATATTCTGTTACACATAGTGGGCTACTTTTTTTAAATTTAGGTTTTTTTTTTTATTTTCACCACTTTTTTGAAATCTTATAATTCTCCTTGACATTAAGGCGAAAACAGGGGAATTTAACCATTTCAAAAAAGTGGTGACAATCAACAAATTTGAATTTAAAATGTTGCCAACTGGCAACAATTCTTCTGGAATTCCACGCGACCGCCATTACCCGTTATCGCCATGTTGGGTTTTAATGCATTATAATTGGCGTAACAACGCACTACAAAAATAAATAAAAGCATGAAAGTACAACTAATTGTATATATTTTGTAAACATAATGAGTAAATTAATATTTGAAATTGAGTGAACACTTACCTTCAAGTTAGATGTTGTAGAATTTTATAATAAAACAACTTCAAACTAATAACGTGAGGATACAAAAATACTTTCCTCTCGACGGGCAGTAAATCAATACTGGGAACGTAGGATGAAGTTTGCTAGGTGCCGGTACCGATCGCACGCTTTTAATTCTGTTCTGTTTTGAGGTATTGGGTGAGCGGGATTACCCTTCTGAGCGTCATTACCCTACTTTCCCCTAATGATTGAAATTGATATTTAAATGCTGATTTAAATTCTGCAGTAAATTTACTGTCAAAGACTTTTAACCATTCTTTTTCTAGTATACTTCTGCATGAGAAAAAAGTTGAAAAAAAAAAATCTGGGGCTGCATCTGATGTGATTTTCTGTAAACTTTTACCAAGAGGGACGGTAAGGAATCTAAAATCCAGGGACAGAGTTAAAAAAAAATAACCGTAAAAATGTGTGCATATTAATTTTATACTACATATTGATATAAAACAATAGTCCCTGTTTCGGAAAAAATTACATCGAAGTACTTTTATTGAACAATTTTATACAGATTGCTCCAAACTTAAAAATCAGCATCAGGGATACGGGACGGCAAGGAATTTCGTGGTATATTTGGACCCCCCAACATCGTCCAAAACTTATTTATCTCGTTAATATTGTTATGCAGTCATGCAATAGAATGTTTTCCATCATGAGAAATAAAAAAAAAACAAAACAAAGAATATGTACTAAAATAAAAATTATTATTCAGGGGCTTAAAAGTCAAAATTATGTGAGGATGCCTCATATGCGTGAGATAAATAGCATGTTTGTCTGTGAGAGTATTGACTTACACGAAACTATTACTCTACCGTAAAAATACTGATTTCTTTTACAAGATATCGCCGTTAATGACGGACACATTTGTTCTGTATATTAAAAATTAAACTGAAATTAATAAACTTATCCACTCCGGCCTGTATATAAAATTCATCTGTAAAGTAGTTGTTTTAAATTTGTAAATGTTTAAGTCCTACATCAAATTTTACTATTTGAATTAAGTACAAGAATTAAATGACTAAAAAATACAACTATGCAACAGAGTGATGTAAGAAATATATTTGTAGAATTACAATCATTTCCAATTTTTTGTTGGTAAAAAGAGATTCCAGTTATAAAATTTTAAATCCATTTACTGATAACTTTTTGTAGTTTTGTAATTATGCTATGTACTCTTTTACATTTTTTTCTTTCAACTGATGTTCCCAATTTTATATCATTATCCCTGCCTACATAAAAATTATCTTCAGTATCGCAGGTACATATTTGAAAATCACTGAAATCAGTCTCATTACTTCAATCTGAATCAGGGGCGCCATTTCAGAATTTTCTTGGGGGGGGGGCAGTTTTTTTTTAGGACAGTGGCATAGCCAAGGGTAAGGTTCGGGGGAGAGGGGGGTAGGATATCCTGTTCCCTCCGAACAAGAACCGATTCAAAATTCCGTTTTAAGCAGGTTTTATTATTCGCAGGTATACTTTCAAGATACTGACTAAGGGTTTCCGTTTAAGACAGTATTCCATTAGAGACAGTTTCCATTTTACAAGTATATCTAAGGCTGTTAAAACATCCTTTCTACAGTAAACCTCTGAAGAGCATAGGTACATTTACTGTAAAACTTGTGAAAATGAAACCTGTCAAAATAAAAATTCTTTCGGGAACGGAAAAAAATCGTTTCTTTGAAAAAAAAAAAAAAAAAAAAACCATATAATTGCACTTGCTAATAAGGAGATCTGTCTAAAATGTAGTTTTTTCCCCCTGACCTTTCGACTTCTTCTTTGCAGGTTTTGCTGCAGGGGTGGGGAGCCATTTCAAGAGTTTCTTGGAGGTTGGAACTAAGTTTACTTTGAGGGGAAGGGCTTGAAACAGCGTACGAAATTTTGCCCTCTTAACGTCTTTTAAAACCATGGGATTCTTCCAGGAACATTTTTTAATTTTCGTGGAAGAATCTTAAATTTTGCCAATTGGATTTGTAAAAAATAGTCAATTTGGCAAATTAGTCGCGAAAAGAATATTACTTCTTAAAAGGACCGTGAAAAAATATTGCAAAGATCGTGGAAACAAATAGCGATTATTGCCAATCGGTTGCGGGGAACAAAAATGCAGATTTCAACATTAGGTCGCAAAATAATAAATCAAATTTGCTCATCAGTCGTGCAAAAAAATGGGAATTTCGAATATCTATTAAGGAAAAAAACAGAGAATTTTGTCAAAGGTTTCGGATAAAAATCACGAATTTAGTCAAAGAATCGCGCAAAAAATTCAAAAATTTCATCAAACGGTCGCGCAAAGCAATCGCAAATTTTGTCAGTCGGCTGCGAGAAAAAAAAACGAATTTCAACAAATGATCGTAGAAAAGAATTGCGAATTTCGTCAAAATATATCCGATAGAAATAGCGAATTTCGTTAACCGTCGCAAAAATATCGTGAATTTTGACAAATGGTCACTGAGAAAAATTGTGAATTTCGTGAATCGATCACAGAAAAAAATCGCGAATTTCGTCAAATCGTCTGAGAAAAAAATCGTGAAATTCAATCGGTCACGAGATAATCAGCACATAGACATGGTCAACACGTCAAGAAGTTTGCAAATTTTGTAATTCATAGGGATATGAAATTTTCACCAATGATTTTCTGTGAGTAAAAAATTTCCTTAATCATTTTCTGCATTCCTTTTCAGACTATGATCTAAATTCCACACAATTCAGAAATTTGCAAAACATTTGGTATCAGGTAGAGTCTGCATTAGAGATGAGTTCGGGTTTTTTTTCAGAGGCCGAGCCCGCCCGAGCCCGAAACATTTTGTGTCATCAGAGCCCGAGCAATAGTAAATATGCAATAGTAAAAAATTGCATATTATTTAAAAAAATGTTTCAAATGTAATTATCATTTGTAAACTACTTTTTACATAGAAATGACTGTTAAAAAGAAAATTTTAATTTAATATTATCAAAAGAAAAGTTTGCTATCAAATAAAAATGTACTTCATACTTAAAAGGTTTTTCTCATACCTTTTTTCTTTTAATACGAAAATCTTATGGGCACGTTAATGAGGTGTGTTTCATGAATAAATGCATGAAATTTGTAGAAATTACTCTTTATCTAGAGAATAATGGAACAACATTTATCAATTTTCTAAAAAAAGTGCACATTTTTAACTATAACCAATTCCTTCCTCATAAGTATCTCGGGATTGGCGTGACAATAATCTTAAATTAAAAATTTTAATATCCCGGTGCTTTTACAGGAAAAGAGGAAACACTGCTCGATTGCTTTCTATCGGAATAATATGGAAATTTAATTTACTTACGACTGAAACCCTGAAAGTGACTTCGTAAATTGTAGCGTTCAGCATCAGCAGAATTCATAACATAGATATAGTAATCTCTAAAGTTATATCCACATGAAAAGCGGTTACGACTTGTGTACATTGTGCAATGGCGGATCTAAGGGGGGGGAGGGGGCGATAGTCCCCCTTGGACAAAAAAGAGTTTTCAAAACGGCATTATGCATCCTCACTGGAAATGACTTGGGGTGAAGCTCGAGCCCGGCGCGACCCGAGACGGGGCGCTCCAGTTTAAATCCACGAGACTCGGCTTAGGCCAGGTCTTCTCTCATTTAGAGCCGAGCCGTGCACTGATCTTAAAATTTTCTGCAAATTCGGGTCGGGCCAGTCTTCTCTTTCTTCCAGGTCGAGCGTTGCCTGGACGTCATTCTTCCTAGAGGTCAGCACTCGCCAAAATGTCCAGCTCGGGGCTCGTCCCGGAATAAAAGCTAAACGTTCGATCCGTGTCAGACCGTATGATAAAAAGTATTGGCCCGACCGCGACCCGTGTACTTCTCTAAATTTTTTCCCCGAGCCCAAGTTGGTCTGGCATCTTACCTATTTGTTGTCCGTAAAATTTATATTTATGCTGTACATTTGTTTAGCGAAATCTTTAAAAATTTAATTTAATTTGATAAATTACAGAGATGCATATTTAAAAATCTACTTTTTTATTTCTTTGTAGAGCTTTAAAAGTGTGATTTTCTTTTATCATCCGTTTCTTTCATTCTAAACTGATTTTCTTATGGGATTTCCATTTGAATGTATTTGCGTCTAAGTAATGATTTTTACGTAGCGTTTATGTACGTAATTGCCTAAATATTCATTAATATTAATGTTTTTTCTCTATTCATTATTTTCGAACATAATGTAAAATAAAATATGAGCATAAGTAAGTGTTCTTTAATGAATAATTTTAATTGCAAAATACAGGCTGGGCTGGAGTTGATTTTTTTTAGCTTTTATACCGGGCCAATAATTTTTGTTGTGGGCTGGATCTGGAAATTTCAGCCCTGGTAAACCTCTGACATATCGAAGCCAGCTTTAATTTTTTTAAATATGCTTCATTCAGCCATCATCTGATAGCTACTGAATATATCTGGTGTCCTAAAATGGACTGACAGATTTTAAATACAATTCAATAACTTGCAAATGGCGACAGCTATTAAAAAAATACTTGAAGGAGGGTTATGCAAGATCTCAAGAGCAGGGGTGATTCTGTTCCAAATTTTCCGAAAATTTAATCCTCTCGCTGCGCATCTCGCGGTTTCCACGGCCAACGTAAAAGTGGCAAAATTTGCGCAACCCGCAATTTCCGCAGCAAATCATTTTTTTTATGACCTAATTCTATTTAAAAAAGAAACTCTTTCACAAAGCTTTTGGACATATTTGAACTCTAAAATATATGCAGATTAGAAATATGTAATAAAAGGCGCAATTTTTTAACCTATATTCATAATATATATATCTTCGCAGCGAGAGATTTAATGCATTCGGTTCCAAAAATTTAAAAAAATCATGAATCCGAAAATTCGGATATAAAAATAATTGCGAATTTTGACAAATGGTCGCCGCAAAAAATCTATTTCGTCAATCGTTCTCAAAAAATAACTTTAATTTCGCCAAAGAATCGCGGAAAAAAAGGGAATTTGGTCAAAGAGCCGCGGAAAAAGCTCGATTTGGCCAAAAGGCCATGGAAAACGCGAAATACATCAAATGATCACGGAAAACTCAAATTTCGTCAAAGGATCGCGCAGAAAACGCGAATTTTGTCAAATAACCTCGAAAGAACTCTAATTTCGTCAAAGGATCGCGAAAAAATGTAATTTTATCAAAGAATCACGAACGAGACACCTCAAAGGGTCGCGAGAAAACTCAAATTTCGTGAAAGGATCGCGGAGAAAAGCGAATTTCCTCAAAGAATCGCTTAAAATGCGTCGAGGGGAAAAACGCGAATTTTATCAAAGGGCTACAAAATTACACTAATTTCGTCAGTGTTGCGGAAGAAACGTAAATTTTGTCAAAGAATAATGGAAGAAATGTGAATTTCATCAAACGACTACGGAAAAACGCGAATTTTATCGAAGGGCTGGGAAAACATGCGAATTTCGTCAAAAAGGTAAGGAAAAAACGCGAGGAAGAGTCGTGGAAGAAATGCGAATTTTATCAAAGAGTCGTGGAAAAAATACAGTGGTCTCTTTAGGAAACAGTACACATACATACACCTATGTTTATTATTATAGGTATAATTTTGAATCTGAAATAATATACTGAACTAACTTTTGAACAAAACGGGTTAACCCAAACCGAGCTTGCATGAATCTACACTCAGCCTGAAATCGACCCGGATCGAAAACAGCTAACTCGAAATGCAACAAGAATAATTAGTGCCAGAAGGAACCCCCCCGCCCGCCCCTCTGCTGTAACATTTCAGATATTTTTTTTTTTTTTAAACTGAGAATTACCCCTGATCAGGAGTTTTTTTTTACAGCGATTTTTGATTTTAGTTTAAAATAGAAACCAGATGGCGCTGTAAGCAATAGGCGCTAAATAGGTGCCCGATTTAATGACTATTGTTTGCAGAGCCATCTATCGTTGCTACTGCAAAGCAAAATCAAGAGTCGCAGTAAAAAATCTCATGCCATTTTACATAACCCTCCTGCAAGATTTTTTTAAATTGCTGTCACCATTTGCAAGTTACTGAATTTTAAAATCAGTCGGTCCATTTTTGGACACCCGGTATCTTTTTTAATAAGTTTCAAATGATTCTTTATTGAATTACAACTCATCTTAGATATAAAGAGACAAGCGGTATTGTAACAAATTAGTATTTTTCACATAATCCTGAAAATTAAAGTATTATTAAATAATTGTTTGGGCGTGTCAGTTATGGATCTTTTACTTTAGCTTTTATCTTAAAAAATATTTAGACTGTTTTTTTCAAAATTCAGGTCGGCCCGAACCCTTCTCGCAAGAGTGAAAACTCAATCCGAAACTGACCCAAATCCGAAATAATGTATGCCAATCTGCCCCAAACCCAATGCGCTAGAGCGCAGCTAAAAATTAGAAGTCAACCCGACCCGTAGCAGAAAAGTAGATGTCAACCAGACCCAAACCCTACCTGCAGCAAAAAGTAGAAGTCAACTGGACCCAAACGCGACCCACAGCAAAAAAAGTGTAGTCAACCGGACCAAACCCGACCCGCAGCAAAAAGTAGAAGTAACACGACCCGCAGTGAAAAAAATTAGACCCGACCAGCGCATCAGATTGGAGTCTCCAAATTTCTAAAATCGCTCCCCCCTTGAGGACGCTCCAGATCCGCCCTTGACATTGTGTACAATAGAAAAATCTAAATTATTCGCAAACCGCAAACTATAAACAGAAGAAAATATTCTCTTTGTGTTAGATCTCTAAATAATAATAATAATAATAATAAAAATCTAATCGCAAAATAACCTCTGCCACAAACGAAAATCGAACTAAAAACAAATTAATTATTCCCGCCTCTTTAGTGGCGCCGCCGGCCGTATCATAGGACCGTCGTCGGCAATGCCAAACATAAATCTGTATATATGACTAATCATTTTCTTTTAAAATAGCATTCTGTTCTAATAACTAAAATAGAAAAACACAATTTCTGTTTCCCCTTCATTCTGATCAAAAAAGCAATACAATGATTTGAAAAGGAATAAGTAATTTTTAAGGGGGGGGGGAGTTCTTTTAATTTTTTCCATTCATGCATAACTAAAATTTTCAGGTTTCAGAAAGAATGAGTCCGAGCCCGAAGACTAGAATAAAAATAGACCCCGAGCCCGTGTCGGGCCCAGGCTTTCGGGCTCGGGCTGAGCCCGTCTCATCTCTAATGTCTGCATTGGGTCACGCAACCGGATTTTTTTTTCAAAGCCGACACGACCCGATCCGTGGCACATATCGAGGCGGGTTGACGTTTCTTTTTTTCATTTCGGGTCAGGTTGACAGTCTTAATCTGGTCGGGTAACCTGATTTTACCCGAACTCGAGTTGCGGATCAACTCAAGTTTATGCTATTTTTTTCGCTAGGTATAGGTTAACTTTAAGCGTTTGTGGTTTATGCTTTGTCTCTCTTTGGATGAACCGATTTTTCAAAAGGAAGATCTGAATATTTTTAAAATGAAAAAGATATATATTGGAGTATTAATGGGTGCATATGTGTTCATTTTTGTATATAAGCTATAAAATTGTAGACTACTTTTCCATAAATGTAATTAAACATAGATACATTTTCTTTCACTTTGAGTTTGGGTATGAATATTTCAGGTTTATTTTGCAGTTTGTCAGGCTAGAGTTGTGTTTCTTTTGTCAGGTTCGGATAGGGTAGAACCCGATCCGTGCGAAACTCTAGTATCAGGCTGAGGAGATTATTAAGAACATACTGTATATAATATGATTTAATAAAGCAAATGATTTGATAGCGTTGTAATGACTATGCAGTAAATATAACGTGACACTAATAATGCAAAATAAAAAACTTGAATTAACCCCTTTTTTAAAAAAAGAAAAATCCTCTCTAAATTTCGGACTAAAGGGGAAATTCACCTCGAAAATTCTAGCCCCGAGGGGGGCGAGTTTTCTTTGCTCATTTTGCACACGGCTGGGAAGCAATTAACAGAATTTTTTCTCGCATATCTTTTTTAAATTAGCCAAAATACTCATCAATGAGAAATGTCTCACCTTGAGAGTGTTGGAATAGTAAAGTCTTTAGAAAATATTTTTGATAATTATCGGTTTCCGAGCATAAAGTGTTTATTTATTGCATGTATTTTTATTGTAATAAAATCTGACAAGTTACTTTAGCTTTTGAAGAATTTATGAAATAAAAATGTTGAGTCTGACCTGTGATGACAGATAGGGATGCATCAAATATTCGGTATTCGGACATGCTACCGAATATTCGGTTAGGCAGAATATCAAACTATTCGGTCTGCCGAATATTCGGTTTGGCCGAATATCGAACTATTTGGCCAAACCGAATACTTAAAAATATCTTTTGAAAAATATTTTTAAAATTCTTACCAACTTCTATTTTTAACTGTCAATTTATAAAGATATTCAGAATAATTGGAAACAGAATCATATTTAAATCAAAGAGAATGCTGTTACATTTCTGAACAATGTCTTGTGAATAATCTGTCTTGCTTTTTCGCAAAAAGAGTGTTTCTGAAGAAAATGGAAAAAACTTTCAGATGTGATAATAGACATCAAGACAGACAGATCATTTTTGCACAAGAAAAAGGTATCACAATCCGGTTAATCAGTCAAAATAAAAAATACAGTGAATCTCATCTTATTTCAGGTCAAACTTAGATTTTCATTTGTTACTTTAATAATGAAGATATCGTAACTATATTTTCAAAAGATTTACTTTGATTTCTGTGACATATGATATCATGAGAGGAAGTGCCGGAAATTGTGTGTGTGTAAAGTTTACTTGTAAAAAGGTCTTGTTTATCAAAATGGAAGTATCTGTGTTAAGTATTATGAAAAATTGTTTTAAAAATTCATTTTTTAATACCTTTAAACTTTGAATTCCGCCAGCCGAATATTCGGTATTCGGCCCAACAGTCAAAATTCGGCTATCCAAATATTCGGTATTCGGCTTACCTGTAGTCCGAATATTCGGTATTCAGTTTACCTGTAGTCCGAATATTCGGTATTCAGTTTACCTGTAGTCCGAATATTCGGTATTCGGCAAAAATCATTATTCAGTGCATCCCTAATGAGAGATAAATTTTCTGAAATATCAAATTCCTTGGGGGGGGGGTCTACGCCCCCCCCCAGCCACCCTCAAATGGCGCCCCTGATCTGAATGCATTTCATATGTTTCTGAAGAATCTTGTTCATCACCACCTTCATGAAGTTGTTCATATTGCAACTCATTTCCATCAGAAAATAAAATTTTATGCGCGATTTCAAGGTCTATAATTTTATTTTTTATTTAGGTAGATTTTAATGGGACGGTAGACGTTTAAAAAATTTCTTTTTAACTTTCATAAAAGGCTAGTTCCATGGTTTTTTGTAGTGTAAGTCACATAGCTGATAACTGCTATGCTTGTTGGCCACCATTATTTTCGAAAAGTTTGCTTCGTCTTATTCAATTAATGAGATATCTCCGATAAAATAAGTCACATTTTCCGTTCTAAAATACTGGTAGCCAAATATCGTAGTATGTGACTTACACTACAAGTACTCATGGAACTAGCCAATAGATCTGAAATTTTGTTCAAATATACATTTCACCATAAGTATACGGAGCACCTTAAAAGAAATTTCCGATCTTATAATAATTTAAGATCTTTTAAAAAAAACTTTAAATGCCCCTTGCGTCTTAATTTTTTAGATATTTCCTCGATTTTGGATTTTAATCACGTAAACTCTATTACAAACAAATCTGTGTATCGATTTTTAAATCTCTTAAATAGTTAATATTTTAGAGGTATTTTTTCTGAATTCCATATTGATTTTCATAAAAATTCCGCCTTAATAAGTTAAAAATCAAATTTGTCTTAATGAAGTCGAATTTTAAAATGCATACAGTTCCTTTTTAAGCAATATCAGGATTCTTCCTTATCAGTTTCACGAATTTTGATCAAACATCAAGGAGCATTTCAAAAATTAAAAAAAAAGCCGAAACATCAGTGTTGAGAAAACAATTTAAAGCATATTAAAAGCCCAAAAATTGTCTATGAACAAAATTAAAACACTTGTAACTTCGCGTAAAATAATCGCATCTGGCATTCGGTTTTCTATGAATGACGTAGTACAAATTAGAGAATAATAATACACACAAAGAAATGTCGATTTTGTGGTCGATATTTGCTGAAATAAAGGTTCGCGGTCCCCTCAAGGTTCATATTTCATAGCTGCCAACCTTTACGCTTTTTTAATACTACTAAAATTTTATAGAAAATATTATCTCATTCAATCGTCTGAACAGGTACTGAACAGGTAATCAGCATTGAGGGGTTTCCTAGCTGATGACAGCTTAACACCCAGACTAGGAAATTGAAATGTCTTATGTTTTAATGAGCCATTGGGAAAAAGTTAAACTGTGGCAAAGCTACTAGAAGAGTAATAGAAGTTAACAAGAGAAAATAAGAAATTTAAGAAAAAAAGGAATAAAATTGAATTTTAAAGTTCAAACTTAAGATGAAAGAAAGTTAACGATAAATCTTAAAAATACAAGAATCTTAAAATAAGTAAAGTCAAACTGTAGTTGTATAACTACTATAAGGAATTTAGAAAGTTAAAGTTAGTACTGTTCAGAGAAACACTCACCAAGCATGGGCAAGAAAAGCTAGGGTGGCAAAGACCACAACAACCAATCAAAAAAAGGACAAATCAGGGCCATACATTTTATTTTTTTTTTTTTAGTTTTACAATTTTTATGGTCTCTATAGTATATAGAGAGGTGTTTTTTATATAAGAAAAATATATAAAAAGGTAAGAAAAATATAGATGATTAAACAAGGCTAAAATCTTTTTAAAATTTTAGTGGTAGCCAAAAAGCATAAAAGTTGGCAGCTATGATATTTGAAAAAGGAAAAAAAAATTAATTTCAACCTAAAATAATATAAAGTGCCACATACGCCATCAGACCTGTGTATCTCATAGACACATAACTTAAAATGAGTGCGGTAACTGAACTTCCTATTAACGAAATCTTAAAAATAAATCCGCAAAGATCATAATTCTTATTCTCTTCTTATTCACCCAGATAACATTCTTCGCTGCATTATCTGAATGCATTAAACAATGACCAAGGAAATGCAAGACAAGCTATGACTTACAGCCCCTAAATTGAATCATGTCTGTGTTTAGAGAATGTGTGTGTGTGTGTGGAGGGGGGTATTTGTGAATCTGTATATCTCTCTTTCGCAAGAAAAGTGATACAAGTCGAAAAAAGTAAATTTGACAGGGGGGGGGGGCAAAATATTCGAATTTTTTTTATTGTAACATGAAATTACAGCAATTTCTGGATGCAGCTATTAAAGCGCAAAACATTAAAAAAAAACTAGACGTAAAAGAGATAAGGATGATTGAATAAATTTATCCCCCATCTTTCATAAATGTAAATCTCTTTTGAGTTAACTGTTTTCTTGCGCCACAATTTGTCAAATTCCAGGCGCCTCTCAATATCGTACATGAAAAAGTATGGATTTAGGTTATTGAAATAATTTTAACTCTCGTAAATATACCTGGATTGCTCTGTAATTTTGTTATTGCCGTTTGCTATAGTACTATCGCTACTTAAAGTGAAGTGTGTGGCATTTATACTTTGTTTACCGGAACAGTCAAATGTTACGTTACGCTGAATGAATTTTTTTTTTTTTTTTTAATGTTCCACCATTTCAAATATGATGAAACTAACATGCATTTATGAAGTGCACGAAAACATGCATACAGTTGAATAGGTTATAAAAAGTATTTATTAATTTACAGGGCCACACAGAATTCCATTACATAATGGTGTACGGGGAAAACTGCTTGCAGCGTATTTTAATTATTTTACGCCATTTAAAATATTATGAAATTGATACACAATAGAGCAGTGGTTCCCAACGAGGGGCGTACGCCCCACTGGGGGAAATTCCAAATTTGTTGCTTACTCATTCTCCATCAGTTTCTTCTATCTTTTGAAAAGTATTGTTGCAGGTTAAAAATAAATGGAATGCAAGAAAATTTTTTAAAGTTTTGAATATTGAACATACATATACATATTGAATTTCAAAAATGTACCAAATGAAAACTTTAAAATACATTTAATACCAGAATATTTATACGAAAAGTTTTAAAATATGTTTTTGACATTACTTAATATTAAATCCTACTATAATTTTTCTAGGACGGTATTTTACATTTTTTTAATAACGCTTTCGATTATTTATTTAAAGATCTTTGTACTTTTATTTGCTCTGCTATATGTCACTCGAAGATTATTCTACATGTGAGATTACTTAAAAGAACATATAAATTTGACTGTCTTAAGCCTATTTAACCTTAAAAATATATGAAATATCTGAACGAGATACTATCAACTTTATAAAACTTATAAATATTAAATAGCATTAGAAAATAAAATGGGTAGATAGTAAATATATGTAGCTCTGGTGCAGGCATCCTGCATAGTAAATTAATTTACAAGATGACATAATCATTTTAAATTTTAAACTCAGATAACGCGTGGAAGACAATTAACGATATTTCGAAAGGGAAAACATAGAAAATGTGTTATGATTGAAAATAATAGCTACTTCATTTTTATAAAGATGTGAATTTTGAAATGATTCATGTGTATTGTATATTTCATAGAAAGAAATTTTAGTGTACAAAGCTTTCCCAGCAACTATTAATAAGCCACAAAAATGAATTATAAAACGTTTGAATAAATGTCATCAGTTTTAACGTTAAATGTAAGTCTCCCTTCAAGATATTTTATTAAGATAAAAATGTCCGGTCTGCATTATCACATATCACTTTTCTTTTAACATTGAGGTAAGTTAGAAAAGAACAAAAAACTCTTTAACGCAGAAAGGCGAAAATGTATAACCTCATTGCATTTATTAAAATTTTGTTAAAACACATTTGTCACAGAAGATTCACCTCTTTCATAGGTTAAAAAATGTGAAATGAATAGTTATTTTTAAGTCTTTATTATGCTTCACCGTGTGAATAGAGCTCGCTTTTTAAAAAATAAGACATAATTTACAGATTAAGAGGTGGGGGGGGGCAGTGCGACATTACTGACGTTTGGGTGGGGCGTGCCCCCCAAAAAGGTTGGGAACCACTGCAATAGAGGTTTACTCCAAGATACGTTCTGTAGAATTGCATTTACCGTTCGTTTACAAGGACACACCAGATTTGGAATATAGTGTTACATCCGAAATATAAAAAAGTATTAGCAACGACTTCTTGAAGCAAGTTTTCAGTTCTGATATAAGTTTTTAAGGTTAACTTATCTCTTGCATACTCTGGGGCATGCATAAATTCTATAGATCATATAAAGGGCTGCACACAAGAATTCGTAAGCATTACTGAATATGAATAATTATCGTCGATTACCTAAATGGGGTTATGCGTTTTCAAGCTGGATTATATTTAGTATACTAACAGTTGCTTGTAGAATATAAATAAAACTGTTAACAAAAGTATTAGTTTGTATCAAAATAAGAATCAACAGCAGATTCATAAGATTTTCTAAGCATTTATATTAACCCTTAACTGCTGTTAGCGGTCTTGCCGATCACTGCCATTTTTTCAATCCTCAGTTAACTCTTAGTTTAACAATAGACACTATTGAAACTTTGTTTCATTTGGATCTCTAATACCACTGCTAAAGACTTCTGCATAGGTGGATTTTAATTATAGTCCAGTACATAAAGTTTAGTACAGAAACGGTGTTTTATAAGTTAATGTAGTCTTTTATTCACCTTTCGATAAAGCTTTCTTAGACACCAGTCACAGTAACTATGCCACTATATCTGTAAGTGCAGTTAATTCGACGTTAGTCGCAATCCGTCGTAAGCTATCTAGGAGATACACAACGTTTAATTAGACGAAAATGTTCTTTATTTAAAAGTGGAAGACTTCATTATTTTTAAGACAGCTATAATATATATGGTAGGTATCCGTCAACGAATTCTTGGTATATTTTGAATAATTGTATTATTGTCGAAACGTAAAGCGGTGTAAAACATTGTTTTCGTTTGTTCGTGCAACCTTCGCAGAATTTGCGGAGCGCGGCGTTCCACGTGTCCGCCCGATGTCCTTACCTACGTCCCTTTTGCCGAGACTCTAGCGGAGCCAGGAAGGAAAAAAAATTTAAAAATTGAAACCGGAAAAATTTTAAAGGAAAATTAAACAGATTGAAAAGTGGGGATGTTTCCAATTTCCTAGTTTGGGTGTTAAGCTGCTATCAGCTAGGAAACCCCTTAACCCCTTGGGGACGAGCGACACGTATACGTGCCGGAAATAGGCCTAAGAATCCTTGTTTATCCTCACCAGTAAAATTTTACTGTAAAATTTGCCTTATTTAATCCGAGCATTTTCCCGATTTGAATAGGCACAAACTTCTGTTTTTTAAAACCGGTAGTAAAGTAATAAACATTTCGTAAAAGGCTCCCGTCGCGAAGGGGTTAATGCTGATTACCTGTTCAGTTGGGTTCGAGGCCCTCAAGCTATCCCACAACCGCAGCGGTTTCGAACTCATTAATTAAACACTGATTTAATGGTACGCGCTGTAAATTATCTAAGAGTTACACAAATTAGCCAGCATTTAGAATATTGAATTTGCGGAACGCAGCGTTCCGTGTGTCCGTCCTAGGTCCTCACCTATGTTCCCTCAAGCTATCGCACGACCGCAGTGGCTACGATTTCATTACGTCAAGCACCGATTTAATGACACGCGTTATAAATTATCTAAGAGTTAATTACACGAATTTGATAGCACTTAGAATATTGAATTTGCTAAGGGCAGCATTCCGTGTGTCCGTCCGAGGTCCTTACCTACGTCTTCTGAAGCTATCGTACGACCGCATGGTCTTCGAGCTCATTATTAGCTCATATCGCAACTGCCACGGATGAAAGATAAAGTAAATTTAAGAAGAGTAGGTCTGTGAGAGGAAGGGAGAATTCCAGTTCAAGATGTAACGCACAGGTCGCGAAACCTATTGGCATACAGAAATTATTTTAACTCGAGATGTGACACTTTTCTTGACTCACGCAACTTGCTACCCCAGCGAAATTTATAACTCTAATCACAAGAAATGTCTCTTTAAAACGCATTCTCGAAAAACTATAAAAAATAAATAAGTTTCTATGTTTACACTGATAGATCAATCGAATGTTGCGGCAAAACATCATTATTTTTTTCAGAACAAAATTAAAATTTAACTTTTACCGCTAAAGCTAATGCCCCGTACAATGTTAAACATTATGATGAAAAAATGTTTGCGAAATAAAGTAATGAATTGTAAAAGTGTCATTGTAATGATCTTAATCTAGACACCCCTTTTCTTAAGCACGTGAATTTTAAAGTTTCAATCACATTCTGCACGCAAACCAGGCCTCTTCCTTGGACATATTGGAATAAATACAATATCCTCTTGCTAGTTATTCTAAGAATATCCTTTTACCAAATTGAATACTATATTGTAAACATTTATAATGGAAAAAAATCATTAATATTATACATTCATCAGCATGTGTTTTCCTGTATGTTATATAGGAAAAAATTGAGTGAAGAATTTGCAAAACAAATAAAATTAATTCTACATTACGATTAATTAAAACGAGACATTTCCAAGCATGTTATTTTATACGGGTGAACTATGATAGTTATTGATGACCTGGATGGGAGAAAATGTCCAAGTATCTATCACTTTCTTACAGATCATAATATGCATTCCACATTTATTTGTACTCTAAACTCGAATGAAAGTATTTGTAACCAATCCATTTGTAATGATCGATATTAATTAAATGAAACCGCACCCATCCATCGTCTAATGTAAAACCGTCTAAGGATATAAATTGCACAAAGTATTCTCTTTAACCCTTTCCTACATAGAAAAATTCTGTTGTAAAATGATGACAGACACCAGAGTTTATAAACGACATTTTTAGAAATTAGAAACTTTTTACTTTAAACTTTCATTCTAAAAGCAAAATTTCATTAAAATATTCTTGCTGCCGTTTGCAAGTTTGAAATTAAAATTAAGTGGTCCCGACGTGGAACCACGGCGTCGCAGTAAGTAAGTTCAATTATAAGAATCCAGGCACTCTGCTGATAGCAGTCCTTGTGAAAAGACACGAGGTCGGTGCTTTCGGGAAATGACCCCGGTGGAATATCTCATTGGATGGCTTTGATCTCAGTCTGTTACCTACGCCAATTAAAGCAATTTATGTACAAACTGCTTGTTTAAGTGAAAATGACACAAGCCACATCTCCAAAACCCAGTTTATAATGTATATACAGTATTCCACAAAAGTGATGGTACAGTAAGTGTTTTTCGTACAGTGATGGTACAGCAAGTGTGAGTGGAAATATAATTGAATTAACAAATCAGAATTGCTTAATAACAGTTTTTGCTATATTATACAAGAAAATTTCAATAATAATTTCCTTTTGAAAGTTTCAAAATAAAATTACATAAAATATAAGCTTAAAATGCATCCACAAAAGTCAAGGTACAGATCGAAAATTAAAAAAAATATCAAAGAAAATCCTTTTCTAATATTTAGTTGCATATCCGTTCATTTTCAGGGTTGCTTTAAGTCTGTTTATGACTGATTTTACCGGTTTTTCTGCAATATTTTTCTTAATTTCATTCCATTCCACAAGTAAAACACTTTTCAACGATTTTTTTATTACATCACAACTGTTCACTTGCTGCTGTAAGATACTCTATAAATGTTTAATGGGATTTAAGTCTGGATTTTGTGAATGGGGATGCGAGGATGGCATTGTAGAACAGCCATAATCGGACTATATGAGTGCTTGGGATCATTATCTTATTGGAAGTAACAATCCTGAGAGACACCTAACTTTAATGCCTTGTCCTCCAAATTTTATTTAAAATATTTAACTATTCAAGTCTGTCCATCATAATTTCAGTGAAATCTAAATTTTACATCCTGAAATTGACATACAGTCCCAAGTCATTACAACTCCTCCAGCATGCTTTGCGGTCATTGTCGCATAACTGGGATTCAATGCATGATCCTTTCTCCTCCAAAGTCTAATTCGTCCATTTATGCTGAAAATATTAAACTTAGATTCATGTGAAAAAAATTATGTGTTTCAAAAATGCATATAAAGATTTTATCGCAAACTCTATTCTTTTCTTTCTGTTGATTGGAGAGATGTGCGTTTTTCTCTTTGCAGATCTTGATCTAAACTCAGCATTATTAACCCTGTTGGTAGATTCGGTATGTATTATTTGATCGTCATACTTTTGCCATTCTTCTGTTATTTTTCTTCCACTAATTGAGGGATTTTCAGAAATGTAGAGTGCTATTATTCTAACATCTCTCACTGTTAATTATTTAGGAAGACCGTTTCAAGCTTTATTTACAATCTTTTTTTTCTGTACCTATTAATTACCTTTTTCTTTATAATGGAATGGCTTCAAGAAATTATTTCAGCTATCTTACTATAAGATTTATTCTTTTTTTCCATGAAGATTAACAATTTTGTTTCCTTTAATGTAACTTCTTTTTGCGTAACTTTTAAAATTCATATAGGATATCTTCTACTGAAAGAACAACAAATGCATTTACATATTCTATGGATTCTGTGGGAGTGTAACTGTGTTCAGTAAAATATGCAAATGAGTGAAAATTTTAAAAATTTTACAAATGTACCATGACTTGTGTGGAAGTATTTTTGAACTATAATAAGTTTATATTATTTTTTCAGTATGTTAAAGAAACATTTCTATTAACATTTTATTGCATAACGTAACAGAGGCTGCAAATTAATTATTTAAATTTATTAACTAATTTTTATTTCTATTCATTACGGGGAATTTTGCATATTTTTTTAGAACTACTGTGTACCATCACTTTTGTGGGACACTGTATATATATTATAATCTCCCGAACTATCCCAAGAAATTCTATTTCCTTTCCCTCCCATCAAAGTTTAAAACATTTAAACATTTTTTTTTCTCTGCTCTGTATCTTAGATTATATTAAAATCCCACCTCCTCTCTACAAAATTGCGTTTTCCTTTTTCCACTATCCTTACATTAGCCACGCCAAGTTTAATGTTTATAAAACTCTTTTTTTATATTTTTTGTGTCCAGTTTTTCTTTGTAAGGACAGTAAAATAAAACAATCAATCATTTAAGTTATCCGCAACTACTAGAATCTCTGCTGCCCCTTGAAATATACCAAGTGATATTTGTATGTCTAATTTTTATTAGAAGAAATTATACTTTTAGGAATAATTCAAAAATTACTAATTAAGCCACAGTTTCACTAAACTTCATTCTTACACTGCATTAGACAGAAATGAGACTTAAATTAATAGGAATAACTAAAACCAGTTCTAAATAAATGATAATTTAGAAAGCATTTTGAAGATTTTATGCTCATTTCAATATTGATTTGAATTTTTTAGAAACTATCTTCTTAGCACGCATTTTCATCTTAAAATTAACCATCGTGTCAGATTCCAAATTTCTTGTCCAATTGTCTACCATCTCTGTGGTGATAGTGGTACCAACATAAAAGGCCTATTTTGAAACGGTGACCGTCACCATTAATTTGTCAACATTCACTTTGAAATCCGTTTGGTGTTTCGTAATATTCCATTGAAAACGTAATTTAGAAAGTTTTTAAAGACTTTTTTAGAAAGTTTGTTGTTCCAGCCAATCCAAGATGATAGTGACAACGGCATAAAATATACCTGTGTAGGATCGGAATTTGAAACCATTCATTCTCAGCCATTACTTTTGAATAGGTTCATTATATTTTGAGATTGTATCGAAATCGTAACTTAGAACATTTTTACAACGCTTTTAGCTCTTTCCCTTCGCTTGACCCCTTTAAAATTTCGAATTTGTTTTCGACTGTTCTTGGAGGACATTTATATTTTATAAGTAATTACCATCCTTATTTCAAGTTTCTAGCTTCTTCAGTATCTCAGAAATCGCAACTTAAAGTTTTTTGCTACTGCAGCCTTCTAGAAGTAGTGGCAATGACAGAAAATATAGCTTATGTTTGAGCAAGTACTATCACCAACAATTTGCTAACATTATTTTTTAAATCGGTATTTGGTATTTCATAAGATTACATAAAGATTGTAATTTAGAGCGCTTTTCGCTCACTCTATCCTTTAAAATTTGGAATTTTCTTTCGACGGTTCTTAGAAAGTGTTTGCATTTTTAAGTAATTTCCATGTCAAATATCAAAATGTGTAGACACCTCAGTGTTCCAGAAAAACTCATTTTAAAACATGTTTTGCTCCTGCAACACCCAGGTGGTAGTGACAGCAACATAAAAATTAGCGTATGTTGGAGCAGGGATTGTCCCCATTAATTTGCAACCATTACTTTTGAAATCGGCTTGATATTTTCTGATATTGCATAAAAATCACAATTCAGAACGCTTTTAGACCGCTTTACGCACATTTTCACCCCTTTTTTTAAATTTCGAAATTTTTAGAAACTTTTCATCGAGAAAATATAAATCTTATAATTAATTAGCAGGCAAAATTTCAAGTTGCTAGCCCCTGCAGTATCACAAAAATCGCAATATAGAACGTTTTTTGCTCTTGCAACCCCCAGGTAGTAGTGACACCAACATGAAATAGCCTTTATTAAAGCAAGTTCTGTCAGCATAAAATTTCAACCATTACTTCTGAAATCGGTTCGATACTGAAATTGCTTACAAATCGGCTTTTAGAACGCGCTTTTCACCCCTTTTTAAATTTTTAATATTTTAAGAAATGTTCCTCATTATTTTTTAAATCGGTTCAGCACTTCCCGAAATTGCGTAGGAATTGTAATTGAAAACGTTTTTTGAACGCTTTTCCCGTATTTTCCCAACTTTTAAGTTTTGGATTTTTTAGGAAATGTTCCTAGAGATAATTTCTATCTTATAAGTAACTACCATCCCAAATTTTATGTTTGTAAGCCCTTCAGTAACGCAAAATCGTATCTTTTGAACGGGTTTTGCTCCTGCACCCCCTTTTGTTTAGTAGCATAGACATAAGATATAGCCTATGTTGGAACAAAGAATAATACCATAATTTTGATACCATTACTTTTGAAATAGGTTCGATAGTTCCAGAGATTACAGCCTACAAATAAACAAGAAACTTACTTTACTTCTTTATGTATAGATTTAAAACATTCACCTGAGTCGATCTTTCAAACTGATTAAGACAAAAGTTGAAAATTCTTTGTAAATAAAAACAAGAAAAATCATGCGTGAAGTATATGAAAAACTTTCTAACACGTTTATAATAATGTAGCAAATCTGCACCATTTAATAAGTTAAAATATCCTGTCTGATTATACCATATTGACATGCACAACACATTTCAAAACCCAAACTGAGCTGTATTCCTGAACATTCGGAAAAATATCCAAATTCTTTGAGCAGCCCTGTATAGGATATATAGATTCTGTATCTATTAACTACATGAAAGCCAAAATTTAGTTCATTTAAGAAAAACATATTTCAGTTGAAAATTTCCTTTCAGTAATTTCTGCTAATAAGGAAAATGGCACCTGAATTCTTTTGTGCAGCCCTGTATATAACGTATGGAATTTATATAGAATGAGTAACTTGAATAAAATTTAAATTGCAAACCGCAAACCGAATTTTAAAACGCTCTTCTAGCAATTATTACTCAGGCAGTACTTTAACCGATTTCTTTTAAGTGTCCCTGTAAATAAACGACAAATGAATGCCCTATTCTATCGTTATCATCTTGTAGTAGAACTCGGTGATTTTTATCAGTTTCTATACATTTGGAACAGGGTAATCTCATTAAAATACCCTGCAAAGTATTTTCCCCCATATACAGTCGACGCTCGTTACAATGACCCCTTGCGTGCCGAAGAAAAGGGTCGTTATAATGGGTGTTCGCTATAACGAAAGTGAACGAAAAAAACTCTAAACAGGCGCAGAAAAATTAAGTTTTCAAAGGAAATTATATAATACAATATTATTACAAAATTTTGTTTACTTTCGTATCAAATAAACATTGACAATGAAAAATTATTTTTAAAAATCCAATTAACCCCTTAATTCTCGCTCCCGTCATATTCACGGGCTGTGTCTTTTACGCAGATTGTTTGATTCCCACCAGTTTTATAAAATAGTGAAATAGGCTATATTTTAGTATCGTCTTACCTGTCATTAAATAAGGTGAATATTTCTTTTTCATAAAAGTGGTGCCAATAAGCAATTTGAATTTTTAAACAGTAATTTAATTCGAGCGTTAAGGGGTTAAGAGAAGGCTTATGTATTTCTAAAGTAAAATTTAAGGTAGATGCTAAATCACAAAGTTACTTACGTATTAATATTTATTTTCTACGAAAATAATTTGAAATTGTGTTTTGGCATTTTCTTAAAACAAAATTTTCCATCTCAGTTAGTGATAAGTAATTTTCTGTGTTTTCTTGTCTTTCAAAAAAATGTTTTAAAGTGTCAATAGCATTTGAAACACTTTTCACAGGTACCGATTTTTTTTTCCAATAAAAGAAAATGGTAATCTTTTCTTGGGAAAAAAATTCGGGAGGAAAGGTCAGTTCGGTCGCTGTATTGGGAAGCCGGCAGTTGGCCGGTCGTTATAATGGCTGTAAAAATAACATACCATAAAGGGGATATATTTCCCGACATTTTGCATCGGTCGTTATAATGGAACGGGCACTATAATGTGCGGTCGTTATAACGAGCGTCTACTGTACTATAATGTGATGGAATTATTTTGAGTGTCCGTGTGCATTAACTATTAATCCTACATACTTCGTATGCAATACCAAACATGCTTTGGTGACCCTAATTAAAGTTTATCAATTGCATGTGAATCCGAGTCTATTTACGGGAGTTAGAGCGTGGACAAACGAACGGACAAACCGAATACATAAACACATTTCAACTTTGTTGAAAAGTGTTATGTCCATTTATCTAACTACACTGCTCAAAACAATTAAAGGATATTGCAGTTTTAGGTGGATTTTGTATCTGGTAAACTGTTTAGCTGATTGATACATGGTCGACAGACATAGTAGGTTATATGAGAATAAATTACACATGTTTGGCAGAAAAAATTGCATTTTATTGCGCATTTGTGTACTAAAGGAAAAAAAAACACAATTTGTGCATAGGAGAAAAAAAGAATAAGAAAAGGTGTTTTCTTCAAAGAAAATCATTTCCAGTAGGGGGTATGGTTTCCACGGGCGGCGAGCAACGTGGAACACCTTTGAGGCATGGACTCAATGAGGCTATTAATGACGAGTTGGGGTATTCTGCCCCACTCTTCCAGAAGAGCTCTTTCCAGTTCTTGGAGAGTTTGTGGGGGTTGTTGGCGGCCAGAAACTCGTCTTCCTAGAGCGTCCGAAACGTGCTGGATTGGATTCATGTCTGGAGAACACGCTGGCCATTCCATTCGAACGATTCCTTCCTCGAAAAGGAAATCCTCCACCAGGTTTGCACGATGTGGACTGCAGTTATCGTCCATTAAAATGAAGTTATCACCGATTGCTGCAGCGTAAGCGACTACAATAGGTCTGAGGATCTCATCCCTATATCGGCGACCAGTCAGAGCTCCATCTCGAATGATGTAGAGGTCAGTGCGCCCGTCAATGGAGATGCCACCATACACCAACACTCCTCCACCGCCAAATCTGACACTTTCGTGCACGAACGCAGGATTATTCCTACTGCCACGGTCCCTCCAGATGAAAATACGCCTATTATCCGCATGCACAGAAAAACGGGACTCGTCAGAAAACAGAATATTGCTCCATTCATTTCTCCTCCAGTTGATATGCTCGGTTGCCCACTCCCTGCGGTCGAGACGATGCCTTGATGTTAATCTAACACATACCATCGGTCGACGAGCATACAGACCTACAGCATGGAGCCGGTTTCGGACAGTCTGAGTTGAAATCGTGGTGCCTGTAGCCGAGCGAAGGTGTTGTTGGAGAAGAGTAGCGTTCATGGTTCGGTGTCTCCGAGCTGTTAACGCTAAATACTGATCTTCATTGGGCGTTGTTGCCCGTCTACGACCTTTCCCTGGTCTTCGGCCTGCACATCCACTCTCCAAAAAACGGTTCCAGATCCTAAAAATGACACTTTGTGACACTCCAATGGCTTGCGCTACTTCGGCTTGAGTTTGGCATCCTTCTAACCTACCAACAATTCTCAAAGCTTCTGAATCTGTCAAATGACTTCGCTGAGACATCGTACTCATCGAAACAAAGCAATCGCTGAATGCCGATCATCCTTGTCTTCATTCTCTTTTACCCAGTTGAAAGTCAAATTTCATTCGCTGCCGCTGAAAAGACGTTTTTGACGTCGAACTCAAAATTTGCATACTCCACAGTTTGAAAACCAGAAAAATTTGCATTTGTGATTCTCTTCTTCTATTTTCGGCAAAAAAATTTCGTTTATATCTTTATTTTATATAAAACTTCAAATATCCTTTAATTGTTTTGAGCAGTGTATTTAACTCTGATTAAACGGCTATCTAAATGTTTAATATTAGATGTAAATTTCCAACTGGGCGAAAAATGTCCGGACCAGGATTCGAACCAGGTATCTCCTGGCTGAAGACGCCAGTGCTCTGCCATCTGAGCTATCCCGGACGAATCTGGTGGAACTCTTTCACCCAGCTAACCTTATGATTTATTTAGCAATTAGAATAATTGTGTTAAATTTAATCTAGTGTAAATGTTCAATATTTTGCTGAGATACCTAGATAAGATTAAGTGCATGTCAGATTTAAAAGAAAAATCGATCATTCATAACATTCAGGTAAAAATATCTTTCCAGTGAAAATTGCCCATAAAATTTACAAAAAAAAATCCCTGCCGGCTCGGGCCTACAGTCGGAGGTAGATTTCGATGTTAAGTACTAAATTCTCCAACAAAACTTAAATCAAGATTAGAGATAAAACCCAGTTTCTTCACAAAGAGCGAGCTGTAGGGAGCTAAACTTTTTGTGAAAATTGTAATATACACGAATACACACACACATATATATGGAATAGGTTTAAAAAATGGCTACAAAAAATTCAGAGAACCTTAAAGTGTTAAAATATGTTAATATTTCCATAGTCGGGTTTTTATCAGGTTTTAATACGTTTCTTCAAACTTACATGGCGTTACATATTCACCTGCTGAGGTCCATTATATTTCCAATATGACGCAATATACATATTTTTTTAATTCGTCAAACTATTTATTTTGAGTTTTCATGCTGAAATCTTGCTCTAGGAAACTTATGACGTAATATTCAATTTGTTTTCAATTTGTCAAACTATTTAATTTTACACGTGAAAATGTTGCAAAAGAAAAGTAATTGCTGTGGTGAGAATTTTATTTGTTTTTTTTTAATTGTTGGCAACTGCTATAACGAAAAACTTTTATTTTTTTTCCTGCCATTGTTGTGTAACAGCTGGTTTTATCAGAATCATGTTAAGACAGTATTCAAAATTTTGAACCCTCCCCATTTCTACAATCTTGGGCCGATTTCGCCCATTTTCAATCCCCGCCGAGATATTAGCCATCTCAAAGTTGTTGGCGAGGTTGAAGATGATTCGTGCATAATTGCGACTTTTATCGTGCGGACAAAATTTAGTACATACATATATATATATATATATATATATATAAACTTTTTAGGTGGGGGTGGTTTTGGGTTCCTGGGGCCCTATAATGAAAAGTTATGAAGGAATTTTTCAAAAGTCGCACCATGGTAACGACTGCAATAGGTAGTATTTCTTACGAAATCTACCTAAAAAAGGAAATGCTGTAGTACCGTTTATGTACCGAAGTGCTGTAGTATCCTACACTAATTAAGGCTATGTTATTACGACATTACCTTTTGAAAAATATCTGTCAGCTAGATACGACTGAAACAGAATAAAATACAGGTCCAATCTATTAAAATTTGCAGAAAAAATTATTAGACCATGTCTCGACTCAATCTTCGGAAAAAAATTAAGCCCGAGCATAGCCCTCCCCAAGTCGTCTTAAAAAAATTAAGCCCATTTCCAGGCCAGCCTGAGTCTAACAAAAGAAAATTAATCCAAGATCAGCACGCATGTACGTTGAGATCCGTCCAGTATAAACCTGTAATTTATTTTATCAGGTTCTCCCAGTCCGTCGTGTAAATTCTGGCGCCGTGCCTCTGTCATTTTCATTATTGGAAGCATTTGGAAACTGGTCGATAAAATACCATATCAGACTGCATGCTATTAAAATGAGACTTCGGAAAATTGTTCTAAACTATTGTCAACTTCGCTTTACTAAATGTTAGTGTATGAACTAACAAAGATAGAAAACTATAATATTCAATAATTTATTTGTTTCAAACGTAAGATATTCCTTGTAATAAATAAATGTTGGTCATTTTGGAGACCGGTGTTGTGCTATTATTACCTTTTAATGAAACTTCCAATCAAATGTTGTATTTACGTTAAATGTTTAATGAAATGCCAACATTGTAGAAATAATGACGATAAAAGACAAAATACTTTTTGGCAATATTAGCAAAATGTAAACATCTCAATGTTGAGCCAATCTTTTGCACGAATATTCCAACCAATAGAAACATGTTGTTCCACTGCTGTTTTTGATATGAGTACTACATGATTTTTTTTTCAGTTTCTTTTAATTACGAGATTCGCAAACTACGAATATAATTTTTAGAGTCAAGTACACTATATAGGAGGTTGTTGGGTGAATAATGGACAATCATTGATCCTCGAGATATTTTTGGTCGTTAGCAAAATAATCTGAACACAATTTGCAAGTTTTGTTATACTATTAATTTAAAAATATATATATATTCCAAAGAATTCTATTTTTGAAATTAATTTATGAAATTTTAGATGGGTAGCTCTTAAAATTTAAATTATAGCAGACATTGATAATTATGTTAAATGGATGTTATTTACATTCTATAATTTTTATATCGTTTTGAAATCAAAGAACAAATTTTCTTAAGTAGTTGTTTTATGCATTATATCTGAACAGAAATTTTGCTTTAGATTACTAGCAGAAGACATTTCCAAAAAACGACAGTTCTGAGTGTTAATATTTCCACAAGAGATAGCATTGCGGTTTCTCTTTTTGGGGGACGTGATACAATTAAATTGTACCCGCTTTTTACACGGTTGAACTTAAAACCAGATTTTAAATACTTAGATCTTGATTTATTATGAATTAAACATATTAATGCAAGGATAGTTTCAGGATTTGTTCACAATATGAAGTAAAATGGATGCTTTAAAGAAAATGTTACTGTGTAAAATGCGGTTGTGCAGCAGATCTGCTACTATATTCAAATTTTAATAAATATATGCAAGTGAGAGAATAAAGTCAACCGAAAAGAGCTTCCCTTTTTTGAAAAACTTTTAAAATGATTCGCAGTATCAGTTGTCAAGAGGAAAAAAAAATCCCGGACATGGCAACACATGAAAAATAGATCCATTTGTAGTAAACGTTGAAAATACACAAACGTATGAATGAGAAACCTCATTGATTTGTCTTCCAATAAGTCTCGAAGCAAAATTCCAGGTATCCATACCAAGGACCCATTTTTACCCGACTACGGCAAAGCCAAAGGAGGGTTATGATTTTGACAGGCTATGTATGTATGTATGTATGTATGTATGTATGTATGTATGTATGTATGTTCATCTGTTCCCTCGTAACTTCTAAACCACTAATCAGAATTCGACAAATGACATATCATTAGAAGCGTCTTAATTGTCCGCTGGTTATAGGCTATATAGATTTTCACCAAATTCAATGTGGCGCCTTCTAGCGGACAAAATATACAGAGTAAAAAAATAAAGTTAAGCTAGATATGCCGTGTTTGGTATCATTTTAAAGCGCTTCACTTCAAAACCATAGAGGGTTTGTTTATAAGTGCCTTGGATCATAATAAGTTGCTTAAAAATCCACATGACAGTCAATCGTTAGCAGAATTAGATAGATTAAGAAATCTTCCTAGGTCATCTTAATACATGAAACCTTCAATCTACATTACACATTTACACATTACACTAACGACCTCATCCACTAATCGGTCCATTACCC
Organism: Maratus speciosus; assembly: GCA_963932465.1. Lineage (NCBI taxonomy): Eukaryota > Metazoa > Arthropoda > Arachnida > Araneae > Salticidae > Maratus > Maratus speciosus. The sequence continues at coordinate 318,673,507 of OZ010797.1, forward strand.
ATTTGCTGCCATCGACGGATATGTGCGTCACTACTACCAAATACTGGAAGCGTCATACGTCAAAAAATAAAGTTAAGATAAATATGCCGTGTTTGGTATCATTCAAAAGCGCTTTACTTGTACATTTTGAATATATCTATATATTACTAGCATTTGCTTGTGACTTTACCTGTATTCATGGGGTACTTTTATACTTTTTCAGCGTAGTTTTTTGTCGTAGTTGGGTTTTAGTTTTTTTACTTTATCTTGTTGTTAACACTTTCCAACAAAGTTGAAAAGTGTTTATGACTTCGGTTTATCTGTCCGTCCGGCCGTCTGTACGCGCTCTAACTCCCGTAAATATACTCGGATCGTTCTGAAATTTTTAGATGTTTGTGACCTCTACCATAGCACGAACCCTATTGCAAATGAAGTTTGTAGCATGCTTAGTTCATTTACAGGGACAGTCAAAAGTTTTCCGTTACATTACGGCCTATGGGGAAAAATCGTTTAAAATGATTTTTAATGATGGTAAATGCTTTCAAACATAATCTATATATATAAAAGAAAGTCTGGATTTTGTATTAATTAACGCGCAGCCAAAACTACTGAACCTAAAATCTTGAAAATCGGGGTAAAAATAGTTCTTATGGCATTGAGTGCCGCTAAGAAAGGATTTTTCAAAATTCCACCCCTAAGGGGGGTAAAAAAGAGAACGAACTTTAAAAAAATTCATTAAAAATCTGATTTTATAGTTATTTTTCAACTGATAACATATTTTGGTGTATTTTTGTATGCTGAATCGAATGGTACTAACTAAATTCTTTTAAGCCCAATAGTTCGAGAGATATTTCATATTTTTCTAATTTGGCACTATCTTTGGCACCAAAACCTGAATTTTGCAAGTGATAATTTCTAAACTCATTCTCTTCATTCTGTTACTATAGCGATGGGAAAAATTCAAATTGAATAATTTTTTAACCAATCCTTTTGGTTAAATAAAAACTACTTCGTCAATTAGAAAAAAAAAATTCAAACGCCTCAAAAACTAAAACTAAAAAAAAAAAAAAAAAGACTGTGGTAGTTTTTCGTTCTAATTTTCGTCGCGATACCATGCCAAAATGTATGGTATCGCGCCATTTATTCCAACCCTAATCTGCAAACGATTTTTATTACAAACCGTGCCACACATTAACATTTGCTAATTTTATTGAACGTGAATATTTTTATGCAGGATGGAATTTATTTTATTCCATCATAATCTCGCAAATCTTTTTAATTTGTTATTTTTTTAATAGAAAATATTTATTACTGATACTGATATAGATTTTACCATTTCGCAGTTATCTGATGATGAGGAAGCTACAATAAAATTATTTCAGAAGTTAGGAATGATACATATAAAAATGTTTTGTTCAAAAAACCATGAATGTCTTCATTGAAAGAATGAAATGTTTACTGCAATGTGAGACATACGTATTACGTACGCCATGCTTCAGTAGTAAAAGACATTTACAATTTCAAGACTGCAGTTTAAATTGACTATTTTATTACTTGCAAAATATTTATTTATTCTTATATTTTAAGTATTTATTTTGGTACCCGCCGACCAATTTCGCCAAATTATATAAATCGCCAAACCACTCGCGAAATTACACAAATTGACAATTTTTATTTTAAATAACGAAAGAACAAATAAATTAGTATAACATTAATAAAAATACATTTAAAACGTCGAAATAAAAATCACCTGATGACGTAAATACGTGTAACTTGCTTAAAGTCAAGTGAATGTGACATTTTCGATCAACCATTATTGGCATTTAATCTTATAGTTTGGCAATAGATTTTTGGTCGACGGGATAACCAAGTAGTACCATTATTTTTATTGATTTAAAAAAATGGTAGGTCAAAGTCTGTAATTTTCAAAAGTTACATTTTTTAAATGCTCATTTTTTATGAACATTTTTTTTTTTCAAATGTATCATTTCATTTTTGTGCCAACTATTACGCTTGGTGACAATGGTGTTGGCATAACAGGGAAATACCAAAACAGTTACTGATTTTATTTCAAATGTAAAGAAAAAAGGTTTAATGAGCAATAAATATTGTAAATATGACTATAACTCAGATTCTACTGAACAGAATTTTGTAGAACTTACTGTTAAATAGTAAATTTGATTTATAAATGGTTTAATGTAAAAATCATCATTCTAAGTTGCTACGGGAGTTTTAAAATTAGGTGAACTCGATTATGAAAGATTTCAAGTCAACTAATTAAATGCATAGTAAGTTAGATAATATTTCAGGGATTTTTTCAATATTTATCATATCATTCTATGTTGTTTAGTTACGGAGCTATGCGGAAAAAGTTCTCAGTGGTACAGTAAAGAAAACTGGAAGATATACGCTACAGAGATAGGGTATACTAGAGAGTATATATGCTATAGTTATGGAAGTTGAGCTGAGTTCCTTAAAAATTTCAGAAGCGATGCAGTATATAACTACCCCTACCTCCCAGAGAGTTCTATAATCAGGTTAACGCGAATATGAAAGTTATATTTAACTATCTCAATATATATATAATGCAAAGAGAAATTTCATTCCGGCCGCTTATATCTTGAGTTCTGCTGAATAGATTTTGACGGGGCTTACATTGTTAGTTAGATAATTTTTCAGAAAAGATGTTAGTATAAAACATAACGTTCTACGTTGCTTAGTTAAATAATTATGGGGAAAGCTCTAAATCAGATGAATCCAATTTTGAAAGATTTTTTTTAAAGGTTCCACTGAATGAATTTTTATGGGATTTAAACTGTTAATTAGATCATTTTTAGGGAAGGTTTTGGTATATTTTGCAGTTTAAAAGATTCTGCTAAGTGGATTTCGATGCAACTTGATCGGTTAGTTATTTTTTTCAGTGAATGTTTTAGTATAAAGCACATATCATTTGCTGTTGCTTGGTTGTTAGGTTGCTTGATTGCAGAATTATAGATAAAAGTTCTTGAATCAGGCGAACCCAATTATTATGAACGATCAGCCTTTTCAATAAGTCCAATTAACAGATTCTGATGAGACTTGCGTTGATAATTTTTCATGAACGCTTTTAGTATATTACATATTGTTCTTTACCAAATCCTACACTAACAGATCAACTAAAGAAATTGGTCCTTAAGTCTACATTTTGTATGACTGAATAAAAGATATAATAGCGTAATGACATTCATATTGCTTTCAGCAATTCCGTTGTATACACCAGGTAAATGTAAATATTGCTTTAAAACGCATGATCAGATTCACAGATATATTTTGTTTCAAAGAAAATAAGTTAAAACTGGTGTGAATGAATAAGAACAAAAAAACCCTCTTAAAACACCATCAGAAACTTTTAAATGCGCTAGGCCTTTCGAAAGATCTGAGTCTTTCTTCGTCAGGCACAAACAAGACGTCTTTCTACTATGTCTTGCCTCTGCTTTCATAGTAGAAGGACGTCTTCTTTGTGCCTGACGAAGAAAGACTCAGATCTTTCGAAAGGCCTAGCGCATTTAAAAAATTTTTATGGTGTTTTAAGAGGTTTTTTTTGTTCATATTTTGTTTCATTCAAGATTTCTTTAGAAAAACCGACCAGCGTAGCGGGCGAAGGCGGCTAGTAAAATATATATGCATTTATCAAGTTGACTAAAATATGCATTTTCTGTACAATATGCGGCCCAAAAATAGTTATTATTCATTTACAGGGCCGCACAAAATAATTCCTTTACATAATGATATAGAAGTGGAGGGAATTTTTTCCGGCGTATTTTAATTATGTTAAACTATTACATGTATAATGAAATAGATATACGTCGCTAAGGTTTACTATAACTTATTTCATGGATAATACGAAATGCAGAGCATTTACAGGGACACACAAAAGATTTCAGATACTATATTGTACCCGAAGTACTGTAAAGTAGCGATGACTGCTCGAAATGCATTTTTAGTTATGTTATGTGCTTTTATCTTTCACTATATTTATGCATTGTATATGGTGTGTATAAATGCTATAATTGATATACAGGGCTACTCAAAAGAATCCGTAATGGTTACTGGGTATGATTGCAAATTGTTTAAAGGTGATTTTTAAATGAGTTAGGCATTTTTACGCTGAACCGCATTTGGTTTACTAAGAAATGTTTGTAAAACATATATAAAATGACATACAGGGTCACGCAAAGAATTGGATACATGGCCGTCTATAAATGATAATTTCTGGAAATGTGATTCCGGTAGTTTTAAGAGTGTTTTACTTTGAATTAAACTTTAGCTAAATAATGGCGTGTAATAAAGGTATTAGGTTAACTGCAGAGTTTTACAAAAGTATGCAAGTATGTTTAAATCTATTAGTATAAATTGTTCAAAGAGAAATTTCAGCCTGTTATGTGTTTTCTTGCTAAACTAAATTTCTCCATTATAAAGTATATATATCAACCTACAGATCAAATATAGGGCTGTTCAAAAGAATTGGAATACATATTTGCTATGGACGGTAACTGCTGAAATCAGTTTTTCAAATGTTTTATGTGTTTTCTAAAATGTTTACTTAGTTCACTTATATACCTTATTTCCCTAAATAACGAAGTTTTGTTAAAGCATTCAGGAAGTGTTGGAAAGTGTTTCATAATCTATGCTTAGCGCTTGATTTTTCTTACTTGTTTTTCCATTTTAAAAAAGTAAATGAAATAACATATTGCTGAGAAGGGTTGCCAGTTCCATTGTGACCAAAAAAAAAAAGTAAAGTGGTACTGGGAGCCAGAAAAAACCTGAGTGGCTTCTATATGGAGGCATAAAAGTAAAGTTAATCCTATTTAAACAGAACTTTGTTTTAACTGAATCTTCCCTTATACATCGAGCGGCGGAAAATGTACCCTACAAATATTCCTGCTAAAACGAAAAGTTGTCTAAAATCGAATTTTTCTCGTCACTTGAGATTCTGCATAATTAGTTTTTACGGTATTAAATAAACACAATCTTCGAAAGTAATATTTGTGGAAGCGGAATGGTTAGTGATCGAAACAAATTTCCTTATTGTAGAGGTTTTTGATTGAGAACTTATTGTAAGGTATTCTTTTTGTATCGACTATAACTCTTAAGATAGGACTTGTATTGGTAACTTCCGTTTTCACAGGATTTACAGAAACTGGGTACTGTAAAATCTTATAAAAACAAAACCGCTAAGGACCAGGAAAATATTCCGGTTTACGCCGATATCCGTCTGAGTAGGATGACTTCTTTCAGCAAAACCGTAGGAATTTTCCATTATTAACAAATTGTGTTATAACAAGTATATTGTATAAAGTTCCACTCGATGTAGACTAAAGCATACCAAAACAAAATTTAAATGTATAACAAATATAAATAAGTGAAATGTAAATAAACTACAAATCATTTGCTAAAATGGTGTATAAACATTTAATACAGATTAAAAAATTAAAATCACTAAAACATCTATTCTATGGTTTCAGCACACCTCCTTCGCCGCCTTCAGGAATCTAAATGAACCAAGATATCAGCTATGTCAAAACTCCGCCCGATAGAAAATAGTACACATAGAGGAAAATTAACCATTGACCAGGAAATAAGAATTTACTGTCGCCATCTGTTGGCGATAGAGTATTTATATTATCTCATTTGTTAAGATATGATAATATAAATACTCTGTCGTCATCTGTTGAGATATGATAATATAAATATTCCGTCGATATCTATGTGTGAAAAAAGTTGTTAAACTGCACAACTCAAAATCAAACGTTTCTAAGGATATGTAACCAAAGTTTTGGAATATTATGATATATTGTCATTACATACTTCATCTTTTCTTAATGAATTTTCTATTGATTCTCTAATTAAATTTGTATGTGAGTCATTACCTGGAACAATAATGTTAGCAAGCTTAAATGTATAGACATGAAACATGACAAACCGACGTGCGGGACATTTGGTGTCCGCACGTGGGTTTTCGGGAAGAGTCTTGAGTCTTGAAAATTGGGACACGTGGTAAGAATATTGCTGATTGGAGAAAATATTGTTTTCAAGAACATATTTGCACGAATAGACCAGGGGTGGCCAACTGTGACACGCTGGACACCATCAAAATTTTATAGCAATCATTGCCTTATCTAATAATCGATTCTCTGCGATTCAAGAAGTCTGATATTTCTTTAAAAAAATTAGCGGTATCTGGCGTGCCACAGTTGGCCACCCCTGGAATAGACATTGTCATCTTTCACAGCACTTAAACTGAGTACCAGTCTCGGCTAGAAATAAAAAGTGTCTTCATCTTGCAGAACAACTTTGGGACCAAATATGCTTGATACAGGGCTTAATTTGCGCCGGAGCCCAGCTCCGGTACTTCTCTCTTTTTAGAGAATATTTAAATATTGGTCGGAATTCACCGGAGCTCATAAATATAGGGCTCCAGAGACCAGTGCAATAGCGCTTCCAAAAAACGGAAGCCTAAATTTCCCTTTACTTCCCACCATCAAGCTGATGCATTATTTTTTATATCAAAACACTTATTTGTGACGTAATGTGTTGCACACGTAGGAGGTGAAGATAAAACGGACTTAACTTTTATATCAGTTTTTAGGCATGGAACGACTCTAGCTCAAACTGTCCTACATTCAAATTTTATTTATTCATGCATAGAAAAAAAATAACTTTTCCTCCTTCAAAATTACGTATTATATTCTATTTCAAATCATTTTAGTGTCATTTTGATCAGAATTAACCCTAGAACTACCGGAAATTTTACTCAAGTTTTATAAAAACATTCTACACCAGAATTTTTACTTAAAACTATTTAATTTGTTTATTTAACTTATTATTGTCTGATTTATACATTTAGTTTGTTTTGAAGAAATTTCTGGTTTGAATAAATATTTTGAATGTACATGTCGGGTCCAATGGACCCGTCTGGTAGACGGAAGGTTAAGGGAAAACAGGAATCGAGTTTTTTTATTGTAGTTGATATTTGCGAATTTATGTCGGCGGCCTGTTGGTACGGCGCCACTGAAGAGACTGAACAATGACTTTACTTTCAGTTCGATTTTCTTTTGTGAAAGTAGGATAATTTTTAATTGGTTGGGTTTTTTTTAGATAGCTAACCTGAAAAGAATATTTTTTTTTATTTTTAGCCAACGAGAATCAGCTTGAGGTTTTGTTTGTTTGAGGTTTTTTGTTTTCTATTACATACGAGAATCACGTTAGGGATTATTCTATTTTATAAGTAGATATAATTGCCATGTATCTCTATTCTAATAGAAAGCAACTGAGCAGTATTTCCCCTTTTTCTGTAAAAACATCGAATCTTTTCTATAAAGTTTGAAATTTTTAATATAATCTAATTTTCAGGGACTCTCCACAAAAGATTGTTAATGCGGAAGGAATCTATTATAGTTTAAGATATGCACCTATTATAGGAAATTGAAAAATATTGTTCCATTCTTCAACAAATAAATATTAATTTCTACAGATTTCATTCATTTTTTCATAAAAATGCATAGCTACGAAGTATCCTTTTTTTTTGTGTGTGTGTGTGTGTTAACACTATTTCCGAATCATAATCCTTACCCTATTTAATTGCAGAATTCTGCAATTAGCATTAAAATTAGGCAAATATTACTATTCGCAAGGAGTGATAACTAAAAAGTGGGATAGTTGACAGCTAAGTACATACTGATATATTTAAACCGTTTATTTTCCTAAAGACAAAGCTTCAAACTTTGCAAATAATGTATGAAATATAAATATGCAAATTGGAGTGATTGGGGGTGGGGGAGGGGGAATGGTACAGTTGCTTGTACCGGTATCGCAGAATATTAGTGCTCCGGTACTTTTGTTAGAAATTAAGACCTGTTCTTGAACTTATTTCAAAGAAACTTGTGTAAATAACGTACAAAGCATCTGTGACATTTTGGGTGAATTTGTTTTTTTCTGTTGAAAAAAATTGATTTTTTTTAAGTTTTTCACTCTGCAGATTATCCCTGCAAAATTATATGGCCGAATTAATTCTTTAACAGTTATTGCTTTAGCGCAACGCGTCCGTAGCTTTACATTGTTTTGTAGCACTGTCATTTTACGCAAAATGACATTATTAAACTGGGCGGAGTCATAACGGATATTGCTAATCTTTTCAATTAAAGATAATACAATTTATTGAAGTGTTTGGATCACTTTATCATTTTTATATAAAAATATTTTTAGAAGCATGTCAGAGTAAAAAAAAAAAAAAAAAAAAAAAATGTCAGAAGTACATTTTTTTTTCAAATGTTGCCACTTTGTTGATTTTAAACTTTTTGACCTCAGTGCCTGAAGCTCCAGACAATATTATCTACTTTCCATAATCCCTAAAGAAAATTAATTGGAAACGGACTCTGGCGATTTATCGGATGACGCCCGATTGGAAGTGCGCGGCACGCACCCTGGAACACCCATGGAACTCGAGCCATATCATCAGTTTTTTATTACAATTTTGAAATGTTCTTCAATTGATAATAAATAACATGCAAAAAACCTGGAGTTAAAATCGTTATTCCTGAAAAAAAATGCTTAAAGACACACCCTCTTTCTCGGCCTTCGAGAGGCAAATCCTCCCTTAAATCAAATTCAATCATTTTGTAATAAATGTATAATTTTGTTACGTTATCTTTAAAGATTTTTGTCATGAGTAAATAAAAATTTTAATTACAAATTAAATACGAATTTATAAGTTTATTATAATAAATAGATCCTTCATGTTAATAAATTGGAAATTGTTTAATAATTATTGTACAAATGTGCTTGTTTTTTAAAAATTCATACTCCTGTTGCGTGGAATTTAAAATGAATTTCTTGAAAATGATTAAAAATATTTTTTTTTTAATTGTATATTACATTTTTTCCCCAGGTGTTTCCTGAAAAAATCCATTGAATTGACATTTCCTTTTCTTCTATTTGTTAAGTGTATATCACTGAAAAGATCAAGAATGTTGGAAATTGGTAAAGTTTCTGGAATAAGATATTCGTTGCTGGAAAGTTTGAAATTTGAATGGGAAATAGACGACATTTTATCGTACAGTAAAACAGAAACGGATTATCGGAGTCCATACTTCTGTGCATATGACGAGAAATGGTACATTAAACTATTACCAGTAGGTGCACCTGATGATTTAGAACAATATTTTTCATTATATTTGTATAGATGTCACATACTTCCCATGGAGTTTGAGTGCAGACTTGGCATAAAAACTGTAAATAACACTATTGATTGTGAATTAAGTGGAATTTCATTTTATCATGAAAGTGGATGGGGATGGGACAAGTTCATTAAGAGATCCGAGCTTCTAAGAAGGCAGTCGGAGCTAATGCCTTCCGGTATGCTAACAGTATGCTGTGTTGTAAAGAAGGAACATAGTGGACCTGGTCTTGATTCTAAAACAAGTGAGTACAAATGTTCATTCAAATTTACCATCCGGTTAAAATAAATTTCTTTGCTCTTCGGGAGTGATAGAAATTAGATTTTAAAGACCAGGAATTTTTTACCTCAAAATGTATCTATAATTAGAAAAGTTAAAATTTGTTGCTAGCAAGTGACAATTTGTGTTAAAATACTTGGCATAAATAATTGGCCATGATAATTGACTTGGTTTAAAAAAGGAATAAATACACCATCCGGTTAAAATAAGCTTTTTTGCTCTTCGGGAGTGTTAGAAATTAGATTTTAAAGACTATTTAAGGATTTTTTACCTCAAAAAATATGTATATTTAGAAAAGTTAAAACTTGTTGCTAGCAAGTGACATATTGTTTTAAAATACTTGGCTTAATTAATTAGCCATGATAATTTACTAAGTTTTAAAAAGGAATAAAAATATCTAGATATTTTCAATTGTACAATTACAGAATTTACTGCCATAAGTACCTTAACTTCATAAATTTTGACGATATATGAGGGCGTGAGTTTCAAAACTCGCCTTATCGAAATTTTAAAAAATCGTGTTTTCTCTATCTCTATTCCATTGGTGAATCTGCATCGATAAAACACGAAAATTAGCACAAAAAACTAGTTTATCGTATATTTCTGGTAAATTATTATGGGTAATTAAATGTAAATTATTGATTTTCAATGAAAACCTTTGGACGCAGGCAGGTTTTTCGCGATTCCCCAAAATTTCATTTTCTGGATAAGGCGTTTTCAAACTCAAGTCTTCATATAAGATTAGTTGGATGTGCCAATCCGAAAACTTTCTTCTATCCCATACATCTTAATATTTCAAAAAGTATTTACAGATATTAATACTGCAATTTTATTAGTTCAATACTATACCAACTATGATTTTCATCTTAAATTTATGCTTTAGTCAATGAAGCGTAGTAAAATGAGTTCATCTCGATCATGATATGTATTAAAATGAATAGTTTTTCATTATTCTGTTTACAACAGCTTTTTGAAAATAGCCGGATTAGCACGAGGAGAGTTCCCGTCGCTGCACGAGCAGCCGATGGACAACAGAACTACGAAAAACCGAGAAAATTATACAAAAATCGCTATGACAGCCCCTTTTTACGGTGGAATATATCCAAATTCAATGAGGACCTGCTGGCCATAGCCAAACAGATACACAAAAGATTTGGTTCAATTCTATTCATAACTTCATACACTTTTCGATGGTAAAATAAAGAAAGTGGCACAGAAATTGTTATTGTAGCAACCCCTTCCGGCAAAATATTTTCAAATTCAAGGAGAAACTGCTGGTCACAGCCAAATACATACACAAAAATGTTGATTCAATTCTATGCATAACTTCATGCACTAATTAATGGTACAATAATGAAAATGGCACATCGCTATTACAGTGCCTGCTTCTGGCAGAATTTTTTCAAATTCAGGGGGGACCTACTGGCCATAGCCAAAAACATACACAAAAAATTTGGTTCAATTCTATGTATAACTTCATACACTTTTCGATGTTACAATCATGAAAATGACAGACATCTGTTACAGCGCCCCCTTCCGGCAGAATTTTTTCAAGTTCATGTAGGACTTACTGGCCATAGCCAAAAACATGCACAAATTTGGTTCAATTCTATGCATAACTTCATACACTTTCCGATGGTACAATAATGAAAATGGCACAGACATCGCTATTACAGCGCCCCGTTCCGGCAGAATATTTTTAAGTTGAAGGAGGACTTGCTTGCCACATCCAAATACATACACAGAAAATTTGGTTCAATTCTATGCATAACTTCATACACTTTTCGATGGTACAATGGCGACAGACGGACATTTTGTATAAACATGATTTTTGGGAACTCTGACCCCTAAAACGTGTAAATCCGTCGAAAACCGGAAGTCGAAAAAGATTTCGATTACAATACTTTCTTCTATTAAAGATTGAAGAAAGTAAAAATATATATATAACTGACGCTTTTTTGCTCTTTGTTGTAAAAATTGTTAAAGTAATTTTTTTTTTTTTTTTTTTTGGGGGGGGGGGGTGTCTAGAATGTTTGTCTTCCTAAATTCAAACACATTTTTTAAAATAAAATTCAGAATAGATTTCTAGCTCACGCATTAATAACAATAAATGTAACAATTATGTTCCTGAAATTGCAATAAAAATTAATAAAACGTTAATATACTACGATAATATGAAAATAGCTTTGATGTACACTTTGCATTATCTGTGTCATAAAAACATAGCAGTATAAGAAGATAAAAAGACGTTATTTCTCGTTTGTACGAGTTACATATTTAAGCAAACACTAATGCCAGAATAAGGTTAATATAAACATTATAAAGCTGCTATCAGATTCACCAACTATTCGAGCAACCAACTTTTCAGCCGATTTTAGCACCAACTTTTTCCCGTTCAAAGGGAGGAAAAGGTTACAATTGTCGTTGCTAAAGTTGGAGGAAAACCAGTACTACTAGTACCAGCCGTTTATATTTATCGCCTATTCTTATAAATCACTTATATCTGATAGGCTGAAATGTTGAAAGTTGGGGGAAAAAGTCGCGGTTAGCGCTAACTATTTTAGAGCTGTGGATAAAAGGTTGGGGATATTGCAGTTTGCTATTACACACTGGCTGTTGAGACAATATTGCGGAAAAAGTTGGAGGAAATCAAGAGTTGGCTCAAAAATTGCTCGAAAAGTTGGTGAATCTGACAGCAGCTTTATACTTACAGGATGAATGTATTATGTATCATTAACAAAAATCCCTAACGGATTAAATGTTTGATGCAGCACTTTATCTTATGGCTCTAAGAATATTTTAAATATGGATTTTTAAAATATCATATTTTGAGTTATACTACGCCATAATTTGTGTGTTTGTGTGCAACATTAAAAGACATTCGTTCAACCTGAAAAGATGTTTGTTCATCATGGAAAGGTGTATAAAAATTTATTCGTTGATGCTTTATCATCCACATACCTCATAAATTCAAAATATGAGTTTGGAAAGATATATCAAAATTTAAGTGACGCTTTCATGTGGCTTGAAAAGGTACGTTTTAAAATTTAAATTATTTTTGGTTGATTATTTTGTTTATTAATTTATTGTGTGCTATTCTATTCAAAATTTCAAGGGAAATTTATATAAATGGCTTCTTTGCGTCATACTATCCATTTGCATACATTTCAGTTAGTTTGGCTACAATGAAGCAAATAAATCATTTGCATAAATTTTACTTAAAATTTTGGATAGTGTGGCACAAAGATAAATTTATTGAAATAAATACATTTCAGTGTATAATATAGGTTCAGTGAAAGTGATATATTTAACAGCGTATTGGCAAATTAAAAGTATCCTTTCGATGTGTAAATATATTCACAAAACCAAAAAAAAAAAAAAAAAACTTAGCTACATCCTGGCGTCAGTTAACACTAGAACGCCGAGAAATTTTACGTAAGTTTTATAAAAAATATTTTAAACCAGAAAAAATATTTAAAAATATTTAGTTTATTGTTTTAACTTATATCTGCGTAACTTATATGTAACTTTTTTTTAAAGAATTTTCTGGTTCAAATAGACAATTAGTCTATTGATCGAGGTCCAATTGACACCTACTCGGCGTTCTAGTGTTAAATTTTGATATATTTTAAAACTCATATTTTGAATGTATGAGCAACGTGGATGAAGAAAAATAAAACGATGAAATAAATAATGCATATATTATAATAGTTAATAGCATAGGGTCACTCAAAATTTAAATTTGATATTATATTTTAGATCCATGTTTAAAATTATTATAGCAATAAGATAAAGTGCTGCGGCACAAATTTTTAACCCTTTTAGTTTTTGTATTGATATCATTACTTAGTTTAGGTTAGTGATAAATGGATTTAAATAAAACGATAAAATCGAAAAACTAACGTTTTTTTCATAATTTTTAATAAGAAATACCATGTTTTTCTTGGGTTTTAATTGCGAAGCAAACTTCATTAAAAATAGATCTGAAAGTGATGTCACTTTAAAGCAATTGTTACCAACAGTTTCTCTTTCTATAATAATAAAGAAAGAAGTTTGTGTGTGAGTGAGTGTGTCGACGGTGTTCTGAAGAGACCACTGCACGTAGAGCTACAAAATTTGGGGAAAAGGTACGCCTATATATGAAGTTTTGCACCTCTAAGCCCGATTTTCGAATTTTTTATGAGATTTTTTTATTTAATTTTTTATGCGATATATAGCACTTTAAGTTTCGAGGCAGTTTTTTCATATAAGAGAGAAGAATATGGTTTCTTTCTTTTAACCCAATACAGTAAATTTTGTTCTCTTTTCAAAAAAGTTTATTCGGAATTCGTGCAGCAATTTTTGAATTTTTAGCGAATTTTTTATGCAATTATTGAACAGCATTCAATGCATTGCCATACCTATAAGGAGGTTACCGTAGGAGGATCCAGTTCTGTCGCCAAATAACGCCAAGTTTGTCGCCAACTTGGCGATATATCGCCAAATTTAAGTGACGTTAACTTGGCGATATCTCTAATATTTCGCCATATTCCCATAGACTTCTGTCGCCATAGTTCTGTCGCCAAATCCCGCCGTGTTTGTCGCCAACTTGGCGGTATATCGCCAAATTTGGCGACCAAAATGAGTCGCCAAAAGTGACGCCAACTTAGCAAAATCTATTATTTCGCCAAATTTCCATAGACTTCCATTGTAAACCAGTATGGATTACTTGCTTACAGAAAATCAACAAATTGAGATATTTTAATGCAACAAAAACTAATATTAACTTAAGGGATTATATGAATTCAATTTTTCCCCATTAGGGAAAAGAATGCGGTTTCTTTCTTTTAACCCAATATAGTAAATTTTGCTCTCTTTTCAAAAAAGTTTATCCAGAAATCTTACAGCGATTTTTGAATTTTTAGCGATTTTTTTATGCGATTATTGAACAGCATGTAATGCATCTCCATACCTATAAGGGGGGTTACCGTAGGAGGATCCAGTTCTGTCGCCAAATAACGCCAAGTTTGTCGCCAACTTGGCGATATATCGCCAAATTTAAGTGACGTTAACTTGGCGATATCTCTAATATTTCGCCATATTCCCATAGACTTCCACTGTAAAACAATAGGGTTTACTTGCTTACAGAAAATCAACAAATTGAGATATATTAATGCAACAAAAACTAATATTAACTTACGGGATTATATTAATTATGTTTAAGGGAGTCCTATGAATAAAAGTAACATGATCTAATGCTTAGCATGATTTCCAAAACATAAGTTTTAAGAGAGCCCACAGGTCAAAGGAATTAGATTTGAAACTTTTATCCAATTATAGTAAATTTTGACTTTCGTGATTTTTGAATTTTTTGCGATTTTTAATTAATTTTTACATTTCTTCGCGATCTGCTGCAAATTTTTGACATTCCATTATTAACCTAAAGTACATTCTGCCCACATTTCAATAAAGTTTATTCGGATTTCGTATAGCAATTTTCGAATTTTTCGGGAATTTTGTATGTGATTTTTAGTGTATTTTAGTGATTTGCTACTATTTTTCCACATTAGTGAAAGGAATCAACCTGCAATCCTCGAACACAATATATATATATTTTTTCTCTTTTCAAAATTTGAGAATCGATTTAAAAATTTTTCGCGATATCTTATTGTGATTTTCAGAGATTTTTCGTAATTCCAACTGTTTTTTGACGTACCCGAGCAACACCGGGCAAGTTCGCTAGTTTAAGAATAAAAATGAAAGTTTACTTTTAAGTCTGTTTTCAAATCAAAAGTACTACCTACTTCCAAGCGCATTTTTTTATTTTACTAAAAAAAAAAATTGAAGTGCTTTTATGTAGAAACTTGTAATCAAACTATTTGTTTCATTTTTTGGTAAAGATTTTCAGAAAATGCTGTTTAAAGTTACTTTTTTGAACCGCATTTCCTGTCGCCGAATGTATTAATGTAATAAATTTAATTTTTCTAAGCTTATTTTTTAACTTACTTTTTTAAACTACAGATGCCTTACATTTTCCTTGTATACAGATATGTATGTATATAAGTTTAAACTTGTAAGAAGTTTTTTATTATTATATTTTGAATGAATACATTGATTCTGAAACTAAAATTAGTAGCTTTTGATTTATAACCATGCATCAGGTGGCCAGAGGCTTAGGACAGGAGGTCCCCCCTCCCTCTTTTCAAAATAAAGTGGCTATGCCACTTCTAAGTATTGTAATTATGTATATATGCCGTATTTACTGAACGCAATAGCAGACTCAAACATACCTCTCCCCTTTCTTGATTGCTAATATGTTTTTCTAATAAATATATAAAAAAACGAATTAATAACAATCCTAATTTAATGCAAAGTTTTTTTTGTTTCTTTAACTGTGTGTATATGAATATAACTCAGTTTTAAAATGTCAGGCAGTAGTTGAATGACCAAAGTAA
Source organism: Maratus speciosus (assembly GCA_963932465.1). NCBI lineage: Eukaryota > Metazoa > Arthropoda > Arachnida > Araneae > Salticidae > Maratus > Maratus speciosus. The sequence goes on from OZ010797.1 coordinate 318,689,414, forward strand.
TAAACAGATATTCAAAACTGTCACGGTGTGTATGTATTTAAACTATCTAAATTCTCCCCTATCCCCTGTAATAAATTTTAATATTAATATCCACTTACTATTACTACAAAATAACAAATAGGGCAGAATAATTTCGAAAAATAAAATTCTTCCAACATTTAAAATTTTGACACCACATTTGAATTGCAATAGTTTTATTGTTTAACACTCTACTGCTCGCTGCAATAAATTTCTATGGGAATTTTTTGTCTTTTTTATTCTGATGTGGGTCAAATAAAGTAAATATATGGGGGAAAAATGAGATTTTGTAATTTTAAAAGATTACTGTATGGTGTCATATGCTACCATGGGCAGATCAGGATGAAATATGAAAGATTTTACCGCGTTTAAAAATATTATTTTGCGAAAATATATTTACATGTGGTATGACCTAAAACAATTTTTCATTTTATGTCTGTCTGTCTGTCTATCGATCGACCGATATTTTTTTTTCCCAACGGCAACGAGAGGTTTATCTAATACACATAAAAATGAAGTTTTGGAACTTTATCTTTCTAAAAATATACACAATTTTGAAGCTAGAATCGTGAAATTTTACATATAGGAGTCTTAAAATATGGTGCAGGCAAGTAAAGTAATCCGGATACTAAATAAATTATAATTCATTTTTAATTAATAACAAAACCAACAAGATTACAGCGATTTCCAATAAGATTTCATATTTTTGTTGCCAAAAAATAAAGTACAAAAATTTTAACACAACAATTAATTTTCACACTAGATTTTCACACAATTATTCTAATTGGTAAACAAATCATATTAGATGTAAATTTCCAACTGGGCGAAAAATGTCCGGACCAAGATTCGAACCCAGGACCTCCTGGCTGAAGCCGCCAGTGCTCTGCCATCTGAGCTATCCCGGGCGATTCTGGTCAAAATTTTCACCCAGCTAACCTTGAAGATTATAGCATCTGGTCTGAAACCTGGTTCAGCTCAACAGAATAAATCTCAGGTAATGGAACTCCAGAAATCGCTAATTTCGTATCCAGCGATACTTCTGGAGTTCCATTACCTGAGATTTATTCTGTTGAGCTGAACCAGGTTTCAGACCAGATGCTATAATCTTCAAGGTTAGTTGGGTGAAAAAGTTCGACCAGAATCGTCCGGGATAGCTCAGATGGCAGAGCACTGGCGGCTTTAGCCAGGAGGTCCCGGGTTCGAATCCTGGTCCGGACATTTTTCGCCCAGTTGGAAATTTACATCTAATTAATTTTCAATTTAAAGAATTACGCGTGAAAAATTAACCGAAATAGAAAGCTTGAAGCAATCGAAATAAAATGATCATGACGTCATATTGGATAGATAAAATATTTCTCAATAATACAAAGGAGCTTGAAACGAATAAGTACAGAAATCAGGTGAATATTTATGACGTCATTAAAATAATTCAGCGAAGGCAAAACTGTGTGAATTCACAATTTAAAATGAACATCTCTGAGCATAGATGTGGAAATATGATTAAGGTGTTCGATTGTTATAATACGCTTAACTGTAAAAGCGAACTTAATACTAAAACTAAAAAAATATAGTAAACTACAGCGCATTTGATCTGCCCGGGATCAGCTAGTGTAACATATACCGCGTAGAACAAACATACTATATATAATATTCTTGAGTTATATGGCTCAAAAATAGCGTTTTATACATACAATTTATACTTTGAGATATAAAGCTTAAAATATCCATTCCGGATTTACATGAGAATTTTGTCTATTTATATATAATAAAAGTATTTCAATATTTTATTCAAAAATGGAAAAAACAAATAATTTCATTTTATTGTATAAGGAAATTTTAAATTTCAACTAATTTATTTCGGATTTATTTAATAACATGAGCATGTGCATTTAAAGTAAAACAAGTAATTTAAGCACAAAGCTAACACCAGAAGTACACATTTTCTGTGAAAAATATTGTAACAAAAAGGCTACCATGGATTGTTTATAACTATTGCCCGTGGTAGCAGATCAGCGAAATTGATTTTAATTACTTATTTTACCATTTAAAAAAAAAACTTACCTTGAACGTTTTTGTGCAGAGATTAGAAGTAACTCTTTTTATAACTATATATGTTACGTATTTAGTTTTAATAAGATATTTGAAAAATTGTGCAAAAATTTACACTGTAAATGCCATGTTGTCCTTTTTGTCGGACATGTTGCTTCAAACTAATTTTTTTCTTTAGTGCGGCCACCTGCATTCAAACTTCATACATAATATTACCTAAAGATGCATTTATAGCTGTAATGAGTTAAAATATACATTATTTACGAACTTTCGTGCTAAAAATTAAAGCTGAACATATGGTGGCACAAATGAGGGTTAATATCATTAATTTAGAAAACTGAAAGCAAACAAGCAGTGGTCTTGGTAAACAGTGTTAGTGAATAAAAGTGATAAGCTAAAATAAATTATAATTTACACTAGTATTGAAATATAATTAAAAAAGAAACTATATAATAACAAAAAACATTATTTGAATCCCTCCTCCCCCTGCCCCAATAAATAAATATTGGAAACAAAAAACAATTAAATGAAAAAAATTAAAATAAAATTGTCTAATTAAACTTTTTATTCATTAATAATAGAATTAATTTTCTGAATAATAACTTTATCTACAACTATAAGTTATTTTAATGTATTTGTATTTTTTACATTATTTCTAGTCCCTAGTTCTAATACCTTTTATTCGCTTAATTTTTAATTTGACAGATGGCATCACTAGAAATTTATGATATAAGGACATTGGAAAAAATAATTACTTATCTCATAATGTTATGGATTTTATTTACCTGTTTATGGCTAATAATTAAAATGAAATTTATTTACATGGTTATTCGTTTATATTTTTAGTTAACAAATTTCAAATTGTTACATAATTACAATAAAATTATTAATTTAAGAATATAATTATTAATAATATTTTAATTTATAACTTAGAATATTACTAATTTACTGAACTTCAACTAAATTAATATAACTAATAATTCATTGAATAATAAGTAAACCGATTATTAAATATAACAATTACAATGACCAGTTTAAATTTCAACTAAGTACAATAGAGAAATTGCTTCTAATTATATATAATGAAGATTTTTCGTTTTTAAACAACTAAGACATCCTATTAAATTTAACTGATTTATTTTACTTAATGAAATGTGGCAATCTCAATAACTGACTCCGTATTAATACGCTCAGCATGGTTTTTCTTATTTCGAAATGGTAGAATCTATTGTATCATTAGATGATATAATGCGCAGTTCCATCTTTTCTTGTCATGCTATGTAACTGCACTTTATATGGTAAATTTATTCAAAAGTCATTACAATAGTTTCACTAATTTTAAAATTTCAGAGGAAATTAGAATTCAGTTTAGAATGGGACGGACAGACAGACGGATAGACTGGACTGACGGATAGGCTAAACAGACGGACACGCACACACACAAGGAATTTTTAATTTAAGTTTATACTATTTCAATTTTCTATGCGATTGTTTCTCTCCTTACGACCTATTTTGTTGATGTTGCTTTTAATTGCATTGTTATTACTGTGTGTGTGTGTGTGTATATATATATATATATATATATACACATACACGGAGAGAGATAAATAAATACTAATTTTTTTTATAGTTTCAGGCTATATGCGGTTAGCTCAAGATATTACAGATTTGTTAACTTCTAAAGAGAACTCCGATGTAACATTTTATGTAAAAGATGTTAAATATTTAGCTCATAGGAGTATTTTAGCTGCACGTTCTCCTGTCTTTTCTGCCATGTTTAGAAATGATACACTAGAGAAGAAAACAGGAGTAGTGACAATTTCTGACTCTGATCCCAAAGCGTTTGGAGTGTTCTTGATGTATCTCTATTCTAGCATGGTAAAATTTCAGCTCTGTAATATTTGCAATTTGTATAAAATTTCATATAAGTACAATGTGCCAATATTGAAGTTAATGTGTGTTAATTTCATGACAGGAAATTTATCTGTTGATAATTTCTGTGAAATGTTAATCCTTAGCCATCAGTTTGAAGAAAATGAACTGGCGGACCATATTCAGAAATTTTTTAATAGGAATTTTGAAAACATCGTTTCATCAGATAATTGGGAGCTTTTTACTGAAAACAATTTTCGACTTGCCAATACTCTTCTTAAATCAATGGCACCAAAAGTCAAAATAATAGAATAGTTCATGCAATAGGCTATAAAGTTATTTTTTATTTTGAAAAGGATGTAGACCTGTAAAAACATCACAGTTCTGTAAATCAAGGTAAAGATTTTCTATGATGTTCAGTCTTTATATTTTTCAGATTACTTTTGTTACGCGTAAAATAAGCTTAAACTGAATTTGTTATTCTTTTTATTTTAACGGATGTGATGTCCTGAATTATTAATATTTCGCGTATGAAGTGTGTTACTGTAATTGAAATCTGTATTTAACCATTGAGACCTTCAATCGAGTTGCTTCTATTTTTAGTACTAGCAGAGTTCCTATTTCCCCTCTACTGCCACTATTTTAAAACTATAATCTTTATTGTAGACTTCTATTGCAAATGTTAAGGAAATCTAACACTATTTTTCATTTCGAATAGTGGTAGAAATTCTACAATAAATTATGAACGCAGCCAGTTCTGTGTTTTTATATAAAGATATACTACTTTTGATCTTGATATATAATTATCAATTCGTTTTCATTTTGACGAATTCAGTTGGCTCAATTTTACTGTTTTTTTTTTCCCTTTTAACATCGGTAATTTAGAAAAACTATATAAATAGTACATTTTTTTTTTTTGTAGTTTCAATCAATTTCATTTATTAAAACGCCTTTTTTCGGCATGACAAGAGTATTGCATCACGTAGCATTAATCAATATAAAATAAAGCAAGTGCTATTCCATCACTTGCTACTTTTTGCCGACATTTTTCTGATATTGACTCGAACGATTAAAAACACATACATAAAAGCGTTTATTTTGCTTTAAAGCATGTATGTATCTTAAATTTTTATTTATTGTAAGAAAATGTGCGATTTTTATTTTATTGATGAAAATTATTTTACTTTCATAAATTTTGCTTTATTATTTGCATCCCATACTTAAAGAAAATATGGGACCCAGTTGCTATGACAATATTTTTTCATTAAAAAAAAAAGGATAATGCAGGACAGCAAAATCCTAAATAAGACTATTTTAGACGACTGTATTCATGTCATGCCTGCTTAGAGCCTCATTCTGAATTCTATATTTATATTTGGATGTTGACGAAAAGCGTTTACCTGGAAATTTGAACAATATTCAACCCACAATTTGACTCAGATACTAACGAAAATTTTCGACAACGGAATATCGATATATGAATTGCGTTCAGAATCGGGCCCGAAGTATTTTGAGCAGAAGGTACTGCTCAAAGAAATATTATTTTCGAATGAATGAGAAATGGAAAGTTTTCTGTAATGACGATATTTTATAATTTCTAACAAATAATATGTTTATTAAAGTGTTTTATAATTTTTTAAAAAAATTCTTGCTGAAATTTAGTTTTTAAAATAGTGTCATCTAGATTTAAACCGCATGTATGGCCTTAACCCCTCGACAGCCAGGATGTACGTCTTCTCATTTCAGTAATCAATGACAAGACGTACACCCCATACGCCGTTCGGTACACTCAAATGGTTGCAGATTTGAACCGGATTGGTCTGTGAAATGCATGCGATATAACAGGGCACTGGTCGAAAGTGAGTTTTATGACCTGGTGTATAGCCCTTCACCGGCAAAATTAAGCATGAAATCAAGGGGTTAATAATGTTCATATGTGTTCTTTAAATTTACTAGAAAAGTCAATAGAATATAAAGAATGGATAAAACATAGTAAGGGACTTTTTTTTAAGGTCATTGAAGCATTTGCTAATAAACAGAAAAACCCTCTAACTATATCGTTCTGTTGCGTTAAACAAGTTAAACTTTGTTTTGATTGAAACAATTTCTTTTTTACAAACAAGTTACGTGTTAACTTTTTTTTTTTTGTTACTTGAAATTTGTTGCAAATCTAAAGCAGTTATTTTTCTTTTTAAATTTTAAAAAATGTTAGTGATATATATCTGTTGTTGCATTTTATGCCATATAAAATTACAACTTTAAGGAAAACTGACATAAATCAAGAAAAAATGACAACTGATTTATATCATTGATCTGTATGTTGAGTTGCAGTAGAGATTGACAATTTCAAAATATTTTTTTTTAAAGACGGGAAGGATATTCAGACAATATCTTTAATATTTTAATGGTAATAAACCTTCTTGAGAAATATATTTCTAGAGAAAATGTGAATATTATTTGTTTAGGTAACAAAAAACCTTTATCAAAATTTGTAAGATTATTTTTATAAAACACTTTCTTCTTTTATTTCGATCCATATTAACAATATGAATCTCAAATTATAGTTAGGACAAAAAAAATGTCTCTGCACTTTATTACATTACATTTCTATTTTAGTAAAATATAATATAGATACAGGAAGTTGTACAACCTTGGCCAAAGTATTAGGCGCCCCCGTATTTTAAAGTTAACTTTAAACGTAACAGTCAAATACAAATGTTTAACTGCATTCAATTACAAATATTTATTACAATTTGTATAAGACGGCATCAAACGGACAAATCAATTTTTAGTTAACTCTTAACTGAACCAGTTTTTTCGAAAATAGGTTTTAATAAAAAAAAAAACCTATCCTATGTTTTTCTGGAAGTTCCAATGTTGTGTTATGTTAGTTATAATCATAGGAATTAGACTGAATGTTGTAGAAAAAGCAAAAATGTAAAAAAGAAAAACAGTTTTCAGAAACAAAAATAATTAAATTACATTAAATAATTTAAATATATGAATTACTGTGTATTTTTTTTTCAAAATGCATTAATATAAATAATCAAAAGAAATTACCGAAATTTCTAACACTATTTTCTTTAATGATTTGATGACTAAATGATCTGTGACGTAAAAATGTTCTTCATAATTTTGTTGTTGAAGACTAAATATTTTATATTTTAATATTTTCTGCAAAAAATATTCAAACTTTCATGATTATCTATTAACATGCAAAACAAAACAATGAAATTTCCAGAAAGACAAAGTAATTAGTCTTAAAATCAGTCTTAAACTAATTAGTAGTAAAAAAATTCTTATGTTAAAGTAATTGTTTTATTAAAAGGTTCAATTAAATGTTGATTTTAAGTCAAAAATAGCCCTCTTTTCTTAAGTTACTAAAAATGCAGATTCCAACTTTATCATTAAGGAATTGGAGATGTAAATAGGCACAAAAGATTTGAAATTAACTTTTTCTTAACTATTTACAAAAAGTTTGTGAAAATGGAAAAATTTTTGGATTTGACATCAATATTTAATATCTCAATTTATTCTCATAAACATCAGTTGTCAGCTTCTTTGTGTTTTTTCAGTTTGTAAAATAACTTGAGAAATAATGGTTCGTATTAAACCGCGTTTGTATCAATGATATTAATATTATATTTATGCATTCAGATGTACAGGTTGTTTCATGAAGTGTTATTTAATTTTAAAATGTAATAATTCATTAACACTAATAAAGATGAAATATGTTGCATATTATCAGATAATTCGTAAATTTTACATACAGTAAATTAAAAAAAAAAGTTAATATATGCAGTTGCTTTTCTCCAATTGTAAGAACGTACAAACAAATGCAAATCTGCATAAAAAGTAATTTCAACATTTATTTACCAATTGCAATAGATAGAAAGGAGCAATTTAAACTTAATTTAAGCATTCTTATAGTTTGCGAGAATGCAGCCACATCTACTTACGAAATTTTGAATTGTTTTTAGAAATACCGCATAAAAAATTTGAGCTTCCCGATATATACATGTCACATATTTCATTTTTATATCTATTTTAATGAATGAATTATGGAATTTTAAAGTTAACGAGTCTTTTATGAAGTACCTCCATTGACATGTTTAAGTGCGGAGCACAATTTAAAAGTACCGATTATTAGTACTGACTTTGGTATTTACATAATGAATATCTCCTATTATTTTAAAATCTTATTCCGTTTAGTTTCATGGTTTTTGTTACTATGTAAACTTTTGTTCTATTAGTTTTCAACTTACTTAATTGTTATTTTTGTAATATTTATATGCATGGTATCTATGGTTATTGTGAAATAAAAATGTTTAATTAAAATTATGGATTCTTTAATTTTAAAAAAAAGTTTGAAAATTTTGTTGCACCTGTACATTTAAATGAAAAAATTTTTTTGCATCTATACATTTAAATGCAGAATTATTTTTCATAAGTATTTTAACAGCGTATATTTTATGCATGCAAATAGTTGAGTGATAAGTAATTCACTATTAGAAATACAAGGGTCATAAAATTTTTTTCCAGAAATATAAATAAACCACTAGTGACCATACCATAAAGCGACATGAAAGACGTGGCACGGTATTTCGGATGTGGGTATTTTAAAATATAGAGTCCAGAATGAGATGAACCACAATCGCGCTCGCACATTTATGATTATAGTGACAAAATTTCTAAATTTCAAATCTGAAGATCACGCTTCCTCATCGCAAAATTACATTCACAGTGAAAACAATTATTTATCGATTAGAGCAGTGGTTCCCGAAGTTGGGCGTATGCCCCACAGGGGGGCAATGTGAGATTTGTTCGGGGGTCAATGTCAAATTTATAAAATTTGGCATGTACTGCCTGAATATCTTTAGAAAAGTGATTGTAAGTAAAAACAAGTAGAACATGCAAAATTTAAAAATGAAATAAAAAATGAAAGTTTTTGTGGAATTGAAAAACAAGTCCACAATCAAAGTTTTTAAAAATAGAATTAAAAAAAAAAAGAATTACAGGAAGAATTAAAAAAATTATCACCTTCTCCATGTGTTTCTGTTTTAATGTTGTTCGTCATAATTTAAAATCTGTTTTGGTGTTGTTGTTCGCATAATTAAAAATCTAATTGTTTTGGTTATTAATACACTTAACAGTTTTCGGAACTTTAACGATTATTTATCCAATGAGCCTTGTATTTCCGTTCATCCTGCTATGTGTCATGAAGAACCTTTTACATTTGCAATTATTTACTAAAAACTATTTGAAATTGTATCAAGGTACAACTGACTTTATAAAATTTATAAAACTTAAACAGTATTAGAAAAGGAAATGTATAAATAGTAAATAGACTTTTCTACAGAGTAAATAAATATTTAACATATACATTTTAAATTTTAAAATCTGATAATACATGGAAGTCAATTAACAGTAATAGGAAAGGGAAACAGAGAAATGTGCTTTTATGGGGAACAGTGGCTACTTAAAATTGATAAAGACAAGAATCTTATGCATAACTTCATACACTTTTCGACAGTACAGTAATGAACATGGGACAAAACCCTCTATTACACTGCCACCTTCCTGTGGAATATTTCCAAATTGAAGGAGGGTCTGGTGTCCACAGCTGAAAGCTTAAGCAAAAAATTTGATTCAATTCTATCCATAACATTATTCACTTATCGATGATACAATAATGAAAATGACACAAAAATTGCTACAGCGCTTCCTTCCGGTGGAATATTTTCAAATTAAAGAACCTGCTGACTATCGCCAAAAGGATACACAAAATATTTGGTTCAATTCTATGCATATCTTCAAAAACGTTTCGATGGCACGATGACCAGACACGGACGGACATTTTTTAAAACATGTTTTTGGTATCTCTGATCCCTAAAACGTGTAAATACGTCGAAAATTTTTTCGATTACAATACTTTATTCTATTGAAGATAGAAGAAAGTAAAAAAGAAAACATTTGATGCTAGGAAAGGCAGTTTTCTGTAATTTAACGAACATTTTGTTTCAATGTATTCAGACCAAACTAGTTGGATGTGCTAATCACAAACCTTTCTATCTCATATCAATCTATCTCCAAATCAATAGTTTTCCGTTATTCTGTTGTATATCAGCTGTTCGTGAATAGTCGGATTATAAGGATGGGAAGTTCCTGTCGATTCACGAGCCACCGGTATACAATAGAACTACGAAAAATCAAGAATATTAGACAAAAATCGCTATTATAGTGCCCCCTTTTGGCGGAATATTTCCAAATTCAGGGAGGACCTTCTTGTTTTTGTTGTTTTCTTATCTATGTTTTTGGCCATCGCCAAAAACATACACAAAAAATTTGGTTCAATTTTATGCATAACTTCAACACGTTTCAGTGGTACAATTTTCCAAATGCACAAAAATCGCTATTGCAGCGCCCCCTACTAGGCGATTTTTTCCAAATTCAGGGAGGACCTTCTTGCCATGACCAAAAATATGCACAAAAAAATTGGTGTAGTTCTATGTATAACTTCATACTTTTCTATGGTACAGTATTCAAATGCAGAAAAATCGCTATTACAACGCCCCCTTCCTGCGGAATTTTTCCAAATTTAGGGAGGACCCTCTTGCCAAGGCCAAAAACATACATAAAAAATTTGGTTCAATTTTATGCATAACTTCAATACTTTTCGATGGTACAATATTCCAAATGCTCAAAAATTGCTATTACAGCGCCCCCTAGAGGCCGATTTTTTCCAAATTGAGGGAGGACCTTCTTGACATGGCCAAAAATATGCACAAAAAATTTGGTTAAATTCTATGTATAACTTCATACTTTTCGATGGTACAGTATTCAAAATGCAGAAAAATCGCTATTACAATTCCCCCTTCCTGCGGAATTTTTCCAAATTCAGGGAGGACCTTCTGGCCATGGTCAAAAACATACACAAAAAATTTGGTTCAATTCTATGCATAACTTCATACAATTTTCGATGGTACAGTATTCAAAATGCACACAAATCGCTATTATAGCGCCCACTACCGGCGGATTTTTTCCAAATAAGGGAGGTCCTGCTTACCATAGCCAAAAACTTAAAGAAAAATTCGGTCCAATTCTATGTCTAACTTCATACACTTTTTGATGGTAGAATGGCCACGGACACACGGACAAACAGACATTTTCTATAAACATGTTTTTGGAGATCTCTGACCCCTAAGACGTGTAAATCCGTCAAAACCGGAAGTCGAAAAAAATTTCGATTACAATGCTTTCTTCTATTGAAGATAGCAGAAAGTAAAAAAAAATTCTCTACTATGTATTTCCATTTACAGCGCAACATCAAGAAAAAGCAGGGGCTAAAAATGGCTATTTAAAGAAAATTACAAATTTAGTTTTTAAAAGTTCAAAATATGTGTTTTTTAATATTAACGCCTACCTATTTCTACTTCACTCCTAAACGTCAAGAAAGCAACTTCATAAAATACATTCTTATTTATCAACCTGAAAAATTCCCATGCCACCTTAAATGTTTCAAAAACTACTAGCATTCATATTTATTTAAAATGCTTTAATATTCGTCACCCAAGCCGAGTAAAAAAATAAAAATAAAAATGGACAAAAGAATTCATTTTGAAAAGCTTCGTATTTTTTAATGAAACCGTAAATACAAAAAGTTATTTTGAATATTAATGGAAACCCCATTTATTTCTACCTAGCTTTTTGACATTAAAACAGCTTTATAAAATATTCCAATGTATCAATTCAAAAACCTCCCATAATACTTTAAATACTTCACTAATTTCTAGTACAGTAGAACCTCGATAATCCGAAGTAATTTGTACCGAGCCTCTTTCGAAAAATCGAAAGTTTCGGATAATCGAGAATGTTTCAATTTTAAGATTAAGGAGAAATATGTACAATATTTCTTATTATGGTAACAAGTGCCTAATAAAAATAAAGCAATAGAAAAATAGAAACAAGAATAAATTACATAAATTTTAATTTTGAAATTAAGTATCTTTTGCATAGAGCACAAGGGTTTGAATTTTTTTTTCTTTTTTGTCGCAGTTTCGATTGCCTTTGCTTTGAAGCAAGGGAGATCGAAAATATTTATATGTACTCGTAGTTCGGAAAGGACCGCTTGCACACAAGGAATATGACAGTTAAAAAATAAAACAAAGCTTTCAAAATGGATTTTGCACACGAGGAATGTGATAGTAAAAAAAATTAAATTAAAATTGGATTTCGGTTAACTGAGAGTTTCGGCTAAAAGAGATTCTACTGTATTCATATTTGTTTAAAATTCTTTAATACTCGTCCTATAAGTTCTATACAAGTTCTACCTATTTGTGAATAACTTTTCTAAATTAATGACGACTTAGCGATTGAAAAGACGAATGGTATTACGTATCATTTTTCTTAATTATTGCTTTAATTTATGGATGAAGACGTTAAAAGATTATCTATTTGCGGTAAAGGTAAAATACTGCGATAATTATTCTTGATCATATCAGATTTTATTGTGGAATATTTTTTTAATGTCTAATAATTTAAATTTTTTTATATTTAACAATTAGCCCTTAATATTTAGTACTTTTCCGAAACATAAATTATTATTTCTGTGAAATAATTTGGAGATTTATAATCTTGGTTTCGCCATATCCACATAATAAAAGTGGGATAAATCACATGAAACCATCTTTGAACATTTTATGAAACGTAGGTAGTCATTTCTATGAACTAACCGGAAAAATCTTTGTTTTGGATGAACCATAAATAGATAAAAATGAAGGGCGATTCACACCAAAACCTAACAAGTGTCATTTTGTGTTGTGGTCTAACTGTATCTGAAGTTTGATTAAATTTCATTCTTGAGATAGAACGCCAACAAGATTTGTCACCTACAGACAGACTTACGGACAGACATTTTTTTAAAAAATGTTAAATCGTTTTCAGACTTTCTAAAACTTATAAATCCGACAATAACCGGAAGTCGAAAATTTTCACATCCATTACTTTAGGCTACACAGTACCCTAAAAATGAGGAAAATATTTAATATTTTTTTATTTTATTTTTCGGTGGTCCATACGGTTGTGAATCGTGACACCAAATTATAGATCTGAAATACAAATGGTTTTAAAGATATTTGCACTTTTCTGAGTGTTCTCAGAATGTTGTGAGCCTTCCTTTACAAACTTTAAATGCATTTTTCTCAGACTTTTATTTTTGTTGATGTTAGTGTTTGCTATTCCCTAAGCTTTTTTTTTCTGTTGCAGATAGTCTTGAATTTTTTTGTAGACACTTACATGTATATGTATTACAATAATTAGTATGGATTTAGGTCTGAGGGTTATAGTTATTTTAAAAAAACAAAATGTCAAAGTTAATATTTCCAAGTTGTTTGTGTTTTTTTAAAGGTTTCGCGCTACAATTTTTTTAATTTAAATAATAGTTACATCTTTAATTCCCTACTAAATTTGTTCCCAATAATTCAATGAATACAAGTCACTTAAAATAACTAAAAAATAATAAAAATTAAAAATGTTATGAAAGATTTAAAAAACTTCTTCAAATTTTTCAAAACATTTTTAATTAAAAATAATGGTGATTTCTAACATGATTTTTTTTTTACCACAACCAGTTTAATTTTATAATCTCAAACAAAGTCTAATTATTTTTAATGTAACAGTCTCCAAAAAAAATTTTTTTTTTTGAAAAAGGGTACCGTGTAGCATTGAAAGTAATAATATTTATCTGCAAATATCTGTCAATATCGAGTTATACTAAGATTTTATTTAATCTATTTCCATTACCAAACAATTTTTGGGGAGTTTCTTATTAAAATCATGATCATTAATTATTGTAGCAACTAATCTCACGCGTCATTCGTCTCAAGGACAATCAGTTTTCTATTTTAATTACTTTTGAAAAAGGAAGTACTTGAATAGAAAAAAATTCCCCTTTTTATTCTTTTTTTCGGATTCAAGTGAAAATTTATATGGTAACTGGTAAAAGTTTCTTAATTTATTCTTGGTGAAAATAAAATATGTAATGCATATTGATCAATTTATGTTAAAGTCTAACTGAATCTGAAGTTTGGCCAAATTTCATTCTTAAGATAGGGCGCCCACAAAATTAGTGTCACATACAGACAGACCTTCAGAAATATAGACACACACACACAGACTCACGGTCAGACATTTTGTAAAAAGAGTTAAAACGTGTTCAGACCTTCTAAAACGTATAAATCCGTCAATAACCGGAAGTCGAAATTTTTCACATCCATTGCTTTCTTCTTTTAAAGATAGAAGAAAGTAATAATATTTATCTCTTAATATCGAGTTATACTAAGGTTTTGTTTAAACTGTTGGCATTTCCAAACAATTTTTGGGGGGTTTCTTATTAAAATCATGATCATTATTTTTTGTAGCAACTAATCTCACGCGTCGTTCATCTCAAGGACAATCGGTCTTCTATTTCAATTATTCATGAAAGAAAAAGTATTTGAATAGAAAAGATTTTTTCCTTTTTTTATTCTTTTTTCGAGTTCAAACGAAATTTTATATGGTAACTGGTAAAAGTTTTTTAATTTATCGATGGAAAAAATGTCTAATGCATAGCTGTCAACTTGTACGGATTTTTCTTACCACTAAAATTTAATAGAAATTTTTGACTTATTTAACCCTAGATCTACCGGGAATTTTATTCAAGTTTTAATAAAACGTTCTACACCAGAATTTTTATATAAAACTATTTAACTTATTTACTTACCTTATTTTTGTCTGGTTTATATACTTAGTTTATTTTAAAGAAATTTCTGGTTTGAATGAATATTTTGTATGTACCTGTCGGGTCCAATGGACCCGTCTGGTAGACGGAGGGTTAAACGCTAAAAATTCTTGATTTTCGGTGATTCAATTATATACAATTTACTATTAAATTTTAGTGGTATGGAAAATCCGTACAAGTTGACAGCTATGCTAATGCAGATTGATCAATTTATGTTGAAGTCTAACTGAATCTGAAGTTAGATTAAATTTCATTCTTGAGATACAACGCCTTCAAAATTAGTGTCACATACAGACAGACTCGCAGAAATATAGACAGAAACAGAAACTCACGGAAAGACATTTAAAAAAGAAAGTTAAATCGTATTCAGACCTTCTAAAACGTATAAATCCGTCAATAACCGGAAGTCGAAATTTTTCACAAATCCATTACTTTATTCTTTTAAAGATAAAAGAAAGTAATAATATTTATCTGTAAATATCTGTCAGTAGCGAGTTATATTAAGATTTTATTTAATCTATTGACATTACCAAACAATTTTTGAGGAGTTTCTTTAAAAATCATGATCATTAGTTATTGTAGCAACTAATCCCGCGTCATTCAGTTCAAGGACAATGTCTTCTATTTAAATTTTGTAAAAGGAAGTATTTGAATCGAAAATATGATTTTTAAGGATTCAAGTGAAATTTTATTTGGTAGCTGGTAAAGGATTTTTAATTTACAATGCAGATTGGCCAATTTATGTTGAGGTCTAACTGGATTTGAAGTTTGATTAAATTTCCTCCTTGAGATAGAGCGCCAACAAAGTTTGTCGCATGCAGACACACACAGAAATGCAGACACAGTCTGACGGACAGACATTTTCTAAAACGAGTTAAATCGTGTTCAGACCTTCTAAAATATATAAATCCGTCGGCAACCGGAAGTCGAAATTTTTCCCAAATCCATTAATTTCTTCTTGTAATGATAAAAGGATGTAATAGTATCTATCTGTGAATATCTGTCATTATCGAGTAATAAGTTTTCTTAAATATAATGACATTACCTATTAATTTTTTGGGAGTTTCTGATTAGAATCATGATCATTAGTTTCTGTTGCAACCAATCTCACGCGTCATTCAGCTCAAGGACAACCAGTCTTCTATTTAAATTAATTTTATAAAAGGAAGTATTTGGATCGAAAATTTGATTTTTTCCCACTTATTTATTAATTTATTTTTGTTCAGGATTCAAGCGAAATTTTATTTGGTAACTGGTAAAAGTTTAATTTATTCTTGATGAAAATAAAATGTCTAATGCCGATTGATCAGTTTATCTTGAAGTCTAACTGAAACAGAAATTTGATTAAATTTCATTCTTGAGATAGAGCGCCGGCAAAATTAGTGTCACATACAGACTCGCAGAAATAAAGACAGACATGCAGAGACTCATGGACAGACATTTTCTAAAAAGAGTCAAATCGTGTTCAGACCTTCTAAAACGTATAAATCCGTCAATAAACGGAAGTCGAAATTTTTCATAAATTCATTACTTTCTTCTTTTAAAGGTAGAAAAAAGTAATAATATTTATCTGCAGATATCTGTCATTATCGAGTTATACTAAGATTTTATTTAATCCATTGACATTACCGATCAATTTTCGGGGAGTTTCTGATTAGAATCATCATCATTAGTTACTGTAGCAACTACAGCGCCTAGAAGATACAGTGGTGGAAAACGGCTATTCCTACAATGCTTTAAAAAGTGCTAAAAACTTGTATCCCATAAATCTCCAACAATGCTCGGCGGCAATATGCTGATACGAGCGCCATCTCGTAACCCTTTTCAATATAAACCCGGTGTTTTCAAAAATTATAGAATGTTAAATATCGGAAACTATAAATATAAGATATTTTAGTCTGTTATAAGCTAATTTAGTTAAGGAATGACGTGAAATAGGTTAAAGAGTCTCTTTTAGAATGACTATCGTTTTTAAATCACTACGATGGCGCTACGATCGACATCTTGTTATACAGCATCGTTGTACATTTATGGGATTCAATTTTTTAGCACTATTTTGTAGCCGTTTTCCACACTGTATCTTCTAGGCGCTGTAGTAGCAACGAATCTCCTGGTCATTCATCTCATTGACAACCAGTCTTCTATTTAAATTAATTTTATAAAAGGAAGTATTTGAATCTAAAATATAATTTTTTCTACATTTTACTTTTTTAAGGATTCAAGTGAAATTTTATTTGGCAGCTGATAAAGGATATTTAATGTATTCTTCATGAAAATAAAATGTCTGATGCAGATTGACTAATTTATGTTGAGGTCTAACTGAATCTCAAGTTTGATTAAATTTCATTTTTGAAATAGAGCGCCAACGAAATTAGTGTCACATAAAGACAGACTCACAGAAATAAAGACAAACAGACACACGGACAGACTCGCGGACAAACGTAATCTTAAAAGTGTTAAATCGTGTTCAAACCTTCTAAAACGTATAAATCCGTCGATAACTGGAAGTCAAAAATTTTCACAAATTTGTTACTTTCTTCTTGTAAAGATAGAAAAAAGTAATAATATTTATCTGCAAATATCTGTCATTATCGTGTTATACTAAGATTTTATTTAATCTATTGACATTACCGATCAATTTTCAGGGAGTTTCCGATTAGAATCATCATCATTAGTTACTGTAGCAACTAATCTCGCGCGTCATTCGGCTCAAGGGCAATCAGTCTCCTCCTATTTCGACAAATTTTGTAAAAGAAAGTATTTGAATTGAAAAGATAATTTTCATCAACCTATTATTTTTTTAGAATTCAGTCGAAATTGAATTTGGTAACTGGTAAAAGTTTTTAAATTTATTCTTAAGGAAAATACAATGCCTAATGAAGATTGACTTTGTAAATTTAGTGTTAAAAGAATAAATCAGTGATGGCCAGAATGAATGATTTTAATGATTTTGCGATTCAAATGCATCAGTCGGGCATGCGCAAAAACATAATTTCTAACCTGCGTGTATATATATATATATATATATATATATACAGGGTGTCCATAATTAAACGACACTACTTCAAAGTTGTCTACAGACTAAACTATTGTTCATAAAGTTGTGAAATTTGATGAAAACCTTAATAAAGAGATGGGTATTTGTTAAGGCAAAAAATAATAAAGTTCAATATTTCGCCACCAGAGGGCGATTTTTAATGAATTGCACATTTAGCATTACGATAGTTTAGACATTTTATTTATTAACTTAACCTGATTATAAAGACAGCATCTTACGACAAGTTCCTAGCATTTCCCAGAACACACTGAAGTCAACTGTTAAACATGCTCTCTTACGGTTCCAGATGTTACCTGAAAATGACCGTCATGCGGAACATTCGTTATAACAAAATTTGTTAAACTACCGTAAATGTATGCTAAATGTGTAATTCGTGAACAAACAGCCTCCTATTCTTTTTTCTCTCAAACAAATTCTCATACCTTATATCATGACCTCCACAAAATTTCACAACATCCGAACAACAGTTTCGCCCGTCGACAACTTTAAAACAGGCTCATTTAATTATGGGCACCTTGTAAATAAAAAAATGGTAAGCTATCGTAACAGTAAATGTGTAATTTGTTTAAAATTGCCCCTGGTGGCGAAATTCTGAACTTTTTATTTTTTGCTTAAACAAATTCCCATCCCTTTGTTATGTCCTTCACCAAATTTCACAACTTTATGAACACTAGTTATGTCTGTAGTCACCTTTAAAGTAGGGTCGTTTAATTATGACATATATATATTTAATCAATGACTATGAAAAATTTTGTAAAAAGAAAAGAAGCAAAAGCATAGTGGCTAGCCTTCGAAATATTTTTCAAACAAGTTTCTTCAGAATTTTTTAATATAATTTTCTTTTATATTATTGTAGTTTTTAAAATTAATTCTAATTAAATTAAGAAACTTCTTTTTGGATACAAAATTTCTGGTTGAAATTGAATTTAAAAAAACAAAGGTTTGCAGCTATGCTTTTGAGCATGCCTGGATGATTAATTCGAATAGACGGCTTTCATAGACGTCACGTTGCTATCAGCAACTATTGATAAAATTGCATCTGGAGCACACACGGCACGTCAGAACTCTCCGTTTGCCGTTAAAAGCACGAGTTATCTTTCTGTTTAATTTAGATCTTTCTTATTTTTATTATTATAGTGCAAATAAATCTAATATGTCAAATGGAGAGCACCATATTCGCCTTATATTTGGGCGTCATATGAAGCGATGCCAGACATGTGACATCATGTGCAAGCCGTCTATAGTCAAATCATTCATTCTGCCCATCAATAGAATAAAATATACTTTAGGAAATGGGGATAATTTGAATATGAAACAGATGTATACTTCTCAGCTCAGGTTGTTTCCACAAGCACAAATATTTTCAAAAATACTCGATAACTGAAGGAACAATTCATGTATTGAAGAAATGTGTTGCTTTAACGGAAAATACTTAAACCATATCATGAAAAAAATCTGTATATTTTACGAACTTTCTCCCATTTTAATAGTAAAATACAATATTAACACCTTCAGGACTGGTGATTTTCGCCTTTTAAACAAGAAGCTCCACCTATGGACGTCATACTTGCATATTACATTACTTAACTCGTTCACTGCCAAAACTATAACGTAAGAATTTTCAAATTTCTTGTTGAAAGTCGTTTGCCATCATAAATTCAGAAAGGTAAATTTCGCTTTACTAATACAGAAAAATTTCTGCCAATAAATTAGGCAATTTTTTTATTTCTAAAATAGTGGTGACAAAGTTATGAATAAACTAGAAAACAGGATTTGTGCATTTTCAGAATTTAGTGTCGCCCCCGATGAAAAAAAAGATGTATATATAAATAGTAGAAAACATATTTCAATTTTAAGATTTACAGCACACGCTTTTATTTTATGTAAATTGACGTCATTCGCATCCGCTTAAGAATTCCACATTTAAGATCCACCCTTAAAAATCTACAGTAAAGTATGCATAGGACGTCACTATCGCGAAATAATACACAAATGCAGCAAAAAGATGCCGTCATTAAAGGAACTCGACAAAAAAAGGCTATCTAATGATTCGTAGGCCTTCATTTGTTTTAACAGAAATCATTCGTTTATATTTTTTCAAAATAGCACATATTTTAATTACATGTTCTTTCGGCTGTTATGGAAAAGTGGCAACAAAATATATAATTAATTTTTGACAGCTATTTTTCCTTTACTTTCTACAGATATGGAGTACTTCAGTTGCCAATATTAAGCAAATGGTTCCAAAAACTACAAAAAAAATTAATATTTCAAAATAAATGGAGATGCAGTTTTCAAACAAATTGTATTTAAAAGTACTTTTCTTTCCCAATACGACGGTATAAAAATTCAAAATGTGCAATGATTAGAAGTTTAAAAAATTGCTACTGAGTATTTAACCCTACTGTTTTGTTTTACCGCTAGCTACTGTAAGGTTACGTTATATTTTGAAAACTACACAAAATGAGCTGGGAGAAAGAAATAGCATACCGTACCGGGGGCTAATTAAAGCCACGAGTATACACGTGGCTGGTAGCGAATGCGTTGAAAAAGATTCTTTCTGTACGGTTTTGTGTTTTAATGAATGTATACAGCGTGATTCTAAATTCATGTTACAAAATTTAAGGGTTGCTACAGGACACTTTAAGGGAACGGTGGACGTTTAAAAAAATTTCTTTTAATCTTCATAATAGAGATTTGAAATTATGTGCAAATGTACATTTCACCATAAGTATATTGACCTTAAAAGAAATTTCAATCTTATTATAGTTTTAAAATATTTTTAAATTTGAAACGAAATTTTAAAATGCTCGTTGCGTCTTAATTTTTTGGATATTTTCTCGAGTTTGGATTTTAATCACGTAAAACTCTATTACAAACAAATCTGTGTATCCATATTTTAATCCCTTACATAGTTAATTTTTGGAGGCATTTTTCTGAATTCCATATCGATTTTCATCAAAATTCTGCCTTATAATAAGATAAAAATCAAATTTAAGTGTCTTAATGACGTCGAATTTTTAAAATGCATACACATTGAATCAGAATTTGTAACTTCCCACCAAAATTTCACACGGCACCCCACCTCCGAAAAAAAAAAATTGATTTTTTGAAAAAATTTGGTTTTTGAGAACAGCGCGCGGGGAATGTTCCGAGGCAGCCCCCTCTCTCCCCGTTTATCCTACGTGATAATGTCATGTATCCTATTTGTTGCAAATTTTGTCTACTTTCTGAATTTCTAATTACTTTTCCTCTAAAACAATTAAAAAGTTTATTTAAAAGCAACTATTTTGGGAGGAGAGGGTTGCGGGGGGATTTTGGGGGGGAAGTTCAAAATTCGGATTCAGCGACGCAAAAACTTAAAATAAACCTTATAGAGAAAGTTTGGAGGAGAGACGGGAGGGCGAATGTAAACAATGCGAGTGGTTAAGTGAAATTGCGCAACTTAGTGCACGCAGCACCGCGGCGCATGTTCCGAGGTAGATCCCCTAGGGCTCCTATAATATAGGCTGAATCGTCAAGCATTTTGTTTCCCACTTAGACCAATGAGCCATTGTTGCCCACGCAGTGTGGCCAATCGATCTTCTCCTACCGGCAATTAAAAGGCGGCGTAAGTCAGCCCGTATTATAGGAGCCTTAGATCCCCCCATCCCCATTTATCCTACGTCATAATGTCATGTATCTTATTTGTTGCAAATTTTGTCTACTTTCTGAATTTCTGGATACTTTTCCTTTAAAACAATAAAAAAATTGATTTTTTTAATAAAAACTTTTTTGGGGGGCTTTTTACCAAAATTTGGGGGGGGGGGTGGTTGCCGGGGGAAATTTTGGTGGGAAGCTACAAATTTGGATTCAGCGACCCAAAAAACAAAGTAAGCCAATTTCCGGAACTACCATTAATTTTGCTAGGTAAAATCCTCTATTGCCTGGACTATATCAGTTTCATGAATTTTGATGAAAAATTAAATAGCAAGGAGAATGTCAAAAATTTAAAAAAAAATCTGAAACAACAGTATTGAGAAAAACAGATTTAAAGTATATTAAAAGGTCAAAAAATTGTTCGTGAACAAAATTAAAACACTTGCAACTTTGCGTAAAATAATCCAATTTGCATGTGGCATTCCACGAATGACGTGGTACAAATTGGAGAATAATAATGCACAATAAAAGAAATGTCGATTTTTTCACAAACAAAGGTCCATAGTCACCTTAACAATCAATTATTGCATAGAAATGTATGGGGGCAAGTGAAGCGTTGAGGTACAAACACCGAGGGAGGACCTTTTTTTAAATTTCAAAATTTTTCATTCATGCCAGAAAACTTCTATACTATTTATTCTTTTCAGTATTTAAGACCGACATTTCACGGTTACATAAAGGGAAAATTCTCTGAAAATTTCGGTATGAAATCGGAATTTTTGAATTAAAAAAAAAAAAAAATCAAAACTGGCAAATCTGTCAAACACAGGAAATACATTAATAGAAAGACAAAGTGTTTATTCACAATGTAGTTTGCAGGGAATAGATAATACATACAATAACATATCCGTATAGCTACTACACGTGTGCGGGGAATGCCTGGCATCTATAGAAATATACGCAATCGTTCCACCGACGCTGCAAAACATGTATCACAGTTGGTGAACGCAATTGTGAACAGTTATTGTAATATTAATGTGTGTATTATTTATTACCTGTAAACTGTACTGTAAATAAACACTTAGTCTTTCCATTCAAGTATTTTCTGTGTTTGGCAGATTTGCTAGTTTTGCAGGATTTTTCTTTCAAAAATTTCGATTTCATACCGGAAATTTACAAAATTTTTTTTATTTATCTAATCATGAAATGTCTGTCTGAAATAAAGAAAAGAAAAGTATAGGAATTTTCTGGTATGAATCGAGAAATTTTGAAATAAAAAAAGGCCAAATTGGTCCCTTGGTGTTTGTACCTCAACGCGTCAGTTGCGCCCATACATTGCTATACAATAAATGATTGTTACAGTGTCCTGTACCAACCATTAAAGTTTGAAACCATGAAATTAGAATCACCCTGTATTTTAATATATTGCTTCTGATCGAAGTATTTACATGCTTAATGCTCTAATTGTATAATATACGAAATGTTTGTGCGTATGAGAAATAATGTAATACATGAAAGATGAAATACAAATTTGCCGCCTGCTGACGAAATTACACATCCAAAACCTACACATCCAGTCCAAAAGACGGGAATTTCAGTGTTCAGTACTCAATGTGTTAGCTTTTAACTTGTTAACCCTTTCCGGCGCTGCGTAATTCTGTATATAAACTGATGAAATAATGGACTGCCACAAGCATTTATAAACGAAGTTATTAGAAAATATGAACTTGCTTATTTTCACGTACATTATAAAAGGAAAATTTTAATTAACCCGGGAGAATTCGCTAGTGGGAATGCCCAGTTGCTTTTTTTTTTTACTTTACACTCATATAATATCAACTTTTTTTGGTTGGGTTAGTACTTTTATTAACAAAATAGGTAAAATAATTATAAAACATTTTGAAATTTTAATTAAAATGAAAAATGATTTAAATAAGAGTCTTAAAAAAGTACGACTGTGAGAGAAAATCTCATGCAGCGAGTTCTCCCGGGTTAAATATTCTTGCTGCTGTTGGTCAGTTTTGGAATTAAAATTAGGTGTCCTTTTTTAAGGACATCGCCCTCGAAAGGGTTAACTGTCGTACGTAGTGGCAATGGCCGTACATATTTCTGAATGAAAACGCCGTATGACGGCTAGCGTGTTTTAATAATGGAGTAATGAATAAAGAGTATACTGTAAAGTACAGCGTCTAGAATACCTAGTGTGGAAATATGCTATCCAAACAATGCTAAAAATTTTTATACCTTAAATGTGCGACGATACTGCTAAAATCCCAAGTGTCGATCGCAGCGACATCTGGGGGATTTTCGTATTACATTATATAGACCAGCAATATCTAGCAGCTGTCGCTGCGATCTGTATATTTCAGCAGTATCATTGCACATTTAAGGAATACAATATTTTAGCGCTTTTTTAAGTATTACAGGGATAGCCGATTTCCACACTATATATCCTAGGCGCTATACTGTAAAGTCTACCTGTTGCGTGTGAAGTAACTGAGGAGGTTGTCATAAGATGGCGGTTGATTTTTTACATCGAATTAACGGTTTCTAATTATCGCCGAAGCAAACTTGCATCAGTAAATTTTGAATAGAAAATTTCCTCTTATTTTAGTGGCTTATTCCTGCAAAATTTCTCTCACAACTATTGTAAAATTTTTCATTCGTTTTTACTGGTGGGAGTTATCTCGGATATTGTAATCTCTTTCACTCACATTGACAAGAGGTTGTTTCGTTTATCACTATAGGGCGTAAACGGAGGGTCTGACTACAGCAGAAATCATTTTTCCACCAGTAAAAATAAAGTCTGTTTTTAACCATAATTATAACTCAAATCCTGCACAAATAAGGCAGTAAAATAAAGAGAAATTTTTTATTCAAATTTACTGGTGGTAGCTTGCCCGGCTGCAATGAGTCACTTTGAAACCGGTTACAGTTGATGCTTCAATATTTTGAGTATATGTCATTTCCTTTTTATTCATAGTTCCATGGTCGTAATCGTCGTAGTAGTGGAGAGAATGAATGGTTTTACTATTCGAATGAATCATTCGGGCATGCGCAAAAGCACAGCTACTAACACTTTTATTTTCATTCGATTTCTACCAAAAATTTTGTATCGAAAAAGATGGTTCTTATTTTTATGAGAACTCATTTAATAAAAGCCATACTATTATAAAAATTCTTTTTATCTTCGCAGTTGCTGCAAATTGTTGATTAAATACTTTTCTAAGGCTGGCAACTAAGATTTTGTTTCATTTTTTTACAAACTTTCCTCTGGTAAACGATTAAAAATAGATAGAAATGTTGGCGACTATGTTTTGGCAATGCGCATGTCCGAATGATGTATTTTGCCCATCACTAAATCGGTATCACCATTTTAGCTGGGTTTTTTATTCAAAATACGTTTTGGGTTTATTGAAAAATGCTGTCTTAATTAACTGGGGAAAAAATTATTATTAAATAGAGCGATAGTTATTGTTCAAAAATTCCCGTAGATGATATGATAAAAAAAAACCCGCTATCACGGCTTTGAGATTTGCAAGAAATTAATGTATGGATGGTAGTTAACCACTTCACGACGAGCGGCGTGTATATTCACAATACCTACTCGGTTCAGATTCTGAGCCGTTCTGATTGGCTTGCTAGATTCAGACGATGCTCATTTTTAATGTCTTGCAAGAGGTGATCGACTGCATAGTTCAGCGTGTATTTTATTGTAAAAAATTTAATTATAACACAAATTAAGGGTGATTGTGAATAATTTAAAATTATGCAAATATGTACTTAAATAATTTACTTATATTTATAATTTTTTCTTTCAATTTCTACAAACACAATAAATAAACTTCCTTTTCTGGCTCGCTTTTAATATTGTTAGTTTTGTTTGTGTAGGGGTTTGTAAACTTTGTAAATCATCATGTATATCTTTTGTCATGTATGTTCGTTTCGCGGCCATGAAGACATAACATATGAAAACAAAAAGAACACTTTGTGCATCAATCATGTAGTGTAGAAATCTCAAAAATGCATTAAATTAGTTAAAACCGTAATAGCAATCACTATAACGAACATTTAAAAAAGTTTCTTTATATAAATTGCTAGTATTTTTTAAAATTATTTTTTATAATTTAATTAAATTTTGAAAAATAGAAACTTTCCATTTTGACATTCATATTTTTTATATAACTTTATTAAGGGGATAGGATACCTTTAAACCATCAAAATTTTCGAATTTTTTTAATTCATATTCTGATTCCGTAATCAATCATATCTGAACAATATGCAAAAACCGCATCAAAAAATTCCCATTAGTTTACTAATTATGGCTGTTTTATTATGACTACATATCAAGATTACATAGGATAATTAAACTTTGCATCGCGTTTATTTAAAACGATGAATTTTGATACTGCGCGCAGTTTTAACAAAAAAAAAAAAAAAAAAAAAAAAAAAAAAAAACTATGCATTGCAATCAAAAGAAATTTTTCCCACATATTCATTTCTGTATTATCTACAACTTAAAACCAGAAAAATGTAAAATTTTATTTTTTTTTCTGTTTTTGTACTTTGAAAATATTTTTCAAAAAATGAAAATTTTTAATTTTTTGTTATTTTTTAAATTAGTCAATATTATTTACAAATATTCTGGTTTTAGTATAAAGGTAACTCTATTATGTATTCATTTTTACCAAAAGTTTCTCTTTATATGCATATTTTCTGATTTTATCATGCGCGCAAGAGTTTTTTCTCTTATTATCAAATATTTTTAAACTTATCATTTCAATATTTATTTATGAATTTACAAGCATATATATATTTTTAAATATAAATTGAAATACGAACTTTATATTTAAATGAAGTTTGATTTTTATTTTTGACTTATTACGCAAGTTTTGAAGCTTGGAACCAGTGGCGTGGCGTGAAAATTTTCGGTGGTCATCGAACCTTCACTTATACATGACTTATACACATCACTTATACTTACCTTCACTTATACATGAACTCCAAATGTTCTGCTAAAACTGGATCGTAGAGTTTTAAAATATTGCTTGGTCATCGCCGCATCCAGCGATGACCGGACGCCACGCCACTGCTTGGAACATAGTGATTTTTTTCTTTTTTTACTTTTTTGACGTGTTCAAAGGTATCCTACCCCCTTAACTATTGAAATAACTTTTTAAAAAAAATCATTTTTTCATACTCTCCACTGTTTGGATTCGACCTGGGGATCAACAGTATTATAGACAGACGACATACCACATAGCAACTACGAACTCACTGAAAAAGGGCTTAGAACAAAATTTTAATTGACCGCACTTCTTCCAAGCCGTTCAAAGTCAGTATGTTCTGGATATCTGAATCTTGGGAGCCAATGAGAACGGTTCAGTGTCTGAACCGAGTAGATAATGTGAATATGCGAGAGGCGTACACGTGCCGCATAAATTTCATGGAATTCTTGAATTTGGACGCCAGTAATTTTAAACGGGAATTTATAGTTTATTAATTGCAGGTTTTCAGCTATTTAAAAAAAAAACAAAAAGAAAAATGAAAATGTCCCCCTGAAAAGGCTGGTATACAAAAATTTATAAGAACTCTAAAGGACGCTCGTCCCAAGTGTTAAACCTGCGCTTACATTTCTGTAAAATAATTGGGATTTTTTTCTTCTTGGATGCACTATAATTAGATAAAAAGGAAACACAAGGCCTCAAAAAATTATTTTACTAATTTTTTGAAAGTAAAAAAACATTTTTATAATATAAAAGAAAAAAATTAAATCAATAAATTACCTTCATTAGTGTAAATTATATGATTTTAATGGAACAGAATATCTCATATCCATATCCGAAAATAATATGAATAATACTCACCTGAAAATATATGTCATTATCGATTTACTATAAGCTTTTATCTAACCTATTGACATAACCGATTAATTTTCTGGGGAGTTTTAGATTAAAATTATTAGTGTTTTTTTTTTCCGCTAGCAACTGCGAATCAATAGCTCTGTCAGTCGTTCTTCTATTTCAATTATATCTGTAATAGCAATATTTAAATGAAAAACTAATTCATTTTCTTCAACTTTAGTTCCCATAGTATATGAATGAAATTTTATTTGGTAACTGTCAAGTAATTTTACCGATGACATACATTATGTGTTTTATGCAGATTAACGTTGTAAATTTAGTGTTTAAAAATAAAAGAAGTTTTCTGATAGACCTATACAATACGCTAGAATAATATAAACATGAAGCAAAAGGGTTACTTCTCATACAGTTGCCAAATGCACAATTTTCTTTAACCCCTTAACGCTCGAATTAAATTACGGTTCAAAAATTCAAATTGCTTATTGGCACTACTTTTATGATAAAGAAATATTCAGCGTATTTAATGACAGGAAAAACGATACTAAAATATAGCCAACTTCCCTATTTTATAAAACTGGTGGGAATCAAACAATTTGAGTAAAAGACACAGCCCGAGAATATGACGGGAGCGAGAATTAAGGGGTTAAGAGCACCTGAATGATAAAAGGTGTATTAACCCCTTAACTGCTCCGGACGTATATATACGGGTGTAGAAAATACATGCATCAATCAAAGAGATGGCGACTTCCAACTCTAGCGAGGGAATTTTAAGCACTTGGGACATTATATATAACAGTATAACATGTGCATTTTCTTACTGTTATTACAGAAAACTATATGCCCCTTATTTAATTGCAGAAATATGCGATTTAAGTAAGGCACTGGAGATCGCGTAAGATTTCGTTGGCAGTTAAGGGGTTAATAGCAAGGCTGCCACACGAGACTACTTTTCTATTCTATTCGCACCAGTATTTAAAAAAAAATAAATTTTGTAGTATATTTCTCTTGCAAATGTTGTCAAACTGTATTCAAAGATTTTTGTTTTGAGAAAGTGGTGCGAGGTAGAATTAAAAAATAGTCTTATGTGGGAGCACTGTAATAGGCAGGGTTGTAGTGGGTAGCTGCCCGGGTACCCACCCGGGGTGGGTTTTTTATAAAAAAACCGGGATTTTACAAAATTAAGGGTTTTCGTGGGTAGCTGCCCGGGTACCCACCGAGCTACCCGCCCGGGCTGGGTTTTTTATAAAAAAAACCCAGGTTTTTCACAACCCTGGTACTAGGAGTTAACCCTTAAATGCGTAGCATGGCTGCCAACACCTTACGCTTTTTTGTATCACAAAAAATTTATAGTAAACTAGCAGAACTACCCGGCTTCGCCCGTGTCAATTATAAGAAGCCTTCCAGGTAAAATAAATTAAAACGAAATAATACGGCAATCACAATAACTGAAATTTGTGCATTCCCATCCACAAATCGTTATAAAGACAATAAAAAAACATGGCGTTATTGTCTTGCAACCATAGTAAAATCCCTGAGCTTTAATAACAGAATGCACGTTTTCTTTGGCGGGTATAAGAGAAAAATGTGATTTTCCTGACAATACGAAAAAAAGAAATTCCTCCAAATCGCGCAGCACTTAGTGAAATTCTCGTTTGTATGGTATTATCTACATTATAAAGTAAAAACACTATGTCAGTGCCCATAAATTGTGTCCCATAAATTGTAACCCATAAAATGTGCCTTTACTGCAATTTTTTCTAACTTTTAAACATCACACAATTTCATTTTTTACAATGTCGAATAGAAAAAAGCTCTCTCAAATGAAATTTGTTTGAAAATTGTACCTCAGTTTTCTGATTTTAATGGATTTTAAAGTAAATTTTAAGCATGGATATTTTTAAAGTTGAGTGCAACCCGATTACAAAAGAGGAACCTGTTTACACTTAATGCAATAGTATAAAGAAAAGACATGTCTATGAGTAACGCTGGTATCATATTTTCGGTGGCAACAACCTAACACAGCAAATTTCTCTTTTATTGCAGTTTAACGTCTAAACATTGTACATTCGATTGTTCCAACGTATTATAGAAAATAAAAGTACTTTCAGTGATATTTGTTTGTAATGTTTATCTCAATTTACGAATTTTTTATGGGTTTTAAAATGATTTTTAAGCATGCATATTTTTTAAATATGCTTGCAACGCAAATACAAAAGTTTAACTCAATTGTTCAAAAACATTGTAAATAATTCAGAATTTGTTTGCTTTCGCGTAATATTCAATAACTAAATTGGCAAACGAAATTAAAACGCCAAAAATAAAATAAAATACGAATTTAACAGATATCAAATCAAACTACTCAAAATAACCGGATAAGTATATAAAATTCAAATAGGAATTTCGTTCCGGGTGCATATAACTTGAATTCTTCAGAATGGATTTCCATGCGACTTGACCTATTAGTTTTTTAGGGAAGATTTTAGTGCGTAACATATTGTTTTCCGATGCTTAGTCATAGAATTATAGGGGAAAGTTATATAATCACGTGAACCCAATTATGAAAGATTAGTCTTATTAGCTGAATGAAAAATGCAGAAATATTTTTATCTCTAAGTATATTGACGGGTTTATCTTCGGTAATGGGGCTGTGCGCTAGGGTATTCTTATTTTAGTGAGTGTGCCTGATACCTATTATGGCATGCACCTTTGTTTAAAACAATATAGAATGACTTATGTTTTAAGCGACTACCTGGCATGCAACTTGATTACAAAATACTAACCTGCAAATGCTTAAGGTGCTTCTCCAGCTCCCTGCTCAACAACGCGAAATTTTCTGACACATTTTCTGACTCATTAAACGTAAAGGCTTAAAATTTTTAGGCCTGACTATTAAAGCGATTTGGAATTGAAATGAGTTTCTCCTTTTTTCATAAATAAATTACTTATAGAGTTATGAGCAATTGTGGTTGCGTGACGGCCAATTTTTATCCTTTATTGCACTGTTGCGTCCGAAATTCAGTTCAAAAAATCAACTGAAAGATCTTATACATTTACCAACAAATGGAAACCATCTTTCGATTACATAGTTTCTAAATAAGAACTCCTGTCAATTTCATGCGTTTCCGAATAAAAATTAATTAAAAAATATGTCAGAAAATAGCTCCTTTGGATTTGAGAACAGCCTTAACTTGAAGTTTATGAAAAACCTCTCATTTTTAGTTTTAATTTTGGAACACGCGAAATTTAAATTCAGAAAAAGGATGTTCTTTTGACACATTGTGGTAATTTTTTTAACTTTTAAAATTAAAATACATGTTTTCTTTGGCGCGCGTAACAGAAATATACAATATCTTCACAATACGCGGGGAAATGCAAATAAAATACATCCAAATGCGGTAGTAGTTACTAAAATTTTATTTGAAAAATTTGAAATTTTATTGAAATTAAATCTGCAATGATTAGATGAAATGATGTCATTTTCCATAAATTTTAAATCAAGACATCTGTCAAGATTTTTTTTTTTTGAAAATGTAAATAACCGCTCTCTTTTTGCTATAAATAACAGAAAATGTTAGCACTGAATCTAAACCAATACAATACTTAGCGATAACGTATAGCTATAAGATATGGCTGTAGTATACAATCGAAGTAGTAAGCAAAATATAGGAGCCATATGTTTACAATGAGTTTGATAACGCGTTGAAAAGATTTGATAGAATGTGACGTCATATCTAGCCTTTTTTTTCTTTTTCTTAAAATGTTTTCATGAAATTTGACTGTTTTTATTAAAATAGATGTTTTAATTTAAAAAAAAACATTCAAATTGAGGTGCTACGTTATTTTCCCGCTCTTATAGTTAAAGCTTTTAATTTATATACAAAAAAATGTAAATTTTCTGTTTAGAATGACGTCAGTATCAAACATGCAAAAATATAGCAAGAAAATCTGAGTTTTTATTGGCAAACAGAAACAAAATATACGCGTTATCCTTATTTTTTTTTCACATTATTGTGTCATTTTTTAGGGTTTGGCAACAGGAAAAAACGTTTGAATTAAAAAAGATTTAAAAAGAGATATTTCTATAATGTTAAATTATGGATGTGGTAGAAAAAAGGGATAAATAGTGGTCTGATAATTTTTTAAAGCAGACAGGGATCTATTCCACGTTCTAAAGCTTATGTACATCGAGTTTCGTGAAAATCGGTCAAAAGTTAAAGATTTGTATAAAGGACATACACACAGAGAACGGCTTTTATATATACGAGTTGGAATCCGTCGAAATTCGACGAATTAAAATGTCTAGAATGGGACTGTTAGATTGAATTTATAATAAACCTACAAAAATAATTACAATAAAAAATTCATTTTGCATTGGTTGTCTAACTCTTAAAACAAATAATGTTTTTAACCTAAAATTACTAAAATATTATTTCCACAAACTTCAAGTGCTTAAATTATTGAAAAATTAAACTGTATTAGAGTACGTAATCAAGATCAGTAATTATGTTGAAGTTATCGATTGAGGCTCTTATGTTTGTTTTTACGGGATGAAAAATCAATAAAAAGGATTTCTCTCTGTCACTTCAAAAAATTTCTCCCCATAAAATCTAAACTGTACGTTATTTTCACATTCTCAAAATTTACATACGCACCACTCAAATCGCAATTTAAAAGTATTTTAACGCACAATACATTATTAATGAATGTATTTCCAAACTTAACGCCACGTTTGTCCGATGCAACTTTTCATGTGAACATTCGCACAAACTTTAAGTTCTAATCTCAGTATCCGCAAAAACTTACCATTCAGAAATTTGCCTTTAGTTGCCATAGTATTGGCCATTCAGTATCGGTAAATATTTAGTTTTATCAAAGAAAAGGATCGTTTTGTTTTAAATATGACATCATTTTCACTCACTGAATCATTTTGCCCAGCGTCTCAAACTCAGTATCAGCGTAATGTAAAAATATTGAAATATCTTCGTCAATATTTTGATTTATGAAGAAGAAAGCGTGTTTTTTTTTTGTTTTTTTTAATGGCTGACGTCATTTTCTGTTCAAAAATTAGAAAAAAGTTACCTTTATTTGTAATATGAAAATGGCACCAATAAGGATAGAATCGATAAAAATAAATAAGCCATGACTAATTTTCCTTTACTTTTAATAGAAATGGAGTTCTTCAGTTGCCACAATTACAAAATTGGTACTGAAAACTATAAAAAAAATTAATATCTCAAAAATAAATTGAGATAGAGCTTTCAAACAAATTGCATTTAAAAGTACATTTTTTTCTTTATACGACGGTGTAAAAATGTAAACTGTGCGATGTTTAGAATTTTAAAAATTTGCATTAGAGAAAATTGCAAAACCAAAATTTTATTTCAAATTTCAAAGTGTTGCCATTCGCAAAATGACGTATGCGTTACGCACAGATATGTTTGTCCTTTATAATATAGATAGATTTTACCTTTTTAAATCGCTGTAATTGGCCGATTAAATAAGGCAAAATTTTCTGTTAAATTTTTGTGGTACAAAAAAGCGTAAGAGCGGTATCTACGGCAGAGTGATGCACATTTACATAACTTTTTATTTAATGCAAATTAAACCTGTAAAAATTACAAAAAAATTAAATTTAAAAATCTGTCTTAAAATTTCTGGCGCCTAATCTTTAGTATAAGAGTAAAAAATATAATATTAAAAAAATAATTTATCCATTTAAGGGTTAAGTTTTATAAAATAAGAAATTATATAAAATAAAGTATTTAGATTCATGCTTGTTTAAATATTTACTAATTTGCAATATTTTAGTTTTTACTTGTGTTGAAAGTATGAAACATAAGAAAAGGTTGACGTATTATACGAAAAACGTATCTCTGATTTTTTTCATTATTTTTCTGTGTTACAAATCTTTCGGAGAATCATATATCATTTCTTCGAAACAAAATTAAAAAATCATGCATTTAAGGGTTAAAAAATAAAATGAACTCAAAGTAAAATCGGCCCCTCGAATCAGATAAAATGAAATCAATCTAAAAAAATTATCGCTGCGGGAATTTTTGAAAATATAAATTATCATTTCTATAGCAACAAAATTTTAATATTGGTGTTTCATCAAACATAGTGCATATACATACCCGAAAATAATACTAACAGTATTTACCTACAGACATATGCATGTCATTCTTACGTTACGCAAAGCGTTTGAGTAACGTATTGGCGTTTCCGATCAATTTTAGAGGAGTTTCCGATTAGAATCATGACCATTTGTTTCTATAGCAACTAATCTCACGCGTCATGAAACTCAAAGACAATCAGTCTTCTATTTCAGTTAATTTAGTAAAAGGATTATTTGCACATAAAACTCAAATTTCTTTCTCCGTCTTTAACCCATTTAGGTTATATTTATACTTGATACAAATGAAATAAAATTTTATTTTATACATATTAACAACCAATGAAGAGAAAAAAGTAATATCAATTTTTTTTTAATTCTTATGTGAGATATGATACATTTATCATATGAAAATCTTTGAAGTATTTACTATCTAACGGTACATTACATTTACTACACATAGCTATAGTTTGACTGCTACAATATTTGCATCTTGAATCGCTGAATTTTATTTCATTTTTACTTTCTTCTATCTTTACAAGAAGAATGTATTGGATTCATGAAAATTTAGAATGAATAGATTTACACGTTTTAGGGGTCAGAGATTCCAAAAAACATGTTTTTACAAAATGTCTGTCTGTGAGTCTGTCTGTCTGTCTGTATGTCTGTCTGTGTGTGTGTATGTGACACAAATATTGTGGGCGCTCCATCTCAAGAACTAATGCACGGAATTTTACAAAAATTTATATCCAGTTAGTCACTAATACAAATTGATGCTGATTAGTTTTTGGTATAAATCGCTCAACAGGTGGCGCTGCTATGCTGCATTTTTCACGATTTTCGCAATAGCTCTATCTCAAAAACTAATGCACGGATTTTGATCAAACTTCAGATTTGGTTAGTCTTGATATGAATTGATGCTGATGACGTTCTGGTGTAAATCGCCCAACAGGTGGCGGTGTTATGATGAATTTTGCAGGATTTACACGATTTCCCCAATAGCTCTATCTTATGAACTAACACACGGATTTTCATCAAACTTCAGATTCAGTTAGTCCTTGATATGACTTTCTACTGATTATGTGTTGGTGTAAATCGCCTTACAGGTGGCGCTTCTGTGCTGCCTTTTTCACGATTGCCTCAATAGCTCTATCTATAGAACTAATGGACGAATTTTCATCTAACTTCAGATTTAGTTATATGTTGACACAAGTTGTTGTTAATTAGGTTTTGGTGTTAATCACCCAATAGGTGGCGCTGCTATACAGGAATTTTCACGATTTTTGCAATAGCTCTATATCAAAAACTAATGTATGGATTTTCTCCAAACTTCAGAGTCAGTCAGACGTTGACATAAATTGTTGCTGATTAGGATTCGATATAAATCACCCAATAGGTGGCGCTGCTAGGCAGCGTTTTGCTGGATTTAGACGAGTTCAGCGATAGTCATATCTCAAGAACAAATGCACGGAATTTCATATCTTTAGAATCCTCATGAGATGCATAGATTACCATTTAATTTTGGCAGTGTGATAGCGATTTTTGAAGTATTAACATGTATGAGATAGAAGAAAGTTTTGGGATTGGTACATCCGACTAGTTTATAATGCAGCTATGAACATTATTCGACATTGTTCGATAAAAAATTTTAAAACATTCCGTACTGTTTCAATCATATTTCTAATTATTTAGCTTTGACTGCTTTTTTGCAGTCTACTGCAGTCTTAAAACATAGTGTATTTTTTAACCGTTAAATGCGCGATTTTTTTATTTTGTTTTGAAAAAATTATATATGATACTCTGAAAGGTTTATAACACAGGAAAAATAATGAAAAAAATCAGAGATATATTTTTCATATAATACGTCAATCTTTTCTTCTGTTGCACATCTGCAATATAAGTAAAAACTACGGTCGTGTGGCTGTTTTACGCTAAAGTAATGCAAATTAGTAAATGCTTTAATAAGTATGTCTCCGAAATACCTTATTTTATATAATTATTTATTTTATAAAACTTAACCTTTAACCCGTTAATTCCCATTATTGAATACGCTCTAGAAATCACGTAGTTCACTTTATCTGACTTTACAGCAGAGAGTTTCAAATGGTTCATTTCTCTTTATTTCAAAGCGTTATAAGTAAGCGAACAAACTTAATGCTGGAATCAGGCGTAAATTAACACAGTTGCGCCACCTTGTGGACGGAGTGATAATTCACATACGCGGGCTTTTAGTGTGGCGCGTATTTCCTAAATCTTTTGTCACTCATGAAATTGAATTTTGCTTGCCACATTTATTGCAAAATAACGGCGTATGGAGAGGGGCATTCAGATGCACTTGACACCACGAAATTTTCTTCGCCTTATCAAAGGCACTTCACTTATTAATCAAGGGGTAAAAAACTTTACAATTTTAGTGGTGTGAGTAAGAAAACAGTTAGGTATCTACCTGTAGTTCACACTCCATCCGCTACGTGGCGCATGACCTTGATTGATGTGACCTCGCTTTTAAACTTGCGGTTATTTCTCCCATTTAAGATAGGACGCTTACTTATATCGCTTTGCTTTATTTGAATACGGAGTGTCTGATTTTTTCATTAAAACAAATATTGCTATTTTAATTTTCTGGTGTGAATTAGGTATATACGAATAAAAAAATCTATTAAATTCTAAAGAGTGTTGCTTATATGTGCAAAACTTCGCACTAAAGGGTTAAGAAATTTCATTTATTTTTTGCAGTCAATTACATTAACAATTTCCAAAAATACAATTTTTGTAAAAATAAGGTTTGTTCTTACAACGTATGACTATTAAGACAAAATGTGAAGGAAGTTTCTAGGCTTTTTAGCTGACGCTGATTGCTTTCCTCTTTTTTCTTTCGTAACATCCTACATCAAACTAAGCGATAAATTTCAGTTTTACTTTTGTACTCTATTTAATATCTTCACGGGTTCCTGAAAATCTTAAAATTTATTTACAGTAAAATCTATTAAAAAGGAACCATGTCTATAAGGAAATCCTTCCTTAACTCCTTAACGATCGCATTAAATTACGGCTTAAAAATTCAAATTGCTTATTGGCACCACTTTTTTGAAAAATAAATATTCACCTTATTTAATGACAGGTAAATTGATACCATAATAAAGCCATTTACACTGTTTTATAAAACTGCTGGGAATCAAACAATCTGTATAAAAGACACAGCCCGTGAATATCACGGGAGCGAGAATTAAGGGGTTAAACGCAAAAGTAAATTAATCTCCCGTTGAAAAGAATATCATACAATTATACCTATTAACCCTTAAATGCTGGGTGTTGCTTTTCGGCAACATACCCAATTTAGGCTTATAAATACTATTAGAATAATATTGAAGCTATAATGCCTAATGTTGCCAATAAAATACATTCTAAAAATATTATTAAATCGATTTTCAACATTTAGATAGCGACACTTGTGCTATTTAAGAATAAAGATAGATTTATTTTTTCAATTGTTGATACACGTTCTTTTTGTTTTGTTTGGAAGCATGCGAAATACATTATTTTGTTCTGCAGAGAGCAAGTAAAATTTATTTCTTATAATAGTTCTCAAAATTCTTGTGTGTTTAATAGTATAGAATTTTGTCAAGGAAAATTATTTTTTCAAATAAGCACCAGTATTGATGGTTAGTAACAAACAGTTTTTTAGCCGTAAGCCATACTTAAAACAAAATATGATTTTTAAAAGTATTTTTCCCATGATATATGTAAGAAAAGAAAGCCGGAAAAAAAATATTTTAATGATTTTTGAAAACTTAGGCATTTAAGGGTTAAGACAAAAATTCTGTCAAAGTGGGAAAAAATTCCTATGCCAAACAATACCGTATTACAGTCGAACCTCGTTAACGCGAACTCTCACGGAAATTTTTTTTTTTGTTCCTGTTAAGTAGTTCGCGTTATTCATACTATAAAAATATTATATATTCCATGTAACAAGAATAATTGTACGTACGCATCTTCAAAATCTACGATGTTGCTGACGTTGATTTTATTTCCTAAGATCGATCCGTCAAGAATGCAGACCTAACGACCTAACGTGGACTATCTCTCGGTGGAATTCTTTTCAAGGAAAACTGGCCGGTAGTTACGTTAAATCCGAAGAAATTTACCAAAGATCTGTGCAGCCAACTCGATTTATTTTTGAGGATTATAATCTAAGTCATCACCGACCTAGTGATCTCTCAGCTTAAATAGCGTACGCAAACAGCTTTGTGAAAACAACTTTATTTAGCGTCAGGTATATTTTTCCATCCCGAATTGCAATTGTTACAATAGAATTTTATCTTTTTAGTGGGTAGAGAGAGAAATCGCCTGACAATTTTGCAATTGCTAATCTGCAGCTATCAAAACTAAAGAAATTTCCCTTCCGATATTTTCGCAAATTTGGAGTTCGAAAAAAATTAAACTCAGTACAATTGCATCAAAAAGTTGAGAAAATTTGCTTCGTTCGTGCTATGAATAGGAAATATTTGAACGCCTGATCCGTTTCAATTCGTAATAAACAATACTTCGCGATAACCGTGTTAGTGTTAAAATGACTAAAATCGCAGTAAATGCTTATACAATTTGACGGGACAACTGGAAACAATTCGTATTAACAGTAATTCGCGTTAAGCGTATACACGTAAATGAGGTTCAACTGTATAAGATTTTATTTTACTTATTTTTTAATTAAACACTCAATTTAGCAGATGGCAATAATATGAGTCATAAAATAACAATACAATATATACATGGTGTCGATAATTAAACGACCTTACTTTAAAGTTGCCTAAATACGAAACTATTGGTCAAAAAGTTGTGAAATTTTGTGTCGGGCATAATGAAGGAATGGGAATTTGTTTGTTTGAAAAAAAAAATTTGTTCAAAATTTTGCCACCAGAGGGCGATTTTTAATAAATTGCACATTTAGCAACCGCCCACTGAATACTAGGCCTGAGCTCTGTGAAAAAAAATGGCTGCTGTTGTAGGCGGATTTTTTTTTTCGGAGTTTGTACGGTTCATTAAATTCGAACACCATTAATTTTAAAAGTTTTTGCGCTTTATTTTTTTCCATGGGCGGTCTGTATATTTGTTTTATTTAATCTCAGAGAAATAAAGCGTAAAAACTTTCAAAAATGTGTGATTCAAACAAATGCCCATTTCTTCTTTATGTCCGTCACAAAATTTCACAATTTTTTGACTAAAAGTTTCATCTGTAGACTAGTTTAAAGTAGGGTCGTTTAATTATGGACACCCTGTATATATATATATATATATATGTACATATGCACACACACACACACATATATATATATATGACATAAACTAAATAAAAACAAGGTATCATTATCAGGGATGAGATTTCCGCGTTTTTGCGCACCAGTATTTTGTTAGAGAAAATTATATTTGATTTAATTGGAACACTCTTGCGATTTAAGAGAACAACATTTTCTCTAAGAATATACCGGTGTGCAAAAACGCGGAAATCTCATCCCTACATTATTCATATAATTTCATATGAAATAATGTCGCTCAAGTCTAACCTAAATATGAAGATTTATAATTAATATTTGATTTTCGTGTTACGAAAACCATTTATTTAACCTATAGATATTTCCCATCAATTTCCAGAGTTTCCTATTCAATGCATGGCCGTTTGTTTATCTAGCATCTGATCTCATCCGTCATTAAACTCAATGTCAAAGTGTTCTACTTGAATTAATTTGTAAAGGAAGTGTTCGGACCATAATTGTTTAATTTGTTTCCACACCTTTAATTTTTTCAGATTTCAAACGGAATTTAACTTGCTAATTGCATACGATTTTTAGATCTAACCCTTAAATGCATATGTAACTCTGGAGTTACATGATCTTTTTTTGCTATTTGCTGCTTACTATTGTTCTTTTGGTAAACTATTACGTGTTACTTACGTGTGATAACACATTTAAGGTCGTGAAGTCTGTGTTTGTTCTGATTTGTTATCACCGGTAGGTTGTAACATCTTTTGCTGATACTGCGCTGAATTAGCTCGACTTGAATTTTTATTAATATTTATAAGGTAGTCACTAATTTTGCAAACTGTTAAAAGCAGTATAAAAATTATTATATAGTTGAATAGTTATTGTGCAGTGTAAAGACTTTAAAGTGAGTATATAAAATTTAAAATTATCATTTTTTGAGCCATTTTTGTTATGTAACTCAGTAATGTCATTATGCCATTGTATCCAACAGAAACATAAATAAATTTTTTTCCCTATTTTTCTTGTTGACCGGGAGACGGCAGCATAGACAATTACCTCATCGAGTTCACGGCTGAAATTCCATAATTAGTTAAAACTCGATTCGCATATTAAACCGAAATCGGTCTGCCATGTCATATCTTGGTGGAAACACCTGAAACCCCGATTTTAGAGGTTGACTAGTAGGTTTACAATTGTGTTTTCCTACAGCCAAAATATGAAAACATGGAGAACTGGGCGCAGGAAAACGCAATGGTAAACCTACGAGTCAACAGCTAAAATCGGGTTTTCAGGTGTTTTACACTAAGATATGACTTGGCAGACCAATTGCGTTTTAACCCTTTCAGGGGAGATGGTATGTTTATGAAACAACTTAATTTTAATTCCCAAATGCTACAATGGCACCAGAATTTTTGTAAGATATTTTCCATTTAATATTGACGTGAAATATAGGTATTTTCTTAATTCCAAATAAATTTGTTAGTAAATACCGGTGCCATTCATTTATTTCAACACTATAGCATTGAAAATGCTTTGCCCCTAAAAGGGTTAATATGCGAATCAAGTTTTAACTAATTTTGTAATTTCAGCCGTCAACTTTATGAGGTGATTCTCTGTGCTGTCACCTCCCTGTCTATAGTGGATATTTAACAAAAATAGACTCAAATATAATTTTTTCCGAACAAAATAAAAAATCATACATTAAAGAATTAACCTTGATATAAATTATATATCGTGAGCACAAAGTATTTTCATTAATTATAACATGTTAGATGTAATTTTTTATTTCATTACATATCTCTGTTCTTAGATTTTTTTTTTTTTTTTCTGGCAAAGATTTTCCGAAAATGTCAAGGCTCTAATTGCTCTCTGGATATTACACATATTTTCTCAGTTCTTTAAGTAAGTCACAATAATATCAATTTTTAAATATATAGTTTTTACTTTCAATTAAACTATTTACAGACAGTGTTGCCAGATGGGCTACTTTTTTGAAATTCAGATTCTTGATTTTCACCACTTTTTTGAAATGGTAAAACGCGCCTTATTTAATGACATATTAATTAAAGCGAAAACAAAGGTAATTTTACCGTTTCAAAAAAGTGGTGGCCATCAAGAAATCTGAATTAAAAAAAAAAGTAGCCCACTGGCAACACTGTTTACAGACATTAACACAAAAAATATCGAAATTTAAAAACTGAAATAACCTGAAGCCGTTCTAAAAATTTTCTAAATTACGATTTCTATTGAATTGTTAAAGATAGAACCTTAAAATTTGGCATGATAGGTACTTATAAGATGTAAATGCTCTCTAAGAACAGTTTCTAAAAGATTCGAAATTTAAAGAGCGAAAAGCCTTTTAAAAACTTTCTAAATTGCGATTTCTATGGAATCTCGGGAAATACCAAATCGATTTCAAAATTAATATTTGTAAATGAATGGTGACAATCCCTGTTCCAACATAGACTATATTTTATGTTGGTGGAATTACCACCAAGGGGGTTGTCTAGACGTTAGATTAGAAGCTTGGAATCAGTGTTACCAGATTGGGGATATTTTTGTTCCCAAATTGTTGATTGTCACCGCTTTTTTGAAATAGAAATGTTCGACCTATTTCAAAGCAGATTAAAAATTATGAAAAATAAGCGAATTATACTATTTAAAAAAAGTGATGACAGTCAAATAATCTGAATGAAAAAAGTCCCCAATCTGGCAACACTGTTTGGAATATGGCATGATGTAAGAAGAAGATCTTTTAAGATGTAAATGCACGCTAAAAGCGGTTTCAGAAAACTTCCAATGAAAACTGAAATAAGCGTAGGAACTTCAAAATAAATTCTAAATCATTATTTATTTAGAATAAGTTTTAGTTCTTCTAATAATTTAAGTCTAATTATCACCTAATGCAGTGTAATAATGAAGTTTAGTCAGACTGTCGCTTAATTAGTCATTAAGAATTAATCCGTAGCAATATAATTTATTCTAGTAGAAATAGGCCTACAAGTACCACTTGGCATTTTTTCAAGTATTACTCGAGCAAAGCCGCGGGTTTTGCTAGTATGAAAATAAAGAAAATATTCCAAGTATTTTTCAGTTACAAATGTTCGATGTGTGAGCCTTTAGTAATACAACAAACATCTCTGTAATCAAACTCGTTCAACGCAATTTGCAATTTTACACTGTCAGCAGTTCTTAATGCAGCTCTAATTTGCTCTTTAACCTCCTTAACGATTTTGCCTGAGTGCCGCTCGGGCAAAAATAGTTTGCTATCTTCGATACTAAAAGCTTTTGGATATCACTTAATTTTAAGTGTAATCATTGGTTTGTTAAATGGAATACCTTTTTCGATTGTATAAAGCCAACTATTTTAGTAAAAAAAAGTGGTGCCGGGTCCTTATTTTGAAGTTATTGTGTCAAACAAAAAGCAGTTAAGGGGTTAAGTTCTTTTAGTGTTTTCTGTAGTGGTGCTTCATGAACAAGATCTTTGATGTAAGCCAACAAAACACTCTTGCAATTTTAATGCACAAAAAACTTTTCTCTGCCACTGTCCCGATTTTTAACTTCAATTATCGTCTTCTACAGCAGTGCTATCATCCATTGAGCGACAGAAAAAAAGGATGTGTTCTTTATTTTCATAGATCTGTTATTGTAATACCGAGTGATCCAGAAGTTCCGGAGTTTTGAAATGTTAATAATTAGTAAAGTATATCCAATAGAAAGATGCGGTTTTCACAGAAATGCTTAGAAACATGTGGGATTTATTTTTTTATGAAAAACGTTTGTTATATTAGTTACACTGTTTGCCAACGGGTGGCGCTGAAATTGATAATATAGTTTTGCTATGGTATAATAAAGCAGATTGAGTATTGGTGCCCTGTTCTACCTCGTTTACAACAGCAATAGATGATTGGGGTCTCCCGCTTCTTTGAAGATCTTCCAATGAGCCCGTTTCCTCAAACCTTTTTATCATAGCCTTCAGATTTGTATCGGTCATCGGTCCTTTTTGCAGTTTTAACTCGTAAGTAAGTAACTGTACGATACGAAGGCAAAGCTAAATTTGTTAAATCTTCCTTTTTGTAAAACAGCTTAACTAACAAAGATTTGTCACGCAAAGAAAGCATGTCTAAACGTAGCAGTTACAAATCAAATTTTGTATCAAAATTCTTTTAAATGCAATTTCTTTAATCTTCGAAAAATCGCTTGAACATAAACGACCCTTAAAGCAAAATTTGAGCAACATATCCGAAAAGATGTTGCGCAATGTACTCATCTGCTTATATAACATATGGTACACATACTTTCGATGTCGTACAGCAGCGGGATCTATTGCTAAAAATTGTTACTATATTTAAAAGAAAATCATTATAAACAAAAATCCCTTAAATAATAAAGTATACTTTTCTAAGCATATATGTGCAAACCGCAACTTTCTATTGTACGCAGTTTTCTAATTATTAACATTTCAAAAACTTCCGGATCTTCTGGATCACCCTGTATAACTAGAACAGGGGTGGCCAACTGTGGCACGCTGCGCACCCCTAAAATTTTATAGTAATCATTGCCTTATCTAATCATCGAATCTCTGCGATTCAAGAAGTCGTCTATTTCTTTAAAAAATTAGTTGTATCCGGCGTGCCACAGTTGGCCACCCCCGAACTAGAAGATAGCTCGTCAGAATGAAGTGTTTACATTTTCAAAAGAATGTTATAGCATTCCATTATAAAAAGAATTATGAAGTAATAAATATTATCTTATCTAACTAATAGGGTCAAGTGGGGTAAAATAGTTATAAAAACAACCCATTTTTCATTCTAACATAATTTGCAAGAAAATTATTAATTGAATTCGTAAAATAATGACATAGAAAATGCAAATGAACTTCACTCACAAAATTTGAAGAACCAATTCACAAAAACATGCAAATTAGTACTAATAAGGCTATTTTTCCTCGGAAAACAGAAAACATTCACCTGTGAAGCCCTTGAAAGAAAATGTTTTTTAGGCATAACAATGGAGTCATTCTCAAGAGTAATTCACAGATGTGAACAAAAAATTCTAAAAATATTGCATATAATACACACCTTCGATGCTTTAAATTGGCATTTTTAAAGAAAGCTTTAATTCATGACATTCGTTCAGATCGCTATATTGCCAACGAACTCCGTGGTCTAGATTTTAATGAATCTCAAAGCAATGAATCGGAAACATTCATAATTAGACATTGTTTTTGAAATCGAGAAATGATTGCAAAAAACAGTAAAATGTCTTTAGTTTTTAATGTTTTATATTGCCATTGAGCAAAATTATTACATCCATGGACTATATTTTAATGAATTTTAATGGAGTGAATGGTATATTGTTTACCATCGCTGGCTGCTGGATGATAATATTATCAACGCAAGATATATCGAAAAGCATGCATTGCATATTTCGATGTAACTTATCACTCAGGTTGTTTTATTACTTCACAATCTTTCTGAAAAGCTTAATCTTAATTCCTTTATCGAAGAAATTAAATCTCTGAAAATAAAAATAAAATGGCTGATTTTAACGAAAGATTATCATTATCCGGATGAGTTCACTCCGGAAGTGTTATACACTTAGCGCTATTATATGTACACGGTATCCATAATTAAACGACCGTACTTTAAAATTGTCTAAAGACGAAAGTATTGGTCAGAAATTGTGAAACTTTGTGACGGACATAATGAAGGAATGGGAATTAGCTTGAGCGAAGAAAAAAAAAATGTAGTTCAAAATTTCGCCACCGGAGGGTGTTTTTTAATGAATTATACTTTTTAAAAGTTTTTACGCTTTATTTTTTTAGATTAAATAAGACAACTATAGAGATC
This sequence comes from Maratus speciosus, assembly GCA_963932465.1. Lineage (NCBI taxonomy): Eukaryota > Metazoa > Arthropoda > Arachnida > Araneae > Salticidae > Maratus > Maratus speciosus. Next base: position 318,733,913 of record OZ010797.1, read on the forward strand.
GCCCCCTGAAAAAAAATAACGCGTAAAAACTTAATTATTGTGTTCAAATTGAACGGGCCGTGCAAACTCTGAAAAAAAAATTCACCAACGACAGCCGTCATTCTTTTCTCAGAGCTCAGGCCTAGTATTCAGTGGGCGGTGGCTAAATGTGTAATTTATTAAAAAACGCCTTCTGGTGGTGAAATTTTGAACAATTTTTTTTCTCTCAAATAAATTCACACTCATTCATTATGTCAGTCACAAAATTTCACAACTTTCTGACCAATATTTTCGTATGTACACAACTTTAAAATAGGATTTGTTTAATTATGGACACCCTCTATAATAGATCTGAAAATATAAATTTTTAAAATTTGGCTATTCATTTATAATAACCCTGTACTTCATCTACATATCCGGAAAAAAACATTCATAGAATTTTCCTCTAGATTGATCTCTTTATACAGATGCACAAAGCTTTTGTCTGACCTATTGACATTTCCGATCAATTTATAACGAGTTTCCTATAAGAATAATAACTGTTTGTTTTTCTAGACTCTAATCTCATGCGTCATTAGGCTCGATGACAATTAGTCTTCTGTATCAATTAATTTTGTAAGAGACGTACTTGGATTCAAAAGATAAAATTCTTTCCTTATATCAGTTATTCCAAAATTCTTCCAATTTATTTTGTAACTGGTAAACGATTTTACGTTTAGGACTATTCTAAAATCCAAAGGTGCTACTTCCCGATATTTTTTTATTCATTTTTGTTCGGAAGCGCATGAAATTGGCATGAACTTATTCAGAAACTATGCAATCGAATGGTGTTTTCTATTATTCGGTAGAAGATCTTTCAGAAAGTACTGCCAAACTTTGAGATTTTATTCTAATTTCCAGACGCGACAGCTCGAGAACATAGAAAAACTTGTCGCTACGTGATAATAATCGCTTATTACTCGATAAGTGATTTTTTTATTAAAAAATGGAAAACATCGTTCGATTTCAATCGCTTCAACAGTCAGGCTTGTCAATTTTAGGTCTTTGCATTTAAAAATGAGTCAAAAAATGTATCATAAATTTTCGCGTCATTGAGCAGGGAATTTATGAACCTTCTTATTCTTGATATAATTTGTTTATTTAATGAAGATCTTTTTTTAAAATTTAATATTAAAATATTTTATATACAGTAAAATCTCGTGAAAACGGATATCTGCCACCGATTATTTTCGCTATTCTGGAATGTTCTTTAATGTGAAATTATGGTGGATTTGAAAAATTAAATTATTATTATTAAATCAAATTATATATTACTAAAGTTATATTAAATGTGAAAATGAAGACTAAATGTATTATTAGAAACGTAATCACGTGACTTACTTTTACAAGTGTATTATTACAATCCAATTTGTTATAAGATAATTATTAATATCATTAAATTTCAAGATTTTAGTCGTAGCTGTAAATAAATTATAATTTATCTGAATTACCTGATAGCTGAAAAATTCACTTTGATACGTACCATGAATGTAACTTCTAAATATTAGTCCCCGATATCCTATTTCTCTCGGTCAGCAATTAAAATGTCGTCTCTTAAAAAATAACGTTAAGTTATATAAGCCAGCCGTAAAACAAAGCAGATGTATCATTGCACGGGATAATCTCTACTGCAGTTCTTTAAACTTCTAAGCGTCGCAGTTTTTCAATTTTTATATTGTCGTATTGGGAAGGAAACGTACTTTTAAATTCAATTTGTTTGAAAACTGCCTGTCAGTTTATTTTTGAGGTATTGTTTTTTTTATCTGTTTTTAACACCATTCATTTAATTTTTGCATCTGAAGTATTCCATTTCTGTATAAAGAAAGAAAAATAGTTGGAAAATAGTAGATTATTGTATCTTTTTGCTGCCATTTTCCCGTAATAACTGGACAAATTTCTAATTAAAATACGTAAATAAAGTGTTGAAGAAATATATATGATTTCTGATAAAACATGCAGCTATTATAAACTATATTTAATTTTAAGTATATATATTAATGATACAAACAAATGAAGGGATGTGAATCATTAGATAGCCGATTCTTTTGTCGAGTGTCTTAAATGTCGACATCGTTTTTTGCTGGATTTGTGTATTATTCTGCGATAGAGACGTCATATGCATACTTTTCTGTAGATGTTGTTTAAAGACTGGATCGTAAATTTCGAAATCCTCAGCGAATAACGTCATTTTATACATTAAAAAAAAGTGTGTTTTATGTCTTAAAACTGAAATATGTTTTGTACTATCTATATTTATATACCTATATTTTTTTTCATCGGGAGCGACACTAAATTCTGATAAAGCAGAAATCCTGTTTTCTAGTTATTAGTCTTGTTTTATTATTATTATCATTAGAGGTAATGACTTGTATGACCGCGTAGGCTCTACAAAAATAAATTGAATTTGATTTTGACTTCGATATTTTCCAACATGGTATAAAACTTTTCGGGATCATTTCTTTTAGGTAGATTTCATAAGAAATACGACCTATTGCAGTCGTTACCAAGGTGCGACTTTTGAAAAAATCATTCATAACTTTTCATTATATGACACCAGGTACCCAAAATCACCTCCCACCTAAAAAGTGTATATAGGACTGGGCTATGTAGAAATTTCTTAAATCGATTTATCATCCATCTAACATCGCGATTTAGTGCTAAATCGCGATTTAACACCGATTTTACATTTTACAATATGGAAGCCTATTTTTTAATTTTTGTAACAAAATACGGTCTTTATGCAGCCCCCCTCCCCCTCCTGTATTATTTAGTATATTTAGATTTTAATTTTTCAAATACCTTTGAAAAGAGGTATATTTTACACATTAAAAAAAAAAAAAAACTTTTGAATGCCCCAAAACACTAGTTTTTTTTTTCCATTTTAAAAATTGTGACCTATTTTAATACATTTTATAAACTTATTCTTTAAGAAGTAATATAAAAGAAAATGATTTTTCTTTGTGTGTGTGTCTGACTTGTTATGTCTGCTACAATCTAAATTCCTTAAGGAGGTGGGGGGTGGGACTACTTCCCCTAGCCTACCTAAATAGCGCTGAAAACCTACACACACTTTTTTTTACAGCCACAGAATTAAAAAGTTATTGAGGTAAAACAGATGCAGATTCAAAGACTTCAATGATGAATTTAACTTTTCATTTACCATGATGAGAAAATTAGCTAAAAAAATGAGGAAAGATAAGAGAAATAAGGTGCAATTTTACATCTTTTTAATTTTTAGATTATAATAAGATTTGTTTAACATAAATGCTGACATTCATATAGCGGATGGAGAAGGACTGAATGTTTGAGCCTTGGAACACATTACTGAAATTGCTGATTTTTTCGCGGGTTTTGTCACCCTGTAAGATTAGTAATAAATATAATCTTAAAATATATCTCTTTTTAATGATAACAAAATGTCAAAAAAGCAGAAAATCACAGATCTGCAGAAAAATCTAATAAATGCCCCCCCCCCCCCCCTCCACCCCTCCCCCATTCTGCTGTAAAAATCAAGTTACTTGACTCATTACAGAACTTTATTAAAGTATTTTTAATTAATTAAAAAATAATAATAAATTAAAACTAAAATATTCACATAATACCCAAACATATGAAAATTAATTTTTCATGAAAATAATGCATAAAAATATAAACTAAAAATGGATGAATTTGGATATAAATAGTGAATCAATTTCAGCAAGGTACTCAATCCACATGGCTAGCGTTGAAATCGGATGTTAAAACCGATGCGTGACTATTTAAAAATATTTTAATTAATTACAGAATAATAGAAAATACAGAATATGTATTAAAATATTACCCAAACATGTGAAAATGAATTTTTCATTATAGAATGCATAAAAATAAAAACTGAAGTTCGATGAATTTGGATTTTAAATATGAAACTTTATTCTTTTTTTTTCCAACCACAAATACTCTATCAATTTCTGAAGAAAAATCTTATTAGCAAAAGAAAAATATTTCATGCGGATCATGGCCAAATCAGGATACACAAAATAATGCATGACTATGCATTAAAATAATTTCACTAATTACAAAATAATAGAAAATAAAAAAATATATGTTAAAATATTACTAAAACATGTAAAAAATGAATTTTTCATCATAAGAATGCATAAAAGTGTAAACTGAAAGTCGATGAGTTTGGATTTTAAATATAAAACTTTATTATTATTTTTTAATCATATAAATACTGAATCAATTTCAGGAAAACGATCTTTTGAAACAATGCAGGATTCTACTTTAAAACATTTTAATTAATTACAGAATAATAGAAAATAAAAAATACATATTGCAATATTACTCAAATATGTGAAAACTTAATTTTTCATCAAAAGATTGCATTGGCATATAAACTGAAATTCGATGAATTTGGATTTTAAGAATTAAACATTACTTTTTATTTTCAACTTCCCAACCTTTATGATTTTAATTTCTGAAAAATACACATTCCAATCTCGTAAACTCTGAATCTCGTTTACAAAATAAATAAATAAATATCATTTGATGCTTAAATCGTCATTTTCTTAAATCATCTTTTCTTAAATCGTCTTTTTCTTAAATCGGAGAGAATTGATGTTCGATGTTTTCTTAAATCGGATCCTACTAAATCAATTTAACTCCAGCTTGCCTTGTCCTTCTTAAATCGTCATTTACTTAAATCGGAAAGCATTGAGGTTTGCGATGTTTGTTTAAATCGGGTCCTCCTGAATCGATTTAACACCAGCTTGCCTTGTTTTTCTTAATTCGGAAAGTATTCAGGCTTCCAATGTTTGCTTAATTTGGACCCTCCTAAATCGATTTAACACCAGCTTGCCATGCAAGTGGTAGATATATCAAAGTAGATAAATTGGTTTTCCGATGTTAGCTCTGAATCAGTATTCTGTTTTAAATCAATTTAAAGGCCAATGGCTAAATCCCGATTTAAGACAATGGCTAAATCACGATGCAAGACTTTGGCTAAATTGCGATTTAAGACTTTAGCTAAATCGCGATTTCCGATGTTAGCTTAAATCGATTTAAGATCAATGGTTAAATCGGATTTCCGGTGTAAGCTTTAAATCGATTTAAGGCCCAGGCCTAATATATATATATATATGTATGTATGTTTGTATGTAAGTATGAAAAACTTTGTACGAACGATAAAAGTCGAAATTATGCACAGATCGTTTTCAAACTATCCAGACATATTGATATGGCTAATATCTCGGCGGGGATTGCAATTCAGCAAAATCGGCCCAAAGCAGTAGAAATGGGGGAGGGTTAAATTTTTTTAATACCGCCTTAACATGATTCTGTTAAACCAGCTCACACAGAAAAATGACAGGAAAGTTCAGCTTTTTAAAGGTCATATTGCGTATTTTATGATTGAATCAAGGTGGAATATTGCATTTCGTTTTATTGTTTTATTTTAATTAGTAGCATGTAATTTTGCTCCCCAAGAAGGACAAGTTTACTTATGGGATTTTGTAATTTAAGAACATTGCGGTTGTGACTAATCTATATACAATATGACTTCGAAAATCAAGCGTCAAAATCAACTTCTTCCCCACTTCCTTTTGTTTTTACATTTCTAAGTTAAGGGAGGATGAAAAATAGAAATTGTTTACGAATTAAAAACTTCGAGATCGAAAGTGATGGATTAGCGAACAGCTAGGCCGCTGATACTGTGCAAAACAGAACCGCCAATAACGCTGGTAGCAACTCAATTGAACGAGGACGTGGAACCGGCAAAAGAAAAGGTGTCCCTGGAAAAATGTATGAATTTGATTGAAAATTTAAAATCTGCTTTAGAGAAACAAGCCTTTCGATTTTTTCCGAAATCGATATTCGTCACTTGTATAAAATCCAACAAAGCTTTTAAAGAACAGCCAAAAAAATGTTCGGACATTACACGAGAAAAAAATTATTCATTTTTTATTAGTTTTTTTTTTTTTTTTTTTTTTGGTAGAAAATATCCATTAAAGTAAGTTTTTTTTTTTTTTCCCAAATATTTGATTCTTTCTTTTTCTATCATAAATATTAATTACCAGGAGTTAGATTATGCAAAAAAGGAACAATTAAGATTATCAGAATTACTTTTGATAATCCTTCCAAAAATCCGGATTTTCGGCATAGTCTCGAACCCGTCGATGCCGTATTTTCAAGGTTATACTGTATTTCTATTAAAAAATTAACACTCATTAACACAAAGAGACTTTTTTGAGTATTCTACTTCAATACTTACTCAATATATACAGTTAATTTACTTAAATAAATCAATTTTACATTAATTTAATTTTTTATTGCAAATTATCGTAAAAAATGAAGTAAATTAAACTCGCAAAAAAATAAAAGATAAATAATGATATTTTTTTGAAAAAAAAAGTGCTTAATTATATTTTTATAACTTCAGGGTAGAAGATTAATGTTATTATTTTACAAAGTTAAAGTTCGTTTCTAGAAGAAAAATTTTCTTTTCTATATTAAATGGGAATATAATAACTTAATTTGGGCGTATACTTTTTCAAAAACAATTTCTAATTACATAATTTATTTTAAATAATGTATAAATTAACAGTGCCATTATTTACCTAAACTGGTGATGTTTTTATTTAGAAAGCCTTTTTTTCTATAAATAATTTGCTTAAGCGTATTAATGACGCTTAATTAAGCATACTATTTTAAAATATTTCACACCTTTTTTTTACTTTCTTCTGTCTTTACAAGACGAAAGTATAGAATTCGTGAAAATTTTCGATTTTCGATGGATTTATACATTTTAGAATGTCCTGAACACGATTTGATGGTTTTTAGAAAATGTCTGTCTGTGAGTCTGTCTGTCGCTCTGTCACTTTGTAAATCATTCTGTGAGTCTATATGTGACAAAAATTTTGTGGGCGCTGTATCTCAAGAACTAATCCACGGAATTTCACAAAACTTCAGATTCAGTTATACCTTGATATAAACTGGTGGCGATTACTTTTTTATGTAAATCGCCCAACAGGTGTTGCTGCCATGCTGCATTTGTTAAGATTTCCACAATGGCTATATCTCAAGAACTACTGCACGGATTTTTTTTTTTATATAAAACTTCAGATTCAGTTAGTCCATGATAAAATTTGATACTGATTACTTTTTTTATGATAATTGCCCAACAGGTGGTGCTGCTATGTTGCATTATTCATGGTTATCGCAATAGCTATCTCAAGAACAAATGTACAAATTTTCATAAACTTCAGATTCAGTTAGTCCGTGATATAAATTAGTGTTGTTTAATTATTTGGTGTAAATCCCCAAACAGGCGGCGCTGCTATGCAGAATGTTTTACAATTTCCGCAATAGCTCTGTCTCAAAAACTAATGCAGGGGTGGAAAATTGGCGCAGAGGAGGAGCCTATTGACACCACTAAATTTAAGTAGTATTTTTCGGCATATTTAATGACAGCATTTCTGAGTTTTTATTAAGGCGAAGCATACTATAAAATATTAGTGGTGTCAATAGGCTCCTCCTCTGCGCCAATTTTCCACCACTGACTAATGCATGGAATTTCATCAAACTTCAGATTCAGTTAGAAGTTGACATAAGTTGTTGATGATTAGATTTTGGTGTAAATCATCTAACCGTTGGGACTGCTATGCTGTATTTTTCAGGAAGTATTAATATGTATGAGATAGAAGAAAGTTTTGGGATTGCCACATCCTACTAGTTTATTTTAACTCGCCTTAGATTTTTGTATGTAAAGATGGGATTTTGAAATCAATTTTTATCTCACCTTGTGATAGGCTAGAATCGTTCACGAATGTGTTTCCAAAGACAACGCAATATTTTAATATTTTACAACTTAGTTATAAATAAATACTTTAATATTAAGGCATTGTTATGTTAGCCCGCCTCAGGCGATAAAATTCCAAATAAATCCCTTTAACTCTTAAAATTATATAAGAGTGGTAACAACAACGGATTTGTATATGCACTAATAAACGCTCGCCAAAATAGGCCAAATGGTTCTGAAACTGCAACAATGAAACCTTTTAGAGTCTAAAAAGTAGATAATAATTTTTCAATAAAATTTGAAGAGTGTAATAAATAAAAAAGTCTTTTACCAATTAAAAGTTTAATTAAAATTCACATAAAGCACAAATAAAATGTGCTAAAATTATTTGTAGGTGCATACATGTACAATAAATATTTTAAAAATACATTAAAATACCTTAAAAATCCACTAAAATTCCAAAATGTTTTGAGCCTAATCCACACGGCCAACTTCAGAGATTGTTTAACCCTTTCAGGGGCAAGGTACTTGTATTCATAAAATGTTGAAATAATTGAATGACACCAGTATTTACAAGAAAATTCAAATGGGGTCAAATGTTATTATTTCTGTTTGAACTTAATCGGCAAGGAGAGAACATTGTAATTTAAGTGTGGATTCACCAGTAAACCCTCATGTATGTTGCATCGCCTAAACTTAGTGGGATATAATAACTAAAATTAAAAGAAATTTATATTTGAGTTCGGCGTTACGAAAGCTTTCACATGCTACCCCACACGATATATAAAGTAAAGTTATTTTTCTAGTAACTTGATTAGACCCCCTACATATTTTTTAAACATAATTTGTGAATGGTTAATAATCTATAAATAATCGCGTCAGTAGTTTTTAATACTTCAGCGAATTTCAACATACAGTTATTATAGTTTACGAGTAAAATGGCCGTGATAGACGGACAGACAAACGCAGGAATGACATTATGATTCCGTTTTTACTTTTTATGTACGCAACCTAAAAAAGAAATTAACATCCACCGCCCCCTTAATAACTAAAATCTGAAAAATGCACATAATTGCTTTTAATGTTAAAGTAACATACTTATCCTTTAACCCGGGAGAACTCGCTGCATGAGATTTTCTCTCAAAGTCGTACTTTTTTAAGACTCTTATTTAAATCATTTTTCATTTTAATTAAAATTTCAAACTGTTTTACAATTATTTTACCTATTTTGTGAATAAAAGTACTAAGCCAACCAAAAAAAGTTGATATTATATGAATGTAAAGTAAAAGAAAAGCAATTGGGCATTCTCACTAGCGAGTTCTCCCGGGTTAATATTCTGAAACTTAATGTATTCCTTACACAAACTTTTATCTGATTATGTGTTCGAAGCACAAAATTGGTAATTTAAGTACGCCTTCAAATGATAATCTTCATGTGATATAATTTGCATAATATTAAGGGAATCTGTCGTAGACTGTAGAATAATACTCGGAACGTGAGCTCGAATTTAAGTAATAATGTGTGAAGTGAACGATTATTTTTGCACGATAGGTAGTTTATGTAATTTTTCTAAATTTTTAAGTATTGCGTATATAAATATTTATATGCAAAAATTTTTAAGATTTTAAAAGATTTAAAATTACATTATGTAACCTATTTTACTCAACAGCATTATTTTCCCAAAATTCCATCTAAAATGTTTCTATAAGCCTGAATTAAAATGTACTTAATTAGGGTTTGTATGCTTCAGTGGATTCAGGGGATTTTAGGTGTTTTAGTACAAGAAATTGTCCTAAAGTACTGATCGCTATATCTGAAGGTAATATTTTTTTGATTAAATAAAGCAAATATTACTCTACAAAAATTCTGTTAAAAGAACCTTGAAGCGTACGAACCCTGATAATTGTTTGAATTATATATTAATACACATAGCATTTGTATTAACATGCTTTTGTTTTAAAAATCGAAATTAAAAGAGAGATCAATGTGGCAATATGTTCTTGTACCAAAAATATTAACGCAAGAATAAAAGCAACATAATTTACCATCCGCGCTTCAAGACGAAAATGCGTAACTTGTTACCCTATTAAGGGGCTATTTCTGTCACGCGAACACACCCGTTCGCGAACAGTTATTTATATTATAGGTTTTCTAACGATTTTTATAACGAGCGGAATTTTATATGTTTTCTCTAATCTTCTAAATATTGCGTAAATAAGCAGTTAGATACTAAAATCTTTAAGATTTTAAATTATTTAAAGTTTCATTGTGTAGCCTTTTAATTCCTCCGCTTTTTATCACTTTCCAACATAGTTCAGAAGCGTATATGATTTCGGTTTGTCTGTCTGCCGTATGCCATATGACATCTGCCGTCAGTCCGTGCTCTAACTGTGGTAAATACACACTCAGAAATGAATACTCAGATTTCACGAAATTTTCTTTGTTTTTGACGAAACAGTTTCCTGGGAAATGCTCCGAGCGAATATTTCGTCAAATTGATGAAATTACTTTCTTCACTTGCTTGACGATGTAAATTTCGTCAAAAGTTGGCTGGTGGTGCCATCTACCGAACAGTTTGGAAGCTCCTTATTGACAGTGGGAAGAAAAAAATTCACTTCTCGTTTCCCTCGGGGTGATTCGAGCCCGCGGTCTTTGGCGTGGGAGACGGTTGCTCTCCCAACCTGGCTATTGGTTGGTTGGTTGATTTTGTGACGGCCGATTATCTACACTACGGATATAGACCCGAGGGGGAGTGCCCTTCGTGGGGGTCTTTCTAAGGGAACCTAACCCGTATTAACGCATGGAAATCCATGGTTCGAAGAAAACCACGAAAACTCCGAACGATTAGGCCGACGGGCGCGATTGGGATCGAACCCAGCACTTCCCGTCTACCAGCTTCGAGAGCAGAACCTCTCAGCCACTGGTGGGGCCCTGGCTATTGGAGACTTGTATAGATTTACTTTTAGATTGACGTAATGAATCCTGCTGCGTGTTTATGTTTTTATAAGGTAGATTGTAATTTTATCGGTGCTGCTATAATTTCTGGAAGTTTTAAGTAAGGTAAATTTATTATTATGGTTTTCTCATGGTCAATGAATAATTATAATATGGCTTGATTAAATAATTTATTAGTGAAATTTTCTTTGCTCAATGAATGTTTAGAATATGGTCTGGTTAATTTGTTACTCACATATAACGAATTGTGAAGTGCATATTGCGTGAGATTTTATCTCTTTGGGTAGAGGGATAAAATTTTAACACTTTACTGTTTATAAAGGGGAGAGGGATCAATTATGTTTATTTTTAATTTGATTGAAAACAGAATATACTTCTTAAATAAATTAAAAAAAAAAAAAAGATATCATGGAAGTTTGAAATTTTATTGACCAAATATTTTTTTTGAATGGTTTTGAAGAGCACAGGAAATTTATTCTTTTCGAATTAAAACATAGCGAACAACATGTAAATAAATAAATAAATAAGTAATAATAATAAGCATTCCTAAAAATTTTAACAGATAAAAAAATAACTAATGAAGAAACAATAACTACCTACATTTCAGTATTTTCTGAAAGGCACTAAAAAGTGCTGTTTTAAAATAAATTATTACAGACTAATAAATATAATACATATAATAAATATAAGCAAGCAAATATCTGCTTGCTAAAATCTCAGGATTTGAGGAGGTACAGCAACTGTTTCCTTAAAATGCATTGAGTCTGACCGTGATTGAGGCTAAACTTTCCTCAAATATTTGAGAGTTTACACTTTGTTAAACGTCACGTGATGTTGATAGGAAATGATCCTCAAAAACGACGAAATACAGCTCAAGGATTTCTGAATCGTCAAAAGTGAGAGTTTTATTTCTAAGAGTGTATGCTCGAATTTTGGTGTAATTAATATAAGTTATTGGGTATCACTATGGCATGTTGGGCATTGAAAATGAAGTATGTACCTCTTACGGTTTATTTACAGGATTACTCAAAAGAATTCCGTTACATTACGGTCTATCGGGAAAATCGTTTGTGGCATATTTTAATGATATTACACTGTTTTAAAAGCATTGAAATTTATGTATATCACTGAAATGTGCCACAAGGCAAACAGTATAATGTGGTATGCATATAATTTATCATCCATTTTATAAGTGCAGATTTACTGTCGCCAGTCTCCACGTGACAACTAAATTTTTTGCTTTGGTGACTAATTTTCGGCGCCTAAGTCGCCATCTTTTGATGAATTTCGCATTTTTCACCGCGAAACTGACGAAAGGTGCGTTTATTTTTCGAATTTCTCTGACGAAAATCACGTTTTTTCCGCGATCCTTTGACGAAAATCAGGTTTTTATAGCGATTCTTTTACGAAATTTTGTTTTTTCGCGATGCTTTGACGAAATTTGCGTTTTTTGCGTTCCTTTTACGAAATTTACGGATTTATTTGCGATCCTTTGACAAAATTTTCGTTTTTTCTGCAATCTTGTGACGAAATTCGTGTTTTTGCTATTCTTTTACAAAATTAGCGTTTTCCCGCGATCCTTTGATAATATTCGTGTTTTTTTTCGTGATCCTTTGGCGAAATTTGCATTTTTGGGAGGATTCTTTGATGGAATTTCGTGTTTTTTCTCCATTTCTTTGACGAATTTTTCCTATTTTTCTGCGAAGATTGGCAAAATTCGCTTTTTACCGCGATTCGTTGAGGCAATCATTTCGCGTTCTTTCCGCGATCCGTTGACGAAATTCGCTTTTTTGCGATCCTTTGAAGAAATGTGCCTGTTTTTTGGGATCCTTTGACGAAATTCGCAATTTAAGATCATTTTTCTTGTGTGTTCTTGGAAAAACAAATGTTTGAATTGTATTTTCCTTTATGTAGTGCAAAATAATCTCATTCACAATTTTTTATATGTGCTCTTCCATGACAAAATGAAAATAAGAAATATTGTTTTCCTAATAGTCTCCACTACCATGATTGCTTAGCTTATTCTTATAGATATTTGTTTTAAACCTCTATCTTGCCCAACTTTACCTTCTGACTGTACATAGCTTAGTATTTATATTATACCTAATTTATATCCAAATTCAAAGAATTGTGTGATTAAATTAAATATACACATTTGATTAACCCATTTTAGGCCAAGCATAAAAATTTTATAAAATGTGGTATTATTTTCATTGAAATATGCTTAAATTATATTCATTAAGACAAAAATAAAGTTTCGTGCATGGAAAATAATATTTTATTTGAGAAATAAAATGCATTCGGCATTTTCATGAATTCACTCAATGGTGCGCTAACGCACCATTAAATTTAAAATTAATATCTTTTTTAAATTTTTTATGACATTTGTTTTATTATTATTTTATTTACAGAATTTGCAACTTTAATCCATTATAAAAACATATGATTAATCTCAAGTGAAATAATTGTATAATTTCAAAAAGTCGAATTTGTCAATAACCGTTTCAATTTTAAAAGACTATCGTATTTTGAAAATTTCTCAACAGAAAGTGTTTACTCCAATTGAATTACTGACATTTTATAGATGTCTCCAGAACCCTTAAAAATAGCAGGAAAATAAAATTAGTGAAAAATATTCGTCACAGTGTCAATAAAAAAAATATTTATTGAAATAGTGCGTTTACGCACCTTTGGCCGAAAATGTGTTAAGTTTTTTTCTGTAAGTTTTGTTAAGTTTTTTTTGTTTAAGTTTTTTTGTAGATGTGTAGATTATTTTTCACTTTGAATTGTTGAGTTTTTTCCAATATCAACGCTATTGCTTATGCGTTTCTTTCACAACGTGGCCACTGGATTATTTGGGTTTAGGATACGCTGACTGTTTAAAAATTTTGGGAATCTGCACCTATAATTCATTTACAGGGACACGCAAAAGAATTTGGTATCTGTACTTTTATTTCCCAGTTTCATTTAAAGTTTTTGTGGAAATATTTTTATCATTATTCATCTGGAGAATGCCGCCATCAGAGCGATGAAATATGTAGATCAGAATAAAGAAGCATATATGCTTTAAGGGGACAGTGAACGTTCAAATTAATTTTTAAAAATTATCACTCAACTGCACAGAAATTTTGCACACAAAATAATTCATATATTTTCTAAGCAAATGAATCCATTTTATTTAAAAATGTGTATAATTAATTACGTTATGAATTTAAATATGTTAATTAATTACTCTAACTAAAATTTCTCCAGTCGCATTAAATTTGGCTTTAAGAACCTAATATGATGACCTTAAATGATAGCGCTATAATATTAGAACAATAATTGGTATGCGTTTTAAAATTATACCAATAGATTGAGAAAAAATAATAATAAACTTCAAATATTTATACTGTTCCTTGAAATTTCGTGAACAAAACTTATATAACTGCCAAATTTTCTTTTCATATACAGCAATGCATGCATATTAATGCGAAGTTTTGAAATATAGTATATTGAGAGCAATAATACTTAACACTTTGCACTCGAAAGGTGACACCACTCACCACTAATGCCGCCAGTACATAGAATTGAACCAAATTTTTTGTGTACAAAGGGTACTAGGAAAGTTTTGCAATACGGATTTATTTATCGAACTTTTTCAAAGTAATTTCCGTTACAAGCATCCACGTCTCCATCTTTCGAAACCAGTCCTTAAACCAGCTCTGCCAAATTTTACTAAGGAGTAAGGCACACTCATTTTCCTAAGCCCTCAGAAGTGCCTCATCACTGGAAAACCGAATCCCTTTCAGCTTCATTTTCACACGAGGGAACAGTGCGAAGTCGCAGGGGCCAAAATCTGGATTGTAAGGAGGTTGTTCAAGAAGTTTCAGTCCTGTAGAGGCAAAATATTCAGCGCAGGTTTTGGCCCGGCGAGGTAGAGTTCTGCCATGATGGAGAAACCAGCTTTTCACTCTTGACTTTGGTCACAGGTTCGTCAAAGATTCTATGAGTTTAGGTGGCCACTGTCCATTGTACCACTTATCAGTAACTATCTTCTGTGTGTCCAAAACAATAAAATCTCCAATTCATCTCTATTTGAAATATACAGCTATCATTTTCTTCTTGACAGATCGGGATTTTCTGACAGCTACTGGTGTGTCCTCATCATCAAAAACACAAACTTTGTTTTGAGACTTAGTCGGCACATAATAACACTATAGTCAAGTTTTTTCACCTATCACGATGCTGTTCACATACCGAGATTGTCCTTACCAAACATTTTTAGCATCTCCCCGCACCAAGTCACAAGCCGTGACATCTGCCCCACAGTTAGTCTATGTGGCCCCCAGAGGCAACATAATTTCTTCATACGCAAATGATCATACATAATTGAATGAATTTCAGGTGCATTTAAGCCTAAGGTATCCTCTATACGCTTGTAAGTTATTCGTCTATCTTCGTCAAGCATTTTTCTCACAGCAGTAATGTTTTCCTTCGTAATTGACGTTCGGGGCCTTCCCCCTCTTTCAGCGTCCTCCAGGGAGAAATTTCCCCTTTGGAATTCTCTGTACCATCTGTGTATAGTCATACGATGAGGCCAATCATCACCAAGTGCAAGAGTAATTCCTTCTAAGCATTGGTATATGTTTAAACCACGCGCGAAGTTATACTGCAAAACTGCCCTTACCTCACTCCGTGACCAGGACGCCACTACAGGAACTACATACTATCACAGCTAATGAATAACTCAGCCTACAGACTTGTGGTTACGTGCAGGTGCATAAGTATGAACATATGTCAACACGCAGCCACAAGCAGCCACCTGCGACTTTTTCTTTAATCATATTGCAAAACTTTCCTAGTACCCTTCGTATATATCTGGTTATGGCCAGTAGGTCCTCCCTAAATTTGTAAAAATTTCGCTGCAAGGGGAGCTATAATTGCGTTATTTGGGCCATTTTCATTATTATACAATCGAAAAGTGTATGAAGTTATGCATCGAATTGAACCAAATTTATTGTGTATGTTACTGGCTAAGGCAAGCTAATCCTCCCTAAATTTGAAAAAAAAAATCTGCCGGAAGGAGGCGCTATAATACCGATTTTTGTGCTATTTTCAATATTGTACCATCGATAACTGTATAAAGATATGCATACAATAGAACCAAATTTTTTGTGCACGTTTTTGGCTATGCCAGCAGTTCGTCCTTGAATTTCGAAATATTCCACAGAAAACGGACGCTGCAATAGCAATTTTTGTGTAATGTTCATAATTTTTCGTAGTTCTATTGTTCATTGGCGGGTTGTGCAGCGACAGGAACTCGCTTCCTCCTAATCCAGCTATTCGCAAACAGTTGATGACAACAGGATAAGGAAAAACTATTGATTTCAATAAATATCATGATCGAGATTAACTCGCTTTACTCTGATTAATTAACTGAAGCAGAAATTTAAGAAGTAAATCAAAGTTCGTGTAGAATTGAACTAATAATATTAAGGTATTGACGTGTAACTACTTTTTGAAATATTAAGATGTATGAGATAGAAGAAAGTTTTGGGATTGGCACATTTATTTTAAGTGTTACTCAATTTTGAAATGATTGTAGAAAAAACGATTTTTTTGTCGACGTTTACCCAACTGAAGGTCCACTGTCCTCTTAAACGTATTTCTACCAATACATGCATGTTTAGCATAGTTTTGATGATTTTAAGTGATTTTCATACATAATTTTATAACATTCTACATTCCCTACTTTATTTAATAACTGTAACAAAACAACTCTCCTATTTCGGACAGTTTCCTATTTTTTTTCTAAAATATGTCATTCCCGTAACGGTCGCATTTTCAGGGCTGCCACGGGTGACTATTTTTAATTATATTTGGCACCACCTTATCTAAACAAAAGTTTTTAACTTCCACAACATTTGCAAGAAAAATATACTTCAAAATTTACATTAGAAAAGTACTGGTGCGAACATAATATAAAAAATAGTCGCCTGTGACAGCCCTGCATTATTTTCCGGTTTAAAAATTCAGACTGCTTTTTATCACCACTTTTTTGAAAAAGAAATATTCACCTTATTTACGACAAGTAAAATGATACCAGAATAAAGCCAATTACACTATTTTATAAAACTGGTGGGAATCAAACAATCTGAATAAAAGACACAGCCCTTGAATATCCGTGAGCGCAAATTAACCCCTTAATTATGGCTGCCGCGATATTCACGGGCTGTGTCTTTTATTCATTTTATTTTTTTGTTTGTTTGCTTCTTACCAGGTTTATAAAATAGTGTAATCGGCTTCATTATGATATCATTTTACCTGCCATTATATAAGGTGAATATTTCTTTTCAAAAAAAGTGGTGATAAAAAGCAGTCTGAATTTTTAAACCGTAATTTAATGCAACCGTTAAGGAGTTAAGGGTACCGTAGACCTTTATTTGAACAAAAATCGACCCAAAATTTAGAATTAGTTTTGAGCATTCTCCAGCTTGTTCTGAGAAATTTGCAAAAAATCATATGAAGATGCAATTATTTTCAGGAAAGTTAAAAGCATTTCAGTTTTGTACACAAACAATTTTCCGGCGCATTACTATATTTTAAATGTGTTTGTCTCAAAACTGATTTTTCAACCTTCACATACATTTGAAATGCTCTATGCGCCTTAATTTTTGATGAAAATTCATTAAATTCATAAGAAAGAATCCTAGTATTGCTTACAAAGACACTGTGTATGCATTTTAAAATTTGACTTCATTAAGATAATTAAATTTGAATTTAACTTATTAAAATGCAAACTGTTGATGAAAATCGATTCGTTTTAAAATTTTAATTTTTTAAAAATATCTTAAAATTATAGTAAGATTGGAAATTTCTTTTAAGATGGCATGTATACTTATGGTGAAGTGTATATTTGCACAAAATTTCATGTATACATCACGAAAAAAAAAGAATATATATCCACCGATGACTGAAATCTTTAAAATGCACATAATTGATTTTAATGTTAAAATAACATATCTGTCCTTTAATATTCTAAAACTTAATGTATTCCGTACACAAACTTTTATCTCATTATGTGTTCGAAGCACAAAATTGGTAATTTAAATAAGCCTTTCAAATGAAAATCTCTATGTGCCAAAATTTGCATATTGTTAACGGGATCCAGCGTATACTGTTGAATAATGCTCAAAACGTGAGCTCGTATTAAAATTAATGATGTACGAGCAATTATTTATACACGACAGAAAGGAACTTGAAATAAATGTTATTTATTAATTTATTAATTTATTAATAATTTATTTGAATAGTGTGTACACTGTTTGTCACTAGCATGAAATTTAGTAAAAGATAGTCATAAACCTCAAATTTCAAAACGTTTATGAAGATAGTACTAGGATTTTATGTTTTTTCATCATTCTGTATTATAACTGAACTAAACATATGTGTATTTATTCAATATTGTTCGTTTGCGCTCCGTACGTACACTGTAAAAAAAAAAAAAAATCATTCCACTAAAATACGGAAATTGCACTGGCAATCGAGACACCGGTAATATTTCCGTATTTTAACGGAAAATTTTCCCCGTAAATTCCAGAAAAAACGGAAATTTTTCAGGAATTTACGGGGAAAACTTCCGTTAAAATTCGGAAATAGTATGGCGTCTTGATTGCCAGTACAATTTCCGTGTTTTAACGGAAGTTTTTTTTTTACAGTATAGGCAGATAACTTACACTTAATGGGGCTCACAACCGTAGCAGACCAAGACCATTTTAAAAACTAGTTGGATGTGCCAATCCCAAAACTCTCTTCTATCGAATGCATCTTAATATTTCTAAATATAGTTACAAATGTCAATACAATACAGTGTTGCCAGTGGTCTACTTTTTTAAAATTCAGATTTCTTGATTGGCACCACTTTTCTGAAAAAGTAAAATTTCTCTTGTTTTCGCCTTAATTAATATGTCATTAAATAAGGCGAATTTTACTATTTCATAAAAGTGGTGCCAATCAAGAAATCTGTATTTAAAAATACTAGCACACCGACAACGCTGCTTTAATATTATCATAGCTGCCAACTTCTACGGATTTTTGCTACCACTAAAATTTAACTGAAATGTCTGCCTTATTTAATTATCAACTTTTACTGCAATTCGGCGATTGAATTAGGCAAAATGTTCTATTAAATTTTAGTGGTAGCAAAAATCCGTACAAGTTGGCAGCTATGTATTATTAGTTTAAGGGGTCTCAGGACTCTTAAAATTGGAGAAAAAAAAGAAAAAAAAAAGACCATTTTCAACATTTAATATCTTAAAATATACTTGATTTTAAGACACAATTTTAATTGGAATAAAATATATAAGTATGTTCTTCCATTTCGTGTATTTAAAAAATTATAAGATGCAGAATTAGCATTTACAGGGGGCTCCAAACTGTTAGACATTTTTCGAGCAAAAAAGCGGCATAACAGCTTACGCGCACGATTGCAAAATAAGTGTTGCAACTAGAATGAAAATTTTGGTACCTACTTATACTTCAGATTGTAATAATTACCCTGAACTTAAATAAATTTGTATTTAAGTTAAGTTCTACTATTTTATATTTTTAATACAAAGTTGTATTTAGCTAATGCAAAATTAAGAAAATTTCAACAGTATAATCACCTAAAAAAATATTTTCTTTTTACAATAAAAAGGAAATTTTAGGTTCAGTTTATAAAGACTAACATGAAACATATGTTTTGAAAATTTCATGAAAAAATATTCATAAGTTTTTGAGATATCGTGCGCGTTATGGCCAAAACGTCATTTGGTAAAACATGGTTTCAAAGTTTCCGAAAAGACCGTTCAGCTATTGAACGTGTATAAATGTAAAAGCCATAACTTCAGTTCTAATAGGAATTTCAAGGAAACAGTTATATCAAAATGTTCAGAAAAGATAGGAGTTTAACATCTAAAAAAATTAAAATTTCGAAAATTTTAAAGCTTTAAGAGTCCTGAGACCCCTTAATACTATACCAACTTTGAGATTCATCTTAAATTTCTGTCTCGGTCAATTAATCGGATAAAAAAAAAAGTTAAACTCGATCATGATATTTATTAAAATCAATAGTTTTCCTCTACTCAGTTGTAAATCAGCTGTTCGAGAATAGCAGGTTTCTCATGATGCGAAGTTCTCGTCGCTTTACGAGCCACCGATGTACAATAGAACTACGAAAAATCAATAAAATTATAAATCGCTATGACAGTGCTCCCTTTCGGCGGAATATATCTAAATTCACGAAGGACCTGCCTGGCATAGCCAAAAATATACACAAAAAATTGGTTCAATTCTATGCATAACTTCATACAATTTTCGATGGTACAATAATGAAAATGGGATAAAAATCGCTATTTCAATGCCCCCTTCCGTCGGAATTTTTCCAAATTAAGGGAGGACTTTCTTGCCATAGCCAAAATCTCAAGAAAAAAATGGTTCAATTTTATGCGTAACTTCATACACTTTTTGAGGGTGCAATAATGAAAATGGCATAAAAATCGCTATTACTTCGCCCTCTTTCGTCGAAATTTTTCCAAATTAAGGGAGGACCTGCTTGACATAACCAAAAACTTTTAAAAAAATTGGTTCAGTTCTATGCATAACTTCGTATACTTTTTGATGTTACAATGGCGACATATGGACATACGGACACACGGGCAGACATACATTTTCTATAAACGTGTTTTTTAGGATCTCTGACTCTTAAAACGTGTAAATCTGTCGAAAACCAGAAGTCGAAAAAACTTTCGATTACAATATTCAATTGAAGATAGAAGAAAGTGAAAAAATTGATAGCCCATTTATAAGGTGCATAAAATTTGTTTTATCTACTGCCACAGTGAACCAAGTCTGTTTTCACATATTTTCTCATATACCCAATCTGTTTACAGACTTGGTTCGCTGTAGAAATGAACAAAACAGATTTTATGCACGTCCTAAATGGACTATCTCCTTTTTTTCAAAATGGACTTTGCCTGCTATGGTTGTGAGGCCCTCAAATAACCCTTTACATTGCCTACTTTATTTTATAACTGTATTTCGACAGCGTTATTTTTTAAAATTTGCTTCCATAAAATGTACCATTAATGTGTGGCATCTATAAAATGCACGTAATTGCTTTTAATGCTAAAGTAACATACTTGGTCTTCAATATTATAAAACTATGCATCCTTTAACCCTTTGAAGGGCTGTAGGATATAATATTTAATTTCAATTCCAAAACGCCACAATGGCACAGGAGTTTTTGGAATGGAATATTGCTTTTTTAATGGTACGTGAAAGAAATCTTTTACTTATTTTCGTATAAATCTGTTCTTAAATCCCGGTGTGAATCAATGATTTCAACATTTAATTTACATAATGACTGTGTCCCTGAAAGGGTTAAAAAGAATGCATTAAAAATTAAAGCGTAAAACTACGCATCCTAAAAAAAGGAATGCAATAAAATTTAATGTATTCCTTACACAAACTTTTCTTTGATTATGTGTTCGAAGCACAAAATTGTTAATATAAATTAAATTTAAACTAGTCGTTGGGGGCTACTGTAATACTTACCCATCATAGATATAGGTAATATAAAATATGAAAATAAAACATGTGATATTTGCTAAGCATTGTACCATGTTACTTTTATTCATAATTTAATTTATTTGGACTTCCTTAAATATAATTAATATAACCCCTTAAGCTAATATTACTTTTTGTTGCATTAAAATATCTCAATTTGTTGATTTCCTGTAAGCAAGTAAACGCTATTGGTTTACAATGGAAGTATATGGGAATTTGGTGAAATATTAGAGATACCACCAATTTGGCGTCACCTTTGGCCAATTTTGGCGATATACCACCATGTTGGCGACAAACTTGGCGGTATTTGGCGACAGAACAGGGTCCCTTCTATGGAAAACCCCCTTATAGGTATGGAGAGGCATTAAATGCTTGACATTTACGATAAGCCATTATTGGCATTTAATCTTATAGTTTGGCGATAGTTTTTTGGTCGGCGGGATAATCGAGTAGTACCGAATTGCGTGAAAGAAACATCCTTATAACTCGAAAAATTATAATGCAATTAACTAACAGTTTACTGCGTCGGATTAAGCGTCTCATTTCCAATTAAAGTATATCTTTGAATTGAAATTTGAATGCAATACAGAGTCATGAAAAATCGAAGAGTGTGAAAAATAGAATTACAAATATCTAGGCAACTAATTATCCGATCGAGTTCATTCATGATGCAAAACTTATGTTTTTTTATTGTCTTTTATATTCACTCCTTCAAATAAACAATTTCGAAAATTTGTGTATACCTTTTATCAGAGCGAATATTTCAAGAGTCCGAAAAAAATAGTTCCGATTAATCGAGATTACTGATATTCAATAAACTTCTTCCCATTATTACTCCGTAAGTACACACTGAATTTCAAGTCTCTATCTCAATTTGTTCGGGAGATTACAGACACACAGACATACAGACGGACGGATAATTTTTTTTCTAAAAATATGTTTTTCGGAATCTCCAGTGTCTGAAACGTGTAAATCTGTCAAAAAAAAATTCCGATTTTTAAAACGATTACAAGGCTTACACTATACTACGTATAATGGGTAAGTAAAAATCAAAAAACCCGACTACGTAAAAAGCGAACTAATTAAATATTGCTCATCAATGTGAATTTTTTTTTCAATTCCTACTATTAGCTCACACTCTCCCTATATATATATCTTGTTAAAATTTCCAATCGTTAATAAAATACTTATTATTCATCCAATCAAGCTCAAGTAATTTTTTTTAACTTGTAGTGGACGACACTTGATGTTAATCCAGTTTGTTTCAAATATTAATTCATTAATTAAATTAAATTAATTAATTTTCAATAATCGAGAGAGCCCCCTTCTTGATCAAGGTATTTTAAGACCGAGAGAGACCCCTTCTTGATTAAGGTATTTTAAGACCGAGAGAGCCCTCTTCTTGATCAAGGCATTTTAAGTGCCACTAACGAGGAAAGAAGAATGGGAGAAAAAAAAATTCTCTTATTGACCTAAGTAGGAATTGATTTAGATATTTTTTTTTATATATTACTTGTTTATATTACTTACCTATTTTTTTTTTATTTACTTGTATTGATGACTTTTAAGTTGTGTTTAATTGTTAGTTCCTATCTATAAACACTGTCTTGATGAGATCTATAGATGTCTATGATTGTTAGTGTTGCAGTAAAGCTAGAGATCCTACATACACAACTTAGAGGTTGTATAATATTTTAATGGAGCTTCTGACTGTAAAATAGTCAATGAAACATCGTCTTCACTTTGAAAGACCTATCCAATGATATGCCACTCAATAGGGTGCGTAATTTTTTTTCGTCTCTACCGCCATTTTGTATTTTACGGCCGTGATTTTGAATCTATAAAAACAAAACCTAACCTATAACCATCGGGCCGTTAAGACGAATTGACAGAGACCTCATTCATTAAAATCCATCCAACCGTTAAGATGTTTCGAGGGTATAAAGAAATCCACATACACAGATACGTGTGAAACACATAACCCTTCTTTTCAGTCGGGTAATAACCTTCAAATGAAAATCTTTATGAGCCAAAATTTTCAGATTGTTAACGGAATCTGGCGTAGACTAGTGTTGCCAGATTGGGGAATTTTTTAATTCAAATTATTTCACTGTCACCACTTTTTTTAAATATAATTCCTCTTATTTTTCAGAGTTTTTAATCGATTTTTAAATTGGCCAAATATTTCTATTTCAAAAAAGCGGTGACCATCAACAATCTGGCGACAAAAAAGCCCCCAATCTGCCAACACTGGCGTAGACCATATAATAATGCTCGAAAGTGAGCTCGAATTTAAATTAAGAAGGTGCGAACAATTATTTCTACACGATAGATAGTTTATGTAATTTTTCTAATCTTTTAAGTAATGCGTATACAAATATTTAGGTGTTAAAAGTTTTAGGATTTTAAAGGATTTAAAATTACATTATGTAAATTTTGAATTCCTCTGATTTATTTATTAAGAACAAAGAAATTTGATACTGTATCAACAGCATCATTTTTGTAAAATTTCATCTGAAATGTGTATATAAGTACTGAAATCATGAAAATGCACATTATTGCTTTTAATGTTAAAGTAACAAACTTGTCCTTTAATATTCTAAAACTTAATGCATTCCTTACACAAACTTTTAACTGATTATGTGTTCGAAGCACATAATTGGTAATTTAAATAAGCCTTCAAATGAAAATCTTTATGTGCCAAAATTTGCATTTTGTTAACGGAATCTTGCGTTGACTGTAAAATAACGCTCGAAACGGGAGCTCGAAATTAAATATATTTGTACTAACAATTGTTTATACACGATAGATAGTTTATGTAATTTTTCTAATCTTCTAAGTAATGCGTATATAAGTAGTCAGATGTTAAATTTTTTAAGATTTTAAATAATTTAAAATTACATTATGTAAACTTCAATTATTTCGCCGACTTATATAATAATAGTAAAGAAATTTGCTGTATCAACAGCATTATTTTCCCAAATTTTCATCTAAAATGTGTATATAAGTACTGATGTCTTTAACATGTTCACGCCGGCGCGGTGGGTCATACTCGACAGTCTCGGAGCTACCAAGTCTCCGGCTTTATGGATACCAGTATTTTAATACAGAAAATGTTGTTTTATTTAATTAGAACAATTGGGCGATTTAAAGGAACAACATTTTCTCTAAAATAATAGTGGAGTGCAAAGAGCCGGAGACTTGGCAACTCTGAGACAATCGAGTGTGACTGACCGCGCCGAAGTGAACGTGTTAAAATGTAAACAATTGTTTTAAATATATATTATTACACATTGCATTTGCATTAGCATGTTTTTCTTTTACAAATCCAATAGTTAAAGCGAGATAAACCTGTCAAAATGTAATAAGCCCTAAATGAGAATAAGTTCATGTACCAAAATATTAAAGCAAGAATCGTGTATAAATGCGACGTAATGAACCTTTTCAGGGTTAAAAAAAATGATTTTTTTTTTCTGTTTATTTATTTTATATTAATAGGAATTTAAAAAAAAAGAGAGGTACAGTAAAAATTCAAAGAACCAAATAGCGTCCACATTTGGGGCCGCTGAGCATTAATGGAAATTTATGAGTAAAATGATTTCTTATAAAATAAAATAAAAATTAATAGCAAATTTATTTCTTACATTTTTACAAATTATTAAAATTTAATATATTTAACGTATCTGATATTATTTTTATCAAATATTAACGTTTTGTTTAAATAATCCAACAACACTGACTGCCGAAAAATTACTTCACGTTTTTTTTTTTTTTTTATATATATCTCTAACTGCATCGGTGCAGTCAAACCATAAAATTTTATTTCTCTTTTTGACGGAATAAGTGAATAATATATTATAAAATTTTTGTTCTTTTTTATTATTGACAGTAAATACAATTATAAAAAACTATACGTCCACCTATGAGGCTAAGAGGTTAACCATCCGCGTTTTAGGACTAAAATGCGCAACATGTGACTTCAATTTAAAGTGTTTTTCCCAGGATAGTTTCCCATCGCAGTAAGCTTCCTTAATTTTAAACAATCGGAACCACTCCCTAAATATGGAATAGATTATAAATAATGATTCAATTCCTTCAAAGCAAGTCAGTTTATAATTAAAAGCGTACCAATCGCTATTCTTCTGTATATATTTGGCATTTTAAATTCAATAAAATTCAAAATGTCCTCTTAATGTGATAAAATTACAAGAAATCGCTGCACATTTAGGCACAATTACTTTCTTCTTTACAGAAATCTTTTATTTGATTACGAGTTTAAGATACAAAACTGTGTAATTAGAATAAGCGTTTCAAATTAAACTTTTCCCGTATCACATTTAGGTTAATTTTCACGAAATATATCACTAATTCTAGCAGTGTGTTTCAAATGTGATCATACAAAGTTGGTTCCTTCAGTTAAATTTAAGATATGTTTCCAGCTTTTCATCAGGAAGTTATTATTACTTATTATCAGTAAACGTTACAAGCTTTAGCTTTTATAAAGAGAAAAAGTCATCGGTGCAGCTGATGTAAAGTGAGTAAAGTACTTGTGCATTAAATAAATTGTTTAAAGTTCCGTATTTAAAAATTCTGAAAATGCCTAATGTTTGTTTCACAATATCTATATTATATTACCGTTAGCAAATCAGTTTGGCATAAATTAGTTGCACGAAAAATATTGTATATTAGTTTAGCGGAAAGTTTTACTTTTGAATGTGTAAATAAACTTATGTTGTAGTATCTTCTATATACAGGGTGATTATAAAAATATATGCCGATATATGTGCCCATATCTATCATGCATTTCCCAGAAACTGAATGAAATTTTGGTAGAATGTATTTTGAGGTATGCGCTCAAGAATCATATGAAAAACAACAGTTAAACTCTAACAGTTACGGTACAGTGACAAAACTTTGAAAATTTAAACTGGCAACACATACTTATTTTATTGGAAAGTGGTCTTCATAGTGAAAAAACCTAAAATGTTTTGGGACCGTACCTGTAGCAAGGAAATCGTAGTCTCTACTCAGAATAAGAAGAAAAGTAAAAACAACTATGGCCCTCACTAAATCACGACTTTCTTTTCTAATAACGTCACATTTCACACTGTCTCGTCGGCTCTGAATCCAGCCTCCTGAATCTGCCTCGTAACAAGAAGAAGAGAGCAAGTTACGCACATTTCCTGGTTCGGCGTAAGACACCGTCATGACTGACGTAGTCGCACTAAATGAAAGAAAAAATATCGTGAAATGCGTGCCGCCTCTCTTGTGTTTTACACTTTGAACAACATTCCGCTTACAGGGAAGAAACTGGAGGAAATTGTAAATATTTATTAGCTCAACGGACAAAACACCACAGAGGCATTGTGTGTCTACCTCAGTAACTATGAGCTATGCCAAAGCCCTTGTTCTGTGAAAGCTTTGCGGGTCTTGATATGTAAATTTGAATAAACTGGTTGAACATGCAATCAATCTCGCCCTGGACGACAGTCCGCTTCTGTCGCGGCTGTTACAGAAGTCTATGATACGATAAGCGAAATTCCTCTTGCGAGTGCACACAGTGTTTCACACGTTCTCCAGCTGCCGAATTACACTGTCCGCAACATTTTGCGCTCTGTTCTCCACATCTTACCGTATCAGTTCTAGCGTGTCCAGATATTGCAAGCGGGTGATAAGGAACAATGCCTAGATTTTGAGAATAAATTCCTCATTCAGTATGATGAGGAAGACAGCTTGCCTCTACGCATTCTGTGGACGGACAAGGTCTATTTTCCGTTGACTGGTAACGTTAATTCGAAGAATTGCGTGCACTGGGTAGGCAATAATCCCCATGATGTGGTTGCGCATTCCTTACACGAAGAAAAAGTGACTGTGTGATGCGGTATGATAAGCACCTTCCTCCTAGGCCCGTGATTTTCTAAAGAGGTTAATAATGAAGGTTTATAAATATGTAGGGTAATGAGTGACCGTTATCCAAAAATGTTGACTAATTACGTAATTTACAATTTGAAACAGCTAAATGTTTTATATGACGTCATCTGCAAGATGGCTGGGGTCTTCTGTCAAACCTTTTTTAACACAATAGTTTGGTAACAGAGTTATATTCCGCCATTTCATGTTTCGGTTGCCATTAAGGTCCCTCAATCTCACTCCAATGGATTTCTGGCTGCGGGGATACTTGAAATTCAAAGTGTATGCATTTAATCCACAAACTGCATCTAATTTGAATGGTGTCATCAGACGTCAGGTTGAACTGATTTCTCTTGCCATGGCACGTGCTTCAGTGCTATCCACCAACTGCAGCATGCAAAGTGTCATCTTGTGTCAAGGAGGTCACGTGGAAAATTTGTGAAACACAATAAAATGCTATGCTTTCTGTTGTTTCTCTGTCCTTATAGGTTGTTTTCAACTTTCATGTTTGTCTGCTTACCGCTGGCGATATTCGTGCTAGAGATACCGTTTCCATGGTATTTACAGTTCTTCACTATGAAGATCACATTCCAATAAAAAATTAGGTGTTGCCATGCAAATTTTCAAACTTTTGTCACTGTAACAGTTTAGCTGTTGTTTAGGATAAAATTCTTTAGCGGATACCTCAAAATACTTTACAACAAAATTTCATTCAGTTAGTGTGGACAGTACGATATGTAGGGTCTTATATATCGGAATTGTATTTTTATAATCACCCTGTATATAAAATGCAAAGGGAAATTTCGTTCCGGCTGCTTATAACTTGAGTTCTGCCGAATGGATTTTGATAGGGATTTATATATATATATATTTTTTTTTGATGGTGGTAGGTTATGTTTAATTATTGGTTATATATATATATATATATATATATATATATATATATATATCATGCTTTTTTAAAAAAGCATTCTTTTTCATAAATTTCACAATTCACATACTTTTGATAGAGCTATATTTACTTAGTGCATATGAGAAGCTGCATTGCGCCTGATGTACTGGGATGTTTTTATTACACCTTTTTTAAAAGCTTATCTTGCGAAACTTGTGAGGATTCAATTTCTATTTTTATTTGGTATCTGTTTTTTTACTCCTCCCACTTTCAGACGAGCAAGGAGTTGTTTGTTTATGGTTTCTTGTTATAAATGTTCATTGGTTTTATTGTTGTTTTTAGCACCCTCTTTTTCATAAGTTTCATAATTCACATACTTTTGATAGAGCTATACATAGGGTAATTCCGGGATTTATGCCGCACATTTATTTGAATTTTTGTATAGAGTCCCATGGTGGACATACAATAAAAAAAATCATGCTATGCTATTTAATGTTAAATATACAATGCGTGTACTGCGACAAAAAATTCAAAACAAGTCATTAATATTTTTTAAAAATTTTTTTCTAAAACAACAATTTTTACAAAAACACTGCGGCGCGTTACCCGTAAATTGATGTTGAGACGCCGCACTTATGCGGTAGTTATGCCAGAAGTTATAAGAACAGAATGAAATTATAAAGAAAAATATTAAAGAAAAAAATCATATCTGGACTATAATTAACGATGTAATAAAAAAATGAAACTAAATGAGTACAATGAAACTCATTAGTAGATTCAAATTAATAATTGGTATTCGGTTGGTACCACTTTTTTAAAAGAAGTTACCTTTTCTTAAATAATCATGAAAATGCCCTAATTAAACAAAGCAAATATTACTTTTATTTTTTACTGGTGCCAAAAACAAATTTTGTAAGCTCTTTATGAGTGTGCTTACATGTACCTATGGTCTCGAATGGGTTATGAGACCTATTTTTTCGACTACAATCAACAGAAAAAGTGTTGAAAAAGTACAGTCGTTATGTATAACTACATTTAAACACATGATGCAACGAGGCAAATTACACTTCCTCTTTTTTGGAGTACTTTGCAAAGAACGTCTGCATTACGCGTAATCCAATTTTTCAGTATTATCATCTTGATTTGCATCTTTCTTGCACTTCTTACTTTTTATTTTCCCCTTATTCTCCTTTGGTTTAAGTAAACTTGATAACATGCCTAACATGGTTAGTCTGTGCAAAAAGAAAAGGAAAAGTTAATAACACTTAATCATCCGTACAAAAGAAACTGCGGCATGTATACCTGAATAGCACTGCGCCATGTCTCCCATTTTGCATGCTGCAGACGTCGGCCATCACAGTTACCAGCCATCGCTAAGGGAAATGTGGTAACCATACACACAGTACTCTATACAAACACTACACTTAGTTTTGACTTAGAAATCATGCATGCATTTAGTAATTAGTGTATGAAAAGTATTTAAACATAACGTGTTTAAAAGTTTGGACAGTGAAATCATGCACTTACGTCAAATTAAGGATTGTGCTTCTACAAGTAAACATTGAAATGGGATTCACGCTATACACTGGTTAAAATAATCTCATTGCGCACCTATACTGTGCGTTTGATGACCATCTATTGATAATTACAAGAAATAAAATGGGTGCGGCATCTATCCCGTATGTTCGGCATTTCTCCCGGAGTTACCCTATATTTATATATATATATAGAGAGAGTAATTCGAGGATTTCTGCCGCATAGTTTTTTGAATTTGTGTATAAAGTCCCATGGTGGACATAAAATTAAAAAAAATCATGCTGTGATATTTAATGTTAAATATACAACGGGCTTACTGCGACATAAAAAATTCAAAACAAAAAAATAATATTTTTTTAACAATTTTTATCTAAAATTTTTATCTATCAAATCGCGTCACCGTACATTAAGGCCGAAATGCCGCACTAGTGCGGTAATTATGCCGCGCTTGTAATAAGAACAGAATGAAATTATAAATAAAAATATTAAAAAAAAATATTCATATCTGGACTGTAATTAACGATGTAATAACAAAATGAAACAAAATGAGTACAATGAAACGTATTAGTAGATTCAAATTAATAATTGTTTGCCTACTTTCACTATTAAAATTAGCGGCTTATTTTTTAACATTAAATTTTAATTGTTATTTCAGCAACAACGTAACATCAACGTATTAGAGAGTGAAAAGAAAAAAGTAAAATTGTGTTTACGTAATCCTTTCGGGACTGGCGGCTTTTACACAAAATTTATTCGGTTGGCACCACTTTTTTAAAAGAAGTTACCTTTACTTAAATAATCATAAAAATGCTCTAATTAAAGAAAGGAAATATTACTTTTCTTTTTTTACTGGTGCCAGAAACAAATTTTGTATGCTCTTTAGGAAAGTGCTTATTTGTACCTATGGTCCCGAATGAGTTAATAGACCTGTTTTTTCGACTGCAACTACAGAAAAAGTGTCGAAAAAGTACAGTCTTTATGTAACGGGATTTGACACATGATGCAACGAAGCGCCAATTACACTTCCTCGGTTTTGGAGTAGTCTTCTAAACATTATCTGCAAAGAACATCTGCGTTACATGAAAAACAATTTCTCATTATTATCATCTTGACTTGCAATTTTCTTGCCCTTCTTACTTTTTATTTTTCCATTTTTCTCCTTTGGTTTTAGTAAACTTGATAACATGCCTAGCATGGTTAGTCTGTGCAAAAAAAAAGGAAAAGTTAATAATACTTAATCATCCCGTACAAAAGAAACTGCGGCATGTATACCGGAATTGCAACGGGGCAAGAATCCCATTTTGCATGGTGCAGACGTCGGCCATCACAGTTACCTGCAATCGCTAAGGGGAATGACGTAACCATACACACAGTACTCTATACAAAAGCTACACTTAGTTTTGACTTCGAAATCGTGCAAGCATTTAGTAATTAGTGTATGAAAAGTATTTATTTCAGCATAACGGGTTTAAAAATTTGGACAGTGAAATCATGCACTTACGTCAAAATATGGATTGTACTTCTACAAGTAAACATCGAAATGGGATTCACACTATACACTGGTTAAAATAATCTCATTGTGCACCTATACTGCGCGTTTGACGACTATCTATCGATAATTACAAGAGATACAAGGAGTGCGGCATCTATCCCGGCGACTCTCCCGGAGTTACTCTACTGATTTATAGCAAATAGTTTTGATGCAATAAAATAGAAAAAAAATGTTTCTGATATGGAAAAATAAAAACAATTGTAATTGAAAAATAAAAATAAATGCTTCCGGTATTACGGTATATATTACGTTACACAGATTTGATATACGAAATTTTCCCAAAATTTAACGGTTCGTGTTATACAGCGGACATAAAAATAAAATATTGAAAATTAAGAAAAGATGAGCATAAAAAGCTTTACGTTGATGAATATTGTACGCATCTTACGCTGGTATCCAAGATGCGACGACTCTCCCGGAGTTACACTACATAAATGTATAATACACGCTCATGATTGTGAAAATTACTACACCTTGAAGGAATCAACAGAGTTGAATGAAGTTTAATACATAAACGACTGCTATTAGTACAAACAAATGATTACATTTCTAAAGCAAAAAATCATTAACCTTTCGCTGCTTAATTGTTTTATCAAAATAGCTTCACGTCGAGCGTCTTTTAAGAATTTTTATTCTTTTGTCACCGGTTTTTGAAAAAAATTGTATAATTTAAATGGGAAAATGCTCCGATTAAATCCGGCAAAATAAAAAAAAAATTATAATAATAACTGGTGGGAATAATCAAGGAGGGTTAATGAGAGGAAAAAATACATCCCCGAGAAAATCTCGGGTTGCGCAGCGAGAGGATTAAGTGTCCGAAATTAGTTTTTGGTGTAGCCACCACGCGCTGCAATAAGTTCTGCTATACGACATGGTATGGAGTCAAACTGATTTTGAATGTCTGCCTAGGGAAGAGCATTCCATATTCTTTGTATGTGTACACAAAATTATCCTGTATAATCTATAGGAGGAAGATAACGAGTCAGATGCCGATCAACGAAATCACCCACATGTTCAATGGTCGACATATCCGGCAAAGGCGCAGGCCACGGAAGAAGCTGTATGTGTGTATGTGTTCTGGTAACAATAAGTCTTAAACATTCCTTGCAACATGGTGTCAGCATCCTGTTCAATAATAGCTCCAGAAATACCTTGAAGGAAAGGAAAGACTTTGGGCTTCAGCACTTCACTTATGTACCTATTGCTGTTCAGATTACTGAAAATTCATAGCAGCTGCGACCGTCCATGATACGCAATCGCATACCAGACAATAACTCCCGGTGTTCGTCCACTGTGACGTTCGATAATGCACTCCGAAAGGTAGCGTTCATCAGCATAGCGTTTAACACGAATGCGGCAATGATGGTACCTCAATTTAAAGCGGAATTATTCACATGAAGCACCTTGTTGCCAATCTGCATGCCAGTCTCTACACTGTTAAAAAATTGCAGCATTCTGGCAGGTCATTTAAGGGGTCTCAGGACTCTTAAAACTTTAAAATTTTCGAAATTTTAATTTTTTTAGATATTAAACTACTATCTTTTCTGAACATTTTGGTATAAATGTTTCCTTGAAATTCCTATTAGAACAGAAGTTATGGCTTTTAGAATTATACACGGTCAATAGCTGAAGCGGCGTTTCAGAAACTTTGAAGTCAATTTTCTCCAAATGACGTTTTTGGGCATAACGCGCACGATATCTCAAAAACTTCTGAATTTTCTTTCATGAAATTTTCAAAACATATGTTTCATGTTAGTTTGTATAAACTGAACCTAAAATTTCCTTCTTATTGTTCAGAAATATATTCTTTATTGGTGATTATACTGTTGAAAATTTCTAAATTTTGCATTAACTAAATACAACTTTGTATTAAAAATAGAAAAATGCTTTAGATACAAATTTATTTAGGTTCAGAGTAATTATTACAATGTGAAGCATAAATAGGACCCAAAATTTTCTTTCTACTTGCAAAATTTATTTTTTAATCGTGCGCATAATCTGTTATGCCGATTTTCCACTCGTCAAATGTCTGACATTTTGGAGCCCACTGTAAATTCTAATTCTGCATCTTGTAATTTTTCAAATACATGAAATGAAAGAACATACTTATATATTTCATCCCAATATAAAATTTTGCCTTAAAATCAATTACATTTTTAGATATTATATGTTGAAAATGGTCTTCTTTTTTTCGATTTTTTCAATTTTAAGAGTCCTGAGACCCCTTAACCGTTTTTTCTGAAAACGGTTACACAACCGTAATTTTAACACTATTCTGAAAATATTATTGGCCATTTTATGGTCAGAATATAGTTAAATTATGGTTATGAAACCGTTTTTTTTTCAAAAAACGGTCGAATGACCTGCCAGAATGCTGCAAAATTTTTAACAGTGTATGTTGATGAGCACATTGCAGCCACATTTAGATGGTTTGGCGGGAGGGGGATCCTGTATAAACGAGGTCTTGCAAGCAGTCCATGGTGCAGCAGACGTCGACGAATTGACGATGCAGACAGTGATACACCTGCAGTAATTGACCAATGTGCTGCCAACTGCCTACAAGAAGCTGTACGGTCCGTCAGCGGTATGCAGATTATGTCTATAATCGTCGCTGTTACGTAGCTGTTATCGCTGTGACGTCGCGTTCGCGGTTCGCTCTCATACTTCCGAGTTGTTCGATACTCGTCGGTCTACAGCTTCGAAAACTCGTATCACTGTCCTGCTGTTACGCTGCACACGAGTTGCTATTGCACGATAGAAAAATCCTTTTTCACGAAGTTCGATTAAATGAAAAAATAGAAAAAACTGAAAAATAAGACCTTTTTTCAAAATTTAATATCGTAAAATGTATATGATTTTAAAACACAAATTTAATTGGAATGAAAGATATAAGTATGTTCTTTCATTCCATGTATTTAAAAAATTTCAAGATGTAGAATTAGCATTTATAGGAAGCTCCAAACTGTCAGATATTTGACGGCTAGAAAATTGGTATATTAGCTTACGTGCAAGATTACAAAATAAATTTTGCTACTAGAATGAAAAGTTTTGTTCCCACTTATACTTCAGATTGTAATAACTACCCTGAAACTAAATAAATTTGTATTTAAAGCATTTTTATATTTTTAATGAAAAGTTGTGTTTAGCTAATACAAAATTTTGAAAATTTCAACAGTATAATCACCTAAAAAAAATATATTTTAACAATAAAAAGGAAATTTCAGGTTCAGTTTATACAAACTAACATGAAACATATGTTTTGAAGATTTCATGAAAAATTATTCAAACTTTTTTAGCTATCCTGAGCGTTATGCCCAAAAACGTCTTGGAGGAAAAATTATCTTAAAGTTTCGGAAATGCCGCTTCAGCTATTGATCGGGTATAGTTCTAATAGCCATAACGTCTGCTCTAATGGGTATTTCAGGGAAGCACTTATATCAAAATGTTCAGAAAATATAGGAATTTAACATCTTAAAAAATTATCATTTCGAAAATTTTGAAGCTTTAAGAGTCCTGAGACCTCTTAACTGCAATTATCATCAATTGTGAAAAAAATCATTCTTATTTTCTATTGCTTCAAAACAGGAACGATAAAAAACAAATTTAAAACTTTTTGGAATCCGAAACAATAAAAAATATGATGTTCTTTCCTGTTCCTTAATAAGATTTCCTAATACTGTGATCCTTTGTAAACAGAGTAAATCCTAATTTGTTTCTGTGAAATTTTCCAATTCATTGCTTTTTTCCGAATTCTGAGAACTGCTGGATTTTACCTAAGGGAATAGAAACTGTTTGGGTAAAACAAACCCGAATTCAGAAATCTGCTTTTCTTTATATTTGAGTATCTGAAAGATTAAGAAAAATAACTGCGGAATATAAATTTAATAGGACATAAAGAAAGATTTATATGCGTTTAGTTGTACAATGCACCCGCTCTCAACGGTGTCCAATGCCTAATTTCTAAACGTTAATCATATACATGTAGTTTCAATGGAAAAAAATGTTTTAAATGAGGTAAAAAGTATTTTAAAAGTCACTTTGATCGGTAAAAACGTTTCTTAAAAAGTTACGAAATTAAAAATTTTATACGGTCCCTCGGTCCTATAAGTGATCTTTAGTAAAAATTTCTTATTACTATTAACAAGTAAGATAAAAAAATTTCATTCTTCTAACACTAAAGTTGACCGATTTATGCAACTTTGAAGTTCATGACTTATTCCATCTTTTTGCACCTGAACACAGTTGAGTTGGGTCATGCTTCGAGGACCGTACACAAAGTACTTACAGTATTAGAGGGATTTATTTCGCATGTACATTATATCTGCATTGGATCCGACTGGAGTTACTTAGAACAAGTTGTAAGATAACTTTAATTTTTATTATTTAAATTTTAGGTTAAATAATCAAATAAGATTTTAAAATATGTATTTTTGTAAAGAATTGCTACTGTTGCTTTTCATTTGTTAACTTGTATTTTTAGTAAAATGTGTATATTTTCCTTCAATATGTAGAATGAAAATAGATTTCAAAATTACACTGTAATGTTACTTTTACTCTCAACTATTATTTTTTATATCTGACGATTATTTATATTACTAGCAAATTTGTAAATTACTCCAAGATCGGGAGCCGGTAGCACAGACAACCACCTCATCGAGTTGGAGGCTGAAATTCCAGAATTAGCTAAAACTCGATTCCCATATTAAAACGCAATTGGTGTGCCAAGTCATATCTTGGTGAAAAACACCTAAAAACCCGATTTTAGCGGTCGACTCGTAGGTTTACTATTGCGTTTTCCTGCACCCAAAGGTATGAAAACATGGCGAACTTGGAGCAGGAAAACGCAATTGTAAACCTACGAGTCGACTGTTAAAATCGGGTTTTTAGGTGTTTTCCACCAAGATATTACTTGGCAGACCCATTGCGTTTTAATATTGGAATCGAGTTTTAGATAATTTTGGAATTTCAGCCTCCAACTCTATGAGATGGTTGTCTCATGGTTCGTACGCCTCCTTGAATTTTGCAGACCAAACAATTTTTTGGCAACAATATTATCAAATAGATAATCTCTTCTTAAAGGAAGGCGAAATTTTGCGCATTTAACCTAGATTTCTTTTTCTATAAAAAATACAGGTAGTTTTCCTGGAGAAAAAACGGTATCTATACGAACCATGTGTCTGTACCGCCGGCTCCGGGTCTATCCTATTTCGTAGCAAAAAAGATGCTTCAAATTTAAACAGCTATTACTCGATCAGTTTTAATCGTAGAAAAATGGCACTTTTTTGTCTTACTTCTGAGTATAATAGGATATTTTGGTACATATGTCATATTCGCCCCATATTGGCGCGATTTTTTTCGGTTGCCAATTTGGCGAAAACATCAACAGCATAAACAACATAATCCGGGTTACCACATCAAGCACTTTGGCGCAAGTTAAGTACCTGTTGCCTATATGATATTGGCGACAGAAAAATATCGCGCCAATATGGGGCGAATATGACATCTGTTCCGATATTTTTACTAAATTAATATAACTTAAATACTGTGGGACCGTATAAAAATTTAAATTTCTTATTGAAAAAAATTATTGACACAAATCGTTTTTAAAATACGTTTTTACCTCGTTTAAATCATTTTTGAAATTAGAACTATATGTCTATGCCTCACGGTTTAGTAATTAGCCACTGGATACCGTTGAGCGTGAACACCATGTATATGAAGTTAAATGTAATTATGAGCTATTGTAAAGAACCATTGGTGTATTTATTTTATTGCTTCAAAACAGGAACAGTAAACAAGAACATTAAAACATTTTAGAATAGGAAACAATAAAACATTATGATGTTCTCTTTTGTTCCTTGATAAGATTTTCTAATGCTATGATCCTTATAAAACTATATGAAAATCACTTAAATACACAAACTAAATATATAGTTAATGTGAGAAAATACTTTTAACAAGGCAAAAAAATACCTTTATTTATTCATATTAGACATATGCTTCATTGTTCCGACGGTAACACATTCTCAATAATAAATATGATACAAATATTTTCGCAAAAGTTTTTAATTGAAAACTGGTAAACAAAAATCACATGAGCTCAAGCATAATGGAATTAACTGCAATATTAAAAATGGATATTTGTGAACGTGAATTATTTGATACTATTGATTCATTTTTCTGCAGAGCATCTCTTTTCAAATTTTAGGAGGTTCCATGGAGGCTGAATCATTGCAGAGCACTTGAGATAGACTGTATAATAAAGAGAATTTACAGTTAATTAAAAAAATATTCCATCAAGATTTGTTTTTTGCCATCCATTATCTGAGAATCAATAGAAATCTTCTTACGCACTGAGAATATATGCAATGATTCAGCCTCCATGGAACTTCCTAAAATTTGGAAAGAGATGCTCTACAGAGAAGTGAAAAAATAGTATCAAATAATTCACGTTCACAAATATCCATTTTTAGGCGCGTTCGTAATTATATAAATACGTAGCACCTATAGTCGTCGTTCAGTCCATCTGTCCGTCTGTCCGTCCGTCCGTCCGTCCGCATATAACAGAGCAAAAACTACCCAACCAAATGGTCTGAAATTTTAAATATATGATTGTTGCAAAATTTTGTCGAGTCATTTCAAATTTTATGAAAATCCGATGTATTGTTTAATTACAGGGACATTCAAAAGTTTTTCTTTATATTACGGCCAATGGGAAAAAATTATTGCAAGTGCATTTTAATAATGTTACAGTCTTCCGAATGGTCTGAAATTTTAAATATATAATTGTTGCAAAATTTTGTCGAGCCATTTCAAATTTTATGAAAATCGGATGTATAGTTTAATTACAGGGACATTCAAAAGTTTTACTTTACATTACGGCCAATGGGAAAAATTATTGCAAGTGCATTTTAATGACGTTACAGACTATGCACTTATGAAGTACAAAAAAATATACTTTCAGTACAATATGGGCTGCAAAACATATTCATAAAACTAGTTATAGTACGAACGCACCTCCTATGCCCGTTTGACGAGCAATTTCCTACTTGTTAATATTGCAGTTAATTTCATTATGCTAGAGCTCACGTGATTTTCGTTTACTACTTTTCAATTAAAAAGTTTTGTGAAAGTATTTGTATCATATTTATCATTGAGAATGTTGCCGTCGGAGTAATGAAACATACGTCTAATATGAATAAATAAAGGTATCATAATATTCATTTGTTCTAGCAATTTATTTACAGACATTAAAACACACTAAGACATCGCAGTTTAACATACACCAAAAATAGTGTACATGTCAGTAGTTTAAAACACATATATACTCTAAAACATACATTTAAAATGGTTTAAAAAAATTTTCACCTATTTCTTTCCCAGGCATCTTCAGTTACTGATGTTTTTGTCATTGCTTTTTAAATTTTCCCTCTCATTTATCCCTATTTTTAAAATTTGTCGCCATCTATTGTCGATAGTTGCGTGCAGTACATCATTACAGGTTCCTGATTTCGAGGAGATTATTTCAACGGCTTCTCTTATCAATGAGTAATTTAAACCATTGTATTGTGTACGTTAAACTGCAATATCTTAGTGTGTTTTAATATCTGTAAATAAATTGGTAAAACAAATGAAGATTATGATTAATATATGACATTATAAAATAATACGATTATAAAACTGAATAAAGGTATTTTTTGCCTTGTTAAAAGTATTTTATCACTTTAATTAAATATTAATTTAGTTTGCTGTGATCCTTTGTAAACAGAGGGAACCGTAATTTGTTTCCGGGAAAATTTCTAATTCAATGCTTTATTCCAAATGGTTATAACTGCTAGATTTTACATAAGGGAATCGAAACTTTTTGGGTAAAAGAAACCCGATTTCAGATATCAGCGTTTCTTTATATTTGAATATCTGCAAGAGAAATGAAAATAACTGTGGAATATAAATTTAAGAGGATATAAAAATATTTATATGTGTTTTGTTATAGAGCAAAATGTATATTATAGAGTTTATCAAGACTTTTTTTCTTAACTCATTAAAATTATACTGAAGATAAATGCAATTCAGAATTTTTTTTTTACTTTACTCCGTGATGAATTTGGGGTTAATTGCAACTACCTTCAATCACCTCTCACCGAAGAATATGTCTCACAACGAAAGTCTCCATACGGGCATACTCCGAAAAATCTGAAAACATTATAGAATGTTTTACTCATGATGATAGATATGGTTATAAAAAAAATTCAACGGAAACTCGATAAAGCGTAAAAAAATAATGAAAATTTCGATATTTGACGATTTATCACCGGTGGCAGTGGAATAAGATTTCAAAAAATACTTTTTTATGTCACATACTCTTTAAGGTAAAAATGTTTCATATTGAACTTGTTTAAATAAATTTAATCTAAATAACTTTAGTTTTGTAGCTTTTAGTTTCATTTGACTATAGTTTTGACGTACATTTATATTTATAATGAAAGTTAATTATCAAATTTTATGAATTAAAACAAAATTTTAACCAATTAAAATTGTTTCCTTCTCAAAATTAAATCCAACTGAGCACTTAAACTCAACAAATCAATTTTGTTGCTATGGAAACAATGACTTCTTTGATATTGAAATGAATAACTGCAGCATTTGTCATCTTGCGTTAATTTTGCAATACGCTTAAATATATGAAAATATTTTTTTTTATATATGAAATTGTTTTTAAAATAATAAAATTAAATAACAAGCAACATACATATGTAATACAAATAATGTATTCATTAAACTCTGTCATTTTTTAAGTTTAAATTCATTAAATACTATTTACACTCATTCTAAAAATTAATTAACAAGAAATTTTCAGGTGCAATAAAATCGTTTGCTTTTGGCGAGGAAATGTCCTCCCCAAATCGCGTGACCCTTTCGTCTTTTCGCGCCAAATACTCGAAAGTATTTTATTTTTTTCCAGACTTTCTAGTGTAATTCCGCGTGTAAATTTCACTGATCCTTTATTACATACATAAGTAGTTTAATTAGTATTTTTTTTTTCAAAATATTCCGAGTATGCCCTGTAAGGAGGCCTTCCTTGTAAATGCTGACACAAAAATGGCGGTAGTCGTAGACTGATTTATTTTAGTGTTTGTACGGTCTCTCAATTTTAAATACCTGCATTTTCTAAAAGTAATCTTCGACATCTTTAAACCAAGAAAAAGAATAATTTTAGAAATTGATGGTATTAAAATGCAAGATATACAAATGATCAGGGCACGACTTAAACCATCTAGGGCTCCAGAGCAAGCATTATTCTGAGAGCAAGAACCCTTCATGAAAAGTGTTAGTTCTTTACAAATTGATTTTAAAAATAATCAAGTTTAAAATCAACTTGTTCGTTTTTATGTCTAGAATTGTAATTACTATAAAAATTCAGAGAGATTTTGATGCTCTAATTGAAATTGTAGATATTATTTAAAACAAATTAATAATTATTAGCCAGCCTTGGCGACCAGCTTCGTCTCCATTAAAATTTATGATTGGGAATGCATGCTAAGCATTTTATTCATAATTTAATTTACTTGGACTCCCTTAAATATAATTAATATAAACCCTTAAGCTAATATTAGTTTTTGTTGCATTAAAATATCTCAATTTATTGATTTCTTTGGAAATTTGGTGAAATATTAGAGATATCTCCAAATTAGCGAAACTTTTGGTGACTCATTTTGGTCACCAAATTTGGCGATATATCGCCAAGTTGGCGGAAGACTTAGCAGAATTTGGCTACAGAATAGGATCCCCCCTAAAGGTAACCCGCCTTATAGGTATGGATGTGTATTAAATGCTGTTTAATAACCAGTGAGATGCGTTTCATTCGGGTGTTACCAATGAACAATTAACAAATATTCGCAATTTCTGTGCCACGAACAATACCGTATTATATATATAGATTTTCAAAGTAACTGATGATTCTGAATATCAAAGTAATATCCCTTAAGCATTCTCATAGTGTTTTAACTTGAATTAAAATTGTAAGCTAAGATTTCATTATTTTGTAGCCCCAGATATCACTCAAGTAATTTAAAAGGTCAATAATGCTTTTAAGTTAATGAGGCCTGCTTAGGAATAATGGATGTATAAATCAGCGACGAGATAGTATTTTATAAACCTTCGGCAACAAATTTGAAGATAATTAATAGTGAAATCAGTGCATTTGTTTTCCAGTTTAAATCTGTAATCACGTTAGATACTTCGAACGTTTAACGGTTTATAATAAAATTTAAGCTGTGTCTGAAATTGTATGCATTTTCAAAAATAGTTTAATTTATAACGTAGGAGGAAGAAGAATAAAGTGGCCGTTCTAAGGGTTGATGAATTTTTATTACACCTTTTTAAACAGTAAAGTTCTAGAAACAAATACTAATAGTATAGCAAATAAATTTAGTTACAGTCGCCATTTTACTTAAAAAACAGAAACGTTCACATTACTTTTAAATAAAAATTTCAAAATGGCCAATTTGCTCTCCTAGATTGGGTTAAGTGGCCAGCATAGGTAAATAAACAAATCACATTGACTCAGGATATATATTTTTTAACCCCTTGGGGACGAGCGACCGGTATATGTGCCGCATAAAATACTATAATCCTTGATTATTCTCAGCAGCCATTTTTATTGTAAATTTTGCCTTATTTAATTCCAGCATTTTCGCGATTCAATTAGCCAAAAAATTTCTACTTTAAAAAACCGGTGATAAACGATTAAAAATTCTGTAAAAGACGCTTGTGCCGAAGGGGTTAACGGTTTCAGGGGCAAAGTATTTCTATTCGTAAAATTCTAAAATGAATGGCTGACACCAGAATTTATAAACAAATTCATTACACAGTAGGTAACAGCTTTTATTCATATACTTAATTAAATTAAATTTTCATTCCAAAATTCCGTATCAGGGATTGATCCAAGCAAAATTTGCGGCCTATTTAGGGCCCCTTCACAAAATTCCATTTAATAAAACAGGCCCCTTCACAATATTCTTCTTAATAAAACAGGTCAATTCACAAAATTCCTTTTAATAAAACAGGCACCTTCACAAAATTTTTTTTAAGAAAAACGGGCCCCTTCACAAAATTCTATTACATGAAAATACGCTTCATTAATTATTCTTATATTTTTAAGTTTTAAAACGTGTAATTTGTAATGAAAACAAGTTCACCAGATACGGAAACTTTAGCAGATGGACTTAAAGAAGTTATTATTAATAAATGAACTTCAGTAACTGGATTTCATATTTCGTTACAAAATGTTACTTTCACAAAAATAAAATAAATTTCACAAAAATTTAATAATTTTCACAAAAATAACTTTTACTTTTAACAAAATGGGCCCCAAGAATATAACCCACATAGCATATTTAGTTTGCAGAAAATTTGCAGAAATCTTGCTTTGAAAACCAGCAAAATTGCAGCAAGCTCAGCATGACAAGGCTGAAAGTTCATAACAAGACTGCAGCAAGATAATGCAAACGCCGAAGTCACCACACTTTGAACTTGCAGCTAACTTGTCGCGCTAGTTAAATTCATGCTGTATCAAATTTATTGCAAATTAACGGCAAACAAGTAATCAATAACTGCTGCAAACTTACCGCAAAGTAGTAATTTTTCCATGTCCCACTATCTGTTTACAAATGTTACACTATAAGTTTAACCCCTTCGGTGGGGTCCATAGACCTGATCGGGTCTACTGATGCGAAGACACCGTCAGGAGATGCATGCATCGTTTTCATCACCATAAACAGGTTAAGGTAATATTTGTACTTTTCAATACGAGCCTTTTTTGGTATTTGACAAGTATAGTGTTTAGAAAAAGCGGTGCCACATTAACTGTTTACTGCTGTTAGACTATAAGTTTAATCCCTTCGAAGGGGACCATAGACCTGATCAGGCCTATTGATGCATAGGCATCGTTTTTAACACCATAAAGAATCGAGGGTAATATTTGTACTTTTTCGAACTGAACAGGTAATCAGCATTGAGGGGTTTCCTAGCTGTTATCAGCTTAACACCCAGACTAGGAAATTAGAATGTCTTATGTTTTAATGAGCCATTGGGATAAAGTTAAACTGTAGCAATGCTACTATAAGAATAAAAGAAGTTAACAAGAGAAAAATAAGAAATTTAAGGAAAATAGGAATAAAATAAAATTTAAGTAAAAACTTAAGAAGAAAGAAAGTTAACAATAAATCTTAAAAAATTTACATGAGTCTTAAAGTAATTAAAGTCTAACT
This sequence comes from Maratus speciosus, assembly GCA_963932465.1. Lineage (NCBI taxonomy): Eukaryota > Metazoa > Arthropoda > Arachnida > Araneae > Salticidae > Maratus > Maratus speciosus. The sequence goes on from OZ010797.1 coordinate 318,777,410, forward strand.
GTAGTTGTAAAACTACTATAAATTCGAGCCTTTTTTGGTATTTAATAAGTATAGCGTTTAAAAAAAGCGGTGCCGACCGAATAAAATTTCTGCAATTTCTGCATATCTGCTGATTCTCTATTCTCTCAACAGAGGGATTTTTGCTTTCGTTACTTTCGTTAATTAAAGACAGTCTTGCCTACAGTTTCACACTAAACTACTCATCCCGCCGAACACGTCGGGTCCGACCCTAGTTCGGATAAACATACAGACAATTTAAGGGATGTTCCTAAGTATATTAAAACCTTCACACATTTGGGACTGGCAGCACCAATTAATGGTGCTGTCAGTGGTAGTTTAAAACTTTTTTGGTCTTTTTATTTTATTTTTTTACTTTTTTATCATTTAAAATTTTCTTTTACTCTTTTTAACACTTTCCAGAGATTATAATTTAAGCAAAAACGCTTTCGATTGTTGCTTGCTTCAAAGAATACATTCTTTCAATGCTGCGATACCTCGAATTCCTCTTAAATACATTAGTTTAATAAGATCAGCGTTCATCTGCCGTTCGAGCCATTTCATAGCTGTTTCCAAACATTCAAATGCTTCGTTATGTGAAGGACCTGGGTCATTTTCAGACCATTCGTTTTCATTTTCTACAATCCCCCCCCCCCCCCTTTTTCCCAAGCCTTTTATTTTCTTGTTACTGCTCCCAACGATAGACTAATCCGTGATTCGATTTCGGAAGCTAAATCCGAAAGGAAAAATATGAGAGAAATAGTGTGTTTAGATAATTGAAAGTTCGGTTTAAAATAATTTTGGATAGAAATAGGCTGTTCGGATAATTGGAAGTTCGGTTAATTGGAGTTCGGATAATCGGCGCTGTACTGTGCATTCAAAATAAATGCCTACTTTTCTACACTTTCTTTATAAAAGGAAAATTTTATTAAAATATTCTTTGCGCCGTTTGTCAGTTTTGGAATTAAAATTAGGTGGTCACGCCGTATGGCCACTGCCGTTGAAAGGGTTAAATACCAGATTTTTTTCAGACAGGACTGCACATAAAGTGGGGGAAAAGGTGGACAATTGCATTATTAATTTATGTTATATTGTGGAGATAAAATCTTGCAAATGACACAAAAAAATTAGTTTTGAATAAATTATATTCTACTTGCAAGTTTCACTGTATAACAGAGTAATACGTCTTGTTAAAAATGCATTTTTGAGTCTTTAAAATTCTTTTGATAAACTGACTTTAAAAACTCCTCCAGGATGCTAGTTAAATTTGACTTTTGAGTAATAATTTTTATTATGCCATTCATTTGCTGGATATGCTTTTCCAGACCATTTGGAATTTCACTGTTGGGAAAATACAATCTAGACAAAATGTGTCACTTTTTCTCCTCTAACATACCGCTTGCTGTCCGATCCATAGAGGTTGAGTTTAGATTCTTCCGAAGCAATTATTGAGTACTACTGAAGACATGTCCACAAAACATGCTTTTGAAACCAAGAAGTCACTTTTGCATTGTAGTTTTATAAGTAAAGACTTGTTTTCGGTGCTATAAGCATGAACACCACTTTACGTAAGCCATCGTTGGACAGTTCGAACAAATATATTAACCCTACAGTAGGGTGTTTCACACGGTAATGGGTCTAAAAATTTTTTTTCATTTTGATACTGCATACCCTTTTATTTTATGAGGTTTGGTGATATAAATATGTTTGTAAAATTTCTAGAAACTAGTAAAAAGTTAAGTGACCTCTCAAAGCCATCAGACTTTTAAAAAATTGGCATTTTTTTTTTCGAAAATCTTTAAATTGACGTGCATTTTTTTCAAAAGCAATAAACAAAATAATTTTTACAGTATGTTGAAGTTTGAATTTAATATTCTTGATTTCTTAAGGTAAGTTGTTTTTTAAGTGTTTCTTCAATGGCCAAGTAATGTATTGCTTATTATATTTTACTGTGTGATAGAGGAGTTGACATTGATCCTCATCTTGCACGAGTACATTATTGAATTCAGTGGTTAATAATACGCGCATACTGGCACAGCACGTTTGGCACAATCATTTACCACGAATAAAGAATAATGTTTTCTTTGACAATATTATAATATTTTATGTACGAATGAACCAACATCGTTTTTTAGAAATGAACAGTCAACTTTTAGGATTGTTAAAAGATTGAGTGGCTACAAAATCTCGTAGCATTTAACCTAGTTTCTTCTTAGGTTTTTCTGAAACTGAAACAATTGCCTTATTCTCCTCAATTAATACATGATCTGAAAAGAGTGATAACCCAATCATGTTCTCACTTAGGTAGCAAAGTTTTCTTTTATGTTTAATCAAGACCTTTTTTGCCAGTTCATTGTCTATTTTTTAAAAATAATCCCAGAGATTTAAGAGAATCAAATCATTATAAGGCGCACTACAGCTTGGAGGTATAGAGAACCACACTTTTATATGAATTGTCGCTATAAACAGACAGATGCGTTTTAATACACATATCTCACATTTCATGAAGGTGAATTGCTCATGAAAGCGAAATTTTTTAATGCAATAAATTCTTTTTGTTATCCCTCGTGCACGATGATATGCACCAGGAGGACTGAATATAACTTTGCTTTTGCCGTTAAGAAATTGTGATGTGATTTCACACAAAGTAATCAGGGTTAGTTTTATGAACTCCAAGTAATCGTCACAAGTTTGGATATTTCAGCGACTGTTTGTAAAGGAAGGCTACAATAACACTTTTGTTTAGTTTTAGCTAGTGCTTTTCATCTTCAGTTAAAACTCAACCATCAGTATCCTTATCAATTGCTGCATAGCTGGCAATATTTATCAAGACCAGTAATCTTTAATTCTATCCAAAATGGCAATTTGTGGTTCTGGTGAAGTGAAAATTAGTCAAATACAGCAGAAGCTATGATTTTAGGGTTATAATGATTCTTTTGTTCGCGCGATAAAAACATTTTATCCTAATGAAACATAATCATTTTCTGTACTTCTAGTTGATCATGAAGAAGTTTCATTTTGATATTGCATACCCTAGGGTATGCAATATCCACATAAATCCACATAATATCCATATAAAATAACAGAGCTCTGTTATTTTATGAGGTTTAATGACATAAGCATATTTGTAAAATTTCTAGAAACTAGGAAAAAGTTGAATGACCTCTCAAACCTGTCAAACTTTAAAAAACTTGGCATTTATTTCGAAAATCTACAAATTGGTGTGCATTTTTTCTAAAGCAATAAACAAAATCAATTTTCCAGTATGTTGAAGCTTGAATTTAACGTCTTGTACAAATGATGTAATGTTTTACCAGTAGTTGGTAATGATTGGTTATAATGTTCCGTATGAAAAAGGGAAATCGGATGTGAAGACCACATTATTACTTATGGTTTTTCTGCTGGAGATATGTCACTTGTCTTTTTTTACAAAACAAATTTCCAATCTTCATAAATTGTAATAAGATTCCTGGAATCATCGTGCGAAATATCAAACATATTTTCTAATTGACTTAAAACTCTTTTTCCAATTCTGACTGCATTTCTGTTCGTTTAATCTTGTTTTTTCTTGTTCTCACATGTTTTTGATAGACCTTTTTTAAATTTTGCAACATAACTTCCCTTTTGAGTTGTTGGAATATCAGCAACTTGCCATAACAGATACACTCCATTAATTGTATTCGAATAGCTTACTGACATTAGTTATAATGTTCTTTATGAAAAATGGAAATCAGATGTGAAGACCACATTATTACTTTTGCTTTTTCAACCGGAGATTTGTCACTCGTCTTCTTTGACAAAACATATTTCTTAAATTTGTATTTGATACAACAATTTCATCAATTTTCACAGTAAGTGGGAGAAAACATGTTATAAAGAAAGTATTAAAAATGGAACTAGAACATCATAATTCAGATTTCAGAACATGTAAACAACCAACATGAAATAAGCTCCTTTCTCTAAATATACTAGACATTTCACTTTACTACATTTTTGAAAATTTTCTTCTTTTTTTTCACTTTAAGTGATTTATAATAAGGGTTTTAATAAACTATATATATATTTCTACTATGTGCAATTGCAACCTCATGAAAATAACACTTATTCTAAGGAAATACCAGATGCCTCATTTCACTCCCATTTTTGCACTTTTATTCTTCACTTCACTGTATGTGATTTATAATAAAGATTTTAATAAAATATATTTCCATTGTGTACTGTTTGGTGTCATCGATAAAGGAAATTATGAAGAAAATTAATGTGTTAGTTATTGCAATTTTTCCCATGGTATAATGACAAGCTTAAAAAATATAATTATGAAATCTTTAAGCTTCTTGAGAGGTCAGTTGTTATTAAAATAAAAACTTCAAATTTTTACAATGTGTTTATCTCATCATTTCTCACAATTTAAGCCCCTGTGCAATGCATGTCACTTTTCAAAATTCATTTTTTTCGAACACCCTACTTTACAGACGTTTTAAAAATAAACTTTTAAATCATTTGTACTTGCGAGACGATTACAGAGACTCATCTCGTTCAGATATAGATTTTTAGGAATTGTAGATACAATTTTTTTCCTCATCAGTCCATTATCTCGACATCACCAGCTTCATTCAACCTTCAAATTAATCACTCTAACAAATGTATAGACTAATGCATAGCTGCCAACCCTTCCGCTTTTTCAGACCACAGAAATTTATTTGAAATTTTTGCCTTATTTAACCGGCAGATTACGGCGATTTGAAAAAGTGAATTTTACTCTAAAATTTTTGTGGTCTGAAAAAGCGTAAGATGTTGGCAGCTGTGACTAATGGCTTTCTATTATTTTGGGGATCACGCTTCTCGAAAACTTTCTTTACATAAAGAAACTGTCATAATTTTTTTCCCGGGCTTGTCGTTTATGGAACCATGCTTTAACATCATAAAAAATCATCCAAAATCTCCCATTTTGGCACTCTGTTTATGAAAACTGGTTGATGCATTGCTTCGGATTTGATGTATGTTGCAATAGTGCCGTGCGAGGATGCTATACGTTCCTTTCAAGCACCTAATTACTTTACGCAAACAAAATAGTGCGTTAAAATTGAAAAATGTGTATTTTTCTAGGCGATGCAATTTATTTTGTCCGGAACTGTATATGTATTAAAACTTTACACTATCTTCCCAACTGACTTAATCAAAATATTTGAATATTTCTTTCCATATATTTTTATCCTGCTTAATGATAACATGTTGGAAATTGCACATGAAACGTGGCAAATGAGGTGCATCATACTATCACATAAAATTCGACATGACTGGACGAAATTTTACAACAATTATATATTTAAAATTTCAAAATATCCGGTTGGGTAGTTTTTGCTCTGTTATATGTGGACGGACAGATAGGCAGAGAGTCAGACGGACTAAACGACGACTATAGATGCTACATATTTATATAATTACGAACGCACATAAAAATGGATAAACATTAAAAATAAATATACGATTACGTAATGCATAACTGTCAATTTTTACACTAATTTTGTTATCACTAAAGTTTTAAGAATTTTCTTATTAATTAATCACGAATTTTTGTGATATGCACATATGAGATATGTGATAATATGAGAGATAACTTGATAGAAATAGTGCTTAGAACGTAAGAACGTAAACGTAAGAAATAGCAACTGTGGTATTTTTTTGTCCATCCCATAAAAAATGTCCGTAAAGGAACCACAATACTTATTTTAGAATGTTAATTAATATCGTTATTAAAATACTTATACGCATAGAACAGTCATACTGATAGTAGTTTTAACGTTTGAGTTTCAAACTTTTAGTTGAAATTTTTCTTCATAAATAAAAATAAATGGAAAAAATTTGAGAAGGTTTTATTTTTTTAACTTTATTTTTAATGAGTCATTTTTTTTTCCAAAGTCCGTCACTAAATAATATCTTAAAATTAATAGATTCGTCAATCGAACTGTGTACAAAAAATGTATTATTTATGCTATCATTATTTAAAAGATGACACTTTTAGATATAATTCAATCTCAATATATTTCCAATCGTATCAAAAAAGCTTTTAAAGGATTGTTTCCATTTAATGAACACAAAGCAGAAAATGATTAAAGAAAAGAACATTATTAAAAAAATCCAAGCTTTAACTTTGGAAGGCAATATATTTTTATCACTTCTCATTTTTTTACTATCAGAAAGAAATGCCCAAATTATACTCCGTAAGTCTTCTTCATTTTATGCTTTATTAAACATACTTCTCATTAAAGTTTTATTCTTTTTTATTTCTACTCAGGAGGTCTTTTAAGGATATTGTTTTACGTTTTTGACGTTTTGATAAATTACTTATCAAACGAGAAAAAATCAACTTAGGCATTATAAAATGAATCAATATTTTCAATTGACGTAATAAAAATAAATGCATTATAAGCAATTTTGGACTATTACACTAAAGTTAATCAAAATTTAAATAAATGAAATGTGAAAAACCACAAAACATTTGCTATATTAGTGTACGAATATGTAATATAGATTTAAAACATTAATATCTTCTAGTGTTTTGGCACACATTCGTAGCCATCCTCAGAAATGTAAATGAATTAAGCTGGATCAACTATATCAAAATCATTTCCGACAGAAAATCGAAATATTTGTATTATCATATCTCAACAGATGCACTGTAAAAAAAAATCTTTAATTCTACACATGTAAAGTTTCATGCTTACTAAAATTTCATCTGTATACAGTACAGAAAAGTTATTAATCTACAAAACTAGTTTTTGTAAAGCTACAGAAATACCGTTCTCCTATAAAATTCTTAGTAACCTTACAGATTTTTTGATTTACGGTGCAAAAGTGTATCTGTTACGTGAATTTTTTGTTGTTGTCGTTACATAAAAAGTTCTAGGAATACCAGTTTTCTATAAAAATTGCAGTAACTTTACAATTTTTTTTACAATGTGCTGCCAGTAAAATGTGTAATTTTTCTTCGTCTTCGGGATCATTGGTTGTCTTTTCCCATATGTATGATTTTCTATCGGCAAAATTTTGACATTGTTGATTCGGCTTAAATCATTTACATTCCTGAGGATAGCCACGAGTGTGTGCCGAAACTGTAGAAAATTTTAATGTTTTTAATCCATATCAGTGATGGAACAATGGCGCAGCAGTTGGGAGATTATCACCACTAAATTTTTATAGTATTCTTCGCCTTGAATAGATCTCTCAAATTCTATCCTGAAATAAGACGAATAATATAAGGGAACGTCCACGGCAGGAAATAAATTTTGCTAAAACATTTTTTAAACGGATATATAAGTGTGATACATCAATTTAAAGCTAAAGAATTGAAGTATATGAATTTGTAAGTTTTAATGTCATAAGAGCAAGTGCTTACTGAAAATGAGCTGGGTACTAACAGTATAAAACTACATTTACATTTGAGCTTAAAACACAAGTTATTGAAATGTATGATTTTTTTACTTATTAGAATTCAATAACATTACTATGCGTTCAAATCAACAAACAATTATCATATCTTTAAGATCTACATAGATAAAATCTTAACATATGTCTTTAACATATTTTTGGCTGTATTTAATCGTTAATACTTAAATGTCACAAAAGTAACGGAAAAAATACAAAAGTTTTAATTAAAAAAAACTACTTAAAATTTTTACCCAAAACTTCTAATTCTCTGATTTCGAGGTATAAGACATATTTTACATTAAATATTTTGTTTATGCTATACATGGAATATGCTCTGGGGAGTCGTCACAAGAGTAGCAAAATTCTGTGCCACAAGAGTAACGCATAATATTTTTGTCTATAGTTTGATATAACACTGCATTACAACCAAACGAAACAGAATGCTTAAAGTTTTGTTTTTTTTTCTCTGTTATTAGAGTAGTTCTTGAAATAGTTTTAGCTATAACTAAGGTTATTTTTTAAATTTTAAGGAATATAAATTATCTTTATTAGTGTTTTTTTAATGGGTGGATTTATTTTTATTCATATTTGGTATTACTTAAGATTATAAAATAATCCTGACAAGTAATTAAAGATATAATAAAACATCTCAACTCGTGTCATTTTTGTGTGCTTTCTTTTGGTTTTGGCACATGATCTTTGATTAGATGTTTTATAGGCTTTGTAAAGCTTTGTTTACTAAATTCTGCTTTATAACTTACAGAGGTTCTTATATTAACGCTTATGGAAAGGATTCTGATAGTATATTTTAAAGGAAATATTTTACTATTGCTTCTTATACACGACATTGTTTTAAAGAGCAGGAAAAATTTTGCTAAGTGTCAAAAATTGTAGAGAAAAAATAAGAATGAAATTGAATATGTTGTTGTGAGAAAGAAACAAAACAAAATATATTACGATAAGGTAAAGAAAAGTCTTAGAACCAGCAATAGCTTCAGCAAGAAAAGGGAAATATTAAGAAAGGGAAAAAGTAGAGAACTAGCTAACCTCAGATACTGTAACGGAAAACAATCTAATTTCACAGCTTTGGAGAATTTTATGTCGATGAAGATTTAAGATGAAGTCATTCTTCAGCTATATCTGCGTTAGTTAAGCGTGACAAAGGTCACATAATTTCATCAATTCTAGGGCACATTTAATAAGAGAATACGTTTTTTGTTTAAAAGCTTTCATAAATTGAAAAATTGGAAATTCCTTTTCAGCTTTAAAGCCTAGTTTCATAAAACTATAGAACATAACTCATCAGCATATCTCCATTTGTTGCTGTCACGAAAACATTTTTTCAATTAATAATGTAGTAACTGGTGTATTTCCTGCATTAAACATTCATGTGATGGATTTAATGACTTCGTCTGCCGAGATACATGATAATTAGAATTTAGGATTTCAGAATGTCTAATTTGCGGAGATAACATCGAAGAATTATTTGAAACGGAAGCCCATAATACAGAACTTCTTATAAGTTATTGTAAATAGCAAAACGTCGATAGACATTTTGCTATTGACAAAACATTTATTAACACCTTCATCAATACTGTTACTTTTTGAAAACGTTGATAAACGACAAAAAAAAAGTAACAGTCAAAGAAACCAATTCTGATTGTTTAAAAATTTTCGTAAGCAAATAAATCCATTTCTACGGCTCACATTCATTGAAACTTGTACAAGGGATTATTTTTGTAATGCCAAAAAATTAACCATTTCTCAAAGGATAGTTATGCCAGCGGATTTTCTAGAAATTGTTTTATTTTCATGCCAAGACGAAATTTTGGTATGAAATACTACATTACTGGTTAAATCCACAGGCGACTGTATTTTCAGCTTTTTATTTAGTATGATCCCATTAAAGTAAAATCTTATGCTATTATTTTAGACAAAGTATCTCGTACACAATTTTTTGTAAATGCTTTCGTATGTAAAATTTCAACATTGCATCTTTAAGGGATTTTGTATTTTACTAAAATGTACCTGTTTTACTTTTTTATATGATGGTTGTGCTTTCCAATTTAAACAAAAATATAACTATGCAAATATGCCTGCAATGAATCAGACTTCTTTCTCAATTAACTTAATTGGGCATTTTCTTTTCAAATACTGCTGGTGTAGAGGCTGTAGATTTATTTTGTGTTGTTGTATAATGATATATATGGAATGAAGTGCGTACTAAAAAAGCAATTCTAAGATACACTGCTTATTTTGTCAAAAGAAATAAAACAATAAAGTTTCATTAGTTTGCGAGAAAATACCAACAGTGAAGGGCATTCAACAAATACAATTTGTTAAAACCATGAAAAATGACACTATCTACTACAAATATTACACTAGCATGATTCGTACAAAGAATTTGTGTTTCATTAATTAAATGATGATACAGGATAAGTTGTAAATGATACTATTGGTAATGAAGACAATGACTTATTCTCTTAAGTAGCAGAAACTGAGAGGTGTCTATGTGGTTATAGTGTTTCTTAATTTTAGAATTTTTTACATAATTTTATGTTATTTTAAAATTAAACCACCCTTAACAGTTGTTCTGTATGGAAAAGAATTTTTTAAAACTTATTTTAATTATTTTATTTAGTATTTAAACTGAATTTTTGCTAAAATTACATTATGGACAAAATTTCACAAGAGTAACATTTAGCATTTTGCAAAATCAAATGTAACTAATTCATGCGTTATCAGATGAGTTCAGTGATTAATTCTTTTTAAAAAGATATAATTACTCTGATATATTCTGTTAATTTTATTTCTATAGTCTCATATAATTCACAGAATTTCTGCGTCAAACACAATTTTTAAAAATTGCATTTTTTTGTGGTCACAAGAGTAACAAAATTTTCATTTATTATCAAGGCAAGTAAAAGGCTTTTTGTTGCAAACTGTATATGATTTATTATGAAAGTAGAGTACATGTATTTTTAAGTAGTTGCATGAAATTTATCCTAAATATATTTTGTAATAAAAGAATTGGAAATATATATGGAAATTTGCTCTGATGGTCACAAGAGTAACAGTAGACGTTCCCATAAGTTAATTATACCAAGGTGCTGTTTGTTTAAAATACGCCAGTTATTTCTATCGCTTCACCATTTAATTTACTTTATTCTTTGTTAAGAGCCATTTGAATAAAATTTGAATACTTAATAAAATTTGAATACTTAGTGTCAATTGTTTTTCTGGTACTAAACTGTTCCATCACTGCTATATGAAATGTTTGTATAACAATATAGCAAAGGACTTGTGGTTTATTCCCATCTCATTTTTTAATTTTTAAATGCATTATGTTTTCAGATCAGCCGCTCATGTTTTCTGCCAAGAAAAATAAGCATAAAATATATCTATAAGATCAGGTATCCTTTTTAACATCCCTTAAACAACGTTTGCATTGCACATGAATCAAAATAGTTAACTCAGAATTAAAATCAAAATTGTTATTAGATTGATTACACTACCCAGCAAAATTTGGGTTGTGTCATGTCTTTTAGTTCATGTTTTTACCATTACGTAATTATTTGTTGCCAATCGCAAATTTCAAAGTTAAAAAGTCGAAAAATAGCAAAAATGTAATACTGTAAAATAGATGTGATGGTTGTGTTTTTTAACTTTTGATAATTGATTTTTGTATTTCATTTAGCGCTGAATCCGAAAATAAATTTCATTTTTCACCATTACATCAGGATGTTTTGCAAATCGAAATTTCAAAGTTAAAAAGTAAAAAAAATAGCAAAAATATGGTAGTATAAAATATATGTAATACTTTGTTTTTTATAATAATGTATTCAATTTCATGGCTTATATTGGAGTTTCTTACCGCTAAACAGTTCAGGGACCTATGAGCGTGAGCCCTAAAGTGACGCGAGTTCCATTTTACTTGCGTCACGTTCTACGTTGCCTCTCTCACGACCTCGCTCCTTGCCATCGAAATACTCAAGGCCAGAGGATACGAGTGTGACGTCATCAGTAATCGAACGATTTCTCACCAATGTTGGAATTCACACCAGAAAATTTTAAATAGCAATTTTCTTTTATTTGTGGAATATCTATCATGTTATAAAACAATAATAATTATTTAAATTTTGGGGGGAGACGAATTTGGAATTCCCCCCCCCCCCCCCAAAAAAAAAGAGCCAGATGCGGCAACACTGTAGCATTTCGCATCTGACTGAATTTTCCTTTCGCGATTCCGAATTATCCCCAGTAAGTTTAAATAGTTATTATTGTTTTATAAGATGATAGATACTCCACAAATAAAATAAAAGAAAATTGCTATTCAAAATTTTAATGTGTAAATTCCAACACTAGTAAGAAGTCGGTCGATTAGGGATGACGTCACACTCGCGTCCTCTTGCCTTGAGTATTTCGATGGCAGCGGCTCGGTCCGTGTGACGTACATGAAATGCTTTCTATTATGAGTAAGTAACAATTTTGAATAAAATCTGACGGAACCATTTAAAGGATTTACCTCTACAATCTCGTAAAGGCCAGTTACGTCTAAGGTTATTACTCAATCGTCTCTAAAATTTAATACTACACACTTCCACAGAATCAATCCCACCCCCCTCGTCAACGGACCAAAGAGCTGTTTAGCTGTAAGAAAATCCGACTGCGAAAATTTCATATAAACCAAGTAAGAGAAAAAAAAAAACTGAGTAAATTATTATGAAAAAGTTTAAAATATATTTTATAGTACCAGATTTTTCCTATTTTTAAACTTTTTAACTTTGAAATTTACGATTTGCAAAACATTCTGAAGTGATGGTTAATAGTAGAGGTCATTCTCGAATTCAGTACTAAGAAATACATAAAAATCAATTAACAAAAGTTAAAACAACACAACCACCACATCTGTTTTATAGTGTCAAATTTTCGCTAATTCTTGGCTTTTTAACTTTGAAATTTTCGATTAAAAAAAAAAAAATATGACGTGATGGTTAAAAATGAAGATGATTTTCGAATGTAGCACTAAACAATACTTAAAAATCAATTATCAAAAGAAAAAAAAAAAAAAAAAAAAAAAAAAAAAAAAAAAAAAATCACATCTATTTTTCAGTATTAGATTTTCGTTATTTTTTTACTTTCTAACTTTGAAATTTACTATTTACGAAAAATCCTGACGTGATGGTTAAAACCGACTGGCATTTTCGAATTCAGCTCTAAAAAATACATAAAAATCAATTATCAAAAGTTAAGAAACACAGTCATCTGAGGCTTGTGTTATCTAGCATACAAGAGTTATGCTAACGGTCATATTCTCATATTATAGGTACGAACTGTAAAATAAAATATTAATTAAAATCACTATACAAATTTTCTAAAACTAATTTGTTTCAAATAATTGTACTATTTTTTTTATTTTAAATGAATCGGCTTGTAGCCCAGTGGTTAGGGAGTTGAATTCGGAAATAAATAGGGGAAAGCTGAAAATTGTTTTAATCCCTTCAGTTTAGGTCTAGAATGAATATGCTACGTTTTCCACCTCGTATTAGATGAGCGTCAAGAATTATGCATAGATTTATAGTCAAAAAACACGTTTTTTTTTAAAAAATACTATAACACATCTCGAAATCATTAACTCTTTCAAAAATGTTGTACAAACATTGTAGAGCTTAAAATTCTGAATAAAATGAGTACCTATACTTAATACTTTTGTTGAACATTAAGGTCACAATTCTACTTTAAAGTTTTAGCCTCGTGGTCAGAGGGTTGGACTCAGAATTAATTTGGGGAAAACTAGAAATCGTTTTAATCCCTTAAGATTAGATCTAATACGAGTATTCTATGTTTTTCCCCTCGTACTAAGAGAGCGTTAGGAAATATGTACATATTTACATTCGGAAAACATGTTTTTCCTTAATATTTTAACAATATCCCAAAATAGCTAATTCTATGAAAAACCCTGTCAATGCAAATGTTGTAGAGCTTAAAATTCTGAATAAAATGAGCAACAACATTAGTATTTTTGTTCAAAATTAAGTTCGCAATTCTAATTTCAAAAATTTACTTTAATCGCTAATCAAGAGTTTGAAGTCCTAAGAGACCAAGTTACCTAAAAATATCTCAAAACAGCTAAGTCTATCAAAAACATTATCAATACAAACGTTGTAGAGCATAAAATTCTGAATAAAATGAGCACCCAAATTAATATTTTTGTTTAAAATTAAGGTCGCAATTCTATTTAAAAATTTTGCCTTAATCACTAATCAAGAGTTTCAAGCTAGGAGAGACCAGATTACCTTAACAATATCTCAAAACAGATGACTATATCAAAAAATTGCCAATACAGATGTTGTAGAGCTTAAAATTCTGAATAAAATGAATACTCACATTAATATTTTTGTTCAAAATTAAAGTCGTAATTTCAGATATTGTTAAAAATATTAAAGAAAAACGTGTTTTTCGAATGTAAATGTGTACATATTTCCTAACGCTCACTTAGTAGGAAGGGGAAAACATAGAATATTCATTTTAGACCTAATCTGAAGGGATTAAAATTATTTCCAGTTTTCCCCTAATTAATTCTGAGTTCAACCCTCTGACCACGGTCCTAAAACTTTAAAGTATAATTGTGACCTTAATATTCAACAAAATTATTAAGTGTAGGTACTCATTTTATTCAGAATTTTAAGCTCTACAACATTTGTACTGACGATTATTTTGAAAAAGTTAGTGATTTCGAGAGAGTGTTATGGTATTTAAAAAAAAAAAAAAAACGTTGTTTTTTTTGCTATAAATCAATGTATAATTCCTAACGCTCACCTAGTACGAGGGGGAAAACATAGCATATTCATAGCCTTCTAGACATAAACTGAAGGGATTAAAACAATTTCCCGCTTTCCCATAATTATTTCCGAATTGGGCCTTTTTTTGCTCCCCTACTACTGGGCATTGCAAAAAACCTTCAATTAAAAATTGTATAAATTTTTCTATCAAATAATATGCTAGAAGTATCCATGATAATGTCTTTTAAGGGGTCTCAAGACGCTTAAAGTTGCTTAAAAAGGAAAAAGAAAAAAACTATTTTTAACATTTAATATCTTTAACTTAGCCCACAGGTAGGGCAGCAAAAAAAAAGCCTAATTCCGAATTAATTAGGGTAAAGCTGGGAATTGTTTTAATCCCTTCAGTTTAGGTCTAAAATGAATATGCTAGGTTTCCCCTCGTACTAGGTGAGCGTTAAAAAATATGTATAGATTTATAGTCAAAAAACACGTTTTTTTACATACCATAACTGTATCTCCAAACAGCTAACTCTGTCAAAAACATTGTCAATACAAATGTTGTAGAGCTTAACATTCTGAGTAAAATGAGTACCTACACTTAATATGTTTGTTGAACATTAAGGTCACAATTCCACTTTAAAATTTTAGACCCATGGTCAGGCGGTTGAATTCAGAAATAATGAGGAGAAAATTGGAAATTGTTTTAGCCCCTTCAGTTTAGGGGTAAAATGAACGTACTATGTTTTCTTCGTCGTATTTGGGTGAATGTTAGAAAATATGTACATATTTATTTTCGAAAAACATGTTTTTTAGGTGCGTTCGTAATTATATAAATACGTAGCACCTATAGTCGTCGTTCAGTCCGTCCGTCCGTCTGTCTGTCTGTCCGTCCGTCCGTCCGTCTGTCTGTCCGTCCGTCCGTCCGTCCGTCCGTCCGTCCGTCCGTCTGTCTGTCCGTCCGTCTGTCCGTCCGTCCGCATGTAACAGAGCAAAAACTACCCAACCGAATGGTCTGAAATTTTAAACATATGATTGTTGTAAAATTTTGTCGAGCCATTACAAATTTTATGAAAATCGGATGTATAGTTTAATTACAGGGACAGTCAAAAGTCTTTCTTTACATTACGGCCAATGGGAAAAATTATTGCAAGTGCATTTTAATGATGTTGCAGACTTCCGAATGGTCTAAAATTTTAAATATATCATTGTTGCAAAATTTTGTCGAGCCGATTCCAATGTTATGAAAATCGGATGTATAGTTTAATTACAGGGACAATCAAAAGTTTTTCTTTACATTACGGCCAATGGGAAAAATTATTGCAAATGCATTTTAATGATGTTACAGCCTTCCGAAAGGTCTGAAATTTTAAATATATAATTGTTGCAAAATTTTGTCGAGCCATTTCAAATTTTATGAAAATCGGATGTATAGTTTAATTAGAGGGACAGTCAAAATTTTTCCTTTTCATTACGGGGAATGGGAAAAAAATTATTGTAGTGCATTTTAATGATGTTACAGACTATGCACTTATGAAGTGCAAAAAAAATATACATTCAGTATAATATGGGGTGCAAAAAATAATTATAAAACTAGCTATAGTATGAACGCACCTCATTTGCCACGTTTGACGAGCAATTTCCAACTTGTTTAATTACCTTAACAATATCTAACCTAATGTGTAATAGGGTGGAGCGAAAAAAAATTGTTTTTTAAAAATCAAAAACGGGTAGGTGCCAAAAGTTGCCCTTATACTAGTACATCAAGTATGTGAAATTTTACCGCTGAAAAAAAATGGCTTGAGTCTGCGCTTTTGGTCGAAATTTTGGGTAAAATTTGACATTTTTTCAAAAAAAAAATTAAAAAATTCTTATAGAGATGGTTATTATTTAAAAGTGTTATTTTAAACCTTTGTTATGAACGACTTAACATATTTAAACGATAAAACGATATATTTATTCTGTATAACTGGAGCTAAATTGACAACTTTCGGTAAAAATGGACGTTGAAACTTTGTTGTGTCATTCAACGAATTGTTGTTTAAAATACAGCTCTTTCCTACTTACTTTCAAAACTTCCCAGGACATCTATCTCGACCACGCTACCATCAGAACACAATGTTTTATTTATACTTTGAATTGTGAGTTTTTATCAAATAATGGCATACGTTTTAAATGTATCAACCTAGTCCATCTCTTTTTTGTATCCACAAACTTTAGATGCTGCTGCTGTGATCTACTTCACGTATTTTTTACTGCTTGTGTAAGAGAAGGCAAAAAATGTAATGCAGTGGGGATGATATTTATGTAATCTATTCAGCCGTCTATTATCTTTACCTAAATTTCACCCGATAAATGCATATTGATTAGGGGTTCTGTTACCACAACAATTTTCAAATCAATTTGATTTATATAATTATTCGCTTCAAAATTGATTGTCGATATTTCAGATTTGCGTACGCCATCATTTATTCTCATATTTTAACTATTATGTGCTGAGCAGCTAGCTGCTTAATGTGATAGCGATCGTCAGAAAGCATTTAAATTAGAATTTCCTCTGCGTATGCAAAGCAACCATTGTTCTAAATAACTTTTTTTGTATTTGTTTTATTCCGTTTTCTGCGTTGTTTAGTAGCCGAATATACCATGAGTTTTTAGATTCCTTCTTTCGATGTGGATTACATTTGATGGTAAACCATCCTGGGGCCAAACGTGTATTGTATAGTACTTTTTGAGTGAACATAGAGACTCTGATTGGAAGTAAGTGCTCATTTAAAGGCGGAGAATTCTGTTCATCGTTGCCATCCATTCTGCGTGGGACATGTTTAGAATGAACCATTACAATGGATCACATGTCACCTCAGAGTCCAGTGAATTTCCTCTGCATCATTTCTTAGACAAGATCATTGGCTAAAATTAGATTCTAACCCACAGGGATTCGCCGGACCAATAGGAAAATCTTTGTCCACTTGCCATTCCCTTCTTATTTCAATTTTTGAAGCCATAGAGAGAAATTTTGAAACATTATTTCTTGAAATCGAGAAAAGGGTACTCAGCACAGACCAGAAATACCTGCTTGACATTTGCAAAGTTATTTCATCAATATATTGCTCAGAAGAACTAGCGAATAGGAACCCAAGAAATATGTCCTACGCAAGATGGCTCACATAGGCGAATAAAATTTTTTTGCCTTTATATAAGCACTGTTTGACCATCAGAGTCTGTAGGTTCAGTCACAAAGCATGTAATCCAAGTTTATGCCGCAGGATGGTTTACACCAAATGTAATCCACATCTAAAAAATGGATCTAAAAACTTATGGGAAATTACTCGGCTACTAAACATCACAGAAAATGGCATAAAACAAATGCTAAAAAAAAATTATTTAGGACAATGTTTGCTTTGCCCATCGAGAGCAAATTCTTATTGCAATGCTCTCTGACGATCGCCATCACATTAAACAGCAAGCTTCTCAGCATATAAAAAATGCAAGAGGTAGAGTAAATGATGGCATACCCAAAGATGAAATATCTAAATATTGTAGAATATTGTAGTGACAGAACTCCCAATCACCATACATTAACTGGATGCAATTTTGGTGAAGATAATAGAGGGCTGAATAGATTTCATTACTTCCACTACATTACTCTGCTTGTCTTATCATATACAAGCAGTATAAATATACCTGAAGAAGTGTTACAGCAGCAGCATCCGACGTCTGTGGATACAAAGATAGATGGACTAGGTTGATAATTAGAAAACTTACACCAATCTTTGATTAAAAAAAATCACAATTCAATGTATAAATAAAACATTGTGCTCAGATGGTAGGGTGATCGAGTTATGCATTGCTGTGACATGAAATGCAGCCACTTCCGGGTGGTAGCTCCTGGGTAGTTTTGAAAGCAATTAGGTAATCGCAGTATTCTAAAGAACAATTAGTCGTATGATATAACAGAGTGGCAATGCCTTTTTTTTTACCAAAAGTTGTCAGTTTTGCTCCAGTTATACAGAATAAAGATACCGTTTTATCGTTTAAATATGTTAAGTCATTAATAATAAAGGTTTAAATAACACATTTAAATAATAATCTTTTCTATAGGAATTTTTTTATTTTTTTGAAAAAATGTGAAATTTTACCCAAAATTTCGACTTTTGGACCAAAATTGCAGACTCAAGCCATTTTTTTTCAGCGGTAAAATTTCACGCAGTTGATGTACTAGTATAAAGGCAACTTTTGGCACCTACCCGTTTTTGATTTTAAAAAAAAATAATTTTTTCACTCCACCCTATTACACATGCTTATATATATATATATATATATATATATATATAGAAAGGGTTGGATTTTGCCATTCTTTCTAAGAGCACTACACAGCAGTTGGCTACTTTTTTAAAATTCCGATTTCTTGATTGGCACCACTTTTCTGAAGTGGTAAAATTCCCAATGTTTTCGCCTTAATTAATATGTTATTAAATAAGCCGAATTTTACTGTTTCAAAACAGTGGTGCCAATCAAGAAATCAGAATTTAAAAAAAGTAGTCCACTCGCAACACTGCTTCACAGTTTTGACTTTTTCTCAAAACTTCGAATTTTCAGGTTTGTGTTCCTTTTTACTTTCTTCTATCTTTATAAGAAGAAAGTATTGGATTCGTGAAAATTTTCGACATTCGGTTTTCGACGGATTTACACGTTTTAGGGGTCAGAGGTTCCGAAAAACATGTTTTTAGAAAATGTCTGTCTGTGAGTATGTGCATCTGTGAGTCTGTCTGTCTGTCTGTATGTGACACAAATTTTGTGGTCGCTCTATCTCAAGAACTAATGCACGGAATTTAATAAAAATTTATATTCAGTTAGTCCCTGATATACATTGGTGCTGATTAGTTTTTGGTGTAAATCGCTCAACAGGTGGCGCTGCTATGCAGCCTTTTTCACGATTTCCGCAATAGCTCAATCTACAGAGTTAATGCACGGATTTTCATCAAACTTCAGATTTAGTTAGTCCCTGACATGAGTTGAAGTTTTGTACATTTTGTTGTGAATCGCTCAACAGGTGGTGCTGCTATACTGCATTTTTTACGATTTCCGCAATAGCTCTATCTCAACAACTAATGCTTGGATTTTCATCAAACTTCAGATTCAAGTATACTTTGATATGAATTAGTGCTGTTTGTGTTTTGCTGCAAATCGCTCAACACGTGGCGCTGCTATGCTGCACATTTCAGAATTTCCATTATAGCTGTATCTCAAGAACTAATGCAATAATTTTCACCAAACTTCAGAATCAGCTAATCCTTGACAATAATTAACATTTTGTACATTTTGGTGTAAATCACTCAATAGGTGGCACTGCTATGCTGTATTTTTCAGAATTTCCACTATAGGTATATCTCAAGAGCTAATGCACGAATTGTCATCAAACTTTAGAATCAGTTAGTCCTTGACATGAATTGACATTTTATACAGTTTGGTGTAAATCGCTCAATATGTGGCGCTGCTATACTGTTTTTGTGATTTCCGCAATAGCTCTATCTGAAGAACTAATGCTTGGATTTTCAACTAACTTCAGATCCATGTCTACCTAGATATCAATTATTGCTGTTTATGTATTGGTGTAAATCACTCAACAGGTGGCGCTGCTATGCTACATTTTTCAGAATTTCCGCTATAGCTCTATCTCAAGAACTAAGGCACGAATTTTTATCAAACTTCAAATTCAGATACACTTTGATATGAATGGGTGCTAAATTGATGTAATTTCTTGTACTATTTAAATGATTTAATTGACGTGATTTATATAGAAGAAAGTTTTGTGATGGCCACAACATACTAGTTTTCAATATCTATTAAACTTAAAAACTCAGATTTTTCTAAATACTTATGTTATAGTGCATACTTTAACATGGGGATTTAATCATTTGTTGAGAATTATTTATTTTAGGTGGTGAAATCTTACCAAAAATGCTAATTTAAAAATGTCTTTAAATAAATAATTAATAATTTTCAGTTTCAGTTTCAGTTTCAGTTTCAGAAAGAAAATGGTCTGTAGAATTACGTAAGGCATGTTATTCAAACTACTCTAAAAAATCTATACCTCCATCTTTCACCATTTCTGAGAAAAAAAGTACATAAAGTTGATGTATTTTAACATGACCGAGATAGAGCTTACCACGTTACCTTAAGTGGACTCTTCGCTTACTTAAAAACACCCGCTTGCTAATGCAAAACTTATGGGCAGTTTGTTTTTTGAATTACTCGCATAAATTTGAAATTTTTAAAATGATTTTTATTACTTTCTTCTATCTTTACAAGAAGAAAGTATTGGATTCCTGAAAATTTTCGACTTCCGGTTTTCGACGGATTTATACGTTTTAGAATGTCCAGAACACGATTTGGTGGTTTTTAGAAAATGTCTGTCTGTGAGTCTGTCTGTCACTCTGTCTGTGAGTCTGTATGAGACACAAATTTTGTGGGCGCTCTATCTCAAGAACTAATGCACGGAATTTCACAAAACTTCATATTTAGTTATACCTTGATATAAACTGGACCTGATTAGTTTTTGGTGAAAATCGCCCAACAGGTGGCGCTGCTATGCGGCATTTTTCACGATTTCTGCAATTGCTATATCTCAAGAACTACTTCACGGATTTTTATAAAACTTCAGATTCTGTTAGTCCAAGATATATTTTGGTACTGATTACTTTTTGTGAAAATCGCCCGACAGGTGGCGCTGATATGCTGCATTGTTCATGATTATCGCAATAACTCTAACTGAAGAAAACATGCACGAATTTCCATCAAACTTCAGATTCTGTTAGTCCCTGATATAAATTAGTGCTGTTTAAATTTTGGTGTAAATCGCCCAACAGGTGGCGCAGCTGTGCTGCATTTTTCACGATTTCTACAAGAGCTGTATCTCAAGAACTATTGCACGGATTTTCATCAAACTTCAGATTTACTTAGTCCTTGACATGAATTGACGTATAAATTAGTGCTGTTTGATTTTTGGTGTAAATCGCTCACCAGGTGGCGCTGCTATGCTGTATTTTTGCGATTTCCGCAATAGCTTTATTCCAAGAAATAATGCTTGGATTTTCAACAAACTTCAGATTCAGGTATACCTTGATATCGTTTAGTGCTGTTTACTTTTGGTGTAAATCGCTCAACAGGTGGCGCTGGTATGCTACATTTTTTCAGAATTTCCGCTATAGCTCTATCTCAACAACTAATGCACGAATTTTCATCCAACTTCAAATTCAGATATACTTTGATATGAATTGGTGCTAAATCTTTGTTATTTCTTGTACTATTTAAATCATTTAATTGACGTGATTTATATAGAAGAAAGTTTTATGATGGCCACAACATACTAGTTTTTTAATGTTATAGCTGAGCTCACGCTCTAACAGGGCCATTTTTTACTTTTCGATTTCCGTTGCAGATATTTTTAATAAAGGTATTTGCATTTTCAAAACTGGTTACGAAATTGAAATTAACTTTATTAAAAATATCTACAACCGAATTAGAAAAACTAAAAAATAGCCACATTAGAGATCGACCTTAGCTATCCTATGGAAAACAATCATTTTAAAATATTCAAATTTAAACGAATAATTTGAAAGTTACCTGCCTATAGGTTTACTATTAGCGATCGGGTGTTTTCAAGTAAGTGAAGAATCCCCTTAAAGGGTTAACTCTTTCAAGGATAAACAATCGTGTTTCTGTAATGTTTCATCCACACCGGAATTTTCGAGAAAATATGTTTCAAAATGAGGAAAAGCAATTTTGCAAAGTTTTTACACAAAAAGTAAAAAAAGAGAAATTTAATTAAGAGTTTTTTGTGCAAATATTGATTAAAATTAGATGGTATATAATATATCACATTACTCCTCAATGGGTTAAAAGGATTATTTACACAAAAGATTCATTAAATGTGATTCATTTTAATTATATCCAATTGTTTTCAAGTAGTATAAATTTAAAATTGTTTCACGCCAGTATATATAGAAAAATAAATGATGTAGGGAAAGAAAGACCCTTTAAGAAATACAATCTTTATCTTTGTAAGGCAATATATTTTTATCGATCTCCATTAATGTCTTATCTGTTTTAAATCATCCAAATATATTATGTAGTTATACTATTATTTTTAACACAATCATACAAATTGGTAAAGTTATTATTCAGTTCGTATTTTTATTCAATTCGAATACTCTGTTTTTCTTCTTCACTTATAGATTATTAAACATATTCCTAGTGAACCAATAGTAATAACTATTGAAGTTATTGTTAAAAAAAATTTCAACCCATATAGTCTATTTCAAATATTGTTTTACTATTTTCATCATCCTGATCAACTATAATTTACTCCGAAATATATAAACATACATAGACATTAGAAAATGCACAAGTATTTCCAATTGACTTATTCAAATTAAATGCACAATTTTTGCAATATTTCTGATGAGGATTGATAACACAAGCCTGCGAAGGTTTAACTTTTCATAATTGATTTTTATGTATTTTTTAGCGCTGAATCCGAAATTGACCTTTATTTTTAACCATCGCGTCAGGAATTTTCACAAATCGTAAATTTCAATGCTTAAAAAGCCAAAAAATAGAGAACATCTGATACTGAAAGATATAGGAAATGATTCTGTTTCTTAACTTTTGATAACTGATTTTTATATTTTTTTAGCTCTGAATTCGAGAATTCCTTCATTTTTAACAATCAAGTCAGAATTTTTTCAAATCGTAAATTTCAAAGTCAAAAAATAGCAAAATTCCGATACTCTAAAACAGATGTGATGGTAGTGTTTTTTAAATTTTGATAATTGCTTTTTATGTACTTTTTAGCACTAAATCTGAAAATAACCGTCATTTTTAACTATCAGATCAGAGTTTTTCACAAATCGTAAATTTCAAAGTTAAAAAGTAAAAATTTTGGAAAAAATCCTGACTTGATGGTACAAAATGTAGGTCATTTTCGGATTCAGTACTGCAAAATACGTAAAAATCAATTATCATAAGATAAGCAAAATGACACAGCCCAAATTTTGCAAGCTTGTGTAATCGTTAAAAAAAAACTATATGAATACGTTTAGTTTTGTACACTCCTTTAGCCATAAAAGAATAAATTACTTTTTCTCTTTAAAATTTTGTCACGGGTCAAGTTTCATGCAGAGACCGCCATTTTCGAAAAATAATCTTTGTCTTATTTTATCACAGAATCCGTGTCATTAAATATAGCAAGTATTTCTATACAGATGTAGCGGCAATAGAAAAGGGATTTTGGCAGTTATGCTTTGACCCATGAAACTGTAATAAAGAGGAACTTTCATATTCTCAAAACGGTGAAGCTTCAACTGTAACTGTGGCCTATTATCGCTGGAGAAAACTTTCACCAGTAAATTTGACTAGAATTTTTTTTCTCATTTAAACGCCTTATTATTGCAGAATTTCAGCTATAATTATGCGCCGAATCAGATATTCAATTTTAATGATGGAAGTTTACTTCGGTGGTAGTCAGTCCCTGCGTTTTCGCCCTATTGTGACAACTAAAGCAACACCCTGTCAGTGTCAGTGAAAAGGATTACAATCCCCGGGCTAAATTCCACCAGTAAAAATAAATAGAAAATTTTAGGATATTTGTGAGAGAAACTTAGCATGAAAACCACTAAAATAAGGCAGAATTTTCTAATCAAAATTTACTGGTGGAAGTTTGCTCCGGTGGTAATCAGAAACAGTTGATCCGATGTAAAAAATCAGCCGCCATCTTATGACAACTTCCTCAGTTACTTCCCTCGCAACTTATAGACAATACACTATCTGTCTCCGCTACTTTATTCATAACTCCATTGTAACCATAATGGTAATGCTAATCCTTAACGGATTTAAACAATGTTTGCAATGTGTAGGAACCAAAAGGTTTATCTCACAGTGGTAATCAGAATTGTTTTTAGAAGGATTATGTGACGCACAACAGTTAAACTGATGGGTGGTTTTCTTACGTTTGAGTAGCGACCCATAAGTTAAAATATTAATTAAAAAACTCTGCATAAAGGCGCTTAAAAATTCAAATATGTTTAGAGGGTTTTTTCTACTTTGCTTCGAGCAAATGAATCCTTTCAAAATCCTTCAGTTAATATTTTAAAATGGGTAATTTATTCAAAGAATAATAAATAAGCAAAACAATTATTACACCTTTATGAAGTTGCTGTAAAATTTGATACTGAAAACAAAACAAATCACACTGTTACTAAATAATGTATACACAATATTGAATAGTTTAAAACTTAACAAACATTAAAATTAAATTAAAATACTTAAAATCGACGTTTCAGTGACTTTCAATGATTATCACCAGGAGAAAAATGTTACATTGCTCTTAACCCTTAAATGCGTGACTTTTTATTTTGTTTCGAAAAAGTTATATATGACTCTCTGAAAGGTTTATTACACAGGAAAAATAATGAAAAAAATCAGAGATATATTTTTCGTATCATACGTCAAACTTTTCTTCTGTTGCACGTCTGCAATATAAGTAAAAACTAATGTCGTCTGGTTGTTTTACGCTAAAATATTGCAAATTAGTAAATATTTTAAGAATTATGTCTCCAAATACCTTATTTTATATAATTATTTATTTTATAATACTCAACCTTTAACCCTTTAATTCCCAAAATAGAATGCGTTCTGGAAATTATGTAGTACATCGAATCTGACTTTACTCCAGAAAGTTTCAATGGTTAATTTCGCTCGATTTAAACGATTTAAATACTGATTGTCTGTTATTAACTAAATCAGATAATGCTATTTTAATTTTATGATGTGAGTTAGGTATATACGAATAAAAAAAATCTATTAAATTCAAAACACTGTTGTTTGCATATGTGCAAAGCGGCGCACTAAAGGGTTAAAGTTTAATTAAACAGATTCTAACCGCCTTGAATTTGAAATGTTCCTCTAAAAGGTCTACTGTAAATATAGTCTGTAATTCATCTTTGCTTTTGGTTTAATAAATAAACTTTTGATAAGAGTTATTATTAAAGGGTTCTTCGATTCAGATGGTCTGTTTCAGATATCTTTTTACTATTTTCAATATCCTGAATATATATTTATCAAGCCGAAAAACATTAATTTTCTTAGTCATTAGATCATAAAGCAATATTCACTATTAACTTAATCAAAATAAATTCACTACTTACTTTTTAGATCCCCCCCCCCCCCTGTTTCTTTATAAGAATATATAAACGTAGGAAAAAAACTACTGATTTGGTTTTTTTTTTTTTTCACAGTATTTTATTATTTTTCTCCTAAAAATTTTATCATGGGCCGAATTTCGTGCAATGACTGTCATTCCTGAAAAATAATCTTTGTCTTATCACAGAATATCTTTCAATAAATAAAGCGAATATTTCTATTTGGAAATAATGGTAATTAAAAAGAATGTTTGCTAGCATTCTGTGACCATACAGTAAAGCTATTGCTTAATTCGTTTAAACAATTTTTTGCAATGAACAGAAACCAAAATGATTATTTCAGAATGGTAGTCCAAATCGTCCTTATGGTGGTTATGCAATATACAATAGTTATGTGGATGCTAGTTTTTCTGACATTTGATTTGCAAACACTAGAATCGCAAGAAATTTTACTCCAGTTTTATAAAAATTCTTCACATCAGAATTTTTATTTTAAAAGTATTTATCTTATTTATTTACACTATTTTTTATGTGATATATAAATATGGAATACTATTTTATAGAAAGGTTTCTGGCACGAATCGGATTCTTTTTATTTCGTCTGTGTCAAAATAACTCGTCACCGCCGTTCTAGTGTTAAAATATTTATTATAAACATCATCTAAAGCACTAAAAACATGGCGAAATGCGCTTGGAACTTTCTTTTACTTTGGTTCTAGTAAAAAAATCTATTCAAAATCCTCCAATGTATAATAATTTAAAAATGATAACTTATTTAATTAAAATTCTTTTAGAAAGGTATTATGATGCCTTTTAAATGAAATATAATCCTATTATATTTTAATAACTTTCATTATTTGCAATTGTCTTAAAAGTAACTTTCGAAATTTGAGTTTAACACGAAGAGAAGAGAAAATGATTAAAGAACTTCGTTTTAAGAAATCCAATCTTTTTCTGTCTAAGGCAGTATATTTTTATCACTTCCCATTCATTTACTGTAAGAAATCAATCCTAGAGTTATACTCTATAAGTCTTCTCCATTTCTGGTTTATTAAAGATACATCCAATTACTACAACAATTATGTGAATGGTAGTTTTTCTCACATTTGAGTTGCAAACATTTAGTTATAGTATTAAAAATAAACATTATCTAAAGCACTAAAAATAGGTCGAAATGCGCTTAGAACTTATTTTACTTTGGTTGTAGTAAAGGAATCTGTTCAAAATCCTTCCATGTAGAATACTTTAAAACTGATAAATTACATAATTAAACTCCTCACTAAAAAGCTAATATGATGCTTCTTAAATGAAAGATGATCCTATTATATTTTAATTGCTTTCATTACTTCCAACTGTCTTAAAAGTAACTTTCAAAATTTGTTTGACTTTAATACAGAGAGAAGAAAAAATCATTATGGAACTTCGTTTTAAGAAATCCAATGTTTATCTAAGTCGATATATATTTATCACTTCTCATTCATTTAATATCAGATATAAATCCATAAATCCTCAAATTACACTCTATAAGACTTCGTCATTTCTAATTTATTAACAATACCTCCAATCATTACAACAGTTTTTCTGACTTGTGAGTTGCAAACATTTCGTTAAAATACCGATTATAAACATTGTCTAAAGAGCTAAAAATAAGTCGAAACGCAATTAGAGCTTCTTTGTTTTACTTTGAATCCGGTAAAGAAATCTGTTCAACATCCTTCAATGTATAATACTTTAAAACTGATAAATTATGTACAGTCAATAAGAGTAACTTTGATCCGCCTTTTCTCTATTTTCATATGCCACACTCTTATTTGAAGAATATTGTCGCAACTAGGGGCATAAAAGAGAAGAAATGATCCTAAATTATTGTTTGACTATAAAACATTAAGGAATAATAAGAATAAAAGCAATAAAAAAGGGATTTTTTGCCTGGTCCAAAGTTACCCAGCCATTTAGGGTAACTTTGCACCATATGATAAATTTTTACATACAATAATTAATTATAAAAATAGTATTGTAGTCAGGACAACTTTAAACACCAAAAAATGTTTTCAGATATGTAAAGACTGCGAATTTACATTTCCCAACATCACAAGATTTGTATAATTTATGATATTAAAACAAATATCAGGTATTATAAAAGTGGAAGAAGAGAACCATGAACATTTAGAAATTTAAAAAAATCCCTGCCGGCTCGGGCCTACAGGCGGAGGTACATTTCGAAGTTAAGTACTAAATTCACCACCAAAATTTAAATCCAGATTAGAGATAAACCCAGTTCCTTCACTAAGAATGAGCTCTAGGGAGCTAAACATTTTGTGAAAATTCTAATATACATGAATACACACACGCATGTATATGGAATAAGTTTAAAAAATAGCTATTGCAAATTTAGAGAATCTCAAAGTGTTAAAATTAGTTAATATTCCCATAGTCCGGGTTTTATCATATTTTAATACGTTTCTTCAAACTCACATGACGTTACATATTCACCTGCTGAAGTCCATTTTATTTCCAATATGACGCAATATTTTGTTTTCTAATTCGTCAAACTATTTGTTTCATTTTGAGTTTTCATGCGGAAATCTTGCTCTAGAAAACTTATGACGTAATATTCAATTTGTTTTCAATTCGTCAAACTATTTATTTAATTTAATTTTTCACGTGAAAAACTTGCAATAGGAAAGCAATTGTTGTGGTGAGAATTTTATTGCTTTTTTTTAATTGTTGGCAACTGCTATAACGAAAAATATTTATTTTTTTCCTGTCATTGTTGTGTAAGAGCTGGTTTTATCAGAATCATGTTAAGACGGTATTCAAAATTTTAAACCCTCCCCATTTCGATTCCCTTGGACCGATTTTGACCATTTTCAATCCCCACCGAGATATTAGCCATCTCAAAGTTGTTGCCGAGTTTGAAGACGATCCGTGCCTAATTGCGACTTTTATCGAGCGGACAAAATTTAGTACATACATACATATATATATACATATATAAACTTTTTAAGTGGGGGTGGTTTTGGGTTCCTGGGGTCCTATAATGAAAAGTTATGAAAGAATTTTTCAAAAGTCGCACCATGATAACGACTGCAATAGGTAGTATTTCTTACGAAATCTACCTAAAAACCTGTTTATTGTTCATATAAAACATAAAAATGCAGTGAAAAACAATTTTCAAAGTTTTAACTCTATAATATATCCATAGTTACAGTAATACATGCAAGTACTAGTATTATTCAAACAAGAATAAAAAATGTCGAACGTATGAAATGTCAAATTTGAGTAGCTCCGCCCCTAATCACGCCTCTAAATGAATTTTATATATTTTACACATATTTGTAAAAATATTTACATGTCATATCTAATGCACACTTTCGGCATTTATATAAAATATACGTGCAAATATGAGAAATTTTCGACAGTAGGACCTATAATCAGTAAATTATGAGCATCAGTGTAACTTTGAGCCGGCTCAAAGTTACCCTGAAAATGCGGTAAAATGCTAGTACCTTCTTATTTTACATTTTATTAACTATTAATAAATAAATAATCACAAAATAGTAACACATTTACAACATTTAGATAATAATATGTCTGATAAATGAGTATATTGTTACTTACTATGAAAATATAATTGGATTACAACAACTTCAAAACAGCATTCAAAGTTAACTTGAAAACAGTACTTCACAAAAATAGTTAGATGATGCAATTAATTGCGTATAATGTTGCTAATTTATTTTCTAAAATAAAGAGTAGAAATCCCAGTTTAGATTCTTGCCAACAGAGCACAGTTCTGGAGTTTATTTAGTATTTTAGAGCCAAAAATATTGAAAAGTACAGTGGTGGAAAATTGGCGCAGAGGAGGAGCCTATTGACACCACAAACATTTTATAGTATTTTTCAGCTTAATAAAAACGCAGAAATTATGTCATTAGATAAGCCGAAAAATACTTCTAAAATTTTGTGGTGACAATAGGCTCCTCCTCTGCGCCAATTTTCCATCACTGAAAGTAGGAGGTTGTGCAAAGTTATACCCCGTGGTTCAAAGTTACCCTGATTGACTGTAATTAAACTCCTTACTAAAAACTTATTATGATGCATTTTAAATTAAATATAATCCTATTATATTTGAATCATTTTCATTACTTCCAATTGTCTTAAAAGTAGCTTTAGAAATTTGTTTGGATTTAATACAGAGAGAAGAGAAAATAATTAAAGAACTTCGTTTTAAGAAATCCAATCTTTATCTGTCAAATGCAATATATTTTTATCACTTCCCATTCATTTACTATAATAAATCCACAAATTACGCTCTAGAATTCTTCTTCATTTCTGATTTATTAAAGATACGTCTAATTATTACAACAGTTATGTGGATGGTAGTTTTTCTACCGTGTGAGTTCCAAACATTTTGTTAAAAATATTAATTATAAACATTATCTAAAGCTCTAAAAATAAGTCGAAATGCTCTTAGAACATTTGTTTACTTTTATTCTAGCAAAGAAATCTGTTCAAAATCCTTCAATGTATAATGCTTTAAAACTGATAAATTACATAATTAAACTCCTTACTAAAAAGCTATTATAATGCTTTTAAATGAAAGACGATCCTAATATATTTTAATCCTTTTCATTAACTGCAACTATCTTAAAAAGTAACTATCGGAATTTGTTTGAGTTTAATACAGAGAGTAGAGAAAATGATTAAGGAATTTCGTTTTAAGAAATCTAATCTTTATCTCTCTAAGGCAATATATTTTTATCACTTCCCAAAAAATTACTTTAAGAAAGAAATCCTCAAATTACAATCTTGAAGTCTTCTTCATTTCTTAATTATTAATGACTAGGGGGTTCTGCCTCCTACGAGCTTCGCTCGACAACTCCCGTTCAAACTCTAAAAATCATTTATTTTGATCGGCTTAAAAAAGATTACGGAAGATTGAATTATAATTAAAAAACCAATGGCGATATCCCTGTAAACGGGTTTCCATTTATTTCTCTTTTAATGAAGGATTTTAAGGACAATAAAGTCGCTGTGGATTGCCCTTTTCATGTTTCATTAAATAAGTTTAGTTAAACGTCTGAAAATTAACTCATGTAAAATAAACTAAGTGAACAGAGTTTTTGATTCCAGGTATTTTTTAATACAGCTATGAGAGAATGATTTTAAATCACACGTTTTAAATCTGACGTAATTTTAACCTAACTTTTCTTTTTGTACTATTCACCTGGAAATATTTCAATTGTTAGAAAGAAAATGTTATTATTTGCGGTGTCTTTGGCAACAGTAGTTAAAAAGATTATCTCGAAATATGAAATAAATCTCACGTTCACGTGTAATTATATATTTTAATTTAAAATGTTTAGCAATATTATTTGGCTATTTGAAATAGGACGTAATTCCACCCGAATTTACTGCTTTTAACACATATTAAATAATTGTTAAAGAGGTTTTTTTCTTTTTAAATATTCACGTGTATAAACAATTTTTATGACGCAATTTTTAATATTTATCTGCTTTTAACACGTAATCATTTAATTCTAATTTCATATGGGTTTGTTTTGTTTATAATAGCCACTTGTAAATAAATTTTCAGTTTAAATGACATGTTATTATTTGAGAAGTTTTTACAATTTTGGCAACAATTAAAAATAATAACCTTTTCTAAAATATGTAAAAAATATCACTGGAAATGCTGAAAATTTGAATTTAAAATGGAAATCAACCCTCAAAAAATTAGTCCAATAAAAAAAAATGCGGTCTGCACACCGGGAACTTCTAATGTATAACATGGTCTAAAAATGATTAAATTTCTATGTATAGTTTTTGCTCTTATAATACTTTTATAATGGAAGGATGTTTACTTTGATTCTAGCAAAATATCTGTACAAAATCCTTCAATGTATAATACTTTAAAACTAATAAATTACATAATTAAACTCCTTACTAAAAAGCTATTATGTTGCTTTTTAAATGAAAGATGATCCTATTATATTTTACTCATTTTCATTACTTGAAATTGTCTTGAAAGTAACTTTTGAAATTTCTTTGAGTTTAATATAGAGAGAAGAAAAAATAATTAAGGAAGCTTTAAGAAATCCAATCTTTATCTGTCAAATGCAATATATTTTTATCACTTCCCATTCATTTACTATAATAAATCCACAAATTACGCTCTAGAATTCTTCTTCATTTCTGATTTATTAAAGATACATCTTAATAAAGTGTTTTTCATTTCAGAAAATATATTTAAGATATTTTTCAATTTTTTTGACATTCTGAACAATTATACATATCAAACTGAAAACCGTAAACATAAACATGAAACAACACACCCAACTGACTTCGTGAAGGTAATTGCTTTTCTTCTTTTCAATTTTTCCTGTCCTGCTTACACATAAGATTGGGTAAGCATATAAGGAAACTGGGGGAGACTGGGGAGAGTTGACACATTTTTTATAAAATGTTTTTTTTTTTTTTTATTGAACCTAGAATAAAGTTTCATGTATAATTTTATTCCTTATACAATTAGTAATTAATATAAAATAGCGACATATGTGTACTATATAAAAAGACTCGAAAAATGATTGATTTTAATCATGAGAAAATAATGCGTCAAAGCTACCCACATATGGGAGGTTGTATCCACTTTATTTTATATTGAAATATTTGTTAA
The DNA here is from genome assembly GCA_963932465.1 of Maratus speciosus. Lineage (NCBI taxonomy): Eukaryota > Metazoa > Arthropoda > Arachnida > Araneae > Salticidae > Maratus > Maratus speciosus. The sequence goes on from OZ010797.1 coordinate 318,809,494, forward strand.
GTGAAAAAAATCAGTTTTAAAAAGAGCAGAATAACTTTATGCCACATAGTTTAATTACTATTAAAAATTATTTGGGAAAATTAATGTGTAAACAAACCTCTTCAGACGGAATTCAAGGCACATGAGAAAAATTCCGCTTAAACACTCACTTTTTCTGACACTCGGCCTGGCAACACTAGTTGCCACATAGTGTGGCTTCATCTCATTGTGTTAATGTTGGTGAATTTTATCTACATACCTTCTTAAAGTTTTTTGATTGATGTTATGTTCTTTTACCAAAACACTTAGGATTTCTTAAGGCTGCTTTTATCCTTTTTAGTCTCTTCCATTCTTTCTGTTTATTCTACTATTGGTACTACTCAAACGTAACAAAAGTTCCTACATCCATTTTCCAATTTATATTTCATTAAATTTTGTCTTCCTTTTATAGCAGTTTTTCACAACTTACTTTAAACAATTTTAAAGATTATCATTTCTGTCGTCCCATTTTACTGTATTTTTAGAGAATAAATTTACAATATTTCAGAAATATAAACATTAATACTTCATTATGTTGTACAGTGTATAATAGAAAGATATCCAAAAACAATTAAAAGGCATTTGACAATCTGGTCAACCCTGCCTCACCCTGCTCTTGGGTCAAGCCTCAAACACATGCCATATTTTTAATTATAGCACATAGCTATGTTTGGCCTAATTTACAGTCTTTATGCCTGTATTGAAAGGTCAGTGTTTCTGCATTACTTAAAACCCAATTATTTAAATTTCTATGATATATTTTATCTGGGAAAATCTTACAAGATGTTTTTTAAAAATATACTTTTTTAAGCTGAAAACAATTCACAATTGATTTTGCCACAGCTGTTTCAATTATCTGCGTGAAACAAAATATATTGTTGGGTATTTCATTAGCTTTGGTTACCACCAATTGGCAAAACCGTGAAATTATTTTAAATATGAAAATTGAAGGGTGGCTCAAGCCTCCCTATGGTCAACTCTTCCCAGTCTCCTGTATCTGATTATGCAATGTTTCGCACATTACTTAACCCCTTCAAGGGCGGTGGTTCATTTTTGCACGACCTAATTTTACTCTCTAAATGCTGCATTGACACCAAAATATTGGAAAGAAAAATTCCCTTTTATTAAGTACATGAGCAAAAGCTTTTGCCTATTTTGAAATAAACTTGCTTGTAAATTCTGGTGTCATTCACTCATGTCAGCATTTTGCTAATAGAAGTATGTTGCCCCTGAAAGGGTTAACAATGTTTGTAATAAACAGGATTCCAAATGGTTACCTCGGAATGGTCATCAGAATGGTTATAAAAATATTTTGCACCATACAACAGTATTTCTGATGGTAGTTTTTCTTATATATGAGTTGAGAAAAGTTAATTAAAAGTTTAATTAAATCCAAGATGGGAAAACTAATAAAACAAACCGAAATGAGTTTTATACTTTAGTTCCAGAGAATCAGTCTGCGCAAAATCCTCTAATGAAAACGTATGTAAAATTTCTAATTTGCTCCCAAAAGTGTGATACTTCATTTTCATGAAAGGAGATAGCATTAAACTTGATTTAGTTTCATTATTTTCAATTATTTAAAATTGCTCTTTTAAAATTGTTTTAATTTAAAATGGAAAGAGAATCAAATTATTAGCCCTTAACCGGAAACGTGAAAATCCCGTGCACAAAGAGAACACATAATAATTTACCAAATAGTGAACTTAAACATTTAATCTTTAATAGTAATGCATTAACAGGGCCAGTTGTTTAATAGAACAGCATAAAAATATGTTTGGAATGTCTGAGAGAGAAAATATTAAGGGCAGATATGTAGACGCAGACATCTCACAGACGTACGTTTCCGGTTAAGGGTTAAGCAACAAGCTTTAAGAAATCTCATATATGAATGCCGAAAGCAATATATTTCTATTGCTTTTAAGTAATTTATAATCTAAGGGAAAGTTTGAAATCTTACTCATTTCTACTAATGTTTTATACTTTAGATCCAGAGAATCAGCCTGCTCAAAATCCTTCAATAGAAGCATCTCTAAAATTTCTAAAAATCTCAAATTTGTCACCTGAAAGGTTATTGGCTAGTTCCATGGGTTTTTGTAGTGTAAGTCACATAGCTCAAAACTGCTATGCTTGTTGGCCACCGTTATTTTCGATAAGTTTGCTTCGCCTTATTAAATTAATAAGACATAGGTTGGAGTAAAAATGACCCCCCCCCCCCACCCAAATAAACAAAAAAATTGATATGTCTAAAATATTGCCTTTTGGCAAACTAAATTAAAGGTTAAATTTTCATTTCACTTTGAAATCATCTTTAGGGCTGTATCAGCTCTTAAAGATTATGCCCTTTATACGTGAAGAGACAAAATTTCTGAAATGAAGTGTAAATTATTCAAATTGATTTTTTTTACGAAATTTCTGAATTCACTAAAATAACCCATAAAAAATGACTGATTAAAGTATTACTTGTGATCAGTACAAGTCCCGCCATGTTTTATCATCTTAAACGGTAACGATGACCTTAAAATTTAAATGATCTCAAAGAAGATTAAAAGAACAATAATTAGATAAACAGTTCACTTTTATTTTTCGAATATAGATGAAAGATAATTTCTCTGAATATATAAGACAGGCAGTTCTTACCGTGAAGAAGACTTCGTTTGCAAAAAGACTTCGTAAAGCTTTCTAATACCATTAATTTGTAACTCTAATATTCTCTTTATTAATTGTCAAACATTTTTCGATTATATAAGGTAAATATTTTAGTATGCAAAAAGTGGTGTTATGCCCCTATTTTTAGTATATGGTGTCAAAAAACTGAAACAGTTAAGGGGTTAAGGAAAACCCTTTAAAAAATCCAATATGTAAGTGCCGAAAGCAATATATTTTTATTTGATCTAAGTCATTTACTATATAGCAAACACCGTTGAATACTTGGCCTGAGCGGTAATACAAAAATGGTTTGAATCGATTTTCTTAAAATTTGAAACGTTTCGACAAAATTCTGGATCGATTTTACTTATTAAATTTCAAACCATTCGGCTGAAAAGTTTTGCGCTGTTATATGCGGACAGAACGACGTACCAGACGATGACTGTAGGTTAGGGGTGCACAACCTTTTTAAGAGAAGGGCCACTGGCAAAACTTTCTGGGTTGTCGAGGGCCACATCAGTAACAAGGAGAGAATTCTAATTACGGGGAGGTGATCTGTGACCTATAATCAGATTAAAAATATGCATGAAAGTGACTAGCAATAAAAGTGTGAACTTTATGAACGAAGAGGGAGGAGGAGCCGATCTACGAAATTTGCGATTTTTCCGCACCTGATCAAAGAAATTAGCGATTTTCCCTCGCCTGATCGACAAAATTCGCAATTTTTCCGAAGCCGGTTGACAAAATTCACGATTTTTAGCGTCTGATCAACAAAATTTGCGATTTTTCCGCACCTGATCGACGAAATTCGCTATTTTTCCGCGTTCGATTGACGAAATTTGCGATTTTTCCGCTCCCGCCTTCGGCGAAATTCGCGATTTTTAGGAACCTGATCTATAAAACTCTAGCTTTTTCCGCGCCTCATCGACGAAATTCGTGAATTTTTCGTTACCGATCGACGAAACTTGCGATTTTTCGTCCCTGATCGACGGAATTTGCGATGTTTCCGTATCCGATCAACGAAATTCGAGATCTTTTCGCGCCCGATAAAGGAAATTTGCGATTTTTCCGCGTCCGATCAACGAAATGCGCCATTTTCCGCACCTGATCTAAGACATTTGCGATTTTTTTCGTGCCTGATCGACAAATGTCACAATTTGTCTGAAGCTGGTCGACAAAATTCATGATTTTTCCGTGCCTGATCAGTTATCTCCCCTAATCGAAGAAATTTGCTATTTTTCCGCGCCTGATCGACGAAATTCGTGATTTTTCCGCGCACCATTGACGAAATTCGCGATTTTTTGGAGCCTGATCGACATGACTCGTGATTGTTCCGTGCCCGATCGACGAAATTAGCGATTTTCCTCCCCTGTTTGACGAAATTCACGATTTTTACGCCCCTGATCGATGAAATTGGCGATTTTTCTGCGTCCGATCAACGAAATTAGCGATTCTTAACTGACTCTGACGAAATTTGCAATTTTTTACAGTGACAAATTGACGAAATTATCAGTTTTTCCTACGATAATCTGGCGAAATTCGCAATATTTCCTCAGCCTCTCAACGAAATTTTCAATTTTTCAGCACATCATCGAGAAAATTCGCGATTTTTCAGTGCTTGATCAACGAAATTTGCGATTTTTCCGCGCCTGATCATCAAAATTCGCAATTCTTAACTAATTCTGACGAAATTTGCAATTTTTATAAATTGATGAAATTCGCGATAAACAGACGAGACACGCGATTTTTTTGCAGCCGAACAACGAAATTTGAGATTTTCCTGCTCCTAATCGTCAAAATTCGCGATTTTTCTGCACCCGATGGACAAAATTCGTGATTCTTAATTGACTGACAAAATTTGCATTTTTTTCGCGGCAAATTTACGAAATTCGCGATTTTTCTCGCGACTGACGAAACTGACGATTTTTCCGCAGCGGATCAACAAAATTTGCAATTTTTCTATGCATCATCAATAAAATTCTCGAGTTTTTTCATGCCCGATGAACGAAATCTGCGATTTTTCGGAGCTCGATCGACAAAATTCACGATTTTTCCGTGATTTTTCGCACCCAATCAACGAAATTCGCGATTCTTAACTGTCTGACGAAATGTTCAGTTTTTCCCCTGGCAAATTGACGAAACGATCTATGGTCCTATGGACAAAAATTGCGATTCATTCCAGTTATAAATTGATGAAATTCGCGGGCCACACGTTACCCCATCGCGGGCCACTTTTCGCCCACGGGCCACAGGTTGTGCATCCCTACTGTAGGTGTTAGGTATTTATAAAGTTAAGAACACACCTAAAAATGCATCTTACAATGTTCTTTAGATATTCCGGCGAAGTTGTTTTTTCCACGCACCCGTGATCCGGTAAGTGTCGGAAAATCAACCATTTGCTGTGCATAATTTTTAAAGATAGAGAATTTTTAATACACGCATTTTATGATGAGTTATGATATTTAACGACAGAATTTATTACCTAAACTCCCTTTATTTTTATGAATTATTTGTCTATGTGCCTACATTCAAAAATAATTTTTAAAGTTTCATAATGCAAAAATTTTAATAGGTTATGAGAATATTTATTTTTCGTTAAATCTCCAGAAAAATGCTCAATTTAATTTCAACTTTTGCTATTAAAAAAACAAATAATAATAACATAAATTCACAGTAAATAAAAGTGTAATGTTATGTTTCTGCTAAGCTAATATTGATATATTACAAATCTATTCTTAAAAACAACTTTATATGTAGTAAAATTTATTAAATGATGGTGATATAAAAATAAACAGCTCATTTTAAACAAAAGATGCCTCAAAATTAAATCCGTTATTCTCTTTTTGATAAAACGCTTTTCAAAATATGATTTAAAAAGTGCAAATTTTAATCCCATATTTATGTAAAAATTCAAAATAAGATTTAAACTGCTTTATTTGAAATTTTTCTGGCGAATATTTTTCTCAGTGCTGTTTTCATAAACATTTTTATTTAAAAATGTTCTATACTAAATTGATTCTATTTTGCATAAGCAAACTTTTTGCAGCAAGAATAGGCAATGGAATTTTGTACTTTTGGTAATTAAGTATTGATTTATCAAAAAACTGTTCTATGACATTTTATCTATATGATTGACAATATTTTATTACACACGTGCATTAGAATATTTGCATTATATAAAAAACAGAATATGAAAATATCCTTGTGTAAGTAAGTGATGAGCTCATGGTCCATTTTTGTTTTGTTTTCTTTTTTTTTTTTGGTGGGGGGGGGGGGGGTTGGTACGCAGTAGAAAATTCTTAAGAGCATTTCAGAAAAATTCCTGATGAATTTACTCATTTAAAAATATCTTTTTACCTATACAAATATGTGTTAATCCTAAATTTTCCTGTTTTGTGATCTTCATATACCTGAAAATGTGTTTAAAATATCAAATTTGTTATTTATATCGAGCCACATATCGGAAATCTTCAAAAGTCACAATTTTCATTATTTTAATGTAACATTGTGCAAGTTTGAAGAAAGAAACGATTTCTGTTTTCCAGTAATTCTGAAAAAGAACTTCCGAAAGATATAGCAAGACCAAACTAGGGAATAGATTCTTAATTTGATTTGATTGCCCAACAAGCACTGATCAGACAAGGAAACCACGTCTGTATTGCATGGTTTCCCTACCGGTCCCTTTTATTGAGGTCCTTAAAACCCTTTGAGCTCTGATGGGTGAATTTCTTCCCACTTAATTTTTAATCTCCAAACGCCACATTGGCACCGGAAAATTCAACCAAATTTATTTGAAAATAGATTAATGCATTTTTTTTCCGTGTATATTATAAAGCAAATTGTTGTATACAAAATACTGGTGCCAATGTGATAGTTGGGCATTTTGAAGAAATTCACCCACAGAGTTCAAAGTTTAAAAAAAATACAGATTTCAGCCAGAGCTGAAGTCGCCAGAAAACGCGAAAAGAGCGGAACTTCCATAAATTTTCGTGAAGAAAATTCTGGACACACGGCCGACCCTGACAAGGAAATCCCAAACGCGAGCAAGGGACAGGATCTGGCTAAGGCTTTACGGAATTTGGCAATCGCTGCCGGAAAACAAATTTCCCTCGCACACTGGGCAGTAGGGTGGAATTTAAGTATAGGGCTAAAAAAAACTTTTTTGTTTTAATGTGTAATAGTGAAAACCTTTTTCCTTTTTTGATGGCTAAACTTTTTGCTGAAAAGGTTTTTTAAACTTAATTTGTTTTCCGGTTCCTCAAGCACGTCAAAGTTTTAAAATTTCGGTATAAAACAACTTAAAGTAAAAAATCTAGCTGTTAGCTAATATCTGCTTATATTAAGCAAATACTACCCAGAAGTCACCACGAGGAGATGGCTAAATATTGACTTCAACTCTCCTTACCTCCCTTTGTTATGCATTAATTCAATTGGATATTCAGCCTACTGGTTTCTTAGGCAAACTTTGTCAATACACTGCGGGATTTAAACTTTCCCTAGATAAAGCCATCTCTTGCTTAATATCTAAAGACGGTTGATGCAGCTCTCGGGACAATTTTGACAAACGTTTCCGCTGTTTGAGTATGACAAGGAAAATCCAAAATTCAAGTGTATCCCCTGTTTGTACTTTTTTTAAAAGTTCTTCATCCGATCAGTCCGTCAAAACAGGATCCGTGTTTTTATAGTCTATAATTTCAATATGTTCGCATTTTTAAGTTGCTTTCCTATTGGTCCAGAAAATCCTTGAGTACCCATAGTTTTTCCAGCAAGATGTTGAAATAAGTATCTAAAAAAGTTCATTTGCAAATTATCCATTCATACGCAAATTATCCATTGTAAAGTTTTTAGTCTTGCTTCCGATGTTTTGACAACTCCAGATTTGTGTCCTGCATTGACGGCGTTTCTGTTTCACCCAATAAATTTCAAGTTTGAAATGTCTCTATTTTTATTTTGAAAATACACCAAAATTGCAGTGGCTATATTAATATAAAAAGAAGATGTCAATGAAATATAACCAATATATTTTGATCCTGGTTTTTGAACTAAGACCATGTGCTCTTCTTTAATGATTATTAGTTGTACTTTTTTCCCTTTGCTTCAGTTATCATAGTGTTATCCATTCTGCCATCAAAATACAAACATTTTAAAATTAACTCATTTTGTCTTTCTTGTTCTTTCAAATTCTTCATTTTCTTTTCTCTTTGTCGTTTTCAAATCCGTCTTTCAGTTACCTTTTCTTTATTATCATCTGAAAAATCCATACGAACACCATCAGAAATATCCTCGTATCTTCTAGGGTGGTATTGGCAATAATATTTGCAGTTCTGTCTAATACTCCAATTCTTTCACCTTTTTCATTATCAAATTCAGATTTAAAAGAACAACCGATTGAACTATTTCTTTCCGAACTATTTTTTTTTTCACTTGACGATTATTTAATCAAAGCATAACATTTTTGTTTTAAAATAGCTTTTTTTCCCCTTGATATTGCCTTTTCCAGTCTTGCTGCGCATTATTTTGTAGCTTTTATATGTATTGATCCTATTTCCATCACACCATCTCTCTTTGGTCTTTTAGAAAGTGACGTTCTTGTTCTGAGATACGATAATATTTAGTACATTTACACAAATAAAAGTTTTCTGCGCGCTTATCTAACATTTTGCATTTTTATATTGGATGTGGGATTATTCTTTCCAAACTTAATATTTTTCTTCAAATTTTGACATTTCTCACGATAGTATAATCATTTTTTATGATTTGTGTATCAGAAACCGTTGGAATTGAAGGTCTCAGCAATACACTTTTAATTGTGTCAGCAACAACTTTAGATATTTCAGAAATAGTGTGTTCCAGATTCCAGATGGCAGATTTTAAGTTAAATTGAACCCATAAATAATGTTTCATAACGTCTTCGTATGTTCGCTAAAGATGACAGACTGATGTTAATTGTTTTGGTTCGCAAAATACGAGACACTTCAACAATTTTCTAGATTTAGGTACGTTAGCAGACATTGTCACATTTGTCACCGACTGTTTATTGAAAAATAATCGAAGAAACTGTTAACGCACGCTAAATCGGACTAATTTGTTATGAGTCGCAGCCAAATAAATCAGAGACAATGAAAGACGACGCTATCTTCTACAGAAGTCAAATAAAGAGGGGCCATCTTTTCCATGGTACTAAAACTAAATTATTCTCTTTATTACAGGACATTATCACTTTATTAATTTGATTTTGCAAAATATAAATTTAACAATAAGCTTAAAACACTTTTCATGCAATTATTGGCTTTTATTCATTTTTTATGGAAAATCAGATGCTTTGAGGAACCGGAAAATATCATTTTAAAATTAAAAGAAAAATATTTTCTTTTTATGGAGCTAAAAAGGAATAAATTAATCACTATTAGAATATAAAATTCGAAACTTCGTTTTTTGTTCCACCCTACTGAGCAGTCAAGGGCATCAGTAATTGGTGGGAACTTCTGGGTGCGCCCGGAGAAACTTCCTTGCGTTCCTCTGTGAAAGTGGAGATCTACTTACGACAGGTGACGGAGATTAGAAGTGTGAAATGACTGTGCAGAACATTTGTGTGATATTTGCAGAAAAATGACTTCAAAGTCATTTTTCAGCAAATGACATTGCTAGGCATAACGCGCACGATATCGCATAAACTTCTGAATATTTTAACACTAGAACGCCCGGAAGGAGTCGATTCGACTCCGACCACATGATTAAAGGCCAATTGGAACCAGAAATTCTTTCACAAAATAAGTTAAATTTTAAAAACGCAGATTTACGTTAAATAAATCAGTCATATAATTTTTTAATAAAAATTCTGGTGTAAAATATTTTTATGAAACTTGAGTAAAATTTCTGGGCGTTCTAGTGTTAATGAAGTTTTTAAAACATATGTTTCATCTTAACCTGTATAAACTGAACCTAAAATCTCCTTTATATTGTGCAACAAAAAAATATTTTTTAAGTGATTATGCTGTTGAAATTTTCAAAATTTTGCATTAGCTAAATAGAACTTTGTATTAAAAATATAAAAATGCTTTAAATACAAATTTATTTAGGTTCAGGTTAATTATTATAAACTGAAGTATAAATAGGCAGCAAAATTGTTATTCTAGTTACAAAATTTATTTTGTAATTTCACGCGTAAGCTGTTATACCAATTTTGATCAAAATGTCTGATAGTTTAAAGCCCCTTGTAATTGCAAAATCTGCATCTTGCAATTTTCTAAATACATGGAATGAAAGATGATTCTTATATCTTTCAGCACCTGCCCCCCCTAAAAAAAAAAGTTTTGTTTTAAAATCATATAAATTTTAAGATTGTAAGGTTTTCACTGCCTCCTGATTAATCTGGTAGCGGATAAGACAGGAAAACTCTCTTATTTAACCTTCGAATATTTTATTCGGGGATACATGGGAATATGTACAAAGTTTCTTTTGGTTCGTGTCAAATTTCAATAATGAAGGGCTTTTTGCTACAGAGTCTATTTAGGAATAAACTGTCTCTTGACACATGAGACTGATGTCTCTGGAGGAATGTCCTCAATTCTCGAATTTCAGAAGAGATTGGTGTCTCTCAAAGGATACTCACTGGCCTAGGCCATCTACGAATATTTTCTTTCAAGTCCACACGCCATGTCCCGTCGCTCTTTACGAGCGACCCCAAGTCTCCAGGCTAGGAATTATCCCCAGCCTCTCCTTTTGCGATCAAAACTAAGAGTCCTTTCCATTCTAAAATCCATACCTCTCATCTCCATCTTCTGTCTCCGCCCTCAAACCGCACGGAAGCTTTTCCTCCAATCATCTAAGTCCCGCGTTCTCATAAGAATCTCTTTGTTTCCCCACTGGTACCCGTTGCCATCTCGTGTCTCTGAGATGCTGAAACTTTCTGCCCGAGGAGAACGCTTGAAGGAGAAAACGATTTATAAGGGATGGACCATGGATATTTTTTAACTTCACGAGACATTGGACCTAGGTCACCTCGAAATATTATCTTATTGTTCATTAAAGATGAATGGGTTTTTAACCGTGAGAACCTAGTCCACCTTGTGAAGTCTTGCTACAGGCAATGTTCTGTTAATTAATTATTTAATTAATTAAGACTTTACAAGATATTAAATGTTAAAAATGGTCTTTTTTTTTTCATTTTTTCAAATTTTGAGAGTCCCGAGAGCCCTTAAGATTGTTTAATTTAATGTTTAACAACAATTCATTTTATATGAGATATATTAATTTTTGCAGACTCTATCCTGGAAGGGCAAAAATTTACTATTCAAACTGTGTTCGCTCATTTCCACTAGCAATTGCTAGCCATTTTTCTGTTAAGTTTTCAAGGAAGTTTTTACTATTAAATGAGTTTATTCAAATTATACTGGAAAACAGGTAAAAAAAGAGCACGTTTAGATTAAGTAGATGGATTTTCTAGTCAATGGCTGCCACAGGCGACCATTTTTATGTTCTATCCCCCTCTTTTTAGAAGAAAAAAAATTTAATATATTTATCTGTCGGCAACCGTTGAGTTCATTAATACCAACGACGAATAATCTTTTCTAATTTATCACAGAATTACCAGACTATGCGGTCACCGACCCCTTTCTTCTTATTTCTCCCTAGTTATACTGTTTTTAAATGTCTTTATAGTTTGAAGTTTCCTCCCTTTTTAAAATCTTAAATCCTTCTTTGTCTGTTTTCGTCATTGTATTATTAAAAAAAACCTGTTAATCTGCTATTTTAGTTATTATTAGCTTTCTAAGCTTAAATGTATGGACTTTGAAAAGAGGTTCTTTCTTAGATAGTTCCTTTAAAAGGTAATTTTTTCGCCTGTTCTTTTTCGGAATTAATGGAATTTCTTTTAAACTTTTTAAATTATTTCTTCTTTTCTTGTTTATATTGTTAAAATTTTTAGTAATTTAATCTATTTTAATTTCATTTTCTTTTTTATTCATATTAAAAGAAAATTTCTCGTGCGGCTATCAACCATATCTACACTTTTTTTTTTTTTTTTTTTTGGCTCTGTAATGCTTCTGCAATATTAATCACCTTCCAACTGGATGTAAAATTGCACCGCAACTATGAGTCCAAAAAAGCTGTTTGGATTGTTCCATTGCAGTTATTCATATGGCTAACTAATAATAAGACATTCAAATGATTCACTAATAAAAAGACATTCAAATGATTCACTAATAATAACACATTCATATGAAAACTGGGCGTAAAGTTGCTGACATGCTCACAACACGGAAGTCCCCAAGAACATTACAGTCATTCAGGGTAACTTTCATCTGTATTTTCTCTATTTTCAGATGCCCACTCTTATTTTAAGAATATTGTTACAACTAGGGGCATAAAAGAGAAAAATGATCCCAAATTATTGTATGAATAACAGAAAGTAACAAAATTAATGATATAAACAGTAATAAATGTATTTTTAACACGGTTCAAAGTTATGCAGCCATATAGGCTAACTTTGCACCATATTATAAATATCATATAAAATAAGACATTATTAAAAAAAAGTATTATAGTTAGGACAACTTTGAACACCAGAAAATGTTTTCAGATATGTAAAGACTCCTAATTTACATTTCCCAACATCACAAGATATGCATAATTTATGATATAACAACAAATATTATGCATCAGAAGAGAGCAAGAAGAAAACCATGAATATTTAGCAAAAAGAACTTTTTATTGTTCACATGAAATTTAAAAATGCAGTGAAAAACAATTTTCAATGTTTTAACACAATAATATAGCCATAGTTACATTAGTATATACTAGTACTAGTCTTAATCAAGCAAGAATAAAAAATGTCGAATCAGCCAGTTTGGCCTCCATTCTTATTCAGAAATGTAGTGTCCATACCAAAAATAAAGAATAGTATTTTATGTTTTATTTAATAAGAGAGATTTAACGATCACAGCCCAGTCCGGTCTGGGGCTTCACTTGTAAGACCACTATGGACAACCCTAGTCGCTTGCACAATTCCAACCTGCGTACTGTCCGTAACGCATCTCGTTATCTTCGCAACTCCACGGTCCGAAGAGACCTAAAAACTACTACCTTACGTAAGCGCATTAACGACTTATCCAAAAAATTTTATGAAAAAATTTTTGACCTCCCTAATGAAATCGTAGCGGAGCTACCGGATTATGACGCTTTTGAACCCCACCATCGGAAACGGCCCAGGTTTTCCACAATTATGGACACTCAGTAACATCTGAGTTCGCCACGCTATATTTTGCCTCCTCTATTTTTCTTACCCTTTTATACTTTTCTAAAAAAAAAAAAAAAAAAAAAAAAATAATTCTTATTTTTCTCTTGTTAACTTCATTTTCTCTTCTAGTAGCATTGCTACAGTTTAACTTTATCCCAATGGCTCATTAAAACATAAGACATTCCAATTTCCTAGTCTGGGTGTTAAGCTGATAACAGCTAGGAAACCCCTCAATGCTGATTACCTGTTCAGTACCTGTTCAACGATCACAGAAAATAAAAATTCTTCTTTGGAAATTTCCGGTATGAATTTAAAATGTCGGATTAAAATTTGAGACCAAACTGGCATCCCTGGTCGAATGGATGGGATGTCAAATTTCAGTAGTTCAGCCCCAAATAACGCCTTTAAATTAATTTATGTGTTTTACACATATTTTTGAAAATATTTACATGTTATATTCAATGCACACTTTTGTCATTCATATATAATATACGTGCACATATGGGGAATTTTTGACATGAAAATGGTATTTTCGTATAACCATAAGGTATGATTTTTATTTTTGTAATTTCTTTAAATCATTATTTCACATAGTTTTTATGAACTGAGAATTATACAGTATTTATCAGTAAACAATAAACCTATGCCTAACTTTTAGACGGCTCAAAATTATACTGAAAATAAGGTAAAATGGTAGCGCATTCTAATTTTACATTTTACTGACTATTAGTAAATACATAATCGCAAAATAATAATATATGTATAACATTTAGATAATAATATGTAATGTCTGATAAATGAGTATATTGTTACTTACTATAAAAATTAATTCGGTTTACAACAACTTCAAAATTAACTTGAAAACAGTACTTCACCAAAATAGTTGGATGATGCAATTAATTGTGTATAATGTTGCCAATTTATGTTCTAAAATAAAGAGTAGAAAGCCCAGTTTATAACCTTGCCAACAGAGTGGGGCAATGGAGTTTATCCAGCCTTTTGAAGTCAAACATATTGAAAATTAGGCAGTGGTACAAAGTTACACCTCGTTGATCAAAATTACCCTGAATGACTGTACACTGTTAACACTAGAACAGCCGGCAATTTTACTCAAGTATTATAGAAAGAATTTCACACAAGAATTTTTATTTAAAACTGTTTAACTTATTTAATCAGCCTATTTTTGTTCTGCAAACATATCTTATAAAAAAAGTTCTGTTTCGAATCGACTCTTATCCATTTGGCAGGTGTCAAAATGACCCCTAATGGCAGTTCTAGTGTTAAGCACAATCCCATTTATAACCAGATATCATATACGTGAAGGTATCGTAAAGTTTCAATTACAGGATAATATTTTTTAATGCTACCTCGCACCACTTTTTCAAAGCAAAAATCCTTTACACACTCTTTTTGAGAACATTTGCAAGAGAAATATACTACGAAATGTATTTTTTTTAAATAGTGGTGCGATTAGAATATAAAAATAGTCGCCTGTAATTGAAACTTCGCGATACACCCACGTACATTCTTTTTGTTGTCAACAACCATTTTACTGTAAAAATATAAGCGGCATAATGATTAATGCGGCATCATTCGGAAAATTTTTTAATCGGCTTCTGACTTAGTCTTATCACATTTCGTTAAAACATGTTTTATGATTAAATGCTTTGATTATGCGGTTAATTAAAGATAATTAGGAAAACTTATCGGCAACAATCTTAAAGATTTCTGTGCGAAATTCTCGAACTAGGCCACTAATGTTTATAAACTGTGAATATCAATTTGTTTTTCTATTGTTGAATAGAATGAAACTTTAACTTAAAAGATCATATAATATATTATTTCTGTTGTCATCATGTTCTGTGTACATACAAACCGTAACAATGATCGATGTGGTATCATTCTATAATGTTTTTCAACAGGCTTCTAGTAATGGAGTTATGAATAAAGAGGAGGAGACATATATTGCACTGTCTACCAGTTGCGAGTGAAGTAACTGAGGAGGTTGTCGCAAGATGGCGGCTGATTTTTTCAAATCGGATCTTCAATTTCTGATTACCGCCAGGACAGATTTCCGACCAATAAAATTGATTAGATAATTTCGTCTTAATTAAGTGTCTTATTCGAGGAAAATTTTCTCAAAAATGTCATACAAATTTCTATTTGTTTTTTCTGGTATCAGTATGTCTTGTAAAACTGTCAGTTTGTTACTCTGGTTGCCACAATATGGCGGAAACGGAGAGCCTAACTACCGTCAAAGTAAACTACTACCAGTAAAAATAAAAATCTGAATCTACCATTATTTATGACTGAAATTTTGCAATAATGAGGCGTATAAATAAGTAGTTGAAAATTTCTATATAAATCTACTGCTGGAAGTTTCCACCGGCGGTAAACAACTCCTGCGATATCGGTTATAGTTGAAGCTTCACTATTTTAGGGATATGTCAGTTCCTCTTTATTAATAGTTCCATGCTTCTAATATAGTCCTACTCCCATTTTGTCAAAATGTCGCTCACCCGCATGAAAAGTGACACGTCTCACAAAATTTCATCTTGCGTTTTATTCCACTAATCTGGTCTGTCCTAGGTGCGTGTAGCTACAAAAAAAGTATCATTAGTTAGACGGAAACTCGCTTTATTACGCTCTGTCTCCATTCCTGACTACTGAACGGGGGTGGATGGTGTAGGGGGGTAAAATTTCTTAATCCTCCAAACGTCATCAACGTCTTCATTCTTAAATTTTTTTACGCTTTTACTCCTGCATGCAGAGGAAAGTGCTATAATTTGATGTTACATTAAAACCATGCAAATTTGCTTTTGCTGCCGAGATGTAGGGTAACTCCGAGAGAGTCGCCGCATACGGGATAGATGCCGCACCCCTTGTATTTCTTGTAATTAACGATAGATGGTCGTTAAACGCACAGTATAGGTGCGCAATGAGATTATTTTATCCAGTGTATAGCGTGAATCCCATTCGATGTTTACTTGTAGAAGTACAATCCTTAATTGGACGTAAATGAATGATTTCACTGTCCAAACTTTTAAGCACGTTATGTTTAAATACTTTTCATTTACTAATTACTAAGTGCATGCATGATTTCGAAGTCAAAACTAAGTGTAGCGTTTGTATAGAGTACTGTGTGTATCGTTACGTCATTCCCCTTAACGATGGCAGGTATCTGTGATGGCCGACGTCTGCACCATGCAAAATGGGACACATGCCGCACTTCTATTCCGGTATACATGCCGCAGTTTCTTTTGTACAGGATGATTAAGTGTTATTAACTTTTCCTTTTCTTTTTGCACAGATTAACCATGCTAGGCATGTTATCAAGTTTACTAATACCAAAGGAGAAAAAGGGAAAATAAAAAGTAAGAAGGGCAAGAAAGATGCAAGTCAAGATGATAATAATGAAAAATTGGATTGTGCGTAACGCAGACGTCCTTTGCAAGGAATGTTTAGAAAACTACCCCCAAAAAGAGGATGAGTAATTGGCTTCGTTGCACCACGTGTTTAAATGTAGTTACGTAAAGACTGTACTTTTTCGACACCTTTTCTGTAGATTGTAGTAAAAAAATAGGTCCCTTAACCCATTCGGGACCATAGGTGCATATAAGCACCTTCATAAAGAGCTTACAAAATTTGTTTCTGGCACCAGTAAAAAAGAAAAGTAATATTTGCTTTGTTTAATTAGAGCATTTTTATAATTAGTTAAGTAAAAGTAGCTTCTTTTAAAAAAGTGGTACCAACCGAATAAAATTTGTGTAAAAGCCACAGGTTCCGAATTGGGTTAACAAATAAATTATGTAAACACAATTTTACTTTTTCTTTCACTTTCTAATACACTGATGTTACGTTGTTGCTGAAATAACAATTAAAATTTAATGTAAAAAAAGTCGTTAATTTTAATAGTGAAAGTAGGCAACAATTATTAATTTCAATCTACTAATACGTTTCATTGTACTCATTTAGTTTCATTTTATTATTACATCGTTAATTATAGTCCAGATATGAATATTTTTTTTAAATATTTTTATTTATAATTTAATTCTGTTCTTATTACTAGAACGGCATAACTACCGCACAAGTACGGCGTCTCAGCTTGATTGTACAGGTGACGCGCCGCAGTATAATGTTTTAGAAAAAAATTGTTAAAAAATATTAATAATTTGTTTTGAAATTTTTTGTCGCAGAACACGCGTTGTATATTTAACATTAAATAGCACAGCATGATTTCTTTTATTTTATGTCCAACTTTGGACTTTATATGCAACTTCAAAAAAAAAAGAAGTGCGGCATAAATCCCGAAATTAACCTATTACTTTTCTTGCGGCGAGGGATATTGTTCTATTAAAAATTGCCGTTAATTAAAAACAAGTTGGAAATTGCACGTCAAACGAGGCAGATGTGGTGCGTTCGTACTATAACTTGATTTATAAATATTTTTTGCACCACATATTGTACTGAATGTATATTTTAGTGAACTTCATAAGTGCATATCAGTTTCATTCTATTCGAAAGGCTGTAACATCATTAAAATGCACTTCAAATATTTTTTCTTTACACTGGCCGCAATGTAACGAAAAAATTTGACTGTCCCTGTAATTAAACTGTACATTCGATATTCATCAAATTTGAAATGACTCGACAAAATTTTGCTGCAATTATACATTAAAAATTTCAGACCATTTGGATGGATAGTTTTTGCTGTGTTATATGCGGACGGACGGACCGAACAAACAACTAGAGGTGCTAAGTACAGTGGACTCTCTCTATTCTGAACACGCATGGGACCGACCAAAAATGTTCAGATTATGGGGGTGTTCATTATAGAGGGAGACTGGGAAATAAATGCATTACTACTACTACGATTGAGTTTATAGACTGTATAAAATGCTAATTACCGAGATGGACGTGCTGAATTTAGATTTGGCAGCTAGTGCAATGTCAAACTGAATACAGTCGAACCTGTAATCTACTGTCTCTTTTTTTAATTAAAAAAGTTTTACAAAACATACATATATACAATATATTACTTAAAAACAAAATCGGTACATTATTTAACAAAGTGAGTAATTTTAGTTTGTTTTTGCATTGTGCGTGCTTGTGCAGTGTAGATGTTAGCCAGTTCTTTAACCCCTTAATTCTCGTTCCCGTGATATTCGCGGGCTGCGTCTTTTATTCAGATTGTTTGATTCCCACCAGTTTTATAAAATAGTGTAATTGGCTTTATTATGGTATCATTTTACCTGTCATTAAATAAGGTGAATATTTCTTTTTCAAAAAACTGGTGCCAATAAGCAGTTTGATTTTTTAAACCGTAATTTAATGCGACCATTAAGGGGTTAAAAAGTAGAAAGACTCCAGGTGATGTTCAGTTGCATAGTTCAACATGTCTTGAAGTACTTGTAGTTTCATCGGTCTGTTCTGGCTTTGCGTTTTCTTCACTATCCTCTTCCTCTTCAACGATGTTGTTATCACAAACTGGAAGGCTTCCGTCGGCTCCAAGATAAGCTCCAGGTTCAATTTCAGTATGGACCATTTGGAGAATTGACCCCAAGTCCACTCACACCTGTTGCTTCTTATTCCTCTATAAGAATTGCTCATTCTCACATTGGAATCCAGATTTGTAGAAGCAGCTTTGGAATGCGTAGGAAGTTACTTCATCCCAAGTTGTTGATATCCGATGGACATCATCCATAACTTTGACCTTCTTCGTTAGTTTGGTTGCCTTCAAAAAATGGATTTGGTAGTGAGCTTTAAAGGTCTTGATTACTCCTTTATCCAGTTGTTGGATTATAGAAGTACAATTCGGTGGTCAGGAACTTCAGACTCACGTTGCTCAGCTGCATGTTTGTGTGTGATCTGGCATTATCCGCAAAAAGAATTTTGATTTCTCTCTTCATCATCTCGTCACTGTCCTCCAATCATTGTGAGAAATTTGTGAATATCATCATGGCTGTTCAATTTGATTTATAGTGCACAGGCAATGATGTGATTTTCACATTTTAGCAACATCGTGGTTTCTCACTTTTTCCGATCACAAGTGGTAAGAACTTCTCACAAATAAAACTGGCACTGAGCATCACGACAAGTCTTTCTTTTGACATTTTTCAGCCCACGCCTTTCTCGCTTGCTTCTGTTAGGGTTTTATTTGGAAGACCGGTTTCGTTGGCATTGAAAATGCTAACCGCATCGAAATCCTTCAATATATCCTGAAGATTTCTTTCCATTCCTTCAGAGTGTCAATATTTACATCTGCAACTTCAGCAGTGATTATTTTGAATTCGATGTTATACCGATTTTTGAAGCGAGTCAACCATCCTTCTTATGCCTTGAATTCCATTATTTTCTCCTTTTCTGTAAAATTAAGAACAATCATTCTTTAGCAAGGGTCTAGTACAAGAAGATTCTTCATTCTCATTAAAACTTCAGACGCGATTGTTTATGTTCTTGTTTCCCATTTTCTTTTCGAAAATTCTACAGTTTGAGGAAATTTCATTTGATTTGTTCAAAAGCGATTATAATTTCTTTCTCTTTCTTGCTCATGGTGTTGACTTAACCTACTGAAATTCCAAACTCACATGCAATTTTCCTTTGACTTGCATTTGATTTTAATTTTTGAACAACTTCATATTTCTCCTACAGCTCCAGTTCTTTCTGTTTTTCTACTTATTTCTAATATAGCTGCATAAGTGCAATGCTTCTTACCCTGCAACTGTAGAGAAACGGCAAACAAAAATTTACCATTGCCGAGCAAAGGGAAAAAAGAAACAGTAGCGATAATCCCCATGGAGGTGTGCGGAAAAGAAACCATAATCCTTTTTTAGCCACTCCCTCTAATGCCTGTTGACTTTTATCTGTCACTGGGGGCGGGGCCTTTCTGTTGCATAATCTTTCTATTTTTATCTCGGCTCGGAAGAGGGAGACTCTCCTGACATGGTTTTTACATTATTATTATTATTATTATTATTTTATTCCTTTGCATAAAAGTTGATTGTTTTGTTCATTTCATTTATCTGATTAACATGATTTAATTTTTGTGAAATGGCAACAGTTTTATATCTGGGCTTTTTTGTTTATTAAAAATATAAGAATGTTCTAGCTAGTTTAGATGTAGAACACGTAAAGGTGTACCTGTTTGAAAAATATTCTTTCAATTTTTTTTTTTTTTTTTTTTTTTTTTTTTTTTTGGTTATAACATATGTTTTGTTAACTGAAGATTTTATCTCAATTATTATAAACAAATTACAGCATCGAGCAGATGCTTAAAATCTGGCAATGATTTTGTCTGTTTATTTTTAAATTGAGTTTATTGAAATTTTTATTCTTCTGCAACAATTCCCAGAATTTTTAATTACACACGATCAGTTTACAGAGAGGCAGAGTAGAATAGGGATCAAAAGTAGCGTTCATAATAGCGAGGTGTTCACATTAGAGAGTGTTCAGAATATAGAAAGTTCATCTTATGTTAAGTCTATGGAGTTTCGCCGGGACCGTCGGAATGTGTTCATAATACCGAGGTGTTCACATTAGAGAGTGTTCAGATAGAGAGAGTCCACTGTATTTATATTATTACGAATGCACCTAATTAAACGACAAACGTATCAGTAAATCTGAAAAATTGTAGGGCTCTACTTGTATAATTCAAAAACGTTATCATTTTTATGACATTTTTCATGCAATGAAATTAGTAAAGATAAATTATTTCAAAGGACGCATTTTATGATCAATCTAATCTCAATCTCAAAAACATTTTGTTTTTGTTTTTCAAATCTTAAAATTATTTTTGATGCATTCTCACATAAAATAGTTGAACTTTTATTATATATAATTTTATTTTAATTACCAAAATTTCTTTAATATTTTAACTGGAAAAAATCACAAATTTAATTATATTCTTTCATTAAACAAACTTCTGCAAACACAATATCACATGCAACAAAAATTAATGTGTTTATAACGTTAATCTAATATTTATAAATTCAAATTTTATTCAAACGGCTCTTAATAAAAAATAAAATTAATTAAACAAGGTAGTAATAGAAATTTTACAACG
The DNA here is from genome assembly GCA_963932465.1 of Maratus speciosus. Lineage (NCBI taxonomy): Eukaryota > Metazoa > Arthropoda > Arachnida > Araneae > Salticidae > Maratus > Maratus speciosus. The sequence continues at coordinate 318,830,460 of OZ010797.1, forward strand.
TTTGTTACGCAAACGGTATCAAGCTCAATTAGCTCCGTACCTCATTTTAATAATTTTTTTATGAAAAAATGAAAGAAGCAATAAAATATTTCAACGAAAAATCAAGGTAAACATTCATACTTAGTTTAAATTATTGACTTTGAAAATCTTTCTATATTTTTATACTTATATATATTACATACCTGAAAAAAAAATAATAATTTCATACTAGATAGTGCCCGTCAAGATTTGACGGTAAATAACTTGAATGTTTCATTAGAAAAATTCTTGAATTTTTTATTAGTTGCTTTTAAATTAATTATTGAATGACGAATTACTATATCGCATAAGTGATTCCCATTTCTTTAAGGCGATAGAGGGTGCTGTCGCTCTAACCTAATCAATGAAGTCAAAGAATTTTAAGTTTATAATTTACAGCCAATTGTGCTTGCTTTTTATCAGAAATTTACCTAAAAATACCGGGTAGAGAATTTATTTTTACTTACTACGGCCTCTTTAATAACAATATTTATTTTCATTTATTTATTTTTTTTAAACTACACGACTATTAAAAGCTGCCATGAATTTTATTTTTACCCGTCTCATTCTCTAAAAACCTAAATTTGAAACTTGATGCAGCTAACGATTTATAATACATATTTTTTATTACTTGAATTTTATATTACATTTTTTAAATATTAAACCTGGATATCAAGGTAATTTCTTTTATAGCTCTTATGCGAATATTTTTCTTTCTTTTCATTTTATTTTTATTGTAGATCAACTCAATTTATTTAATTGAGAATTACATGCAAAATGCTTTAGCTTAAATATTTTAAATATAAAATTATTATTTTTTCAAAATATTATTAAGTGGTAAATTTTATTTAATCATAAGATATTCAAATAATAATAATAATAATAAAATAAAAATCCTATAACTTCTCTTCCTAATAAAATATATCGTTGAAATGAATTATCGACAAAAATATTACACATTTTGCCAGGCTTGGATTCGAATCAGTGTGCTCTAAAAAAAATTCAGAGCGTTAAACTCCTGCTTTAACCTGCTACGCTAGCGAAAACTCGTTTTTCTTTCTTCTAAATTGAAGGTGTTCGAAAAACTGTTGACTCATACGCAATTGCCTCGAGTTTAAGTTCTCATCTTACAGAAATATTTTTGCGTTTTAATATTTATGATGCTTTTTTTTTTTTCCAAAGAAGCAGCTGCAACGTAATATGCTAGTTTTCCAATCTTCGTGTGTAACTATTGGCAATTCATAAGACGGATCACCAGCCATAATTTTTAGCCTCAAATGACTGTGTTTAATATGACCAAAACAATATGACACCCCGAAATAAACCGTATCTAGCTCTTAATATCGACACAATAATTTTTTGAATTGTTAATAATGCTGAAAGAGCCAAATAATATTCACTTTGTGAAAGAAAGAAAATCTTGTTTGCAGTACGATCGAATAGCAGACGAACTTCAAACAACTTCTACCTGTGATGTCATAGTTCAACTGAGTGAGCATCTTTGCGTATGTCACTCCAAAGGCAGACTTGTACTTATATACTACGCATGCGCAACTATAGAATTTTAATGTAAAATTATGGCTAATTAATAAAATATTTGAACAAACGAATGTACGATAACAAATCTGTGGCCAAATATCTTTCATTTAAAAAAAGATTGTTGAAATTTGATGCAGTAGTTTTGTCTCAAGGACTGTCGAAAGAAAACGCTTAGCGTTTTAAATATATAGATTTTGCCATTGAAGAAATTACTCAAAACAAAATATCGCAGGAAATAAAAAATAGTGCTATTCTAATATTTATATATTCAAATTTTATTCAAATGGCTCTTAACAATGAATAAAGTTCATTAAATGGTGAAGCGATAGAAATGACTGGCGTATTTTAAACAAACAGTACATTAGTATAATTAACTAGGTAACTCATTTTATTAAAATATTTTATAAAAAAATAAAAGAAATAATTATTTCAACGACCAATTTAGGTAAAAATTGAAACTTTAGTTTAAATTACTGACTTTGAAAAACTTTACATATTTTTATTAAGGATAAATTATTTCTAATACATGCATTTTATAATCAATCTCAATGTTAAATAATTGTAACGTATGATTGAATGATTAATCAATCAATAATCGATCGTCGTAATTCAAATTACTGACTGTTAAAACCCTTAACACTGATTTTGAAAATCTTTATATATTTTTAATAAAGATAAATTATTTCTCATGCATGCATTTTATGATGAATCTCAATCTTTAATATTTGTAATGTATAATAGAATGACTAATCAATCATCTGATGATTTTATTATCATTCTCATTGTTGTAACGTATAATCTATATATATTTAAAATACAAGTCTGTTTTTTTAGTCATCTGGCCTGAACTTTCTACTGAACCGATTTTGATAATTATTTTTAAGTTAAAGCACTTTATTTGTAGATGTGCCCGCATTCGCTATTTTTTAAAATAATCCAATTTTTATATTTAATTTAAATTTAAAAAGTCCTTTATGAAATGTCTTCACATTAGTGGCAATCGGGTTACTTCCATTGCTAAAGAGAGAAGGGAAACAATGGGAATTACCATATCATTACGGATGCCATTTTCGCGTTACAATTAAACATAACTTTAAAAAAAAATTGAACAGACGACGACGTCATCATAAAAAAAAGCATTTTTACTCATAAAGCTGTTACATTTCAATATTTATATCCTTCCGCTGTTACTGAGATTAAGACTCTAAACTCCGACGCTTCAGTGTGTGAAAATGATGTCTGAGTAAAAATGAAATGAGTATTTTCTGTAAAAAACTAAATATTTTACTACGAATGCGTCTAAAAGTAAATTTCCAGAATTCAACGGCACTCAAATTAGAACCTCAAGTGAAGAGTGTAAATGTTTACATGTGAAATTATAACTGGCAAACGTGACATAAAGTTTGGGATTATATTTATTAATAATCTATAGCACGTTAAAATATTTTTTAAATTGTGAATGTGAATAAAAAAAGTATGCATATAAATTTTCGACGAAGAAAACGACGATATTTTTAGATTTTGTAGAAAAACGAATATGATTGTGTCATAGTGGCGCATTTTTCGTTGATTTTTTATTACGTATTACCAAAGATCAAAACCTCAATTGATAACTTCATTATTTCTTATCTAAATTGTAATGTGTAGGAATAAAATTTTATTTTTCAATAATTTGAAAAGTTGATATTAAATTTTAGTTTAAAATAATATTTGTTTTAAGAGTTAGGTCAGTCAATATAAAATTGATTATTAAATGTAATTATTTCTGTAAATTATTCTTTATAAATTCAATCAATCAGTACTTTTCAACATTTCCATTCATCGAATTCGACGGGTTTCCACACGTTTTAAATTAATTCAGCAATATTTATTTATATATCTTGTACCAGAAAAAAAACAACAAATTTAAATTCATATTTTGCCCTTAAATAAACTACTATAAACATTATTTCACAAGAAATAAAAAATTGTGTTCTTACAACGTTAGTCTAATATTTATCTATTCGGATTTTATTAAAATGGCTCTTAATAAGGAATAAAATTATTTAAATGGTGATGCGATAGAAATATCTAGCGCATTTTAAGCAAACAGTACCTAGGTATAATTAACTCAGTACATCTTTTTAATTAAATCTTTTTATAAAAAATAAAAGAAATAGGAAAATATTTCAACGTTTAATTCAGGTAAAAATTCAAAGTTTAATTTAAATTGTCGAATTTGAAAACCCTTATCTATTATTTGTCTGATCGTCTTTTTTACTTGAAATTCTATAACGTTATTATTTAAGTTTGTTTTCACTAAATTTATTATTTCATGAGTAGCTTGTTTTAGAGTTTCAAAAGATAATATATATATTTTTTAATTTTAAGATAATTAAATTGGGTTAATCAATAAAGCTGAAAAAATAAAGATAAATTATTTCTAATGCATGCATTTTATGACAAATCTCAGTCTTTAAATTTTGCAACATATAATTGAATGATCAAACATCCATTGGTGATTTTACGATCTTCTCACTGTTGTAACATATAATTTTAATGTAATTCATTAATATTTATTTTTTAAATTTTACCAGGAAAAAATAACAAATTTCATTTCATCTTTTGCCATTAAAGAAACCACTCCAAGCATAATTTCGCAGGAAATAAAAAATAGTGTTATTATAACGTTACTCTAATATTTATCTATTCAGATTTCATTCAAATGGCTGTTAACAAAGAATAAAATTAATTAAATTGTGAAGCGATAGAAATACCTGGCGTATTTTAATCAAACAGTACCTGGGTATAATTAACTCAGTACATCTTTTTAATAAAATCTTTTATAAAAAATAAAAGAAATAAGAAAATATTTCAACGATCAATACAGGTAAAAATTCAAAGTTTAATTTAAATTATCGTATTTGAAAACCCTTATCTATTATTTGGCTGAGCGTGATTTTTTAAAAATTATGTAACGTTTTTATTTAAGTTTGTTCTACACAAAATTTATAATATTACGGATGAGTAGCTTGCTTTTCAGTTTCAAAAGATAATGGAATTTTTAATTTTAAGATAATTAAATTGGGTTAATCAATAAAGCTGATAAACTAAAGATAAACTATTTCTAATACATGCATTTTATGATAAATATCAATCTAAAAAATTTCCAACTTATGATTGAATTGGTCGATCATTAATTGATGATTTTATGATCCTTCAAACTGTTGTAACATATAATTTTACTTTAATTCATCAATATTTTTTATTGTATATTTTACCTGGAAAAAATATCAAATTTAATTTCATATTTTGTCATTAAATAAACTATTCAAAATATAATTTCGCAGGTAATACAAAAAATGCTCTTATAACGTTATTCTAATATCCATCTATTCATATTTTATCCAAATGGCTCTTAACAAAGAATACAATTAATTAAATTGCGAAGCGATAGAAATACCTGCCATATTTTAAACAAAAACAGTACCTCGGTATAATTAACTCAGTACATCTTTTTAATAAAATCTTTTATTTAAAAATAAAAGAAACAAGAAAATATTTCAACGATCAATTCAGGTGAAAATTCAAAGTTTAATTTAAATTACTGAATTTCAAACCCTTATCTATTATTTGAATCAGCGTGTTTTTTTTTTAAATTAAATAACATTTTTATTTAAGTTTGTTCTACACTAAATTTATTATTTTACAGATGAGTATGCTTTTCAATTTCAAAAGATAATGGAATTTTTAAGTTTAAGATAATTAAGTTGTGTTAATCAATAAAACTATCGTAACATAGAATATTTATATTATTCACTGTATCAACTTTAAATATATCTAGTACAAAATTTCTGGCACAGAAAAATTTATTTTTCTGTGCCATTATTTTTTATATTTATTTTATTTATATTTCTTTTGGTTTCTGCTCAATTTAAACGTATTGTAAGCTTTTAGTTAACTTGCCTCGAGTCTACGTTCGGCTGCAATCTAATTTTAACATAGTACTTCTTGTGTTACACTTAAGCTAATTTTTAGTCGTGTGATATATTTCTTTTGAGAATACAATATTCTGTAAAGAAATATTTGAAATTTTTCTTCGTCACCCATTAGAGACCAAAAACATGTGTCCAATAGGGTGCGTGAATGTCATCACGCATGTGATCAAGTGAATCCAGTGGTCGTACTTGTCCTGAAATTAGAAGACCAGGAAATTCTTCGTTACCAGTATTTTCTTATAGAAAATCTCTTCTTGCATAACGCGAAATTTTGCGAGTTTCACCTAGATTTATTTTTCTATAAAAAATAGTGATAATTGTCCTGAAAAATTCCACGAAGCGTACGACCCCTGAGTGAATGTCATTGATTGCTTCAGAAATAATCCGATGTCCATCGACCAGACCGTGGTATGATCGGAAAATACGGCGTCTTTCAGATCAGCGGTGTATGCAAATAACTGTGGGTTATATTCCTCAGGAGGACGTTGGTGGATTTTTCCGTGCGGAAAAGCTGGATTTAAAATTGCATATCAATTTTATTTATTTTTTAACACTAGAAAGACGGGATCAAGTTTTATAAAAAAAATATATTGGTACCGTAATTTCCGGCGTATAATCCGCGGATCAAACAACACTTTTCGACCCAGAATTTTTTAAAAATAAAATGTAACTTCTTAAATCGCTGTAAATATTTCACATCAATAACTAAATAAAATTTCTGGGTTCAAACAGGATTGTTTGATCCGCGGATTATACGCCGAGAATTACGGTACTACTTGATTATGCCCTCGACCAAAAACCTATTCCCAAACTATACGATTAATCCTTCGGAATGAGCGCCATTTACAGAATTTTTAATCTTTTATCAGCGGTTTTTCAAAACAGAAAATTTTGCGTAATTGAATCGTTGTAAATACTCGGATTAAATAAGGCAAAATTTACAATAAAAATTTTCTGGTGAGAATAATCATGGGTTCCGAGCACCTTACGCCGCACGTATACCGGTCTCTCGTCCCCAAGGGGTTAAATGCCAATAAAGGATGATCGTAAATGTCACATTTACTTGACATTAAACACGTTACCCGTGTTTGTTATTTCATCAAGTGAATTCGGCGTTTTCTTTGTATTTTTATTAATGTTTTACTAATTTATTTGTTTTCACGTTATTTAACATAAAAATTATGTGAATTTGCATAATTTGGCGAGCGGTTTGGAGATTTATATAATTTGGTAAAATTGGTTGACGGGAAAATCAAGTAGTACCAAAATATTTTATACCAGAATTTTTATTTAAAACAGTTTAACTTATTTATTTAACTTTTTCCTAATTTTGTGTGTGCCTTTTAACCCCTTAACCTACGATTTACGTCTCAATAGCTCCACGGTTTGGCAAATCCATAGCTACCACTAAAATTTAATAGAGATTTTCGTCTTGTTTAATCATGGAATTTCGACGATTAAATTAAACTATATTTACTGTGAAATTTTAGTGGTAAGAAGAATTTACATTTGGCTCGATCATGGTACGCGGGCTATGCACGTCATTGTAGGTTAAGGGGTTAAACGTATTTTATAAAGAAATTTCGGATTCTGATCAAAATATGTTCGTTTGGTACGGGCCAAAAGGACCCCTCACCGTCCTTCCAGTCTTAACAAACTGATAAAAAAAATCGCAATTTCATTATTTTTTTCTTTTCAAAAAGTTATTTTTTGCAATTAATTGCCTTCGACATTTTTTCTTCTTTTTAGTACATTATAATAAAAGCTTTCTCCTTTTTTTTACTTATAATTTATTTAACCAGAGAACACTTTCCCATACGCAGTGAAAAAAAACGTTAAAATATCCTCTTTAAATATATATATATATATATATGCTTTTTTTAATGTCAGCGTGTAGGACCAAACTTATTCATGTTCTTAAAATAATTGTAATAAATGTCTCCGCCGCTTGGGATATCAATATTTCATAGAAAAATAATATACAGGATGTATCTGAAATGCTTCAACAAACTTAGGGGGATGATAGTACGCGCATCAAGACGAACAAAAAATGCAATGGAACATGGGGTCAGAAATGACGTTTAAAGGGTTAAATTCGCAAAAATAAAAATGTCGAAATCTCGCATGCTGCTTTTCTGCAGAACTGGCTAGTAGTGCGAAGCTGGTTTTCTTTTTACTTTGTGTATATCGTGTCAGAGAGAGATAACAAAAACTTGGAAGAAAGCAAAACAAAACTATAAGCAGGAATCCACGTATGCAAATTTGAGCGTGTCCGCCAGTCGTTCCTCCGTAGATGTACTCTGTGTAATAACGTCCGCGGTCGACATTTTGAACAATTGTTATAAAATATTTTATTTCTCTTGAGATCACGTGCTGTTTTGTACCTATCCTGTGTAATAAATAATATTCTGGAGTGTTTCTTTCATGCCTCAGTTTGTCCATTTAAAGACGCATTTTCTCTATGTTCATCCTTTAAACGTCATTTGCGACCCCATGTTCCATTGAATTTTTTTCGTTTTCATGAGTACTATCATCCCTCTAAGTTTGTTGAAGCATTTCAGATACACCGTGTATACATGCTTGAAATAGTATGCATTAATGTAATTTATGGATTATGTTATCGTCCTCATTAATGTATCCACGTATTTCATACAAAACGAGGAGTAGTTTACTACTTAGATGCTTGGTATAATAAGAGTGCGCTCTGCAACAACTTTTATTTACATTCCAATTTAAACAATAAAAAAAGTCATGCGTACAGCATAGATTATGGAACACTTTCCAACACTTCCAGAATTCTGTAACAAAACTTCACTGTTAAAAAAAGGAGAAAGAAAATATCTTAGTAAACAATTTGAAAACGTAAATCACATTTTATAACAAGTTATCGGGTCGATTACTGTCCTTAGACGGAAAGGTACTAAATTCTAGCGAGTAGCACTGCATATGGTATATACTTGATTTATGGCAACCATATTCCAAGAAAAATATGATTGGGTAATTTGAACTTAACTTACTTTTACTAATATAATGCCACATGGCGAGAATTTTTAAGTTTCACTGTGAGACAGCTATACGAAAGTTACAATTGGTAGCTCAGATTCAACACAATTTTCATTTTCGTTTATAGAGTATACCTCTATGGAGTATCTAGAGTATATCTCTTGAGGGAAATAGAGTAACTAAATTAAAATAAAACTGATTTATATTTTTATTTTAGTAAATCTTCAAAAAATCTTCTGTGCCTGTTAAACTTATGTTTAAAAATAAAATTCACATGATTGGTTTTTTTTACGCTGGTAACCCTCCTGCTGGGAACTTGAGTAGCTAAAATTTTTAAATTGCTTTTTTTGTGTTTTGTTATATAACAACTATATTACACGATAAAATTAACTAATACAAATTCAACACGCTTTTCTTTTGCATTTCTAGCTTCCCTGGTGAAAGATTGGGTAATGAAGTTTAAGAATACTAATATTTTTTTTTTTTTTCGCTGTATGACATATTTACTGAATTTAAAAATTGGTATCACAATTTCAACATAATTTTCTGTTTCATTTATACCGTTCCCTGACATGAAATGGGGTAACTAAACTTAAATGAAATTGAATTTTTTAGGGTTTTTTTTTTAAATAAATCCTCACAAAAGCTTCTGCAACGGGAAAATTTATTTTATACAATTTTTCACATGATAGGTTTTCTCCTACGCTGGTATCGCCGCTGATCGGAAATTCCATAACAAAAAGTTTTAAATGGATTTTTTATGACGAAAAAATAATTAACCAAATTTTAATGAAAGTTGTACATTTTTTATGAGTGCGTGGCAGTCGATTTCAAGATAAAGATAGGTGGAACTAATTTAAAACCTTTTTTTAATTCAATATTTTTTAAACGATGGCTTACGCCCGAGAAATCTAAATTTAATTACGTGAATTTTTATTCACATTGCTAACAAAGCGTAAAACCAACAGAGTGAAACAAAATTAGGCCAGGCTTCGAACCTGGGACTTTTGGTTCCGCACACCAACACTCGTGCATCTGAGACACCTGGATGGTGGTGAGTCTGCAACCGCATTACAATCTATATATTTAAAACGCTAAGCCTTTTCTTTCGACAAACCGTGAGAAGAAACTATTGCATCAAATTACACCAATCTTTTTTAAAATGAAAGATGTTTGACCACAGATTTGTTATCGTCCATTCGTTTGTCCAAATATTTTATTAATTGGCCGTAATTTTAAATTAAAATTCCACAGTTGCGCATGCGCAGTATATAAGTACAAGTCTGCCTTCAGTTGAACTATCACATCACAAGTCGAGGTTTTTTTAAGTTCGTCCGCTATTCGATTTTACTGTAAGCTTTTCTTTCTTTCATAAAGTTAATATTATTTGGCTCTTTCAGCATTATTAACAATTAAAAAAATTATTGTGTCTATATTAAGAGCTAGATACAGTTTATTTCGAGGATGTTATATTGTGTTAGTCATATTATACACAGAAGATAAACACAGTAATTTGAGGCTAAAAGTTGGTGATCCGTCTTATGAATTGCCAATAGTTAGACAGGAAGATTGGGAATTATTAAGTTGCAGCTACTTCTTTGAAAAAATAAGGTATCATAATTATTAAAACGTAAAACTATTTCTATAAGATCAGAACTCAAATTCGAGACATGTATTCGAGACATTCGTGTGCGTCAACTGTTTTTCGAACCTCTTCAATTTAGAAGGAAGCAAAACGGGTTCCAGCTAGCGTAGCGCGTTAACGCAGCACTTTAAAGCTCTGATTTTTTATAGAGGAAGCAGGTTCGAACCCAAGCAAGGCAAAATGTGTAATGTTTTTGTCGATAATTCATTTCAATAATGACATATTTTATTAGGAAGAGAAGTTATAGGATTTTTATTTTATTATTATTATTATTTGAATGCTGTATAATTAAATAAAATCTAACACTCAATAATATTTTGAAAAAATAATGATTTTATATTTAAAATATTTAAGCTAAAATATTTTACATGTAATTATCAATTAAATAAATTGAGCTGATCTAAAATTTTTGTTATATTTTCTGACCATTATCAAGAATATATATGCGTGTGTGTGTCAGAAAGAAAGATTTGTCATTCATTTGCGTAAAAAATAAAACGGAAAGAAAAAAAAAATATTCGTATAAGAGCGATAAAAGAAATGACCTTGATATACAGGTTTAATATTTAAAAAATGTATAAAAATGTAAAATAAAATCCAAGTAATAAAAAATATATATTAACAATCGTTAGCTGCATCATGTTTCAAAGTTAGGTTTTTAGAGAATGAGAAAGATAAAAATAAAATTCATGGCAGCTTTTAATGGCCGTGTAGTTTTAATAAATAAATGAAAATAGATATTGCTATTTAAAAAAAAAAATGAAGTCGTAGAAAGTGAAAATAAAGTCCCTACCAGGTGTTTTTACGTAATTTTCTAATAAAAAGCAACCATAATTAGTTGTAAATTATAAACTTAAAATTCTCTCACTTCATTGAATAGCTTAGACTGACAGCACCCTCTAACGACTTAAATAAGAATCACTTATGCAACATAGAAATTCGTCACTTCGTCATTCAATATTTAATTTAAAAGCAACTAATTAAAAGTTCAAGAATTTTTCTAATGAAATATTCAAGTTATTTACCGCCAAATCTTGACGGGCACTAACTAGTATGGAATAACATTCATAAGCCACAACCGTTCAGCAAACATGAGTCCAAATTAATCCAGCATCGATAATTTATATTAAATAATTTTTAAACGATGACATGCCCGAGAAATCTAACTTCATCGTTTAAAAAATATTAAATGTAAATTATCGATGCTGGACTAATTTCGACTCATATTAGCCCTAGGGTTGTGGTTCATAAAAGTTATTCCATATTGTTCTGCGGTTGCAGACTGAGCAACATTTAAGAGTGAAGAGTACCAGGCTAGGTGTTTCGCTCCAGGTGGCTCAGATGGAAGAGCGTTGGTGAGCTGAACCAAAAGACCCAGGTTTGAACCCTGGCCTGGTTACTTTTTACCCGACTGAAAAGAAGGGTTATGTGTTTCACGCGTATCTGGATATGTGGATTTATTTATAGATTTTGTTTTTATAAATTCAAAATGGCTTCCGTAAAATACAGAATAACGGTAGCGACTAAAAAAAATTTTACGCACCATACTGACTGGCATATCATTGGATAGGTCTTTCAAAACGAAGACGATGTTTCATTAACTATTTTACAGTCAGAAGCTCCATTTAAATATTATACAACCTAGGAGTTGTGTAGGTAGGATCTCTAGCTTTACTGCATTTTTATCCATCATAGACATCTATAGGCCTCATCAAAACAGTGTTTATAGATAGGAAATAACAATTTAACACAATTTAAAAGTCATCAATACAAGTAAATAAAAAAGAAAGTAATATAAAATATAGTTGTAAGTAATATAAAATATAGTTTCACGTTGATCGGAAATAATGAATTAGTTCGCTTTTTACGCAGTCGGTTTTTATTTTTTATTTTTTTATTTTTTTTTAATTGATTTATTCACTCTGTTGGTTTTACACCTTGTTAGCAATATGAATAAAAATTCAGGTAATTAAATTTTTTTTGAGTTAATAGCGCCTTCTGAGGGAAATAAGGTAACCAAATTTAATTTAAATGATAGTTATACAGAAGTTAAAAATATGTTTTATAAATTCAACACATTTTTTTCAGTGGATGGTGAGAAATACAGTGTCTACATTTAAGTAAATGTGATATTTTATGTTTTACAATAAGAAGGCATTTACGGTGATTACTTTGAATTTAAACTCATTTCTAATACAAGCAGAATTTAAGATAGAATTATGGAAATTTCTAGAAATTAGCAATTTATTACTGACGCTAAAGAATCAACTCAGTCGTTTCAAAAAAAAAAACAAAAAACAAAAAACAGTCAAACACAAGATCTAATTAAATATGTCTGCTAGCTTCTTTGCACAAACAAAATTTAAATTTCCTAATTTGCTCATTAATTCAAGAATTTTTAAATTTTATGAGTATAGTTTACAGTGTGTTTCCACTAGTGGTGGAATTAGGATCAAGTTTGCAATCGTGAGTTGTTTGGAAGTTCGGAAGTTTGTACACTAATGGGGAGAGGGACAGAATCTCCCTTAGTTTAATAATAAAATTAACGAATTAAGCAATGTTTGTTAACAATGAAATGGAATTGATTATTCTCAAAATGCCTACAATCTACGACAGTGTATTTGTATGCATGCTAGTGTATATGTACTGCTGCCGATAATGGAAATATAAAGCATGTTTAACTTGATATTCTTATTAAAATTAAAAATGTACCTTGCTAATCTTTGACGGTTTTATTAGACAATATGTGACTAGATTTTAATGCCACACTTCAACAAGTAATTAGTGATGTATTGGTTATCTATAAATTAGCATTTTACGGATTCTAACAGAAATATTTTTTATATGCAAGACACAGGAGCGCCACTTTTCGGTGGCTAGGAGGTGCAGTTGTCCCCTTCCAAAGAATGTGTTTTGGTATCAGTCATCAAATAGATTACAATAAAAAATAGTTACAATTAAAAAAAGAAAAGAATGAATATTAGGACATAAAATAGTAAAATGGTTCCTTTACCCCTTTCAAGAGCAAACCACTTTCATTGCTAAAATGTTGAAGTGAATGAATGGCACCGAAATTTACGAACAATTTTTTTCTAAATAAGAAAAAGCTATATTTCACATGCAACTTTTTTTGCCATAATTCTGGTACCATTGTGGTATTTGAGAATTCATATTAAGTGGTTTCATATACGTACCACCACCCCTGAAAGGGTAATAGGAACATTTGTAAAAATATTTTCTTAGCAGATACCACGCAGGGTTGCCGGTTTGGCCTTTTTTTCATTCCAAAACTTTGCATTCACACCAGAAATTACCTGTCATACTTTACTCTTTGTTTAAAGAGAGGCATATCGTTTTAAATTAAAGAAAAAAGTGTGAATTCGAAGTTCTTTTAAGGGGAGCGTGGACCTTTTAGTTGAGAAAAAATCGTCTCCAAAATAGAAAATTAGTTTTGTGCTTATAATTGTTCTCCAGTTTGTTCTAAGCCATTTGCCAAAAACCGCATGTAGATGATTATTTTTCGCAAAATTACAAGCGTTTGAATATTGTAAAATAGCTATTTTTCAGCCTTTTAATATTACTTTCAATTTGCTTTTCTCGAAACTGATTTTTCAACGTTTTTAGATTTTTGAAATTCTCCAGGCGTATTAATTTTTTTATCAAAATTCATGAAATTAATAAGGAAGAACACTGATATTGTTTACAAAGGAACTAAGCATGCATTTTGAAATTCGACTTCATTAAGATAATTAAATTTGATTTTTAACGTATTAAAAGGCAAAATTTTGATGAAAATCGTTATGAAATTAAGGAAAAAAATTCTAAAAAAATAACTATGCATGAGATTAAAAAATCGATGCTTAGATTTGTTGATGATAGAGCTTTGATTAACATGCAAAAGCAAGAACATATCTAAAAAATTATGACACAAGGAGCCTTTTAAAGATTCATTTTAAAATTTAAAATTTTTTAAAATATCTTAAAATTACAATAAGATTGGAAATTTCTTTTAAGGTGTTTTATATACTTATGATGAAATGTATACCGGGTGAGCAAAAAGTCCGTATAAACTTTAAAAAATCATAAAAACCGAAAAAATAACCGAAATGAAAAACTGTTTGCAGGATTAGCATCTATAGGTCACGGGATTTTTTTTAAGACAGAAATAAAAAATAGCTCAAAAAAAGCCAACAGATGGCACTGGTTCGTGCGATTTTGGTGGAAATATGCAAATGAAACGGTTCTAAGAACTTGCGCTCCTAATCCAGAAATTTTCCACGTAAAATAACTTCACCAACAAAGCTTTATCCTTCATAATCAGCATCCTTGAACAAGTACACAGCTCACAACGGTGAGCTAGTTCTGGATTATTAACGTAAATTCTTAAAACAGTTTCATTTGCATATTTCCACCAAAATTGCACGAACCAGCGCCATCTGTCGGCTGTTTTTTGAGTTATTTTTTATTTCTGTCTTAAAAAAATCCCGTGACCTATAGATGCTATTTCTGCAAACAGTTTTTCATTTCGGTTATTTTTTCGGTTTTTATGATTTTTAAAAGTTTATACGGACTTTTTGCTCACCCGGTATATGTACAAAATTTTTGATTTCTATGATGAAAATGAAAAAAAAAATATTTTAACGTCCACCGCCCCCTTAATAAAAGTAAAGGCCAAACTGGCCCCAAGTAGAAGTAAGTTATGTTTTAAATAGTTTGCTTTTAAAACCTTTTAGAGGCTATGTTTTTTCTGAAATTTGGGTTTTAAAACAGTAGAAGTTCCTCATTTTCTAAAAGTCTTCGTAAATTGGTGTCCTATATAGGTTTATCAAATTTATGCATCAGTAATAATCTTTCTCTGTATGGATTTAATATAAAATGTCTTACAATCTAAAAAAATATAGACAACATGATATAAATGCATTTTCTGTAATGTAGAAGCCACGCCCTTAGTCAATGATGGATTTTGAATGAAAACGACAATTCTCGTTTCCCGTCATGAATACAGTGTTGCCAGATTGGGGACTTTTTTGTCCCCAAATTGTTGATTGTCACCCCTTTTTTGAAATAGAGATATTCGACCTACAGTAGAGCCTCTTTTATCTGAAACTCTTTTAACAGAAACTCTCGGTTAACCGAAATCCATTTTAAAGCCTTATATATACCGGGTGTCCTAAAAAGGACTGACTGATTTTAAAATTCAATAACTTGCAAACGGTGACAGATATTAATAAAATTCTTGCAGGAGGTTTATGCATAAGGTCGAAAGTTTCATTACAGTGATTTTCAATTTTAGTTCGAATTACAAACAATAGATGACGCTGTAAGCAATAGTCGCTAAATACAGGCTCGATTTTTGGTCCTTTCTTTTGTTCCATGCGGAAAAAGGAGATGGAAATGTATTATCCGGCCCAAGAAAGTACCAAAAATCGAGCCTAAATTGAGCGTCTATTGATCGCAGCGCCATCTATTGTTTGTAATTCGAACTAAAATTGAAAATCACTGTAAAAAAACTTTTGACCTTATGCATAACCCTCCTGCTGGAATTTTTTAAATATCTGTCACCGTTTACAAGTTATTGAATTTTAAAATCAGTCAGTCCTTATTAGGACACCCGGTATATATATATATATATGTATATATATGTATATATATATATATATGTATATGCATATATATATATATATATATACATATATATATATATATATATATCACATTCCTTTCGTGCAAAATCTATTTTCACAGCTTTTTTTTATTTTTTTATTTTTTAACTATCATATTCCTCGTGTGCAAGTGGTCCATTCCGAACTACGAGTACATGTAAATATTTTCGATCCCCTTTCTTAGAGCTCCTTTGCATTTAACTTGAGCTCCTGTAAGCTGCGGAGTGGAACGAAGAAAACGAACAAATTAGCAATTCTGAAGCTTTTGAATGTTATGCAAAAAGTTTGGCATGGCTGGAGTAGTAGAAAGACTGTGATACTCGTTAACTAATAATATTAAAAAATTTCGTGATAGCGTTTCTAAGCAAAGGCAATCGAAACTGCGACAAACAAAACATTGTTTCAAACCCTTGTAAAATATGTAAAAAATACTTAATTTCAAAATTAAAATCCACGTAATTTATTCTTGTTTCTATTTTGTTATTGCGTTATTTTTATTAAGTCCTTGTTACCATAATAAGAAATAGCGCATATATTTCTCCTTAATCTTAAAATTGAAGCATTCTCGATTATCCGAAATTTTGGATTTTCCGAAAGAGGGTCGGTCCCAATTACTTCGGATAATCGAGGTTCTACTGTATTTAAAAATTGATTAAAAATTCTGAAAAATAAATGAATTATACTATTTAAAAAAGTGGTGACAGTAATATAATCTGAATTAAAAATGTCCCCAATCTGGCAACACTGCATAAATATGTTAATAGTTTTCATTTTAATTGAAACAAAAAAAAAGTATGACTTAGGAAAAGTGCTTTTTAGGTGCGTTCGTAATTATATAAATACGTAGCACCTATAGTCGTCGTTCAGTCCGTCCGTCCGTCCGTCTGTCCGTCCGTCTCTCCGTCCGTCTGTCCGCATATAACAGAGCAAAAACTACCCAACCGAATGGTCTGAAATTTTTAATATATGATTGTTGCAAAATTTTGTCGAGCCATTTCAAATTTTATGAAAATCGGATGTATAGTTTAATTACAGGGACAGTCAAAAGTTTTCCTTTACATTACGGCCAATGGGAAAAATTATTACAAGTGCATTTTAATGATGTTAAAGCCTTCCGAATGGTCTGAAATTTTATAGATATAATTGTTGCAAAATTTTGTAGAGCCATTTCAAATTTTAGGAAAATCGGATG
Source organism: Maratus speciosus (assembly GCA_963932465.1). Classification (NCBI taxonomy): domain Eukaryota; kingdom Metazoa; phylum Arthropoda; class Arachnida; order Araneae; family Salticidae; genus Maratus; species Maratus speciosus. The sequence continues at coordinate 318,847,497 of OZ010797.1, forward strand.
TATAGTTTAATTACAGGACAGTCAAAAGTGTTCCATTACATTACGGGGAATGGGAAAAAAAATATTGGAAGTGCATTTTTATGATGTTACAGACTATGCACTTTATGAAGTGCAAAAAAATATACATTCAGTACAATATGAAGTGCAAAAAATAATTATAAAACTAGTTATAGTACGAACGCACCTCATTTGCCACGTTTGACGAGCAATTTCCAACTTGTTTAAAAATCGGTGTAGGAAAGCCTAAGGTGGTTGCTGGCAACAATCTTATTTTTCCAGCTAAGGAACTAACGGAATGTTTTTTATTTTTATTTTTGCTCTATTTTTATACTTCAAATGTAACTCGTTTTTATTTATTTAACGACAGGATCTTTTAGTAATTTTTTTTATATATTATTAGTTTTCGTTAACCTTGACGTTAACCTTTCGTTAACAAGGGCTCGAACAGCATCTGTCCGACCATACGTGATAGATGGTGCTCCCGTGTGAATGTTTAGTTAAATTTAGATAATTTTTCAAAAAAATTATACTACATTGAAACTTTATCTTTAATGACAATTTAAAATATTGCCGACGGGTAATTTTTATCAATTATTTAATTTGACCCAGATCCATCTCTTATTCTTTTGTGCATCCCTCTATGATCTATGGCATTTGAAAATAACACGTTGTATGCAAAAAATGCATACCATAATTCAAAATGCACTTCCAGCGATTATCGCTAATATACAATACTTCATATACATTACTTTATGCGAAATTTTTTGTATGTCCATGTAAATGAATGATAAATTCTAGCCGCTTCATACTATTTAGAAGCAACTTGTAGCACACCTTAGTAACGTATATCATTTTCATTATATTTGAAACGTGTAACTTAACTAAAATACGCTGCAAACAGTTTTTCTCCCCTATACCATTATGTAACGGAATTCATTTGTGTGACCATGTAAATGAATAATAAATTCTTTGCACACCTTATTCTACAGAATGCATATTTTAGTGTACTTCATAAATGCATATCAATTTCATTATGTTTGAAATTGGGTAACAACATTAAAATGCACTTGAAACGATTTTTTCCCATTGGCCATAATGTAATGGACTTTTGGCTGTCTCTGTAAATGAACTATAAATGATATACACTTCATTTTCAATAGCGATTGTGCTACCGTAAGGCAGATGTCAGACGAGCGATTTTGAAAATCAGCATTTTCGACGCTCTCTCTTGAGAGCAGACGAATCTTCTGGTCTGTTCAGACGAGCGCCCACAAATCGTTGCGGTAAAAACTCCGCAAAGCTTCACGTCGAGACTCGGCGTTTCCCCCAACTCGCTGGGAGCTGGTGGCGTGCTCAAGTCTTTTGTTTCTTCTATGTTGTCCAGACGAACCGAAGTTTTGACGCTGGCTTTAATTTTTTTTTATCAGTGATTCGTAAGTTGTTGGTTCTGGATGCGTATCGAATTTTTTCGCTAGAATTTAAAATGGATTTAATACACGTAGATTAACTAATTTTTGAAATACAAAAGTGTTCAATATAGTTGGACACCTCATGCTTACATTATATAAAGATAAAAATTAAAATATAATAACTTGGTTAAAGGCATCCTTGATTAAAAAAAAAAAAAAAAAAAAAAAAAAACAGAAAAATCTAAAGAAGATTAGGAAGTTATCGATAAATTATATGAATTAATTTTGTTTCATATAAACAAACAAGTTGGAAATTGCTCGTCAAACGTGGCAAATGTGGTGCATTCGTAATATAAATAATTTTATAAATATTTTTTGCACCGAATTGTACTGATTGTATATTTGAGTGCACTTCATAAGTGCATATAAATTTCATTCTGTTCGAAAGGCTGTAACATCATTAAAATACACTTGCAATAATTTTTTTCCCATTGGCCGTAATGTAACGGAAAATTTTGACTGTCTCTGTATTTAATCTATACATCCGATTTACATAAAATTTGAAACGACTCGACAAGATTTTGCAAAAATTATATATTTAAAATTTCAGACCATTCGGAAGGCTGTAACATCATTAAAATGCACTTGCAATAATTTTTTCCCATTGGCCGTAATCTGACGAAAAACTTTTGACTATCCCTGTCATTAAACTATACATCCGATTTTCAAAAAATTTGAAAAGACTCGACAAACTTTTGCAACAATTATATATTCAAAATTTCAGGCTATTGTTTTTGCTCTGTTATATGTGGACAGACGAACTGAACGACGACTATAGGTGCTACGTATTTATATAATTACGAACGCACCTAAAAAATCATTTAAAATTATGCTAATGTTGCAAGTTAACGTTTTATAAGAAAAGTATTTAAATAGTAAAGTATTATTATAAGGAAAAATTGAATGTAATCTTTATCAAATACTACTAATAATAATACTATTTTGTCCTAGTATGTACTAAATTAAATTCATGGATAATTGCAGGGGTTTTTCTTTGCGGGGTAGGGGGCGAAGGCGGCATTTTGCGAAAAGTAAATGCTAAAGTTTTCGTTTCGGGGGGAACTTGTTTTCTTTACAAATTACAGATTTTTAAAACTAACAATGTTAAAATAATTAATTAATAGCATGTTTTTATGGAATATAATTTTGTGAAAGGGCCTGTTTTATTAAATGGATTTTTGTGACGGGGCCCTAAATAGACAGCAAATGTTGCATTTCTTAATAATAATGAATTCTTAATAATAATTCTTTGAAATTAAAATCATTACAAGTTATATCTGGTTTTGAAAATCCAGTATAGGAAAGGAGACAGCAAAACAGAGCCTCTGTGGTCATATCCGGCACCGGTTCTATTTACTGCGAGCATGTAGTTTTAAAAATACTGTAATTTATTTTTTTATTTTTTTAGCTCACAGGCTATCAAAGCTTGAGAACTAATGTGCCCGCCGGTTCTGTTACGTACATACGTATGTACGTAACGCGATAACTCTTGATGGAAACATCCGATTTGCTTCAATTTTTTTTCTCTAGTTTCATTCTGATAAGGCGCTTCCCTGATTAGTTTTGGAGATTCATTGGTTAAGTATAAAGGGAGACAACGGGGGGCTAATTCCAACTTTAATTTAGATAAATGTTTTTTTATGCAGATTTATCCGATTTGCTTCAAAAAATTTGTCTACGTTCATTCCGATAAAGCTCTCCTCTGATTAGTTTTGGGGGTTCATTGGTTAATTATAAAGTTGGAAAAGAGGGGGGGGTGTCTAGACTCCCCTTTAATTTAGATAAATGGGTTTCTCATGCAGAATTATTCGATTTGCTTCAAATTTGGTATACCGGTTTATTATGTTAAGGAGCTTCCCTGATTAGAGTTGGAGGTTCATTAGTTAAGTATAAATCGGGAAAAGAGAGCTAGTCCCCCGCCCCCTTTAAATTAGATAAATATGTTTTTCAGGCAGAATTATTCGATTTGCTCCAAATTTGGTACACCAGTTTATTATGTGAAGGAACTACCTTGATTAGGTTGGGAGGTTTATTGGTTAAGTATAAAGGGGGTAACGGGGGATAGTTCCCCTTTAATGTAGATAAATGGGTTTTTCATGCAGAATTATTCGATTTGATTCAAATCTGATATACCTGTTCAAATCTGATAAACCTCGTTAAAAGGAAATCTATCTTCTTTGCTATTTTTGAAGCAAATATAGTTAAGTTTGGTAAAATGGCCGTTTTGTTTTGTTTTCTTTCTTTCTTTTTCTTTTTTTTTGTAAAATTTTGTGTACAGAAAAGTTAATTTTCTACCGATTACTTAAAATAGGATGAACCTAGTACCTTCTGTGTATATTTCTTTTTTCTAATTTCTTGAATAACTAATATAAAATTACAAAATCATTTATTTCCTGCAGAAGATCCATTTTGCTTATTGAAAACATCGAATGGAAATCATTCTGTTGCGGCGATAAATAATGTCGTCTGCTCTGTGTGGCGGAAACGGTTCATAGATCGCTCGTCTGACCGGGATAGTGCAGGTGTTTATTTTTCTTGTTGAAACCACAAGCGTTCAAAAAGTCGTTCGTCTGACATTTGTCTAAACGTCAATAACATGCAACAATTTCAGAGACATCCGAGTGTATTTACAAGTTAAAGCTCGGTCAGAAGATTGGATGGACAGACAAAAAGAAATCATAAACGCTTTTTAACTATGTAGGAACGTGTTAAAAATTGTGCTATAATGAAATTGGTTGTAAGACATATTTAATAATTTAAGTTCAGCTATACATTTTCTCATAAATTATATAAGCCTTCTAAATTGAAATCTAATCAGTCCAATAAATAATAGCTCAATTATTTTTACCTTACGTTCGCAATAAATGACGAGTAGGTTTTGTTTTTGGAACAAACACATTTCCCATCAAGTGTTAATTTTCCCATTCAATAATGGAAAAAAAAATATTTTCCAAAGAAACGTAATTATATGAAGTAATTATCTTAATTGGCTGCTCTTCTAAGCGTTTAAATCAAAATATATTTTTCCATAGATTATCTTTGTTTAATTTTTCAGAAGTATTTTAATCTGCTTCGATCAAAAGATATTCTTTATTTGCGTCAGTTTTAGAAGTATTATTGAAAATATATGTGGCATTCTCACAATCTTTTGACTTTCGGGAAAAAAAAATCTGGTGAAATTAAACTTGCTTAAATAACATTTTAATCTGATAGACGAATGCCTTAATGATTCAAAATAAAGAAAAAAATGGTTAGCAGCCAAAAATATTTTACTTAACTGAGATTTAAGTTAAACTTCCGAGTTTAATTTTCCTTAACATTTTACCCCTATAACTTTTTATTTTCTTCTAAATTTTTACATATAATGAATTTGCATAGTACCCACAGTACATTCAAATAAGAAGTAATAAAAATGTAGTACTTTTAATACAGAATTTTTGTATAACATTGTATTAAAGGGGTGTTAAAGAAGGGACGGTAAGGTAAACAAGTTGGAAATTGCTCGTCAAACGTGGCAAATGAGGTGCGTTCGTACTATAACTAGTTTTATAATTATTTTTTGCACCCCATATTGTACTGAATGTATACTTTTTTGCACTTCATAAAGCGCATAGTCTGATACATCATTAAAATGCACTTCCAATAATTTTTTCCCATTCCCCGTAATGTAACGGAACACTTTTGACTGTCCCTGTAATTAAACTATGCATCCGATTTTCCTAAAATTTGAAATAGCTCAACAAAACTTTGCAACAATTATATCTTTAAAGTTTCAGACCATTCGGAAGGCTGTAATATCATTAAAATGCACTTGCAATAATTTTTCCCATTCCCCGTAATGTAACGGAACACTTTCGACTGTCCCTGTAATTAAACTATACATCCGATTTTCCTAAAATTTGAAATAGCTCAACAAAACTTTGCAACAATTATATCTTTAAAATTTCAGACCATTCGGAAGGCTGTAATATCATTTAAATGCACTTGCAATAATTTTTCCCATTGGCCGTAATGTAAAGAAAAACTTTTGACTGTCCCTGTAATTAAACTATGCATCCGATTTTCCTAAAATTTGAAATGGCTCGACAAAATTTTGCAACAGTTATATCTTTAAAATTTCAGATCATTCGGAAGGCTCTAATATCATTAAAATGCACTTGCAATAATTTTTCCCATTGGCCGTAATGTAAAGAAAAACTTTTGACTGTCCCTGTAATTAAACTATACATCCGATTTTCCTAAAATTTAAAATGGCTCGACAAAATTTTGCAACAATTATATCTTTAAAATTTCAGATCATTCGGAAGGCTGTAATATCATTAAAATGCACTTGCAATAATTTTTCCCATTGGCCGTAATGTAAAGAAAAACTTTTGACTGTCCCTGTAATTAAACTATACATCCAATTTTCCTAAAATTTGAAATGGCTCGACAAAATTTTGCAACAGTTATATCTTTAAAATTTCAGATCATTCGGAAGGCTCTAATATCATTAAAATGCACTTTCAATAATTTTTCCCATTGGCCGTAATGTAAAGAAAAACTTTTGACTGTCCCTGTAATTAAACTATACATCCGATTTTCATAAAATTTGAAATGGCTCGACAAAATTTTGCAACAATCATATATTTGAAATTTCAGACCATTCGGTTGGGTAGTTTTTGCTCTGTTACATGCGGACAGACGGACGGACGGACGGACGGACTGAACGACGACTATAGGTGCTACGTATTTATATAATTACGAACGCACCTAAAAAAGGGGACGGTATAGGAAAAAACGGACGGTAAGGAAAATTAGCACCTTTTTTTAGGCAAATCATGTTAAGACAAAGTGATAGTAGGAGAGCTGTTGAACCTTTTTGAGTAGGTATTTGAGGCACCCTGAAAATTTGTGCAACACTTCTTTTGTAATGCCTGAATACAAAATCGAATGTCTGGCTGAAGGATCGTGGCCCAAAAACTGTGCCAGACACGTGTCAAGTATTTTTAAAATGTTTTTTTCTAAGCATAAATATTATTCTGCCTCAATCTCAGCGTGCCTCAAATACCTTTATTGGGTAGTCAAAAAATGGCACTTGACACGTGTCTGGCACAGTTTTTGGGCCGACTAAAGTGTCTGTCATTTTCAAAATATTTTTTTCTAAGTATAATTATTATTCTGTCTCAATCTCACCGTGCCTCAAATACCTTTTTTTGGGGGGGTAGTCAAAAAATGGCACTTGACACGTGTCTGGCACAGTTTTTGGGTCACGATCCTCCAGCCAGACATTCGATTTTGTATTCAGCCATTACAAAAAAAAGTGTTGCACAAATTTTCAGGGTGCCTCAAATACCTTCCCTAAAATGTTTAACAGCTCTTGGACTATGATAGCCACAGTGTTCATTGATTTTTAGAAACAGTTGTTAACATTGGATTAAATTAATTTTTTTTCATTATTTACCTCAAAAAGTGCAGGAATAAGCCTTGGGGATGATAAGACTACCAATAAAGCCACGATCTTGAAATTGATATTTAAATGCTGATTTAAATTCTGCAGTAAATTTCCTGTCAAATAATTTTAGACATTCTTTCTCTAGCGCACTTTTGCCTGAGAAAAAAACTTGAAAAAAATTCTGTGGCTGCATCTGAAGTGATTTTCTGTATAAGTTTAGCAAGAGGGACGGTAAGGATGAAAATCCCAGGGACAGAATTCAAAAAATAATATCAATCATAAAAATGTGTGCAGGTTAATTTTTTGCTACATATTTATATAAAACAATTGTCCCAGTTTCGGAAAAAAATTACATCGAATTACTTTTATCGAAATAATTTTATGCAGACAGCTCTAAACTTAAAAATCAACATCCGGGACACGGGGCGGTATAGGAGTTTTCCTGGTATTTGGACCCCCAACATCGTCCAAAACTTATTTATCTCGTTAATATTGTTATGTAATCATGCAATGGGATGTTCCCCAGTATATGAAATTAAAATAAAAACACAAAAAAGTGTATTAAAATAAAAATTATTATTCAGGGACATGAAAGTCAAAAGATTGTGAGAATGCCCCATATATTGGATTTTTAAATATTGCAAATAATCCAATTATCTACAGTTTTTGTTTTATTATCTCGCAAAACTTTAGTTTTCTTCGATATTTTTCCTTTTATAAAAGCTGGTACAATGAATGAGCTTTATAGAAATATGATAAAGTTAATGTTGATATTTAGCTATAAACAAGGCTCCTTTTCAGCTGCATGACTGAATTTATACAAAAAATGGTGAAAATAAATTGTTAATTTGATTGTTTATGTTAATGCTGTGAATTTATAATGTTTGACAATTAACCCCTTGAGGGGCAAGCGGAAATGTCTCTAAATATTGAATTCTCACCGGAAAAATTAAAAAAAATCATTTTTTTAAATAAGGAAAAGCAATTTTTCAATGATTTCCCCCCAAAGTTAAAAATATAAAATTTTGTTAAAATTTTCTGGTGAGAATCTTGTTTATATTAGGTGGGATATATTTTATCCCATCGCCCCTCAAGGGGTTAAACATGTTTGTTGAGAACGAAAATATTTATTTCACACTTGATGCAACACAAACTAGTCGGATGCGCCAATCGAAGAACTTTCTTCTTTCTCATACATGTTAACCCTTAACAGTCGAAGATTTTTACTCGTTGATCGACTACCAGGTCGGATTTTTTTCACAAACAGAAATTATGTAACAGTACAAAGACGGAAAATTTTACTCAAGTTTTATAAAAATGTATCACATCACAATTTTTATTTAGAACTTGTGCGAACTTCGGAAACGTGGTAGCGAGCGGGATAAGGCTTGCTTCGAAGGGGTGTAATTTAGATTATAACTCAATTGATGAAGAATAAAAAATGAAATTTATTAATTAGAAAAGACAATAAAAAATTCTCGTGATTTGAGTTGTTCTTGAATACTCCTACGCAACAATAATTGTTTGCGTACAAATGTTGAGAAAGTCTTAGGTTGAAGGTGACAGCCTTAAAACAGAGTTCAAATATTGTTCGTTAGTAGACTGTCCAATCAGACCACTTAGTCTATTCGATCTTCGATGATCTACGGTGAAAATGTCGTCTCGGCTGGGAGATCTAATCTCCCGTTGGAAATAAAATGCAGCGTACACCCTGTCTAACCGCAGTACCTTTTGTTTGTCAGGAAGCTAGTTGTTCACAAAAGAACGTGTGGAATGCAGACCTGGTCTGCTCGCTGCTATCAGGGTGAGAGGCTTAATGAAACCTGGAGAATTTTATTTCTCCATAATAAACTCGTCGGAAACCTGCAAGTCCAACTTGCTATTCGCCTTCATGCCATTAACTGACTACTCATTAAGGACTTCCTTCTAAGTTCCAAAAATTGTCTCTCGTGGGTGTCAGGGGTTCAGCCAATCCCTGTTCTCCCTATTTCTGAGTCACTTGTGTGATTTCAGGTGGGCTACACCCTATTTTCCCACGCTTCCGGGGACCATATGTTTCAAAGTGAAAGTCGGCTGATCACAGGAAAACTTAGCGGCTTGCGAATTAAGAGTGTTTTCACAGCCTGTCCTGGCACTGAAATTGATTACTGACCAGCGAACGCTCATCTGGTTTCCGAAGGACATCTCGACTAAGTGCTTCTGTCACAGCTGTCGAGTCTATAGGATAGATTGTGATCTATCGAAACTTCAGATGTCTTTCGGGGATTAGTGGACTTAGATAGAATATTCAGAAGTTTGCACAAACTGTTAAACTTATTTATTTAACTTTTTTTTCTGTATCTTTTAAGCTTTTTTTATAAAGGAATCTCTGGTCCGAACTGAACTCTACCAACGCCCCCTAGATGTTTGAGAAAGCCTTGACACGCGCACTGCCCCCTGAATACTAGTATGGGCACTAACACAAAAATGACCCCTGTCGAAGGCGGATTTTTTTTTTAGCTTGTGTACTGACCTACCGTCAGGAGAAAGACCGTGTGGTTACTTCTTCGGAAGATACCAACTGGGAGAGGTGGGTCAGAATCAGAGCAGGTTAGAGTCTTAGCGCGATTAGCATTCGTTTGAAGCTCTCCTTTTTTGCTATTTTCTCTATTCGACTACACGAATTTATTGAATTTAATAATACTAGGGGATCGAGCCCATGCTCTCCGGGTTACAAAGTATAGGTTAATTTTTTGTTGTTGTTGTTGTTTGAAAGCTAATACATTTTTTACGTGTAATATATTTTTCAGATTGCCTGTTAACACCGAAAAGCTCATTTATCAGAAAAACACTATTTATGCAATCAAATAAAGTTATGAAATGTATCAAAGGCTTTCGTATTAACCTCGTGCCAGGAATTATTAGCCGAAGATTTGGCTACTTACGGCAGCTATTTTGATCCTGATCATTTCAGTGCTTTAAGCGCGTAGTTCAACTATATGTCTGTTAAATTTGTATTTTATTTATATTATTTTATTTATAGAGGAAGTTTTAATTTTTTATGGAATATTAGCCGGAAACAAATGCTGAACTCTTTAGATTGATTTAAGAAAAACGGATTAATCTTTAGTAAACGAGCTGCATGCGATAGAGGAAAATTTAAAAATAATTCATGCTTGAAAATTACTCTATAAAACTATAGACAATCAGTAAACTGAGGGACAGTTTTCAAATAAATCTTATTTGAAAGTACCTTTTTTTTCCTATTTGGCAGTATAAAAATTGAAATTATTCGATAAAATATGTGTTAAATTTTACTATTATTATTATTATTATTATTATATTTATTTATTTATTGATGAAGCTTTAATTTTGTTATCGAAAATTAGTCGGAGACAAGTCCTGAACAATTTTATTGTTTTATGTGCAAATTGTTTATTATTATTTCGTAATGGAGTCGGCACGCGATGGAAATAAACTAAAAAAAATCATAAAGGTATATATAAATATTATACAGACATAAACACAATAAATACAAAAAACCCAAGTGGAGTGAAGAATTAGTCAGAGCCAGGAATCGAACCAGGGACCACAGTATACAAGACTGCTGCTCTAACCACTGAGCTACTCCGGCCGATGCCTGAGTCTGCAATTTCTCAGTAATAAACCATGTTGGGGAAGCCACCAGCCATCTATACGACAGCCTTGGATGACCGGACAACGATGAATAGATTTTACTATTACATCGATCTATGATAAATATAATAAAACGCACATACTACAATATATATTAAAACACACATACACACATAAATAACGCCTGGTTTAACATGGTATAACATGGTTTATTAGTGAGAAATTGCAGATTCAGGCATCGGCCGGAGTAGCTCAGTGGTTAGAGCAGCAGTCTTGCTTACTGTGGTCCCGGGTTCGATTCCTGGCTCTGGCTAATTTTTCACTCCAGATGGGTTTATTGTATTTATTGTGTGTATGTCTGTTTAATATTTATATATACATTTAACTGTTGAATGCAGGCGTTATTTATGTGTGTATGTGTGTTTTAATATATATTGTAGTATGTGTGTTTTATTATTTAAAAAAAATCATGTTTGAAAATTATTTTAAAAACCATAATAAATCAATCAATTCAGATAGAGTTTTCAAACAAACTACATTTCAAAGTGCATTTTTTCCCCTATTTGACGGTGTAAAAATTTAAAATGTGCTATGTTTGGAAGTTTAAACAATTAATATGACAAGCAATGATTAAAGGTTTAATCTGTCCAAAAATACAAAATCAAACACGCAATGATCAGGAGAAAAGAAACACCGTCTGGCAATGGCAAACACACGAAACAGACTTCGCAGATATCAGCTTTTCTCCCTATTTTTTTCGTGTCTAGTACATACAAAAGAAGCCAACAATACTACGATCGCCCGAAAATGAAGTGGACGAGTCCTTTTCTATAGTGACCACGGAAAGAAACTTTTTTCTCGCGGTCTTTCTCGTTATGGGTAGACAGTACGTTCCTTTGAGTTTTGGTACCAATAATATTTTTAAGATTTTTCCTCTTTAATTTTCTGAGATTAAATAAGACAAAGAAATCTTTTATGAAATACTGGTGTCTAAGTTTAAGGGATCGTAGATACGTTTAAAAAAATTCGCCGCCGCCATTTTTGTATCAGCGCTCAGGCCTAGTATTCAGGGGCCGGTGACTAGGGCTGGGCGAGATCTAGAATTAAATATCATGATAAATCGGCATCTTTATAACATGATATTCCGATATATCGATTTAGGAAAATGCCCCCCCCCCCAGTGGGGGGTGAGTGGGGGGCGGAGCACCGGAAGTACATAAAATGATTAAGCGGTCACAAACCTTTCCAAAGATATCTCACATGACGGTTGTCAGCAAAATATTGGAAAGTGCCCTAACAGGGGGGCAAGGTGGTGGGCGGAGCACCGAAATTGCATAAAATAATTAAGCGGTCACCGGCCTTTGCAACGATATGTAACTGAGGGGTGACGGCAAAATTTAGAAAAAGGCCCTGCCGCGGCGGGGTGCTAGTGGGGAGGGACACCGAAGGTGCATAACATGAATAATAGGTCACAGGCCGTTCCAACGATATGTCACATGACGGGTTTCGGCAAAATTTCTGAAAGTGCCCCCTGGGGGGCAAAATGGTGGGCGGAGCACCGGAAGTGCATAAAATGATTAAGCGGTCACAGGCTTTTCCAACGATACGTCACATGACGGGTGTCAGTCAAAATTTAGGAAAGCGCCCCCCAGGGGGGGGGGCAAAAGTGGTGGGTGGAGCACCGGAAGGCCATAACATGATTAAGCGGTCACAGGCCTTTGCAACGATATGTCAGATGAGGGGTGACGCCAAAATTTAGAAAAAGGCCCTCCCGCGGGGGGAGAGTGGGGAGAGGGACACCGAAGGTGCATAACATGAATAAGCGGCCACAGGCCTTTCCAACGATATGTCACATGACGGATGTCGGCAAAATTTAGAAAAGTCCCCCCCCCCAGATGTGGAAGAGGGTGGATGGTCACCGGAGGTGCATAACATGAATATGTGGTATTTAATATCACGATTCATGCTGGAAGGAGTCGCACCGTTAATATCAAGAATACCGAAACCGAGTAATCGGTATTTTTGATACCATGGTTTTGACTTGAGAGAAGTCACTCCGTTAGTATCATAATAATCGGAACAGACGATTCAATATTTAATACCACGGTTTAGACTGGGGGAATCTAGAGAACTCAAAGCCGAAGAAGCGATGCTTAATGTTGCGGTTTAATGAAGAACCATGATAATCGCGGTTTACATCACGATTATGATATTCATGATATGCCGTTTTGTAGGGTTTTTTAATATCATTATCACGATTTGCCTTTTATATCGATTTTATCGGTTTTATCGATATATCGCCCAGCGCTAGCGGTGGCACGTGTCACGTAAACGTCACATAAAGCAGGCAACACAAAGAAAAAAGCATTCATTGGCTCGTGGATCATACTGCTGCCATAGAAATACTCAAGGCCAGAGTACATAAGTGTGACGTTATCACTAATCGACCGATTTCTCACTACGGTTGGAATTCACACCGGAAAATTTTTAATAGCAATTTTATTTTATTTTATTTGTGGCATATCTATTATCTTATAAAACAATAATAACTACTTAAACTTACTGGTTAGAATTCAGAATTCCTAAATAACAATTCAGCGAGATGAGGAATGCCATAGTGTTGTCGCATCTGGCTGACGTTTTACAGATTTTAATTGCCATTAAAAATTTTCCGTTGTGAATTCACACACTTGTGATAAGTCGGTCGATTAGTGATGACGTCATACTCGTGTCCTCTGGCCTTGAGTATTTCAATGGCAGCGATTATACTCATTTGGTATCGGTCAAAGTGACCGCTCTCCGTCTTTCAGATGCATTTATTGTTCATGTGCCTGGGAGCAGGACTGTCAATTTGGCCTCCAGTTTTAATCTGAAATTCCATAATCATACCGTAAATTTCGAAGGAAGAATTTTTACTGTATGTGATCACAAAATGTCTCTTATTAAATATACCATTCTTTATTTCTGTTACGAACTCGAAATTTATGCTTAGAAATGGAAGACAAACTGATAACCCTGCCTGGGCGACTGTTTTTAAAATTCAACAAGTTTTTAATGGCGACAGCTATTGAAAAAATTCCTGCAGGAGGGTTATGTAAGATATCAGGAGTTTTTTTTTTTTTTTTTTTTTTTTTTTACTGAGATTCTCGGTTTTAGTTCCAAAAAGCAGAAATAGATGCCATCTGCAATCAATAGGTGCTCAATGGAGGCCAGAACCGAAGGCATCCTGCATTGATGCGATGGAAGAAAGTTAAATATATGGAGTGGGTCCCTAAAAACAAGATTGTTGACGAATGAGACCCACTCGATATATTTAACTTCCTTCCTTCGTATTAATGCAGGCTGATTTCGGTTTTGGCATCATTTGAGCGCCTATCGCTTCCAGTGCCAAATATCGCTGCTATTTTAAACTAAAACAGGGAATCGTGGTAAAAAATGCCTGATATCTTACGTAACACTCCTACAAGAATTTTTTAGTGGCTGTCACCATTTGCAAGTTATTGAATTTTAAAAACAGTTGGTCCATTTTAGGACACCCATTATAGTAATATTTTAATATATATATATTTATTAATGATTTATTAATGTAATCCAAAACTAAGAAATTTGCTGTATATTAAATCTTAATTAAATATTTATATTATTATAATCTGTTAATAATTATATAATCTATTAATTCAACTTCTGTACACGGAAAATAAAAGTTAAAGAAAGTATTTTCCAGATAAGATATTAGATAATACAGATGTATTCCACGCGTATAAGTTTCAGCGAAGAAAAATTGAGGTTTGACCTTTAAAAAGTTTGGATTTAATTTTCTGTTATGAAAATAATACATTTGAGATGCCTTTTTTGTAAGAAAATGTGTAATTAGGTTTTGATGCTTTGAGGAGCAGAAAACTAATATAATTATTTCGCATAATTAGATTTCGTTCATTGATAAAATTTCCTTTTTTTCTCATGAATTGAGAACGTAATACATGATGGGAATACGATTTCTCAAAAACTAAATCTAATCACTTCATTTGTCTCTTACAAAACATAAAAATAATTGAGCTATTATTTATTCTGATAAATAATATTTTATTTTAGAATGCACAGATTATGTAATTTACCATATAATTTATAGTTGAATTAATATTTTTCTTATGGGTGAATATATGAATCCAGTGGTAGTACAAAAAATGTAATTAACAAGGCATAAAATGCAGTAATAAACTGAAAATAAAATAAATATTAGAAATAAATAAACTACTTCTTATATGAGCATGAAAATTATAAATAATAGATGAAGTTTTATTTACTTTAAATATTCAAGTGCAATTTCCAAATTACGAAACTTCGTTAACATTTTGTAAAAATTTCACATACAAACACTTTAAGTGAAAATATTTTACTTATAATATTTGAAGTAAATATTAACACGTTTGATCTAGGATATGGATAGTTTAACACCTTCAAGAGCGGTTTCGATCTGGGAGTTTTTAATTCGTAAACAATTGCTATTTTTCTTTCTCCTGTTGTAACTGTAAAATAAGTAGGGAGAACATTTATTTGACTTTGATGCTGGATTTTTTAAGTTACCAGTTTTTCTAATACCTGACTTTCGACATCACATTATATATTATTTATTATATTATATTTCAATATATTAAAAATTATTTGTCTTTTTTTACTGTGTATGTAAGTTTTCATTTATTGTTATTATTAAATTAAAAGAGCAAAATTTCCATGCTATATTTAGCCAAAAATGCATTAAAGTTAGCATTGTGTTTTTACTATTTTTTAAAACACCGCAGGTGATTAAAACTTTTTATTGGCGTATTCTTTTTCATTCTTCCTTAAAATATAAACATTACTTCATAAAAAAACGATACCTTGTTGAAAAATTACTCAAGGAATAACATTATTCATCGTAACTGTCTTTGAATAAAACATTGCTTATAAAGCAGTTATTATTTTATCATTTATAGTGTCATTGCAGTACTTGTAATTTTAAATTACAATCGTGCTTATTTTTAAGCTTATACTTTAATCAGATAAAGGAAGTATTAATATTTGATCACCCAAAAATAAAATGACATTATCAAAAATTTATGAATAATTTGTTCTCAAATCATAGTAATTAAGAAAGTTAAAAAAAATTCTAAAAATGCAGATTACGTTTACGGAAAGCTGTATTATCCCAGGATTTTTTTTTAGCTACATCGTTTTTTTATAAAATGACTGGGGGGCTCTGCCCCCTACGAGCTACGCTCGCCAACCCCCGTTCAGGCACACCAAAATCCAAAAAGCACGCTAATTGCACGCATCTGATCGGCTTTAAAAATATTGAATTAAAATTTAAAAAAAAAAACCAGTAGCGATCTCTCTGTAAACGGGTTTCCATTCGTTTTCCTTGGATTGGGGATTTTTAAGACCAAATCTGTTGCTGTGAAGAGATACAATGGCTGTTTTCGAATTTAATTAAACACATTAGTTGTTTGAAAATAAGCTAATGTAAAATGAATTAAGTAAACAGTGTCATTGTCTCCCGGTATTTTTTAGCAGCGCTATAAGATAGTTCTTTTAAATAATTCATTTTAAATGTATCGTTTCAAATCTGACGTAATTTACACCAAACTTTTATTTCTCTTATTAATATTCACGTGAAAATACCTTTGTTGTTAAAAAGAAATATTATTTGCGCTGTCTTCGAATTCACGATAATAGTTGAAAAGATTATCTCAAAATATCTCGCGCAAATATATTTTTCAATTTAAATTGTTTTACCATATTTTTTGGGCATTTTAAATATGACGTAAAATTCAAGTGTAAATATGGTTCTTATGACGTAATTTTCCTGCTTTTAACATGTAATCATTTAATTCTAATTTTAAAGTTTTTTTTTTCTGTTTGTAATAGTCACGTGTAAATAAATTTTTAATTTGAAGAAATATTTGATATGATAATTTGTTTCGCTGTTTATACAATTGGCAACAGTTTAAATTAATGACATTTTCTAAAATTTGTAAAAAACATCTCTCGAAATGCTGAAAATTTGAATTAAAAATAGAAATAAAACCTCAAAAAATGCGTCAAATAAGAAAAATAAATGCAATCTGCGCATTGGGAACTTATAACGTATAAAATGATCTAAAAATGATTAAATTCTCATGCATAGTTTTTGCTCAAATAAAACTTTTTTAATGGAACGACTTTGTCCAACATTAGCATTAAATATCTCTTAAAATAATTCTTCGATTTGAAAACTGTCTGCATCAGCGTGTTTATCAAACATTTTTCTATAATACCACCGATTTTCATATTTTTGTATGCAACAGTTTTCTTAATATTAACGATGAAAGGCCATGCTTAAGCATTCAAATTGGATGTGGTTCAACCCGGAATATCTACGCAGATGTTCATTGGTCCATTTCCAAATCAAAACTTTTTTTTATATATAGAAGGATTTTTAGTAAAATAACATACATTCGTCTGCAGTAAGATATTAAGTCCGATCAGTAATCATCCTCCAGCAATATGGAAGATTCCATAATTGATCTTCTGACTATTTTAGGGGAAATTATTTCAATTCGTAAAATGCTAAAATGGTTTTGTAACGCTAAAATTTACAACTAAAAAAAAAAAAAAAAAAAAAAGTAAAAATCACTTCACGTACCAATTCAAAGAAAAAAATTCTTTCCAAAATTCAGATGTTTCGATTAAAGTTGAATGGCTTAAAAATGAACCGCCACCTTGCAAGATGTTGGAAATAAATGTTAAAAATCTACAGAAAAAAGCCTCACTTAAGATAGAGACATTCTGAAATTACATATTCTACTTCAGTAAACATACAATTCTCTCGTCTTTAATCTTTTCAGGGGCAAGCAATTGTGTTTCTGTAATGTCCAATTCACAGCGGAAGCTTCAAAAATTTTATTGCAAAAATAGAAAAAGCAATTATACGTCTATTGTTCACCAAAGTTAGAAAAGTAAAATTTAACAATTTTTTTCTGATTCAAATCTTCATTAATCGTAGGTGGGATATAATATATCCCACCGACCCTCAAGGGGTTAACACTTTGCAGTCTGGTGACTCTTATACATATTTTATTCGGTTGACATCACTTTTTTAAAAGAAAATACCTGCAATTATACTATTTCGATAATGCTCAAATTTTATTTTTCTTTATTACTAATGCCAAAAGAAAACTTTGTAAAGAAAAATTTTCCCGAGTCAGACTCGGGCTCGTACCGCAGGGATATATTGATCTGATATATTTATCTGACAGATATATTGATGAAAATGGTGTCATGTATACAAGGATGGCACTGGCGACTATATTTGATTCTATCTGGCACCACTTTTTCAAAACAAAAATCTTTCATTTGCAATTTGACAACTTGTGCAAGAGAAATATACTAGGAAATTCCTATTTTTAAAAAATAGTGGTACAAATAGAATATAAAACTAGTTGTCAATGGCAGCCCTGCGTATAGTAAAGCGACTATGCATTCTTCAATGAGACTGTTTACAGAGCCCCCTAGCTTAAGATAAAATGTTACAGCACATATCTCGAAAACTGGAAAAGAGTCAGTATTGCATGGCTACCAATTTTCCACTAATCTTCCGTAATATCTGGATTTATTTGACTCAGGTTAACCACTTTCGAACCAGAAAATTTATTTCGTGAATCGTTATTTATTCAATTAAAGACTTCTACGTGGAACATATTTAATTTCATTTCTTAAAAAAATTCTGGTTCGAAACGTATTAAACCAGGGTCAAATTAACGCAGGTATTACGGAAGATTAGTTTGAGGTTGACACCTTTGTTATTGACATTATCTAAAATTACGCTTAAATGCAGTTATAAGGGGCAGTCAAATGGAAACCGAACAGATATTAAAAATTGAGTATGGGAAATTTTTCTTCAAAAATAATTGCAAGAACTGTTAAGACATTTATCCCACTGGTAGTCGAGACGATCAATTCCAGTCTTTTAGAAAGATTATAGTTGCTGAAGGATCCATAATCTCACGCACTCTTGCACAGTGTTGCCAGTGGGCTGCTTTTTTAAAAATTCAGATTTCTTGATTGGCACCGCTGAAATGGTAAAATTCCCCTTCTTTTCGCCATAATTAATGTGTTGGAACAGTTGATCTTCTTTTACGGGCTTCCTAGTTGCAGCCAATTTTACTCTCAGTGTGAGTATGATGTCTTGCAAAAATAAATGAGCCATTGGGGTAAAGATAAAATTTAGTTAAAAACTACTTAAAAAATTTAAAAACTTCGAAGAAAAATGAGAAAAAGTAAAAAAGTGTGAAAAATAGGGTATTTTCAAAAATACCGGATAAATATAAAAATTAAGAAAAATGAAAAAATAAGCCTACAGTTAATTAAAATAAAGGTATAATTATAATGTAGAGTTAAGAGAATAGATGTAGAATTAATATGTCATTACATAAGATTAAATAAGGCGAATTTTACTATTTCAAAAAAGTGGTGCCAATCAAGAAATCTGAACTAAAAAAAATAGCCCACTGGCAACACTGCTCTTGCACTTCCTCGTCCGAATGAAACTGACATCCACGAATGTCTTTCTTAAAGGGTTCAAAAATGTGAAAATCACATGGGGAATCACACCACCAATCTTTGCAACTACATCAGGAGTAATGTCACGATGTGCCTGTTCTGGTCGGGGATCATCTTGCAGTGATGTGCGTCTTTCCAGGAATTTCTTATGCAACTCGTGCACACTTGACAGTGACGTGCAGTGTTCGCCGTAGACAGCAGACATCTGACGATGAATTTCACGTGTTCAAGCACCCTCAGCCGCCAAAAACCGATCCACACCTCTCTGCTTCTCTTCTATGCTTGCTTTCATTTTCAATGCTAGACGAATACACTTTTCATTACGCTCACCTATGACCTGTAAGCTGTCATTATGCATTTCTAGCAACTCTCAAGATGGAAGTATCAATATGTTACAACAATTTTGCCAACTTTGGCGAGGAATGTTTTTTATGACGGGTATTCTGTTTTCATTTATCTGCCTCTCATATTATAAATCTAATAAAATTATACAGGAAAGATTCCTCAGGGATTTTATAATCACCTTACTACTAGCATTTTAATCAACTAAGTTTCGCATTGGTTAATCATAGAATAATTAAATAACAGTGAATTATGTCAGCCAGGTATCGTCCGGATAGCTTTACAGGTAAAGCATAGGCACGCCACGCCAAGTATCCAGGTTCGATTCAGTGTCGCCAGTGGGCTACTTTTTTAAAATTCAAATTTCTTGATTAGTTCCACTTTTTTGAAATGGTAAAATACTCTTTGTTTTCGACAAACTTAATATGTCATTAAATAAGGTGAATTTTACCATTTCAAAAAAGTGGTGCCAATCAAGAAATCTGAATTTAAAAAAAGTAGCCCACTGGAAACACTGAATTAACCCTTTGTGCTCGGCGTCTCTTACACAAATTTTATTCGATCGGCACCACTTTTTTAAAAGAAGTTTCGTTCAAGTACACAATTTCTGGACATTTTTCGCTCGGTTAGAATAAACTTGAACTGTGCTACTCTAACCTTGAATATAATCAAAGTATTCTTCACGATTAGATAAGGTGAAATTTAATATGCGAATCTTTTTGTAACAAAGTAACTGGAAGCAGTCTGACGAAACGCCACTGCAATCATACAAAAAAAAAATTCTTGAATATGTAAATAATGCTAATTATACAGATTAATAATAAATAAATCACAAAGCAATTTCAGTAAATTTAGCTGAAGTAATTAAAATCCGGCACAAACTTAAATGCCATAACCACATATATAAAAAAGTAAAACATGAGAATAAATCTATCCAACTTTGAGTATTAGAAAATACTGTCCAAACAAACTAATAGATGTTTGTACATATAAAAAAGATTGTACAAAGAAATTAATAGATGTTTATTTCTTCAATTTTGCTTTCTATCGTCTCTTGATAAATGATGTTAGACAAATGACCATTTTTTTATATATAACATAAGATAAACATTTGTTGTAACATATTTTTTCTGCTTAATTGTGTGTTATAAAGAACAAGCATTAATTCCAAGAAACATTAAAAGGATATAAAATAGGGTTTTGCAAGATGAATAAATGATATGAGAACTGCTCTAATCGCCTATTTTGTTAAAATATAAGAATTGTCTAAATACAAGAAAAAAGTAAGTAATATTTTAGTGCTGTAATGTTTTTATCTTCCTATAAATTCCAAAATATCATTTGGAATAATTTTCGTATATCTAATATGTAAAAATGAAAATTTGTCTGTCTGTAATTCTATACAAATCCACAATTTGGAAGCCATATATCTGAAATGTTAGGTACAGGTGTATTAAAACACAGCCGAGGCAACTAAAGTAATACAGAATCGGAATAACTTATAGTTAATTTTTAATTAATAAAAAAAACACAAATTTAAGAGCAATTTCCAATCAAATTTAAACATTTTTCGCTATAGCTGCTGCCAACAATTAAAAATCCGCAATAAAATTCTTACCATAATAATTACTTTTCTATTGCAAGATTTACACGTGAAAGGAAAAGAGATTTTTACTGTACCGGTTAATCCGCAACTCGGATAATCCGATTCCGGTTAATCGAATGTCTACTGTACAAGTAAAAATGCTTCTTAAAAAAAGTGGTGCAAACCGAATAAATTCATGTAATAGATGCCTGTGCCTGGGGAAATACTTCGACCGCAAAAGGTTAGTTTAAAAACACTAAAACAACATTAAGACATATTAAAATTAAAATAGAGGTTTCGTGCTATAAACTTAGCAGCTCATCAGTAAAAACGTCAAAACAATTTCAATAGAAGCTGTTACTAACCATTTGGAAAAATGGTTATTGTCCTCGGTCGGGGTAAGAAATCAAAAACATATCTGAAGCGTTTTATTAGTTGAATCCCGCATTTTATTCGTTTTCTGATTGGTCTATACAGTAATCTGTATTTTCCCTTTACTTTCAACAGAGACGGATACTTCTGTTGCCACTGTGACAAAAAAGTAATAAAAACTGCAAAAAAAATTAATAACTCGGAAACAAATTCAGATACAGCTTTCAAACAAATTGCATTTAAAAATACATTTTTTTCTCTACGACGGTTTAAAGTAATATTGTGGGATGTTTAGAAATTTAAGAATGAAATTTCATTTAAAATTGGTCCAGGAATATTAATGATTAATCCATGGCGTACGTAATGTATTACCAGCTCCGCAGAAGTTAAAAATTTTACAGTACCGAAAAAAAATTAATCTATGGCGTACGTAATGTATGATCAACTCCTTGCGATTTTTTATGTCTAAAATTTTAGTCTTTGAAAAAAACATTTTCCAAATGGTCGTTCTAATTTGTTAAATTGCATTTTTTTATTTTTTTTTAGAGTTAAAATTAAAGTTAAACATCGAGTAAATTGAATTTTAACTTTGAATGACTGTTTCTTTTACAATTGTTTATGATATTTATGTTTTTACTGATGAGGTGCTATGTTTATAACACGAAACTTCGATTTTAATTTTGATTTTCATGTATCTTAATTTTGTTTTAGTGTTTTTAAATTAAAGTCTGATTATTTATTTTTATAGTAATATTTAGGAAATAAGACGTAAATAGTTTGTGTACAGGGTGTCTACAAATTAGTTGGGCAAAAAGAATGATTTATTTAATGTAATTGACACGGAAAATATTAAAGTAGGGGCACATTTACAGGGATATTTTTCAATGAATTTTCTAATTTTTATGTTTCAACTTAGGAAATTTTAGACACTGTGGCAGTTAATAAAGCAGTTAATAAAGTCAAAATCTGTGTAGTCAGTTGTTGCCTTATTTGTGTTTTTACCGTAAAAAAAAATTTTTTTAGGTCCAAGTCCTTTGCGTAGACTTGCCCCATCGCAACAAGTGAGGCACGTTTACGCATATTATAAGTGATACCAAGGAATAAGTGAAATAAATATTTAGTCAAATTAGAATGCTTTATTTATAAGTTAAAAAGCTATTTAAAACAAAAGAGAATTAATTAAAGAACATTTTATAGGCTAAACTGAAAACATGGGGCGTATTTCTAATTGAAAACAGAAACTATTTAGTCATCTTCATCATCACTTTTACAGTTTTTAATTTAAAAAAAAAATAAAGTATTTCCTTTTGCATACTTGTCATGTGACCACCTTTTGCATCTAAGACATTGAACCCTGTCTTGACCTTTTTTGGATTGGTTGTATGATTTCAAACAATAAATATATACACAGTGTTCATCTTCGTCATCAGATTCATTCACTATTTTCTTTATTCCAGAGTGTACAAACTTTTTCCCTTTAGAAGTTTTTGGTTTCATACTTCTTCCTTTGCTGTCTTCTTTCTCTGCTTCCATAGAAACTAGTAAATGTTTACGTTATTTTTTCTTTTTGAACGTGCGTAAACGTGCCCCGATGTCAATGCATAAGCATGCCCCGCCGCTATGTTTGTATTTTTTTTAACGTGCAACGAAAATTAATAACATTTCTGTTCATACAAATACAGTTCTCAAAAAAGGATAAAATTCTGCTAATGTCCATAAATTTGCATAACTAAGTATTATTAGTTCACAATAGCTTTCAATAAGTTATACACAAAATTTACTCACCTTGACAGAAAACACATTATCCTTTCCTCATGCAAGACCGAATCTCGACTGACGCTCAAAAACCTGTGAGAATACCCACTAGCGAGCAGCACCAATCTGTCATGACTGGTGGCACGCCAGCTATAACTCGTTTCTGAAAAAGTGCACTGCGTAAACGTGCCCCGGTCTACCCTACATATTGTTGCAAGATAGAAAAATAGTTCAAGTTTACCATTATCATAAATGTTCGATGTGATTTCTTTTTGTGACTCTGCAAATGTCCCATAGGTAAATTATTTCTTGCCACAGATTTGTCAGCATGTTTCTATCGATCAAATTAATTGTAGTGCAGATTCTTGATTTTAGTTTAATAACGAATGCATTTCAGGCTTGTACAATTGATCCTTTACACAACCCTATACACCGAAGTCAAGCGGTGAATGATCTTTTGATCGTTGTGGCCATCGAATAACACCTCCGCTCGCTAAGTAATAGTGTCAGTTATGACACCTAACGCCATCTATAAATAAACTTCGGCAATATTACTACTAGTCTGACTTTCAACTAGTAAATTTCATTTAATATTTCGGAAGTTCTTAACTTACGAGATTGCCCAACTAATTTGTAGACATCCTGTATTTAAATTTGCTTTGTAAGTTTGACCTTTTTTAACGAAAAAAAGACAAACATAAAGAAATAAGATATCCAAAATAAAATAAAACAAGTTTTAAATTGCACGTCAAACGTGGCAAATGAGGTGCGTTCGTACTATAACAACAGTAAAACTTCCATTTAACGAAGTCTCATCATTACACTTAAAAACTTCGTTATGATGAAAATTCGTTAAATTGAAATCAACTGAAATTCGTGAAATTTGTATAATAAAATACATATGCATGAAATGAAAAATGCACATAGAATGGAAATATTGGGAAAATGCAGGCAGTATTATATAATTCAGGCAATATAATTCAAACAGTAATTTTTTTAATGCAATGTAGACACATTAGAAATTTTTTATTAGAATAATGTCTAAAAAATCACATAATAAAGAGAGGTAAACAAAAACTGAAGCGTAGCGCAACTTGTTTCTTTTTCTCAGTATTTCAAAGCCTTAACTTTTAAAATGCCTTTAATATTTCTTTGTTACAGGTTTCTCATAAAAAATACACTTTTCATAGAAAATTTTCCCGCTTTTTTAAGTATCCAAACAATTCATCTGTAACATTTTCGTGAAACTGGAATCCCCTTCTTCTTGTATCGAAGGCTTTTTAAATTTCTTCTTTTGAATGGAAGTGGTTAAATAAATAATTTCATTTTTATACAATCCGCTGAAATAAATTCTTACATGCGTCGCAACAACAACCTCCCCGTTTGATTGCTGTACACGCACAAAATTGAAATAAACTTCGTTATATAGAATATGTTTTTCGTAATATGGAGATTAATTTACATGTTAATTTTGTTCAAATTCAAGGTTCAGAAGAAAATTTCACTAAGTAAAAAACGTTTAACAGGGATTTCGTTAAAGGGGAGTTCGACTGTATTTTTATAAACATTTTTTGCACCGCATATTATACTGAATGTATATTTTAGTGCAGGTTGAAAGTGCAGATAAATTTCACTCTGTTCGAAAGGCTGTAACATCATTAAAAATGCACTTGAAATATTTTTTCCCATTGGCCGTAACGTAACGGAAAACTTTTGACTGTCCCTGTCATTAAATCATGCATCCGATTTTCATAAAATTTGGAATGACGCAACAAAATTTTGCAACAATTATATATTTAAAATTTCAGACCATTCGGTTGGGTAGTTTTTGCTATGTTATATGCGGACGGACAGACAGACGGATTGAACGACGACTATAAGTGCTATACGTATTTATATAATTACGATCGCCTAAAAAGGCACCTATAATTTTAAATATATCAATTTGATAACTTGATTTATTGTTTACGTACCTTTACTTTAACTCTTCGCAAATAATTGTATAGAATCTTGAAAATGGTAAAACAATATTTACAACTAAACTCCCTTGAGATAGAAAACATTTTAATAATGACTTTAAAATTGTTTCTGCTAAATATATTATGAGACACAAACAATTCCATTGCATCGTAGGAGATACTTTCCTAACAGTAAATGAATGGGAAGTAATAAAAATATATTGTTTTTGAGATTGAAACATTGAGTCTCTGTAAAGCAGTTAGTTGATCATTGTATTTTTTATCGGAACCATAGGAATAAAATTCTAAAAGAACTTTTGAAAATTACTGAAAACCATAACAATGAATTAAATGTGCCCTTAATTTTTTTCAGGTAGATATAGTAATTTATTATGTTATACAGATAACAATACGTTACACATCGACCAGTACATTAATTTTGAAGCATTATTTGAAATGAGAATATTGAAGCGACTTTAATAAGCGTATTCGCATAATATTTTAAAATAGAGATTTATTTTGATTAAAGTATTAAATGTTGAAACCAGTATAAGAATATTTATAATTATTTTTCTTAGGATAGAAAAAAAAGAGAGTGCTTATGTGTTAATCAGATAAGTAAATAAAATTCAATATTTTTTCAGGTTGGGATATTATAACAGGGTTCGTACGGGTCCTTGAATTTCATTAAAATGTACTTCAAACAATCATTTACCATAGATCAGAACATAATGTACCCAAGTTATTTTGAATAACCCTGTAAATGAACTGTATATGCTACAAATTTATTTTCAATAGAGGAAATACTAAAGTAAAGCTTTATACTTTACGTCAATTTCATGGTAAAGCAACTATATTAACGAGAGATAGAGCATAGCAAGTTAGACAGACAAATCAAAATTAAAACTATTGGGTTGTGTGGAAAGATCGTGCACATTCGTGCTCACGGGTAACTATTTTTATATTCCATCCGTACCACTATTTAAAAAAATACGTTTTATAGTATGTTTCTTTAACAGAAGACTGCTGGACAGTAGAGCAACATTGAGGGGTTACCTATCTGTGATCAGCTTAGCCCTTTCCGGCACAGTGTGCCCGGGTCGGGGTACCTAATTTTAATTCCAAACTTGCAAACGGCACCAAGAATATTTTAATAAAATTTCGCATTAACAATGAAAAAAAAAAACAAGTTTTTAATTTCTAAAAACGTTCTTATGTAAATTCCGGTGTCAGTCGATGATTTCATCATTTTACAACAAAATTTATTTGTGCCGGAAAGGGTTAACACCCAGTTTATAGATTTAATGTATTGCATATTAATGAGCCATTGGGAAAAAGTAAAGGAGTAGTTTTTAAAAACTACATAGTAATTCAAAGAAAAAATATTAAGGATAAAAACTAAAATTAAGTACTTATTTTTTAAGCCATGTTTAAGAACTTAAATCTGTAAACAGAGATAAAGATGTTAGAATTATATTTAAATATAGATATAACTGTAGTTTCAAAACAAGAAGTCATCAAAATATATGTAAAATATATTTATTTTCAAAAAGTGAAGCGAGATGAATTTAAAAATATCATGCGAGTTGACAAATAGAGTTTTGGGACAAACTTTGACAATCAGAAACAAACTCCGTGCATTCGTTTGAGACATTCTGACCCCCCCCCCCCCCGCCCTGCTATCCATACTCTCCGGACATCGCTACGCCCGATTACTCTTTGGTGCATTTTCACAAAAATTCTCTTCGCCAAAGAAAGTTGACTCTTTCTATGACAAAACATCTCAAGTATTTTGCCATCAAATCCCAAATATTTTGGAAAGAAGTCGCTGTGAGACTTCTGGACAGATGGACGAAGGTTGTAGAATAGAATGACACCTAGATAATTTAATAAAAGTATACTAAATTTTAAATCTTCTGCGTTCCAATTTTCCTTCAATACCGGCACGAACTTTCCGGACAACCCAAAGCATTAAAAAAGGTCATGATTACAAAGGTCATATTCAAATAAGTATAAGTAAAAACATCTTTTATCCTTTTCTCATAAATAGGTAAATTAACCCATCTATTATCTATATAAAATCCAAACGGAAATTTCGTTCCGAACGCCGAGATTTCGAGTTCTACCGCATGGATTTTTACGGAACTTATACCGTTAGATAGGTATCGTTCCAGGGAAGGTTTTAAGCTATAACACATCATTCTACCTAGATTAGTTATAGAATTATTACGGAAAATTCTATTATTTTGGACTTTGTTACTTCATATTTCCTTAAATATCTGGGCTCCTATTGGTCGTAGAGCTTAGATCTCGCGCCAAAAGTAGCTCCGAAGTAACCAAGCAAACTTTTCCCCGCGATTATTTTGCCGTCTTCCAATTTCCTCTAACTCTATTAGGGGCCCGCGTAGAGCCCCTTTAAAATATTTTTCGTAGTAATTTCAGCAATTATCTAAAATTATTGGTTAAGACCGCCACCCTCCCGATTCATGTATCTACGGAAAGGTTGCATGAAGGAGTTTCGTTCAGATACGCTTTCGTTAAGAATAGAGTGCGCTCCCTGGTGGTGGAATGTGGAACTAACATAACGCGATATTGTTAAAATTAGGAAATCTAACAATGCGATCTGTTTTAAACTTTGAGATAGTTCATAACACATAATCTATTATCTATTCTATTATATATATATATATATATAATCTATTATCTATTCTATTATATATATATATATATAATCTATTATCTATTCTATTATATATATATATATATAATCTATTATCTATTCTATTATCTATTATATATATAAAATCCAAACGGAAATTTCTTTCCGAACGCCTAGATTTCGAGTTCTACTGCATGGATTTTTACGGAACTTATACCGTTAGATAGGTATCGTTTCAGGGAAGGTTTTAAGCTATAACACATCATTCTACCTAGATAAGTTATAGAAGTATGACGGAAAGTTCTGTTATTTTGGACGATAAGGTTACCATTTTATTTCTTGGCGAAGTTTTTTGTTGTTGAAAAAATTGAAACGGCTATTACACCTAGAAAAATAAAAGACAAAAAAACTGTTACTAATTTTATTTAAAATCTTTAAAAAAGAAAAAAAAAAGAAATCCATTTTAATGAGTGATAATATTAAAAAAACGAATATATTTAATTTAAACATGAAAGAGAATGTTCATAATACTTAAAGAATTACTCAGTTGAAATATTGCAATTGAAATAAAATTTGGCGATTTATCTTTTGCACCAGGTTAAGGAAAATGCATCTGAAAATTGATAAAATGATATCAAGGAAGTTCCCCATAAGCGCATGCTCAGCATTATTTGAAAAAAATTATAGAATATTCTTCACATAAATATATATATATCCATAAAGAAATCGCCAGAACCTCTATTTAGCATTCCTAAAAAAATAATGAAAATTTCATTTTTTGCGATTTACCACTGGATGGCGACACGATAAAATTTTGAATAATACTGTGATAAATATTGTTTAAGAAAAACTTTTTCAGCTCTCGATACGAAGTTAGTTTAAGTAAGTTTAACTTAAATAAATACATATTTATAACTGCAGTTTTGTCATATACATTTATATATGTAACAATGAAATTTAACGATCGTATTTATGCCGTTTACAATGAAATTTAAATGGATTAATAGTGTTTCAAACTCAAATTAAGGTCCGATTCTGAGCATTGGTAATTTGACTTCGATATTGTTTGTGTCAGAGACAACAAGAGAGTTTTATTGCCATAGAAACAACAATTTAATATCGAAATGTTTAATGATAGCATTCTTAATTAAAATACCCTTAAAACGTATCCAGCCGGTGACACCGTATAAAATTAAATAGCTCAATACAAGTAACACGCAATTTGCATATATTATATAAGCTTACAGCAAAAATAGTAAACTAATCCACAGTTTAAGTTTAAATTCATTGAGCATTAGGCATTTAATTACTTATTTAACAAGGAATTTATAAATGCATTGCAATCTCTTGCATTTGGCGAGGAAACCTATTGGTTCGCCAAAGAGCGTCGAGCGTTCGTCTGTTCGCGCCAAATACTCGAAAAAATATTTTTTACAGATTTTCAACTGCGATTCGACCGCTTTTTATTTTTACCGATCTTTTTTACATACATGAGTCATTTTATTAGCATTTCCTTTTTCAAAATATTTTGTGTATGCGTTTTAAGGAGACCTTCCTTGTGAGTATTAATTATTATTATTATTATTATTATTATTATTATTATTATTATTATTATTATGTATCTCTTACAGAAAAAACTAGCAGATGTAATTATAAAAATAATGATATTACATAAATATCAGTTAATATTTTAAAAGTGGAGACAAATATTTAAATTTTGATGCAAACGTTTGCCCTCCCCCCACACACACATATTCTAAATAATTTAATTTCAGATATTT
The DNA here is from genome assembly GCA_963932465.1 of Maratus speciosus. Taxonomy (NCBI): domain Eukaryota; kingdom Metazoa; phylum Arthropoda; class Arachnida; order Araneae; family Salticidae; genus Maratus; species Maratus speciosus. Next base: position 318,877,044 of record OZ010797.1, read on the forward strand.
AAAATATTTTTCGCGTACTTTACTACGGATAGATGCTATTTTGTTTTTCCCCAAACTTACGACTTTTATAACCTCGAACTCAGATCAACAAATATTGTACACACTCTCTCTCTTTTTTTTTTTTTCTTTAACATATATCGCCAATTTTTCTTTTAGGAAAGTCTACTGTTTCAAATGTTAAGTACTAAAGATTATTCTTAAGAAAACTTATGCAATTTTGCGTTATTAATACCACAAAAGAAACTATTTTGCAATAAAAATTGCTTACTGAAATACATTTTTGATTGTCTTTTTAATTCGTCATCCCATTTTCAGTTTTTTTTTTTTTAAGGTTTTTGATATTGGATTAATCTTCCGTAATCAGGTTACCAGCTAATTAGTGTATTTACTGAACTATTTAGATGTTTCTTTTATATTTGAAAGAGTCAGATCAGTGATCAGACAGTGACTGTCAGACAGTGATTGCGATTGTAGAAGATTACATGAAATTTGTACTTAGCTATTAGTAAATTTATGTTTTTTCATTATGCAGCAAACGGAGAACAGAAGATTTAGTATTATATATATTTTTATTTGCAGTTATTTTACTGTCACTAAAAAATAAATACTTGGGGAAAAAATTTGAAATTCCAATGGTGGCTGGTGGAACAATATTTATTGATTTATCATTTTAGCCTAGATAAGAAAAAAAGTACCTGAAATGAAGATAAAATTGAAAATAGAAATAATTATAATGTAAGTTCTTCTGACGCACAATCCTATCGCTAAACTGAGGAAAAAATTAACGATTTTAGGTTTATTTAGGCAGCAGACTGAAGAATAATGTAATTTTGAAAATAAAAAGTGTATTTATTTCTCCGTGTTATTGCACTCTTTAGAGAAATGAAAAAATGTCTTCGGTGCATCAAAAAGATTATATCGTTATATTATAGCGTGTTAGGTTATTAAGTTTTGTATAACTGACTTTATTTGTCATTTACAAAGAGTATTTTTGGCGAAAGATCTATAATTCAGCCAACAGCAATTTGACTTTATTTAATGGGATGTAGTCTGGAGCATAATTACGTATGTTTTACGTGTGTTAACTCTGGTAAATTTGTAACCATATAGTTTGCAAACACTTCTAATGTTTGCCGTAAAACTTAGCTGTGCACCCGATTATGGACGATTGGGAAGATTTTGATTGGATGAAAACAAGAGGTTTATTTTTCTATCATAATGAGTTATCGAGTTTTTTTTCAGGTTAACAGTTACATAATTGCAAGTGGTATATATATAAAAAGGAAATGGTAATGAAAATGACATTATTTTAATTTTATTCAAACACTTCATTTTTAAAAATCCACTTTTATGTGATTCACATTTCTTTTAATGAAAGTTAAGGACTTTTTGTGTGCAAACAGTTTATTACATTTATTTTTACCATATTTATTCTGCTGTAATCCGAAGATAGAAAACTGCAGTAGACCTACTAGAAGACGTGTATTACAAAATATAATGCAACGTAGAGAGAAATTGTATTTAAGCTACCAGAACCACACATAGCACCAAGCTGAGAAGCCCGGAGTTCAAGAACTATCAAACGAAAGTGAATAATCCGAACATAAGTAATGATCAGTGGTCACTCTCTGCAATCATTGTAATTATCTCTCCTTTTAGTAGTGTGGTGACTAGAGAACATTTTAACATTTCTGATTGTCACAACGGCCGTATTTTCTTCCCAACCTCTACTTTAAATATATACTGTAAAAAGAATTTCTTCTGAATAGTCTGAATTTTGCCTAACCCATAAGATATTATAATAGCTAAATAGCGTTCGCATAGTATTCAGCAAATGCCTAAAGATTTTTCCGATGAAGGTCCATATTAATTTAAAATACAAGGTCGAATTCATAATTTTGTTTGATCAATGATCATTTGGAAAATGGACCAGCGAAGCGGGTGTAGCCTGCTAGTTTCAGTATAAAATACATTAAGAACGTAATTTAAATTTTAAAATCCGTGCTTTAATTACAGCCTAAAACTCCAAATACACTAAAAAGGAATGCTGTGATTTCAGTCTGAGGTCTTTATAAAGCCGATTAGAAAAGATCAAAAGGTTCATTAATTTAAAAACTCATTCGTTATTCTTAAGAATGTGTTAACTTAAAAGCTATATATTTAACTAAAGTAACATTGTAGATTGCTTGGGATTTCTGTCGTTAAAGATAATAAATTTTATATTTCAATTTAATTAAAGGTTAAATGTTGCGAATTTCCTTAGGCATCATGTATGCAAAATTAGATATTACTATAGAAGCTCTTTTATCCGAAACTCTTTTAACTGAAACTCTCGGTTAACCAAAACCCAATTTTAAAGATTTTTTTTTTTTTTTTTTTTTTTTACCATCACATTCCAAAGTGTGCAAAGTTCATTTTGAAAGCTTTATTTTCAACTATCATATTCCTTCTGTGCAAGCGATCCTTTCCGAATTACAAGTACATATAAATATTTTTGATCCCCTTTATAAGAGTTTCTTTGAATTTAACTTGAACTCCCGTAAGAAGCGGAGTTAAACGAAGAAAAGGAACAAATTAGCAATTCTGAAGCTTTTGAATGTTTTGCAAAAGGTTTGGCATAGCTGGAGCAGCAGAAAGACTGCGATACTGGAGAACTAATAATATTTAAAAACTCCGTGATAAAGCTTCAAAGCAAAGGCAATCTAAACTGCGACAAACTAAACACTGTGTCAAAACCTTGTGATATATGTAAAAGGTACTTTATTTCAAAATTAAAATTCAAGTAATTTATTCTTGTTTCTATTTTGCTATTATTTTATTTTTATTAAGCACTTGTTACCATAATAAGAAATATTGCATATATTTCTCCTTAATCTTAAAATTGAAGCATTCTTGATTATCCGAAATATGGCCGGTCTCAATTAGTTCGGATAATCGAGGTTCTACCGCAGTTATTAAAATAACAACATAATTAAGTAAAGGTAGCATTAGTATAAGGCACATGAATATAAATTTTACCCAACATTAACAAAGGAAGTAACATAATCGCAACTTTCTGAAAATTATTTACATCAGCGTGAAGCAGAAAAACGCTACAGAAAAGCAGATAAACACTAAAGAAAAACATGAACGAAAAATCATGCGTACAGCATAGCTTACGAAACACTTTCCCGAAACATTCAAAATACTATAACAAAACTTCACAGGTTACTGAGGTGAAAGATGATGTGTAAATGAACAATTTGTAAAACGCATACTGCATTTGAAAATCCCTATTTCTGCTATTACCATGAAAAGTCGGGAAAATATAGGATTTATTTGTGCAATCCTGTATATATTATATAGATATGTATGTATACGAGGTACGGTCAAAAAATTCCCGGAATAGGTCAATTACAAATTATAAAAAAGAAAAACAATTCTTTTACCTTATTGGCCTTCAAAATACTTTCCGCCTGCATCCACACACTTCTTCCACCGTTCGTATGACTGTTCAAAACACTCCTTCAATCCATTTTTTTAGACGTCCTTCAGAAACTGCGTCGCATTTTCCATCTCCTCGCATCTGAATCCGTAAAACGGTGTCCCTTCAATTTCATTTTCAGCCGTGGGCACAGGTAAGAATCCGCTGGTGGTAGGTCGGAGAATAAGGAGAATGTTCCAGAGTGGTAACACTGTGTCTGGCAAGGTAGTTTTTTACAATCAGAACGTGATGGGATTGAGCATTGTCGTGCATAAAAAACAATCATTTGTTGCCCATTTTTCAGGTCCTTTTCGTCTGATTGAATCTTGCAGTCGTTTAAAGATCTTCAGGTAAAATTCTTTATTGACAGTCAGTTTGGCCTTTAGGAATAAATTCCTAGTGAATAATGCCACTGTACACGCTCTACGCCCACGATCACGCTCAACATTTTAACCATTTATCTACTGACGGTACTTATAAGTACCATTAAAGTAACTTGTTATAAAATCCATTTAATACATCGATTAATTTTTATACAATTTAGAATGAGTTATAGATATTTTACTTTATCTTGTTCCAAAAGCAGTATTGGTTACAGAAAACAAAAATATTTTAAAAAGAATTATTTCTTTTGCCTTTGCATCTTTTGAGCTTTCTTGGCGTTGGGGGGAGAGTGGGGGGGGTGGTGATTTTTCAATTCGGAAATATTTTTATATTTCTAATGTAAGAACATTATACTTGTACATTTCATAATTTTACAAAATACTAAGAAAAATATTTAAAATAAAAGATATCAGTAGGGTTATAGTATATATAGCACAAACTTACTATAAATTCAAATTTAATCAATCCTTCTAAATCCTTCTAAAATTTATAAAACTAGCTGACCCGTCCGGCGTTGCCCGGGCAGAAACTGTGTCGGACTGTCATTGAAAAATATAACGCTGGAGTGGACTTCATAAACAAACAATGAATAATATTTATTTGGCACAGTTGTCATATACACACCACGTCAATATAACTATAGATCCACAGTTATTCTCCGGAACGTTTAAATTAGTAATTTGGATTTCAGAAGCTACGCGTTCTCCCATGCGACGGTTATTAAGCCTATTTTGCCGATCGCTTATGCTGTGTGTTTGACGCCATTGTGGCGCCTAACGATATTGTGACGTTCCGTAACTGCAGCGAAAGAGAGAGCGTAAATAACTAAACACGAAACGTAAATAAACCGGATTTACCTCCGCCTAAATCCTGCCAAATTACTTTACACAGTAACCAATGAGATGCGTTTCTCGGGCGTTGCCATTAAACAATAACAAATAATCGCGATTTCTGTGCCACGTACGTTAGTGTAATATATATATAGATGATTTTGTAAATATTCCAATTTAGTTTAAACAATTCACGAAAAAGTCTTTAGAAGATAAAATTTTCATGAATTCATAATTCAGTAGATAAAGGGTTAATCTGGAGGAATGAAGAGGAGGGGCCAGTCCATCGATGTTTGTGCTACTTTCACAAAAACGCTTACGCCACTCGTACACAGCTGTTTTTTTCATGGCATCATTTCCGTATGGTTTCTTCAGCATCTCGAGCGTCTCATGAAGGGGATTTCTCGAGCAAAATGCAAAATTTGATGTTTGCACGCTGTTCTCAAGACGACATTTCAAGCCCCGACTAATGAAAAATTCGCTTTGTCAGAAATGATCAGCAGCTAACGACGACAATGCAGGAAATGAATTCCCGATGCATGTTTATGTTTCTTTATTAATGCTGCCAACCTCCAAAAGAGATATTTCCCCTCCAACGAACACCTGTGTAAATGTAGGCAAACATTCCGGGAATTTTTTGACTGTACTTCGTACTACAAAGTATGCTAAAAGTTACTTCAGTTAAACGCGTAGCGCAGTTGAAATTTTCCATTCAGCAATTTCCGCAAAACGGATGTTCTTGATAACTTTTGCGCATTCCTGAATATGATGTATAGAATTTATACACACCAAGTAACTATTTAAAAAAAAATAATTAAATTTAAAAAGGCATTCTATAACTGAAAACACAATTCCAGCAATTATTGTTCATTTGCTTTAATTGTTCAATTAATGTTCATTTTCTTCTGTAGCCAAAATTTTTTGTGTGTCCCTGTAAATGACGATAAATTCAAATTGTTTCTAAATTAAATAACCTTTTTTGAACGATTTCCAACATGGTTCAAAGTGTTTTTTACAGTAAACTCACGACTATCCGGCCTAATATGGCGGAAGGGTAGGCCGGATAACAAAAAAGCCGGATAGGCCGGAGTTCTATAAATATTTACTCACTTCCTGCACCCGTCATTATATTAAAAACACGTGTTACGCATTTTAAGATAAAGTTTATATATACAGTACATGCAGTTTCAAAATAAGCAAAATATTAATGTAAAACGTAAGCCCAATTTGAAAAAAAAAATGAGTAAATCTCATTTGACTATTTATTAATAAATTATTGCACAAACATGAAAAGTTATGCATAAGATAACAAAGACAAAACTTAGTTTTTAGTTTTTGAGAAAGTAGTTGATAGATGATTGCTTCTCCCTGTTAGCCCTCTTCCGCGATGCAATGTCCCTCCATTTCACAAGCAGATAATATCAGCTAATGTCGCTTCCTCCTTATGACTCGTAGTTTTTCCTCCATAGTCACTACAACCTTTTTTCGTTTATCACCCATTTGTCTTATCCTTAATAAAAAAAAACACGGAGCTCTCCAAAAGATAATACGAAAGTGACCATCAAAAGCGGAAAATATCGTCTGCACTTGTTAATAACTGATGAAACAGGTTAACAAGCCTTATCCCCCTCTCCTCCCTTTTTATCTGTCTCTGCTATTGTATTCTGCCATCCCTTCTTGCTTTTTCTTGTCGTGAGTTAGAACTTTCTTACGGACGGGAACCTGCCAGTCTCGGCCACTTGCAACATTCCTCATTTTTTTACTAGGCCGGATAGTACGGAGGGCCGGATAGTCGGGAGTTTACTGTAATTTGATTTGTCCGGCTGTCTGGTCGCCTGTCCCAACTTATATTCGCATAAATATACTCTGATTAACATGTAAATTTTATCTATACTAATATTATAAAGAAGTAAAAATTGTGTGTTTGTTAGAGGTAATCTCTGGAGCTACCGAACTGATTTCAAAAGTAATGGTATCAAAATGGTGGTGTTAGTCCAACTTAGAACATAGGCTATATTTTATGTCGGTGCCACTATCCCGAAGGGGCTGCAGGAGCAAAAAACGTTCTAAAAATGTGATTTTTGCGTTACTGAAGGGCCTAGAAATATGAAATTTGGAATATTACTTACTTATCAGATATAAAGGATTTCTAAGAACAGTTCTTAGACAATTCGAAATTTAAAAGAGGTGAAAATACTCAAAAAGCATTCTAAAAAACGTTCTAAATGGTGGTTTCTACACAATTTCAGGAAATACCAACCCGATTTAAAAAATAATGGTGTCAAAATGATGGTGACAGACCTTGCTCTAACATAGGCTATGTTTTATGTCGGTGCCACTACCCCAACGGGTATGCAGGAGCAAAAAACCTTCTAAAAATGCGATTTATGCGTTACTGGAGGGCCTAGAAATATGAAATTTGGAATATTAGTAACTTATAAGATATAAATAATGTCTGAGAACATTTTCTAATCAATTCGAAATTTAAAAGGGGTGAAGATGCACAAAAAGCGTTCTAAAAAACGTTCTAAATGGTGGTTTCAGCACATTTTCAGGAAATACAAAACCGATTTAAAAAATAATGGTGTCAAAATGATGGTGAAAGACCTTGCTCTAACATAGGCTCTGTTTTATGTTTCTATCACTACCACCTGGGTGTACAGGAGAAAAAAGTTCTAAATTGCGGTTTTTTGTTATGGAAGGACCTAGAATCATGAAATTTGAAATGGTAGTTACTTATAAGATATCAGTGATCTCTAAGGACATTTCCTAAAACAAAATCGGGGTGAAAATGCGCAAAAAGCGTTGTAAAAAACGTTCTAAATTGCGATTTCTATGCAATCTCCGGAAGTACAAAACCGATTTCAAATATAATGGTGTAAAAATGATGGTGACAGCTCTTGCTCCAAGATAGGCTATATTTTGTCTGTTTCCATCACCCCAGAGGAGAAGCAGGAGCAAAAAACGTTCTAAAAATGCGATTTTTGAATTATGGAAGGACCTAGACTCATGAAATTTTGCATGGTATATATTTATTAGATATAAATTATCTCTAAGAACATTTCTTTAAGAAATTGAAATTTAAAAGGTGTGAAATTGCGCGAAAAGCGTTCTAAAAACATTCTAAATGCCGATTTTTGAGCAATCTCAGGAAGAATCAAATTGATTTCAAAAGTAATGGTAGAAAATTGATGCTGACAGCCTCTGCTCTAACATAGACGCTGTTTCATGTCGGTGACTCTATCACCTAGAGGTTGCAGGAGCAAAAAACGTTCTAAATTTCGATTTTTGTTATTGGTAGTGGTTAACAACTTGAAATTAGACAGGGTACATATTTATTAGCTGTAAATGATCTTCAAGAACATTTTCGAAAAAATTGGAAATTTGAAAGGGGTGAAAATGCGCGAAAAGCGTTCTAAAAACGTTCTAAATTGCGATTTCTACACAATCTCAGGAAATTCCAAACCTATTTCAAAAGTAATGGTTGTAAATTGATGATGATAATTCCTGCTCCAACATAGTGTATAATTTACGTTGCTGTCACTACCATCTGGGGTGTTGCAAAAGCAAAACATGTTATAATTTGCGTTTTTTGCACAACTGAGGGATCTCACATTTTTAAATGTGGCATGGTATTTACACTACAAGATGCAACTGCTTTCTAAGAACAGTCGAAAGAAAATTCCAAATTAAAAAAGATGAAGTGAGCGAAAAGTGTTCTAAAAACTTTCTAAATTACAATTTTTATACCATCTTATCAAATATCAAACTGATTTAAAAAACAATGGTGACAAATTGTTGGTGATAGAACCTGCTCAAACGTAAGCTATATTTTATGTCTGTTCCACTACCACCAGAGGATTGCAGGAGCAAAAAACTTTCTAAATTGCCATTACTGGGATACTGAAGAGGCTAGAAACATAAAATGTAGCATGGTAGTTATTTATAAAATATAAATGCCCTCGAAGGACAGTCGAAAATAAATTCGAATTAAAAAGGGGTGAAGCAAAGTGGAGGCGCAAAAAGCGTTCTAAAAAGTCCTAAATTACAATTTCTAAGCAATTTCAGGGAATATAAACCGATTATAAAAATAATAGTTGCGAATCAATGGTAACAGTCTCTGATTCTATACAGGCTATAATTTATGCCGATGATTCTACCACCTGGGGTCACAGAAACAGCAAACGTTCTAAAAAAAGCCTTTAAAGACTTTCTAAATTACGTTTCTGTAGAATATTAGGAAATAACAAACCGATTTCAAAATTAATGTTGGGAAATTAATGGTGACCGTTCCTATTTCAACATAGCCCTTTATGTTGAGAGAGGTTGTAGAACTTGGAATTTGACATGATGGTTAATTTTAAGATGTAAGAAGATGGTTTCTAAAAAATTCAAAACTTCAAATGAATACTGAAATGAGCGTATTAATTTAGCATAAAAGTTTCAAAATATTTTTTAAATTATCATTTAGTTAGTTTTTTTTTACTATTAATTTAAATCTCATTTCTGCCTAATGCAGTATAATAATGAAGTTTAGTCAAACTGTTTTAAATAGTAATTTTTGAATTATTCCTAATAGTATAATTTCTTCTAAAAAATTATACATATAAGTATCACTTAGCATATTTCAACTATTACGCGAGCAAAGCCTTGACGTTTGCTAGTATATTAATAAAGTTCATTAGAGAATGTTTGTGATTGAAGATGAATTGTGTAGCATTTGTTGTTTATTTACACGAACACACACAAAAAAATCCGTTACATTACGGTCTGTAGAAAAAATCAATTGACGTGCATTTTATTTAAATTGCCTATTTATATAACCCATTCCATTGCATGTAAAAAAATTAATTTTTCAATAATATCCTGTTAGTATTTTACAGTGTTTCATAATATTTGGCAGATGTATGATTCTTTTGTTCTTGCTATTTCTAAGGTCGGTATATATAGTGCTAGCACTTTATTAATTAAATACCACTATTTTAGAAAATAAATTTTAAAGTATATTTCTGCTGGTATGTTGCAAAAAGGTTTTTTGTTTCGAGAAAGTGGTGATAATAAAATATAAAAATTGACGCCAATGGTATCCCTGCCGTTTAGAAGGCAACTCACTGTATCGCCAGAATCCTTCTGCATTTTCGCGATATTTGACTGAAGTTAAACACACGGACCAATTCGAGGCTAACGAAAAAAACCGCGGTGCATTTCACGTATCTTTTTTACAGACCGCTGGAGTCACGTGATTCTCGAATGCACCAATGCAGGTGTACGAAAAGAGCATAACGTCACTCTAGCGGTCTGTAAAAAAAGACACGTGGGATGCACCGCGGTAGCCGGTCTTTTTCGTTAGATTCGACCAATTCCGCCATATCGTCGGTACCATGTCAAACCGTCCAATATGATAATAGCGTTGCCAGTGGGCTACTTTTTTTTTTAAATTCAGATTTCTTGATTAGCACCATTTCTAGGTAGATTTCGAAAGAAATACTACCTATTGCAGTCGTTACCATGGTGCGACTTTTGAAAAATTCCTTCATAACTTTTCATTATAGGATCCCAGGAATCCAAAACCACCCCCACCTAAAAAGTTTATATATATATGTATGTATGTATGTATGTACTAAATTTTGTCCGCACGATAAAAGTCGCAATTATGCTCGGTTCGTCTTCAAACTCGCCAACAACTTTGAGATGACTAATATCTCGGCGGGGATTGAAAATGGGCAAAATCGGCCCAAGGGAATGGAACTGGGGAGGGTTCAAAATTTTGAATACCGTCTTAACATGATTCTCATAAAACCAGCTCTTACACAACAATGACAGGAAAAAAATTAATATTTTTCGTTATAGCAGTTGCCAACAATTAAAAAAAGCAATAAAATTAATTCTCACCACAGCAATTGCTTTTCTATTGCAGGATTTTCATGTGAAAAAATAAATTAAATAAACAGTTTGACGAATTCAAAACAAATTGAATATTACGTCATAAGTTTTTTGGAGCAAGATTTCCGCATGAAAACTCAAAATGAAATAAATAGTTTGATGAATTAAAAACAAAACAAAACAAAAAAATATTGCGTCATATTGGAAATAAAATGGACCTCAGCAGGTGAATATGTAACGTCATGTCAGTTTGAAGAAACGTATTAAAAGATGATAAAAACCCGACTATGGAAATATTAACTTATTTTAACACTTTGAGGTTCCCTGAATTTGCTTTAGCTATTTTTTAAACCTATTCCATATACATCGTGTGTGTATTCGTGTATATTAGAATTTTCACAAAATATTTAGCTCCCTAGAGCTCATTCTTAGTGAAGGAACTGGGTTTATCTCTAATCTTAATTTAAGTTTTGTTGGTGAATTTAGTACTTAACTTCGAAATCTACCTTCGCCTGTAGGCCCGAGCCGGCAGGATTTTTTTTAAATTGTAAAATTCACCTTATTTAATGGCATATTAATTAACCCCCTGGCCGGCGAGCAAAAGGGCAAAATAGTAAAGTTTTTTTTTCTGTATTTTTTTAAATGTTAAAAAAGGATGTTTTTTACAACATGATATAAAAACTTTTATTACCTATAGGCATATAGACCTTGAGATTATTAGCCATAAGTTACTTTTTTAAAACTGAATTATATCTGTAGAATTATATTAATTTAAATAATGCTTCTATTGCAGTGAAACCTACAACTTAGTGAACGGATATATCAGTTCGCGGCGGTGAGAAGGTTAAGGCCAAAACAAGGGGAATTCTACCATTTCAGAAAAGTGGTGCCAATCAAGAAATCTGAATTTAAAGAAAAAGTAGCCTACTGGCATCACGATTTTCATATCGGATAGTTTCACATGGTACCGTCAACGTAAGCGGCATTGGCCAACGCCCCCTAGATATTTGAGAAAGCCTTGACACGCGTCCCGAAAACATCACACAAAGGAGACAAAACAAAGAAAAAAAAGTCGAGCCAATTAACGACTTATTTCTCTTTTTTTTGCCTCCTTTGTTTGACGTTTTCGTGTTTCGTGCCAAGGCTTTCTGTAATATTTAGGGGGTGTTGCATTGACACCGCACCCTTAACCAAATTTTTTTCTCTTGGAACCACTTTTTTTTTAGAAACAATTTTACTTGTACTTTAATAACATGTGCAAGAGAAATTTAATAAAAAAATTACTTTTAAAATATAGTGGTGCAAATAGAATTACCTGACTACCAAATTATGAAAAAAAAACGAAAAAAACAAACAAACATGGAATCTTCCACGCATGCGCAGTTAAAAAATATTTCATACAAATGCATATATCACATCAATATTCAATATATTCTTGTTTGAATTACTGTATACTGTTTCTACTGTTCTTTGTCAGGTTTTCGGAGAGTTGTGCATAATTTGGCTGAAAACTCTGCATTAAACCAAAAACTTAAAAAATTTCCCAAAAGTGTTAAGATCTTTATGATTATTTTCTTTATTTTTGGACATGAGTGTATATACGACCGGTTTATACTTTATAGACATGAATGGAAGAGCGTATTATGTAACAAAAGTTAAATATTTATAAAATTGAAGTGAAAGCAATTTATTACATTTTATTTTCTTTATTTTCTTCTTTCTAACAAGTATTCAAAAATCACATAGGTAATAAACTGTTTCAGGAAAAAAATATATAAAATATAAATAATTTTTAAATTTAAATAATATAAAATTTATAATTTACTGAATGAAAAAATGATAAAATTATTATTTAATTTAATAAAAAAAATTAATTAAAATCAATAACAGTTAATTTATTTCAATTAATTACATTAAAATATATATATATATTATTTTAATTTAATTTGATGAATTTCACTCAATTTGTTTATAAATTGTGTATTTATAAAAAATGAATAAAATTCTTTTTCACTTATTTAAATTTTATTATTTATTTATTATTTTTTTAATTATTAAAATTATTAAATTATTCATTATTATTTCTTCTTATTATCATTATTAAATTTAAAAAAAATATTTTTATTTAGATCATTAAATTTTATATTATTAAATATTAAAAAATAATGTTTCACAACTTCAAGAACTATGAAAATCTTAATATTTTAGCCTAATCATATGATAGATAACCTTCATAAGACTTTCAAACATAAATGAAAAAAAAAAAATTGCTAAAATGTTACAAAATAGCTTCATCCAATTGTGATTACTCTTACTTCCATAATTTCAAAACTCATTCCTTATTTCCAAATAAGTGAAACTCATTATCTCAAAAGCATTATGTTCCCTAAAGTAACATTGTTGATTGCTCGTTTCTGTCTGTAATTACAAAATATCAAATCTTATTCTTCAAATTTTTATACTATAATATTTCTAAAATGAATTTGTTTTAAAATATTCTGAAATATGTATTACTTTTAAAATATGTTTGAAAAGCACATTTATTTGTTAATGTATGTTGTTTCAAGCACAGCATTATATTGCATTAAAATGGTTAAATGTTTGAAGCTTTTATCGTAATTAAAGATTTCAACGTAAAATAGACGGTTCATTTCACACTTTTTATTTGTAAGAATGGTAATAAAGCGCTATGTATTTATTAATTTGATTTGTCATTCCTACCAAGTAGAATTCATCAGCGAAAGTGCATTATTTCACTAAGTAGCGCTTTTTATTGTTTGTTACATCTAGAAACAGGGGCGACCAACTGTGACGCGTGGAACACCACAAAAAATTTTATAGTAATAATTGCCTTATCTAATCATTGAATCTCTGTGATTCAAGATGTCGGCTATTTCTTTAAGAAATTAGTGGTATCAGGCGTGCCACAGTTGCCCCCCCCCCCCCTGATCTAGAATTAGAAAATTAATAAATCTTATCTTTCAATTTTAATTATATGTTGCTGTGTTGCCAGACTGGGGACTTTTTTGTCCCCCGACTGTTGATAGTCACCGCTTTTTTTAAATAGAAATATTCGGCCTATTTAAATATAGATTAAAAATTCTGAAAAATAAGGCGAATTATACTATTTTTAAAAAGTGGTGGCAGTCAAATTATCAGAATTAAGAAAGTACCCAATCTGGCAACACTGGGTTTAATGCTACAATTTTTCTACAATCCTAATTTGTAATATTTCGAATGGCGGTCAGATGTACTTTTTTCCCATAAGGAATTGTACACATATAACGTTATCACTTTAGTCATGAGGAGGGAGGAGAAAGTGTCTGGCAATTGATATCGTAAGATATCAAGGAGAACGTTGTCGTTTGGTATCGTTATCATTTTTGATCCAACTAAATTTTTCTTTTTTTGTAATTTTTTTTTTCTTAACATCAATATGATGTATTAACTTTTTTTTTTCTTTCAGTCTCTTACTCATTTTTATGAAAATGCAAAATTATTATTAAAACCATTAAATGATTATAAAATCATTTCATTTCAAAATATGGAATATCACAAAGTTCGCTATTCCTATTCTCCTGCCAGTATATAGTTCGTTGTTAGAGAAACCAGGTTCGAAATTATACTAATTAACCCTTAAATGCATGAATTATTCTTTTAGAATTGTGTTTTTTATTTTTATATTAAGGATTAGACACCAGAAAACGTAAGATAGATTTTTAATATTATTTAGTAGCATGTTTTTGTTATTCTCAGAGAATAAATATTTCTATATAAATATAGTGGTTGTAAGAACTTAATTTATGTATTAAAAATTAAATAAAAGGGTGATAGAAATTTACATTACTATGCAATTAACTGTTAAGTTTACTAGTAAAAACTGTGTAAGAATATCGCCCACCTGGTTTGTTTATGAAAAGTTATGCTTACCCTCGTGAAAGGGCAAGTGCAAGAAGAAGGGATGAGAGAGCAGAGACCGAAATTGTTGATTTTCACCACTAAATTTTAATAATATTGCTTACTTTAATAAATCTCAGAAATTCTTTCATTAAATACGGCGAGAAATACTATTAAAATTTAGTGGTAGCAATCGCTCATTTGGGTGAGAGCGCTCAAACCCCTGAAGAAGACAATATTAACCCTTTGTAACTCAACAACCCCGATTTGAAAAAATTCTTACACAGATATTAAAATGCATCATTTTAAGCATGGAAAAAATAATTTAAAAAAAAAAAAACAGAACAGAAAAATAAAATTTTATTTTGGAAAAATGGGTTTGTTGAATATCTGCAACATCTTGCCAAATGGCACAAAAACTGAAAATATCTAAAATTTTAATTTGCACGAAAATTTTTGAAACAATTGTTAGTTTTGTTGTAGCAAAATCCCACACCACATTTCTCACAAACAGTTCGATTAAAGTTTTTAGAATCGGGGTATTTACAACATATTCTTTTTTCTGCCCACTATGGTCAGTGCCCAATTTCATCTAGGCGCACTTGTTTTGGTGGAATATGTTGCGTAGGCGCTCTATGCTTTTTCTGTTGAATTCTTTTTTCTACTAAGAGGCCTTTCCCTTTTTTTGCTAGCTTTGGACTTGGTGTTAATTTTACAGAGGGGGGTGGGGATGGGGGAGATCCTGACTTACCCTATAGAAATTAAATATAAAAACAGACTAATGATCCCCTTTACAATAATTTTGCTCTTCTGAAAGAAATGCAACTTAAATAACCATTAGAAGATATTTTCGATGCTCTTTTGATATTTAAAAAAATCCATTACAAGAGAAGATATGGCGCGTTGTTGCAGATCTGCAACAAACAGAAGTTTACGTTTATCTTATATATATTATAAATTTCCTAGCTCGAAAATGGTCTTTAAATAAAGAATTTAAACTCACCTTTGAAAACAATATACTTGTAGACGTCTGCAACCTTTTTTAACCTCTGTATTTCAAAGCTTAATTTAGCAAAAATCGCGTGTAGCTGATCAAGCGATAAATCAAACTTTGGCGCGAAATAAAAAATCAGTATAGACATTTGTTGCGGATTTAATGAAATAATTATGTTAATAGTAATGTAATAGAATAACAACAATCAACAAAATCGTCTTTTGAAATTTACTGTTGAAATAACAATGAAGTTTTGGGTATGTTGCAGATCTGCAACACGGTGATACAAAGTGTTAATGTTGAACGCGTTATGTAAGAAAAGATGTTTAATACTTTTAAATAGTAAGTATTTCTTAGTTTTATTTGGTATAAATTATTTCAAATGTAATGGTGATATTTTATTAACTTTTTTTTCTTCATTTAAATAAAAAAAAAGTATGCAAGACATAAATGTATAACCATACCTGTATATCATGCAAAAGTATAAAAAGAAAGTAAAAGAAAAAAAATAAAAAGAATTTTTAGACTCTGATAACGATATCATTAGGAGTACGGGGGATAACATATGCTATCGTAAGAGGGGAGGGGGGTCGAAAATCGCCAAAAAGTACATATCATTATGTATGTATAGCCCCCAAAAGCGCTGCTACTGCCTTACTTACTACGCCTATAAATTACTTTGCTGGTGACTGTTATTTAAAACACAGCTTATAGTGTATAAAATGTGTTAAGTTATTGGAATTTTTATATTTATTGCAATTTTAGACGCAAAAATGAATGAATTGATTTGACTCTAAGCCCGTCTTTTGTTGTAATATCTGTGGACATTTTTCTCAAGCTAGTCTTAACAAGAACGAAAAAGTATTTATTAGGCTGTGAGATATCTAGAATATCTCACTCAAAACCCCTTTACACAGCTCAGAAACGAGCATAGGGAAGCCAATGTAAAAGCAACTTTGCTCTAAATTTTGACTAAGTCCAAAAATTCGCCGTTAAACTTCAAAAGGTTCCATCGGTCATCACTAATCATCAGGGGTGATACTATACCAAAGGCTGCATAAATACATCCTGCGAAGAAACTTTTCTTTCAACCCACCGAAGACCACCCCGGGGAAACCCATTGGCCCGAACCGAAACTATTCGATTTTGAGGTCACGAAGTACTTTTACATACTATAAGAGCGAACCTTAATAATGACAGCATAGACATGATATTTAACCCCTTGGGGGGGCAAGGAAAAATGTCTCTAAATATTGAATTCTCACCGGAATAATCGAAAAATTTTATTTTTAAATAAGGAAAAGCAATTTTATAATGATTTTCTCCAAAAGTTAAAACTATAAAATTTAGTTAAAATTTTCTGGTGAGAATCTTGTTTAAATTATGTGGGATATATTTTATCCCACCGCCCCTCTAGGGGTTAAATGGCTAAAAAAAACTTTGATCTTTGCGAAAGATGCACAGATGATATAAAAAAAGAAAAGTTTTTTGAATGGAATCGTGACTCCAATTTTTTTGGAGGCTCAGAGTCACAGCTCTGAGTTGTAGATTTTTTTTTTCGGGCGATCACAAACGATTACCAGGGGTTTTAGTTATGAAAAAAGCCTGTAAGGCTTTATACTTCCAAGCAAGGAAGAGAACGTACGCATTTTAGTCCGGAATTTTAACGAGTAAAGAAGGCCGGCATCCTGTCGAACACAACAGCAATTTCACCCCGAGCGGAGAAAAGACCCTGGTACGAAGGCAAACGGTAGAGAAGCTATTCTTCCCTGATGATAAAAACTTGACTAAGAACTTTACTCACTTAGATGTGTCATATTTCAGTTGCGTAATTATTGGACTCTTTTAATGTTTTAAAGCTAAACAGAACTCAAGAACGTTGTGAATCTCATTTAACCCAGAATACTTTTTGTTTTAATATATTTTTTAATAAAATAATTATTTCTTTGATTTGATGAGAGCGCATCCATTGAAGTCTTACGCTATCACTCCAAACACAACATCGGCCTCCTACACAAGGCATAGATTATGAAAAGCTTTCCACTACTAACAGAATATTATTAAAAAGTTTCATTTTAATATACGAGGGCAAGTCCAAAAATAAGTTGCACTTATCGATTATGCCCATTTATTAAACCACATATACATAGGCTAGAACGGCTATGACAAGATACAATATAAGTTCACTTTTCCACATAGTCCCCAAGAGAACGTCAATCAACTTCTCGATTCCGGATGCGTAGAAATCTCGTCCAGCGCTATATAACCTCCCGGAGACACCGAAATCCAAAGTGCTCCTGAACAATGAAGAAAACACTGCCGTACAAAATGTTCAGCATGCTCATAGAAAAATGCTGGTCAGCATGCACGGATATCACGGACGAATATCACGAAGGCAGGCCCTAAACAACAGTACCGTTGCAAATGTTGATCGTATGGATTCGATCATTAGAGAGAATCGGCGTATAACACTCCAGGAAATTGCCAGTATACTGAACATTTCGTACGGCAGTGTGTTCTCCTTTGTGCACGAGCACTTTGGATTTCACTGTCTCCAGGTGGTTACATAGCGCTGGAGGTGATTTCTTCGTACCCGGAATCTAAAAGTTGGTTGACCGTTCCGAAAAATGCTTACAGTCTCTTAGAGACTATGTGTGAAAAGTGAACTTACATGATATATTGTAATAGCCGTATTGTTTATGTATATGTGGTTTAATAAATGGCCATAACTTGGAAGTGCAACTTATTTTTTGATTTGCCCTCTTATGATGAAATGAGATAGCTGAATTAGCAATTTAAATAAAATGCACAGCAGGCAACTTTTTCCGATAGATCATAATATTTTGTGAGCCCCTGTAAACGAACTAAAAAGTCAGTAAACGTCATTTTCAACAGCGATCTGTATTAGAATATACAAGTTAAATGTCAATCCGAGAATATTTGCGCGAGTTAGACTAGAGTTAAACATCAGATGGACGGACGGAAAGACAAATCAAATTTATGAACATTTTTCAACTGTAATTTTAAGCGTTAAAAAGCTATATTTCATTTAGAAATTACCTTCAAATTACGCTGAATTCAAATTTACATTTTTTTAATAAAAATTATAGCGTATTTCACCTAAATAAAGATTTTATTAACTATTTTTATTAAGTGCACTGCTTATGAAGTGGGAGAAGGCAGGGCACGAGAAACGTTCACACGTGACCAATGGCGTTTAAACAG
This sequence comes from Maratus speciosus, assembly GCA_963932465.1. Taxonomy (NCBI): domain Eukaryota; kingdom Metazoa; phylum Arthropoda; class Arachnida; order Araneae; family Salticidae; genus Maratus; species Maratus speciosus. The sequence continues at coordinate 318,895,720 of OZ010797.1, forward strand.
ACACGACCGTAGACGGGCTTATTATTTATAAGATCCGTGTATAAAATGCAGCGACTCCATAAAAACTCATTCGTTATTCACAAGTAAGAAAACTGATTATCCTAAAAGCATAGTTTTCTCTTAACCCCTTCGCGACGGGAGCCTTTTACGAAATGTTTATTACTTTGCTACCGGTTTTAAAAAAACAGAAGTTTGTGCCTAGTCAAATAGGGAAAATGCTCGGATTAAATAAGGCAAATTTTACAGTAAAATTTTACTGGTGAGGATAAACGAGGATCCTTAGGTCTATTTCCAGCACGTATACGTGTCGCTCGTCCCTAAGGGGTTAAGTAATATTACTGATAGATAGCTTGCAATTTCATGAATAACAAAATAATTAAATCTGATCCTTCAAATTTAAATACTTGTAAAATACTCTAATACATCTAGAATGATGTTATTTTAAAATAATTAAATCTGATCCTTCAAATTTAAATATTTGTTAAATACTGTAATACATCTAGAATGATATTATTTTAAAATATGTAAATCGGATCTTTCAAATTTAAATATTTGTTAAATGCTGTATGTAATGCATCTAGAAGGATGTTATTTTAAAATAATTAAATCCTTCAAATTTAAATAAATTTGTTAAATACTTTAATGCAATTAAAATGATGTTATATTATTTTAATTTATCATATCATATGATTTATCATATCATTTAATTATATGAGAATATTTAAATCTGTGCCTTGAAATTTAAATATTTGTTAAATACTGTAATACATCTTATAATACTACTTTAATACATCTGAAATTATGTTAATTTAAAATATTTAAATTTTATCTTTCAAATTTAAAATATTCGTTAAATGCTGTAATAAATCAGATTTAAAATAATTAAATCTGATCTTTCAAACTTAAATATTTGTTAAATATTGTGATACATCTAGAATGATGTTATTTTAAAATATTTAAATATGATCTTTCAAATTTAAATATTTGTTAAATACTTTAAAACAACTAAAATGGTGTTATTTTAGAATATTTAAATCTGAGCCTTCAAATTTAAATATTTGTTAAATACTGTAATACATCTTATAATACTACTTTAATACATCTCAAATGATGTTAATTTAAAATATTTAAATTTTATCTTTCAAATTTAAATATTCGTTAAATACTGTAATAAATCTAAAATGATGTTATTTTAAAATATTTCCGTTCACATATGTGGATTATTTTGAAACTGTTTTATAAAATAGAAATTTGTCCTTTATATTAATAATTTCAGCCAAATCTTATATTGTTGGAAATGCGAGTTGTTCTTTTATAGTAATTGCAGATGGAACCACGAAAACAATTTTGTTGATTTATCTATTGATTTTATATAAGGCAGATCTAAAAAGTACTCCGATTTCATTAATTTAAAAAGTCTTTCGTTATCCTCAAGTGAGCAGAATTCATTCATTTAAAAGCATTAATTCTCCCAAGTAAGATGTTGGGTATTGCTTATCACTTCATGCTTCACATAATAAGTAAACTTTCACGTTCAACGTTAACTGGAAGTTATTTATTTTGATTAAATGATCTTTTTCAAATAATTTTGCTTTAAGCTATTGGTATAAAAAAATATGACTGCAGTCTATTATGCTTAACCCCTTCGCGACGGGAGCCTTTTACGAAATGTTTATTACTTTGCTACTGGTTTTAAAAAGCAGAAGTTTGTGCCTATTCAAATCGGGATAATGCTCGGATTAAATAAGGCAAATTTTACAGTAAAATTTTACTGGTGAGGATAAACGAGGATCCTTAAGCCTATTTCCGGCACGTATACGTGTCGCTCGTCCCCAAGGGGTTAATATAAGATCTATTAAAGTTACGATAGTCAAATTTAAAAATATAGTTGTAATTCAGGGTTCGTTCGGTTCAAGGACTTTTTACGAGAATTTTTGTAAAGTAATGATGAAAAAGTATTCTATCTTCAGATATAGCGACCGGTACTTTACAAAATTTCTGATACTAAAACACCTAAAATCACCTGAAGTGTACGAACTCAGAGACTGGTTAACCCATTTGTGACTGACTTTTTGTTTCCCCAAATTTATTGATAAAAATCACTTAAAAATGTTGTAAAATGAACTGGAAAAATATTTTTAAAAAATTGCGCTAAAAAATCTTTATATTTATTTGATAAAATGTAAAAGTACTAAATGTAGGAATATACATAATACTTGTAATAGTATAATATACATAATTATATGCTTTGTCTAAATTTATATAAAATAAGCTTTTAAATTATATATTATATATTATAATTGGTATATTTATGAACTACAAAAAATATATTTATTTCTTTACAGGGACTAATATTATTATAAGTATTAGTAATAATAAACCAAGAATAATCATATTCGAGGCTTAAAAATAATTTTTTTCAAAATCATCTTGAAAAGAACTTTACATAAATAACTATCCCTTAAATGGCAAATAAAAATATGAACCTATTCGAACCTTTCGCCCTATTTTTTGTACGTTACAAACATGCATAAAAATGAGCTTGAACATATAATTTCACAATATAAAAAATATATGTATTTCAAAGAAGTCTACAAGCTAAGATTATGACATGTTTATTTGATTACTTGATAGAAAAAACACAAATACTAGAAAACAGGAATTCTTCTTTTTCAGAATTTAGTGTCGCCCCGGATGAAAAAAAAATATATGTACATATAAATAATACAAAACCTATTTCAATTTTAACCCTCCGTCTACCAGACGGGTCCATTGGACCCGACAGGTACATACAAAATATTCATTCAAACCAGAAATTTCTTTAAAATAAACTAAGTATATAAACCAGACAAAAATAAGGTAAATAAATAAGTTAAATAGTTTTAAATAAAAATTCTGGTGTAGAACGTTTTATTAAAACTTGAATAAAATTCCCGGTAGATCTAGGGTTAAGACTTAAAGCACACACTTTTATTTTATGTAAAATGACGTCATTCGCATCCGCTTAAGAATTCCACATTTACGATCCACTCTTAAACATCTACCGTAAAGCATGTATAAGGATGTCACTATCGCAAAATAATACACAAATGCAGCAAAAAGATGCCGTCATTAATGAAACTCGTCAAAAAAAGGCTATCTAATGATTCATAGGCATTCATTCGTTTGTAACATTAATATAGACGATTTCAATCGTGACGTCAGTCATGATGTTTTGGTTGGAAACTGTCTCTAAACAAAAGGTTGCTATGTCTTATTTTCCATTTTGTTTGTGTTTTGCAACAATATCTTGTATCTATATCTAACATCTAAGTGTTTTAATACTCGATATGTACAGGTAACATTTTCCACAATTTATATTTAAAAAGAAATGGAGTATAGCAACCGTTTGTTTGGAGTCAGTTTCCAACCAAAACGTCATTACTGACGTCACACTGAATGCGTCTACAGATACTTAAAATTAAATATAGTTTATAATGTTTTAACAGAAATTATTCGTTTATATTTTTTCAAAATAGCACGTATTTTAATTGCATTTTTTTTTTGTTGTTATGAGAAAATGGCAACAAAAAGATATATTTACTATTTTTCAACTATTTTTCCTTTACTTTCTATATAAATGGAGTTCTTGAGTTGCCAAAATTAAATAAATGGTGCTAAAAACTACAAAAAAAATAATATTTCAAAAATAAATGGAGATACAGTTTTCAAACAAATTGCATTTAAAAGTACTTTTTTTTCCAATACGACGGTATAAAAATTGAAAATGTGCGATGCTTAGAAATTAAAAAAAAATGCTATAGAGCATTTAATCTCACAGTGATACATCTGCTTTGTTTATTGCTAGCTTCTGTAAGGTAACGTTATTTTTTGGAGACAAAATAAGCTGGGAGAAAGAAATAGCACACCGGCTCGGGGGCTAAAACTTACTTCTTACATTTCAGACATTTATAGATAATTACTTCGTACAATTTTTCTGTTATAAATAAGAAGAAAATTATACAAATTTAATAAAATTCGAAGTTTCCCAAAAATGAGACGCAGGTATAAATGGGTTAAGAGGCTTTCAAGGGATAGGACAAAATTCGCGTGTTTTTCAGGATCTCATACTAAACATGTTTTGTACAATGTCGCAGGAACTGGGCTTATAGAACCTCTAATAATCCAAATGAACTTTATAGCTTTTATGATAGAAAATTATATCTTTTACTAAGATTTAAATAAAAATGTAACTGCATTCAAGTTTGTCCCAGTTTCAATGGTGTATTACAAAAGTTTAGTTTAGACTATTTGCAACAAATCATGCATCAAATTGAACTAACATAGTTTTTCATACATATGTTCAACAGGTGCACCTTTAGTTATACGGCACACATCCAACCTAAAGTCTAATTCTTCCCACACTTCGGTTAGCAAGCCCGAAGTATTGGAAGCAATAGCCTGTTCAGTTCTGCGACTCAACATTGGCAAATCATTAGGTAGCGGCGGAACGTAGACACGATCTTTATAAAGCACCAAAGGAAAAAAAATAGCATAACGTACACTCGTGGGAAAAAAATGTAAACACCCCTACTAACGCCTGAACAAATTATCTTAGACGAAAGTTACTGGTACCGAACGATTGGAAATAATGTCTACTTTTAAATGATGTATATAAAATTTGCTTAGGGGGGGGGGGGACATCTACATATTAAAACGAATCCAAACTTCATTTTTTTTCAATGTTAACACCCAATTTTAACGAGATATTTCAAATCTTCGGTTCAAACTATGCTTAGACACGAAATTTCAAGTCATTTGAATGACAAATTTTTGAATTATAAGCATTCAAAATTGAGTGCTTTTAATGTTATATTGCATTTTTATATTTTTATTTATATCTTCTGAAATTATGATTCTAATGTGTTAATTTTTTGTGTAGCAATAATACTAATATACCCAAACATAAATACGTTGAATTTGAATTTTTTATAATTTTATGATATAAATTATGAAGTATGAAATTAATATTCGAAAAAATTATGAATTGCAATCTACAGGTTTTTTTTTTTTTTTTTTTTTTTTTTTTCTGATGAATTTAGATTTATTAAGTCCTGCTTTAAGGAAATCCAAAATTTCACATTTTTCTTCCAAGTAGTTTTCAAATTATGCTTAAAAAATGGCAAAATGATGGTTTAAGAGGCCTATGATAGCAGTGACTAAATATTTTGAAATTTCTTATGCTGTCCTGTAATCTAGCAGGCTTCATTGACTGCTTAAGGTGCCTTGATCAAGAAGGGGGCACCCTCGGTTAACAATCGAGTACCGAACTTCAATTTGGATGCAACCCTTAAAATACGCTGGTTATAAAATAATTAATTTCTCGGAAACTTATCATACAAATTGCATAAAAATTTGTTTTTAGGCTAATTGAAGGGTGTAGAGTTCATTTATGCTGTCAGAATTGTGTACTGCTATTGAAAAAAACAAAGTTATGGTTCGTTTTAATATGTAGATGCCCCCCTAAGCAAATTTTCTATACATCATTTAAAAATAGACTTTATTTCCAATCGTCCGGTACCAGTAAATTTCTTCTACGATAATTTGTTGAGGTGTTAGTAGGGATGTTTACTTTTTTTTTACACGACTGTGCCTCTATCAAGTGTACGTTTTTAAATCTTCAGCGCAGTCACCATTTTGCGTATGTGACACTGCAAGCGAGTAAATAATAAAGCAGTACTCACGCATACTTATCTAAAATCTATATGCTTACCTAAAACTGTTTGATTTACTCTTTATTTATGACCTTGAACCAAAACTCTATAACGATTACAGTCGGCAAAAGCAAGTAACATTAGTAACAGCAACAACAACATGGCTACAAAATAGCCAGTGTTGAGATTGTATTTAGAATTGCTTCACATTGATTAAAACGTTAAATTCTCTTTTTGACATGAAAAAATATGTATTGATTTCAGTCTTAAATTTTTATAAGTTCGGTTTAAAATGCTGCAATCTCTTTAATATCTCATTTGTTATTTTCATGTAAGTCAAATTTATAGACAATATCAAATCGTTCCGTTGATTAAATTTATAACTTATTTTGTTTCTATAAAAATAAAATACAACCAAGCCGTTTTATAATAATTTTTAAATTATTTCTGCTAAATGTATCCCATAGAAAGAGAGATTTTAGTGTGTTTTTCGGTGATATTTTTTCCGAAGTTAATGAATGGGAAATGATATTGCCTTTACAGATGAAGAATTTGATTTCTTATTATGCACCTCCTTAATCGTTCTCGTTTCTATCTATTATAATCAAACATTTTTTTTTTAAATTGGAAATAATGAGAAGGAATTACATTTAATACGACCTCTTTTCTGCAATTTAAAGCATTATAACGGTTTTCCTATAAAAGTTCCATTAAGGATCGCTTAATATTTGCAAAAACCTTGAAAAAAGTACCCATTTTTAATTGCAAAAAATAAGTAAGTATAAGGATACGAAAATGAAATACTTGTTCTTTTTTTCCGTGTCTTGCCTTTTTATTACTTTCTAGTCCATAACCTTCTTTTGCTTAATCGCTTAATATTTATAAAAACCATAAAACCTTTTTGTTTAACCCTCTCGCTGGGCAACCCAAGAGTTTCTCGGGCAACGTAAAAGAGGCAAAATTTGCGCAACCCGAGACTTCATCGGGGATGCATTTTCTCCGTCTAATTAACCCGCCTTGATCATTCCCACCAGTTACTTTTTATTGTAAATTTTGCCATATCTAATCGGAGCATTTTCCCGATTAAATCAGACGAAAATGTTTGTTTGAAAAAGAATAAAAATTCTTAAAAGACGCTCGTCGCGAAGGAATTACGAACGCAATTTTTGAAGCTATTTTAATAAAACAATTACGCTGCGAGAGGTTTAATTGCTTAAATTGAATAATTATAACATTTCTAAATAAAATATGCAATTAGTTGTATGTTTGAGACGGAAGCAAAGATGTTATAGAGCAAATTCACATTTGCCGGAAAGCCATCACGAGAGAATTTTGCAACTTAATGTTTCTTTTACACAATGCGAATTAATACGAACCCTTATTTTTAAAATTTTTATTAATTTACAAATGATTACACATAATATTTAAAATGATACATACACACAAAAGGCTAACAATTAAAATCAAATTATCATCAAAAATACTTGATTAATAACAATCTTTAATTTACGCAAACATAGGTCGTACAATAAATGCGAGCTGGAATGCCAGTTTACAAAAACTTCAGATGAAAATCCCAGTAATTTTTCTGGTTTCATAAATCTTCAGTCCGACAATATCACGAGCGCAAGAAATAAATAATCTCAACCCGTTATACTGACGTTAGCAGAATTAAGGGGTTGTCCCAAATTATGAATTGATGAAAATTTCATCTTCTAACGCATTTTTCGTGACTTTTTTAAACTACACTAGAAGATTCATACAATCATTTAGTAAATTTTGGAAGGATTTCACCAATTAAAATTAAATAATTAAATTTGAATTTATAGGGATTTTGTGCAATATTTATAACTCCATTTAAATCTTTTATTTAAAATATTTTTTTTTTTTAGTATTTTGTGAAATTAGGAAATGTATAAATATAATGTTCTTACAATAGAAATATACTCTGAAAAAAAAAAACAAGTTTTCAAAATTGAGTAAAAAGTACTAATTTTTAAATACGTCACATACTCAAAATAGCTCCGATCCAAATGTACTAAAAATTGAGAAACACATGTACTCATTTTTCATTCTATGGATGTGTTCAAATATGAACCGTTATGTACTCATTTTTGATCTTATGCATGTATCCAAATATGAAGTGTTTATGTACTCATTTTTGAACCCATGTATGTATTCAAATAAGAGCTTGAAAGTAAATGCTGTCTGTTAAATATTCAACACATCTTTTTCTTATTTTATGCAAATATAATATTAATGCAAATAATTAATTATGCACAGTATTTTAAAATAATTTAAAAGTGTTTGAAAATACCGCTTCTGTTATAAAAATACGAACTAAAACAAGATGGCGTCCAAGATGGCCGATTAGTGACACGTGCGAAACCAAAATAAAATACTGTGCTAAAAGACACACATTTTATAAAACACTTTCAAAACTAAACTAAGTTAGTGGAAAAAAATATCCCCCCCCCCCCCTTAGACACTTTACTACAGATTAAAGTAAAAAAAAAATTGACATTTATTTCCCGCTCAAAATTATTGCATTAAACATTAAACATTTAATTGATTATTTACTAAGAAAAAATAGCAAAATTATTCTCAAGATACGCTAAACAATTACTTTTCTGACAAGAGCATTGTTTCCGAGCACTTTTAAATCATTTTAAAATACTGTGCATAATTTGATATTTACATTACTATGGTATTTACAGAAAGTACAATGATTACATTAAACAGGAAAAAAAAGTATTGAATATTTAACAGAGAATACTTACTCTCAAAGTTGTCGGCGAAATATTGAAAATCCCATTTTTCTAATTTTTGTTTTTACGAACGAATCCATCTCACTTAGCATTTAAAACAGACCGAATTTTCGAAGTACTGATAAATAAAAACAACAACAGAATGTAACCTTACGAATTATAAAGGAGATACGAGATATCGCTCCTTCAAAGGAATAAAACTGTAATATTATACCTCTTATTTCCACGTATATTACATTGTTTTTCGATTAAACAGGGCTCCCAAATGGTCCGCCAACTGCACACCAATAAAATTTAACAGAAAATTTTATGGTAGGTTTGCGCAAGAATCAACTTTCAAAGGTGGTTCCGGGGCGGTTTGTAAAAAAATCTAAAAAGAAAATTTTACTAAAATAATATTGGTATTCATTTGGCGGACCATTTGGGAGCCCTGATTAAAGGACATATTTTAAGCCGCCATGAAAGGAATAAACTACTACAAAGTAAAAAATTATCGTTTTATTCGGGTTTGATAACATGTGATGTATCAAAATTGAGAAAGCATTCGGTTCATTTTTGATCCAAACGTACTCAATTCAATATGAGTACATCGATTTACTCATTTGTAAGAACTTCATTTTTTTCAGTGTAGAAATATTTCCGAAATTAAACTTCTTCACCCCGAATCATTCAACGTCAAGAAAACTGAAAAATGCAAAAGCAAAAGAAATCATCCTTTTAAACATATTTTTGTTTTGTGCAACCCGTAATGCTTTTGGAAAAAGAATTTAAAGTATCTATGACTCATTATAAACTGTATTGCTACTAATCGATGTATTAATTGAATTTTATAACAGGTTATTTTAATGGTACTTTAACCCCTTAATTCTCGCTCCCGTCATATTCACGGGCTGAGTCTTTTACTCAGATTGTATAATTCCCACCAGTTTTATAAAATAGTGAAATTGCTTATATTTTAGTATCGTTTTACCTGTCATTAAATAAGGTAAATACATCTTTTTCATAAAAGTGGTGCCAATAAGCAATGTGAATTTTTTAACGGTAATTTAATTCGAGCGTTAAGGGGTTAAAGTACCGCCAGGGCATAAAGGGTTAAGCAAAATGTCAATATTAATGTATGTTTTATTTGAAATAGTGTAACGACCATTAAATTAATTTAGTTTTGTGGATTTTATAGGAAAACAAACTGACATACTATTTTCAAATGGATGTCACCATTCCATTTGAAAACTTTAAATGAAAAACTCCATAAAAATATAATTAATCTGATCATCAGTAAACTCTAAACAAGGCAATCGTGTTCGTGTTGTTTATGATGGCCAATTGTGGACACTAGGGATATGGGCCAGAACGGGGGTGGTGCCTACCGTGGTGGCCTTTCTAAGGGAACCTAACTCGTATTTACGCAAGGAAATTCAAGGTTCGAAGAAAACCACGGAAAATTCCGAACGATTAGGCCGACGGGCGCGATTGGGTTCGAACCCAGCACCTCCCGTCAACCATCTTTGAGAGCAGAATCTCTCGGCCACTGGTGGGGCCTCGACAAGACAATATTTCACAGTATTCAATACACGTCCCTTCTCACAATGGTAAACTTGCCAATTCTCGGCTTAATTTCAGTAAAATGTGAGTTAATTTAAACCAGCTTAAACAGGTTTCTAACCGGAAAATAAATTAGATATATTAATATACATTTAATTTCCTGTTTCTACCTGGAACTTGTTTGATACAATTTCTTTTTAAAAAAAATCTTGTACGAAACATGTTTAACCTGGTTTAAATTAACTCGCATTTTACGGAAGTTAAGCCCGAAATTGGTAAGTATGTAATATTAGTCTTAACCCCTTCAAGGGCGGTGGCTCATTTTTGAACCACCTAATTTCAATCCCTAAATGAGACTTTGACACCAGAATTTTGGTTTGAAAATTTTTCTTTTATTAAGTACGTGATTAAAAGCTTTTACTTATTTTCAAATAAATTACTTTGTAAATTCCGGTGTCATTCATTCATTTCAGTATTTTGCTAATATAAGTGCCTTGCCACTGAAAGGGCTACTGAAAAAGAAATTTCGAAATGAAGTAAAAATATATTTTGTAACATTATTATATTTTATACAATGTTTAAATCGTTAGGAATGTCGAATAGTTGGTCCAATAGTAAAATTACTAAAGTTAACGTCTTACTAAATGTAATTAAGTTAAATTACATGTAGCTAATTATAATTTTGTCTAAAACTATAAACTGAGTAAATTAGCTCAATAAATTCAATTATTATTACAAATTGTTTGTCAGCGGTTTTGTAAAAGCAACTTTTGAAAATATAACAGATTTATATGGTTTCTTTTTAAAATTAAGGGGAATTAAATTTATTACAAACTATGCCCGAAAAACAAAAACATTATTTTTCAAGTTATAACAGAAACATTATAAATGTTTATGCATTTTGAACATTTTAATACACATATAATTTTATTTTTTTACTATTTTTTTTTTCGTTTTACCTGTAATCTAAAAACAATATAATGAAAAGGATAAAGAAGAAGTGAAGCTTCATAAATATAGAACTTCGATTTTAAAACGTAGCGAAACTGATTTAGCGAGATTAATTATCTCTGTGGACTTTGTGGACTGCAGATTCTTGAATTATTTTAATAGTTTTTGTTTAACAGTTGAAAATAACATTACACTCACAAACATAAATTCTTTACTGATTAACATGATTATGAATTATAGTTTGTTATAATCAACCGCGTGAATTCGGCGAAGTGTAAAATGAGGTGTGGATGCTTAAGAAGTCCAGCAGCTTAACCCCTTGAGGGGCGATGGGACATATTTTATCCCACCTACGATTAATGAAGATTTGCACCTTTAGTAAGGAAAAAAGTCGGAAAATTGCTTTTCCTTATTTTGCAATAAAATTTTTTGACGATTCCGGATTGAATTTGACATTACAGAACCACAATTACTTGCCCCTTAAAGGGTTAATGGGCATTTTTTTACAGATTTCTCGCTAGGTGGATCAAAAACATACTTTGGGACGGAACAATCTCGATTATATCTAAACTACATAATATGTAAAACAGTTAAAAGATTGCATAAAAATATTCAAAATGCATAAAAATTTATCATATTTTGAATAAAGTCTGAAAAAAAAGAACGCTTTTGTTTTTTCGGAATAGTTTGTAGGAAATATAATTGCTTTTATATTTTCTTTATTTAAAAAAAGAAAGAAAACATGTAAATGCGTTAAGTTGTTCAACAGTTATCCTTGGAAAACCACCAAAAAGTTATTGTTTTGTACAATTAGATAAATACTTTTAATTCCCATAAAACTTTAACATTAAAAATGCAAAATGATGTAATAGTCTATACTGATAACAAACTTGCTAATAGGTGATCAAACTTCAGAGAATTTTCGTATTTTGAGACCTTCCATTTTCATAAACCTTCATTAACCCCTTGAGGGGCACCGGTATATATTATATACCACCTACGATTAATGATGTTTTACACCATTAAAATTTTATTAAATTTTGCTTTTCTAACTTTGGTGGAAAATAGCCTTAAAATTGCTTTTACTTATTTTGAAATAGATTCAAAGATTCCGGTGTGAGTTCAACATTACAGGAACACAGTCACTTGCCCCTCAAGGGGTTAAAGAACTTCTCGATTCCATGTTCCCATTTGGGAACAATAACCGATAAAATGTTAATGTGATACATTCACATTGTACAAAATCACTCTCACTGCTTTCAATGTTATATATCTCATGTTAGTGTAACAATTATTTTTAACTAATACCAGTTCTCGTGTTATTCCAACTCTGCGATATTTGATTTTGTTTCTATATTTATCCAATTTCAATCAAAGGGCCGGAAACTCTGGCCTATAAAAGGGGAATATGATACTTTGTTATTGTTCAAAATCAGTCTTACCGGTTCATATTAGTGTAACAATCCAGAAAAAGTTTCGAGCTCAGGTTAGTGTACTATGTATAGTATCGTGTTATAGTTTACTTTTAGGACACGTCAAAAATATTAATATACGATTTCCAACTTCCCTGAAAAATGATTGATATTGTCAAAAACAGAATTTAAAGTAAATGAGAATAGCAGAAAAGTGTTGCCACAAGTGTTGTATATTGTGAAAAGCTACGCTCGTTGAAATGGGACAACTTGCAAAGAATAAGTAAACATCAATATATATGGCCTGAGTAACAACGAGGCAACCTTTCACGAGGAAATTTTTATACAAATCTCCACCAGTGTTGCCGGAGAGCTACTTTTTTAATTCAGATTTTCTTACTTTTTTGAAATTGTATAATCTGCTTTTTTTACATTATTTAATTTGTTATTGAACAAGGCAAATTCCATTATTTTAAAAAGTGGTACCAATCAAGAGAACTAAATTTAAAATAATTAGCCCACTGGCAACACAGATTGACACCTTATGTAAACACCTTATTCTTGCAAAATTTCTTTCCTGAATAAGGAAAATATTCTTTTGATTTTTAATGGTGGAAGTTTGCCCCGTTGATAATTAGGCCCTGTTAAGGAGACCGGGTAAGCTCTATCTCAGTTATGTTAAAATACGCCAACTTTATGTACCTTTTTCTCAGAAATGGCGAAAGATAGAGGTCTAGATTTTTTAGAGTAGTTTCAATAACACGATTCACGTATTTCAACAGATCATTTTCTTTCTAAGCGAAAATGAAAATCAATTATTAATTATTTATTGAAAGGCATTATTAGATTAGCATTTTTCATTATATATCACTGCCTAGAATAAATAATTCTCAACAAATCCTTAAATCCCTGTGTTAAAGTATGCACTATAACATAATATAAGTACTTAGAAAAATCCGAATTCTTAAGTTTAATAGATATTGAAAAAAAGGAACACAAACTGAAAAATAGAAGTTTTGGGAAAAAGTCGGTTAAAGCTGTGAAGCAGTGTTGCCACTGTACTACTTTTTTATATTTCTTATTTCTTGATTGGCACCACTTTTTTGAAATAGTAAAATTTGCTTTATTTAATAACGTATTAATTAAAACGAAAACTATGGGAATTTTACCACTTCAGGAAAGTGGTGCCAATCAAGAAAACTAGATTTAAAAAAAAGTAGCCCACTGCTCTTAGAAAGAATGAAAAAATCCAACACTTTATATATATATATATATAAACATGTGTAATACATCGTTGAAAAGATAAAAGTTTACACTATTTAATGATATAGAAAAGTAAATTTGGTTGAATTTCGCTTACCAGGTCCCAATAATATAAAAAGTTAAAACTATTTTTCCACTTACATGGTTCGTACGCCTCCTTGAATTTTGCAGACCAGAAAAATTTTCAGCACCAGTATTATCTTATAGAAAATCTCTTCTTAAAAGAAAAACGAAATTTTGCGTGTTTGACCTAGATTTCGTTTTCCATAAAAATAATTCTGGTAGTTCACCTGGAGAAATAATGGTATCCGTACAAACCATTACTTAATTTTAATCCCCAAATGTCACAATCAACCCGAACTTATAACAATCAAATTTATTTGGAAACGAGCAATTTATTGGTGTACATAAGAAACCAAAAATTGTGTATCAAAATAAGGGTGAGACATTTGGGGATTAAAATTAAGGTGTGACATTTGGGAATTAAAATTAAGTGGTGAGGAATTCACCCATAAGAGATTGAACGGAAAATATGCCTTTATTACAACATTGTTTATCTTTATGTTTCGATGTGTAATTGTTCACGTTAATGATTATAATAAAACAATATCGGAAACAAACCTTCTGGGTTGAAAAGCAATTTAAAGACAATTTTAATGATAAATATGATTTAATAAATCGCGGACGAAGAAAAATTACAAATTATACCTTAAGGATTTCTTTCTCATGGTAAATGAATGGGAAGTGATAAAAATATATTGCCTTAGAGAGATAAAAATTGGATTTCTTAAATGGACTTCCTTAATCATTTTCTGTTCCCTTTATGTTAGGTTGAAACAATTCTCAAAAGAGAATTTTTTAAAACCATTCGAAATAATGAGAATGAATCAAGTTTAATACGATCTATTTTCAAGTAACGGTAATACCATAATAACTTTTTAGTGGACAGTTAAATTGAGCCATTTATCAATATTGAAGGACGTTGATCGTTTTTGAACAGATTGATTGATTAGAAGTTAGAGAAAAAAATCTAAATTTGTTCTAATTTGTTTTGCGAATTTCATATAGCGATGACAATGGAGATATGAATAAAAAGGAAAACACTTACAGTGTAGCGCCTATCTGCTACCATCTAAATACTTAAGGCCAGAGGACACGAGTGTGACGTCATCAGTAATAGATCGACTTTTCACAAGTGTTGAAATTTACACCGGGAAATTTTGAATAGCAATTTCCTTTCATTTTATCTGTGCAATATCTATCACCTTATAAAATAAATTAGCTATTTAAACTTATTGGTGAGAATTTTGAATCACCCCCCCCCCTCCCCAAATACAAAATCAGCCAGATGGGGTAACACTGTGGAATTCCGCAACTTGTTGAATTTTTATTTAGGGATTCCGAATTTTCACCAGTAAGTTTAAGTAGTTATTATTGTTTTATAAGATAGCGAACAGCGAACAGCAGAGCAGTTCTAGGGGATACCCAGTAGCAGTGCTACTCCACTCCCTGTATATGAGTAAGTGTATAGTAAATCCTAGAGGAGCCATGAGAAAATAGTTTTAACGTGGTACATTAGTACTACAAAAAAAGAATGAAAAATTAAAAAGTAACTATGGAATGGCTGAAAATTTATGAAAGGGTAATCCGAGGAATTCGACAAATAAAATAAAAGAAAATTGCTATTCAAAATTTTCCAGTGTGAATTCCAACACTAATGAGAAGTCGGTCGATTAGGGATGACGTCACACTCTTGTCCTCTGGCCTTGTGTATTTCGATGGCAGCGGTCTATCAATTGCGAATCGTGTTACTGACGATGGTGGCTGAATTTTTAAATCGGATCAACAGTTTCCGATTACTGCCCAAGAAACTTCCACAAGTAAATTTTAAATAGAAAATGTTAGCGGCTTATTTATGCAAAATTTATCTCATAAATATAGTAAAAATTTCTATTTGTTTTTACTGTTGGAAATTGACTGGGATATACTAATCGCTTTCAATGACAGTGATAGAAGGTTGTTTAGGATGTCAAATTAAGGCGGAAGTCCTCTACCTGTTCCTGTCTACCGCCGAAATAAATTTCCACTAGTAAAAATAAATATTTGTTTTTGTCCAGAATTATGACTGAAATTTTGCATGAATAAAGCATTTAATCCCTTCGGGACGAGTGTCTTTTACTGAATTTTTAAACTTTAATCACCGGTTTTTTAAAACAGAAAATTTTACCTCATTGAATCAGGAAGGTGCTCGAATTAAATAAGGCAAAATTTACAATAAAAATTTACTGGTGAGAACAATCACTGATTCTGAGCACCTTACGTGGCACGAATACCGATCGCTGGTCCCCAAGCGGTTAAATAAAGAGAAATTTTCTAATCAAATTTACTGGTGGAAGCAGGGTTGCTAGTTTGGTCTCCATTTTTATTCAGAAAATCTGTATTTGTGCCAGAAATTAAAAACAGATTTTTTTGTTTAATTTAATGACAGAAATTTTGTAGTTAATACACAAATATTCCGTTTTCAAAATTTCAGGTGATAATTTGTAATTTCGAAATTAAAAGGGACGCCAAACTAGCAAACCTGACGTAGACGCATTTTTCATGAAAAATTACTCTCATTAATAAGGGAAAATGTCTATTCTATTATACTGGTGTGAGTTTATTCCGTTCGTAATCAGGCCCTGTCGGTATAATCAGGTAAATACAGTTTGTTTGTTTTTTTTTTAAGTTACATTTATTATAAAATTATTTACTTTATGTGTCTATACGTATTTGTTCAGTTTAATGATTTTAACCCCTTCGCGACCGGCGGATTTTACATACATTTTATTCGATTGCCAACTTTTTTTAAGTTTCCTCTACTTAAACAATCACGAAAATGCTCTTATTAAAGAAACTAAATATTACTTATTTATTTTTTTACTGGTGCTTAAAACAACAAATTCTGTATGCTGATTTTGAGGGTACACCATTATGCACACATGTGGACCCATTGTCCCGAACGAGATATTAAAACAATATCGGAAACAAATCTTCTGAACTTTTTTAAGTTTCCTCTACTTAAACAATCACGAAAATGCTCTTATTAAAGAAACTAAATATTACTTATTTATTTTTTTACTGGTGCTTAAAACAAATTCTGTATGCTCATTTTGAGGGTACACCCATTATGCACACATGTGCACCCATTGTCCCGAACGAGATATTAAAACAATATCGGAAACAAATCTTCTGAACTAAAAAGCAATTTAAAAACATTTTAATGATAAATATGTTTAATAGATCACGAATGAAGAAAAATTACAATTTATACTTTACGGATTTCTATCTCATAGTATATGCACAGCTGCCAACTTGTACGGATTTTTCATACCAATAAAATTTAATAGAAATTTCTGACTCATTTAAAAGTTACAATTTCTTAAATTTCGGTGAATCAATTAACTAAAATTTACTATTAAATTTTAGTGGTAGGAAAAATCCGTACAAGTTGGCAGCTATGTATATGAATGGGTAGTGATAAAAATATATTGTCTTAGAGAGATAAAAATTGGATTTCTTAAATAGACTTCCTTAATCATTTTCTGTTCTCTTTATGTTAGATTGAAACAATTCTCAAAAGAGAAATTTTAAAACAATTGGAAATAATGAGAATGAATCAAGTTTAATACGATCTATTTTCAAGTAACGGTAATATCATAATAATGTTTTAGTGGACTGTTAGATTGAACAATTTATCAATTTTGAAGGATTTTTCGTTGAACGTTTTTTGAATATATTGATTCATTAGCAGACAGAAAAAAAAAATCTAAATTTGATCCAATTTTTTTTTTACGAATTTTATATAATGATGACAATGGAGATTTGAATAAAGAGGGGGACAGATATAGTGCAGATTCTATCAGTTACGAGTCATGTAACCGAGGACGTTCTCACATGATGGTGGCTGAATTTTTAAAGCGGATCAACAGTTTCCGATTACCGCCGAAGAAACTTCCACCAGTAAATTTTGAATAAAAAAATTCGGTTTATTTTAGCGCCTTACTCATGCAAGATTTATCTCACAAATATGGTAAAAATTTCTATTCGTTTTTACTTGTGAATCTTGGCTCGTGTATCATAATCCCTTTCGCTGACACTATCAGAAGGTTGTTTAGTTTGTCACACTATGGCGGGAATGCAAGGCCTTACTAACGCTGAAGTGAACTTCCACCAGTAAAAATAAATATCTGAATTTGGCCAAAATTATGACGGAAATTTTAAAATAATAAGGCGTTTAAATAAGGAGAACATTTTTATTCAAATTTACTGGTGGGGTGGAAGTTTGCTCCGCCGGTAATGAGTCCCTGCGAGACCGGTTATAGTTGAAACTTCGCCATTTTGGGTATATGTCATTTAATCTTTATTCACCACCCCTTAAATAATAGGCCTGAGCGCTGACTCAAAAATGGCGGATGCCGAAGGCGGATTTTTTTTCAGCGTGTGTACGATCCATTAAATATTAGTACCAACAATTTTTTTTAAAAATTAGCGCATTATTTATGCAAATTTTTTTCATAAATATAATAAAATTTTCTATATGACCGGAAGTTGAGCAGGGTATTCTAACCTGTTTCACTGACAATAACAGGAGGTTGTTTAAGATGTCACATTACGGCGGAAATGCAGGGTCTAACTACCGCCGAAGTAAACTTCCACCAGTAAAAATAAATATATGTTTTTGTCCAGCATTAAGATTTAAATTCTGCATGAATAAGGCGTTTAAATAAAGAGAAATTTTCAATTCAATTTTGCTGGTGGAAGCAGGGTTGCCAGCTTGGCCTCCATTTTTATTCAGAAAATCCGTATTTGCGCCAGAAATTAAAATCAGATTCTTTTTTTCTTTTTATTTAACTACAGAAATAATGTAGTAATTTTTCACATAAATATTCCGTATTCAAAATTTCAGGTGATTATTAGTAATTTCGAAATAAAAGTGGGCGCCCAACTAGCAACCCTGATGTGAACGCCTTTTTCACGAAAACTTACTCTCGTGAATGAGGAAAAAATTCTACTCTATTTTACTGGAGGAAGTTTATTCCGTTCGTAATCAGGCCCTGTCAGTATAAACAGGTAAATAATAAAAAAATTAAGTTACTTTTATTATAAAATTATTTATTTTATGTTTCTTATAAAATTATTTATTTTATGTTTCTTAAAAAATTATTTATTTTATGTTTCTATACTTATTTGTACAGGTTAATGATTAAAATAAAACAATATCGGGAACAAACATTCTGGACTAAAAAGCAATTTAAAGGCATTTTTAAAGATAAATATGTTTAATAAATCACGACTGAAGAAAAATTACAATTTATACTTTACGGATTTCTATCTCATAGTATATGAATGGGTAGTGATAAAAATATATTGTCTTAGAGAGATAAAAATTGGATTTCTTAAATATACTTCCTTAATCATTTTCTGTTCTCTTTATGTTAGATTGAAACAATTCTCAAAAGAGAAATTTTAAAACCATTGGAAATAATCAGAATGAATGAAGTTTAATATGATCTATTTTCAAGAACTGTAATATCGCAATAAGGTTTCAGTGGACTGTTAGATTGAACAAGTTATCATATTTGAAGGATTTTTTGTTGAACGTTCTTGAACAGATTGATTCATTAGAAGTTAGAAAAAAATCTAATTTTTTTCTAATTTGTTTCTCTAATGTTTATATAGTGATTACATCCTTCTAACAAGGCTGCCACAGGCGACTATTTTTATATTCTGTTTGCACCACTATTTAAAAAAATAAAATAAATACAGTAGAACCTCGATTATCCGAAGTAATTTGGACCGACCATCTTTCGGAAAATCGAAATTTTCGGTTAATCGAGAATGCTTCAATTTTAAGATTAAGGAGAAATATATGCAATATTTCTTATTATGGTAACAAGTGCTTAATAAAAAAAAAAATAGCAAAATAGAAACAAGAATAAATTACCTGACTTTTAATTTTGAAGTTAAGTACCTTTTACTTATATCACAAGGGTTTGAAAAATGTTTTGTTTGACGCTGTTTTGATTGCCTTTGTTTTGAAGCTGTATCACGGAGTTTTCTAATATTATTAGTTCCCCAGTATCACAGATTTTCTGCTGTTCTAGCCTTGCCAAACCTCTTCTGAAACATTCAAAAGCATCAAAATTGCTAAAATGTTCGTTTTCGTCGTTCCACACCGCAGCTCACAGGAGCTCAAGTTAAATTCAAGGGAACTCTAAGAAAGGGGATAAAAAATATTTATATTTATTCGTAGTTCGAAAAGGCAGAAGAAATATGATAGTTTTAAAAAAAGAAACTTTTCAAAATGGATTTTGCACACAAGGAATGTGATAGTTAAAAAAAAAAAAAAAAAAAAAAAAAAAAAAAAAAAAAAAAAAAAAAAAACAGCTTTAAAAATGGATTTTGGTTCCGAGAGTTTCTGTTAAAAGAGATTCGGATGAAAGAGGTTCTACTGTATTTTTATATATTTCTCTTGCAAACGTTGTCAAATCGTATATAAAAGACTTCTTTTTTGAAAAAGCGGTGCGAAATAGAATTAAAAAAATGTTCGTCTGTGGCAGCTCTGTTCTAATGAAAAAATAAAGTAAACGCCCCCATATTTTTACCACACTTCCACATTTTAATGAATGGATCTCAACCCAAACTTGAAACAGACTTTTGTGAGAGTTACTCTGTCAAAATACTTTTAATGTCTTATTTCTACCATAAATGTGTGAAAGAAATAATGGTAATAATTTTTGTTATTGATTTATAGAACATGTGTGTTTCTCTCTGTAACATAAAATTCGATGTTCTTGGTTAAAATCCATCAGTGGAGTTATGAATAAAGAGAGGAGACATATAGTGTAGAGTCTACCACTTGCGCGGGAAGTTACTGAGGAGGTTGTTACAAGATGGCGGCTGAATGTTTACATCGGGTCAACAGTTTCTGATTACCAACGAAGCAAACTTCCTCCCGTAAATTTTGAATAGAAAATGTCTTCTTATTTGAGCGCCTTATTCATGCAAAATTTCTCTCACAAATATCGTAAAAATTTCTATTTTTTTTTACAGGTGGCAGTTTGCCCAGTTATTATTATCATTTTCACTGACATTGACAGAAGGCTGTTTAGGTTGTCACAATATGGCGGAAACGCAGTACCTAACTACAGCCAATGTAAATGTTCACCAGTAAAAATAAATATCTTTTTTTTTTTTTTTGGCCATAATTATGACAGAAATTCCGCATTAAAAAGACGGTTAAATAAGGAAAAGAATTCAATTTAAATTTATCGGTGGAAGTTTGTCTCGGCAATAATAATGGAGTTATGAATAAAGAGGAGGAGACATATAGTGTATTGTCTACCAGTTGTGAGTGAAGTAACTGAGGAGGTTGTCACAAGATGGCGGCAGCTTTTTTTAAAAACCGGATCTTCAGTTTCTGATTACCGACAAGGCAAACCTTCCCACCGTAAAATTGAACAGAAAATTCCATCTTAATTAAGCGTCTTATTCATGGGAAACTTTTTCAGAGATGTCGTAAAAATTTCTGTTTGTTTTTACTGGTGTCAGTATGCCTTGTAAAACCGTCAGCTTGTTTCCCTGGTTGTCACAATATGGCGGAAACGCATGGCCTAACTACCAGCAAATTAAACTACTACCAGTAAAAATGAAAATCTGTTTCTACCATTCTTTATGACTGAAATTTCGTAATAATAAGGCATTTGAATAAGTTTAAAATTTCTATATAAATCTACTGGTGGAAGTTTCGACCGGCGGTAAACAAATCTTTCGATAGCGGTTACAGTTGAAGCGTCACTATTTTAAAACTATGTCAGTTCCTTTTTATTAATAGTTCCATGGCAATAATGGGGCACTTCGAAACCGGTCACAGTTGAGACTTCAACATTTTGCAGTATGTCAATTCCTCTTTATTCATAGTTTATGCCAGAATCCTGCTTGAAGAAGGCAAAATGACGCCATATTTTAAAAGAAAAATCGTAATGCCATATTCAAAACTTAAACATTTTATTCATTTAGGTTGAATTACCAGAAATTTTATGCTTCAGGAAATTTTCCTTGACAAATATCAGTATTTTTTATGGAAAAATAAATCAATGTTAAAAGCACGAAATTCGCACTACTTAAGTTGAGATTTTCTATACTTGTGTATATAGAAAATACTGGCACCAAAGATTTTTTTCGTCTCGAAATTCCAGGATCCGTACTAACTCTCTTTACTATATGGTGGTCCATCAGTTGGTTCTTTTTTGAACTATGAATATTTCACAGGTTATTTCTGTCAGCTGTCATGTGTCATGCATGTATGAACTGTCATATGTATGCCATTTGTAATTATGTATGCCATTTGTATGACAAGACTGTGCAACGGCTCACGCTGCTTGCCAAATCATCAACTTATTGAAAGAGAAATTTCCAGATAGCGTAATTTCAAGAAATTCTGATGTGAATTGGCCGCCAAGATCGTGCGATTTAACCCCAATCGATTATTTTCTGTGGGGCTTTCTGAAAAGTAAAGTGTACACCAATGCCCCTCGCAGAATCCAAGACCTCAAACGTAACATCCGGGCTGAAAGTTTAGCCATGGATCCACTCATTCTGGGAAAAGTCATCGAAAATTTTAACGTTCGGATTATCACCTGTAAGCGGAGCCTCGGTGGCCACTTGTGGGATATTGTATTCCAAACATAAATGGTATAGGCCCTTTCATGTTCAATAAAGAATTACGACTTTCACTCATAAAAAATGCGTCTTCTTTCACAATAAAAAAATAACCAATACATGGACCGCCGCCCGATATAACGCCATACTCACTGACTGGAACAATGTGATCTGGTTTATGGACTTCCTAGTTGCAAGGCAACTTAATTTCCAGTATAGAAGTGATTCGTGATGCAAGGGCATTAGAGAGCCTTAAAAAATTATGGTTAAACTCGGCTGGTAGCCAGTATGAGGAAAATAACTAAAGAGTGTTAAGAGAAATTATAACAAAATAACACTGACTTTTACTTCTGATTATATAAAGATACTATTTATTTGAATATCTTTCTGGTATGCACGTATAAAAAGATTCTAAAATTTACATTTTTTATGTAATTTAATCAGTATTCAATATGTGAATGAATTTAAAAATTCTTTGTAAAAAATGGTGTACCTGAAATAATGAATATTTGCAAGAGGTTTTCACAGGTTAAAATTACGCTGTTGTTATTAGTGAAAAATGCATATTTTCTTTTAAAAATACCAGATTATTTTTTCAAAAGGACATAATTTTCTCAAACTTTTTATAAAAATTACAGAGTTCGTCTGCTTCAAAGACCATGTACCAGAATTTTCGTAAACAAATATCTGCTTTATTTCATAAGAGAAATTCTATCTTCAGATACAGCGACCAGTACAGTGGAAAATTGCTGTTACAAAAACACGTAATTACCCTGAATCCCTTGATGCTTAGTATGAAGACTTTTTTTGCTAGAAGAGATGGCCGTTTGCGTTTATAAGATTGCGAGAATTAAAACACCAGGTCCTATAAAAAAAAACTCCAATTCGAGTAAACGAAGAGTTTGTTTATTTCCATGATGAAAGTCGAAGGGAGAGGTACAGGGGGGAAGCAATGAGGAGCCTCTTCTAAGACATCATCACGAGGCTAGAGATAGAGCAGGAATGACGAATATACAGTTACAACTTTCTTGCTTGGCGGACTACAAAAATCGCCAATCTAAAAGTATTTTTACGCCATGCACAGGGGCTAAGAGAAACATTGGCTGGTATGTTCGCCAAAAATGTACGATAGGCTTCTACCATATTAATTGTGTAGGGGGGGGGGCAGATTGTGGGCTGCATACATTCCTGAGTCATGATAGACGGAGACTCATCTGTACATTGATACAGCTGCGGTTAAATGTAAAAAAATAAAAAGTGTTATCTGGAAAGGGCATAGTAACAGACCGAATTCGTTAGGCTAAAAAGCATGAGACTGTATTTTTCTAGACCAGATGTTAGATCAAAGATGCACCGCTTTACCACAAAAATGCAGAATTGCCATACATCTGAACAAAAGGGTGTGAAGCGAAGATAATTCTAATAAGTAGATTGCATGTAAAGTGATTTTAAATGATGAGTTATATTCCTGCCCAAATAAGGAAATGACCGAAGTTAAAAATGCTTTTGAAACTAACAGTCAGCCGTAACGAATTTTGTACAAGGTTAAAGTGTATGTGTGAAAGAATCAGAAAGTGAAAGTGGAGAGTGATTCACTGATTTTATTTTATTAAAGAGATGAGTACTTAGAATAATTTAATTTAAGTGTGAAGGGCTGTTAATACAATCGATTTAGTTTTTAAATGTTGCATTTAATTTAGGGGCTGCACTGTTTGACTATAGTGCACAAAATAAATAAGTTATTAAACAGAATTTTAATTGAAACTGTCTGGGGGGGTGGAATGTAAACATATATAACGAGATAATCGCTATACTTAGTAATCTTGGATTAAGGTTATTATTTTCTGTGTCTAAAGTTATTCATAATATATTCGAATTCAAATGATTGGCATTAATATACACTGGCCTCCAAAATTTAAAGAACAGTGACCGGATGATGTCGCTTGTACACAGTTTTCGAATACCTCCCAAATTCTTGACGAACTGTCCTTGAACTTCGAGGATCTAAAAAATACGTTTCACAGCATATTTTGCAGCGAAGATTTAGCCGCGAAAACAATTAGAGAGCCAACATTAAATTTAATAATAAGATAAGGTTTGAGATCATCCATGTAACAGAATTTGCTCAAAATGGTGTGTCACTATAGCGAATGATTATGTGGCCTGTTTAAAGTCGTGTGAATTTGTGTAAGGGGAGGGGGCATAGCAAGCATGATCGTGAAGGTGTTAATGTTTCTGTGAACAATTCAATGGTTTTTTGGTTATAGAATACAGAGTTTTAACCAAATTTAACATTACTTTCCGATATATAGTGATCAATCAGCAATTATATATATATATATATATATATATATATATATATATATATATATATATATATATATATATATATTACTCAGCAGCGCCTCCTCTTGATCCAAAATTTAGGAATGAGACATGTCCGCATTTTTTCACACGAGTATAATCCAAGAAAATAATGTTATTTTATTTAATTATAACATATTGCCATTTAACGCAACAATATTATATCTAATATTATACTGATGTGCAAAAACGCGAAAAAGGCTCACCCCTAGAAATTCAAATAGCGCAGTTTACCAACAATTATAAATATATGAAGTATAGTGCAATCTTTTGAATTTCGCACGGAGCTAAAGTGATTAGTGAAGAATAATACGAAAGAAAAATAATTTTAGAACAGCGCCTCCTCCTGACATAGAAATCGATAATTTAATCTGCATATACGTTACAATTAAAATATATAATTTATAATATATAAATTAGGGTATTTCTACTCAATATAAAATTAGACTGAGCTATAATGTTCGCCAAAAAGTTCACTTGGCTAATATTCTGTAATATTAAATTAAAAAAATAAATAGAATTTATAGGTTCTAGACTCGACTGTGGTACTTTGCCTCAAGGAATTGAAAACCAGTGCCCTGTGTTGAACGATCAAAGGCAAAATTATGACAGCTTTCTTATCAAGGTCTAAATCTAACATATTAAATTTGTTTCAATTTCACCTAATAAGTGCCGATACATAGCTATCATGGAAATCAAGAAAAATAGAACATAACAGCGACACCTATCGGGTGCTATACACTAAAATATATACTATACTATAAATATTTACTATAAACACATTTAAACAGTATATCAAGTTTGATCAAATTCTGTGCAACGTCTATTGAGTTTGAGAGGATGTACTAGAGGTCTGCACGGGCCGAAATTTCCAGGCGCGGCCCGACTCATAGAAAACAATTCGGCCCGGCACGGCCCGATACAAAAATTAAAATTTCTGCCCGATCCCGGCCAGGAAAAACGTTAAAACCTTTCTACAAAACATAGATTTTTATGTCGATTTGGTTAAAAATTTGTCTCGTACGAGGAGTTCTGACCAAAAATATTTATCTTAATTTTTTTTTTCATGTTTATAATTTTCATTTTTATAAAAGTGCCTCAAATGGCGATATTTATTTTTTTTAATGAATCTCTATTTCTTGTATGTAAATGTTTCAGTTATCATTAATATTTTTAATCCATATTCCATGTATTGAAGTGTTAAAAATCTGAAAAATGCTATACAGATAAATCGTCTAAGATGGAATTGCATAGAAAAGAAAAAAAAATGCGTTATAGACAAGTTCCATTATTAGCAAGTGCAAATGTATTATACATTCTTTTTCTTACGTATTTGTATATTAATTTTGCACGGATCAACACGTTTTCAGTTTAAAACAGGGTTCAGTCATTGTCAGGTTCCTTTTCACACGTTTTACTATATTTTAATAAGCATAGATATCTACTATTATTTAAAAATAATAAATTTTAATGTTTAAGTGTAGAATAATGGTAAAAATGTATACACATTTTGCAGAAATTTTTGGGCCATACCTAATTTAACTGACCTCCAGGCCACACTGAGACAATGATTTTCATACGGTCAAAATTAGGACTGAAATTTTGGGGCGTAAAGGTTTGGAATGAAGCCAGTCCTGGCTCTGTAGAGAAAAAATAAATTAGGCCCGGCCCAAGCCTTCAGAAAAAAAGTATGGCTAAGGCCCGGCCCGAGAGACGTGAATGAAAATCGGTCCGAGCCTGGCCGTTACAGATCTCTAGGAAATACCATTTGTGCAGTATACAGACAGACATTTTTCCAACGACAATTGAAGAGCTTAGTCGAAGAACATGTAATGTTACATTTTCACAAAATATGTTTTATTTTTTTTCGATGAAAGTGTTATTAGATATTCTATCTCATGGTAAAACTAAAATACCAAGATTCTAATTATTCTTGAAGATTTCATAGATTATTCATTAACATTTAATATTTTAATATTAAATAATTTAAATATTGTTTTTTGTATTTGAAAATTTAATGTTTATTAGGTTTTTTTTTCAGAAAGTGTAGTGAGACCTGTTCATCTATTAAATAAATTCTACCACGAAAAAAAAAAAACGAAAAAAAAAATACAAAAAAAAAATCTTCTCGCAATTTGAATTTTGTTACAAAACATCTTCTTCCACTGCTCTCCTCAATTGTCAAGTTGCATTCAGGACATCCCACACCGTGAAGGTCGAAAATTTTCACTAATCCAATACTTCCATTATAAATATATGTGTGCGTATGTGTATGTGTATAAACGAAAAGAGGGAGAAAAAAATTAAATGAACTACCAAAAAAGATATTTTGTTATTATATTACAAGATCGTTTGACAAACTCTTAATTTAAAAAGTTTAGATTCTTTTAATTAAGCATAAATCTTGGTTCGACAAAAAAACTATGCTAATTGCATAAATAAATGCACAAAATAAAGACGTTCTTCTATTGTACCTCAGATAAATTCTTAAATCAATTCATCAGTTCAAAATATATCCAAAAAGTAAATTCCATTTTGAAAGCCTTTCCGTAATTACAGTTTCAAACTTTAAATACTCTGCAAACGAATGACTTAATTTGAGGCTCTGTTCCTTATAAGGCCGATTAAAAGATCTACGACTTCATTAAATTTAAACCTCATTCGTTATTTTCAAGTGAGACGAGCTCATGAACTTTTAAGAGAATCATTTCTGTAAAATAACATGGTGCATAACTTGTTATTTGAGGAGTTGCAAGATATTTAAATCTCATCGAAAGTTTAACAAACTATTAAGTTTTGTATTTTATTTTTACTTTTTCTGTATGCATAAGAAAACAAAACTTCAGATTTTTTATGGATTTACATGTTTACATGATCAAAATTTACATGTTTTATTGGATCGTTCGGAAAGGAATTTCGGCTTTTTTTTTTTGCAAATTGAAAGATTATTTTCTTATAGTGTATAAGTATTTTATTGAATTATACATTCTTCCTTTTGGTCCAATACCTTTTGTTATCATTCTGTGAGTTGCATGATTTCACGCTCATAAAATTTGTGTCTTTGCTGGTAAAAAAATGATCCAAGTCATTTTCGGCATTCTGATATGAAGTAAAGGTTTTTCCATCTAAAAAAATGTGTATAGACCGGAACAAATAATAACTCGGAGAGGCCAGATCTGGAGAATATGGTGGGTGTGGTATTACATCCAACTCAAGCTGTAAAAGCTTTTGGCATGTTACCAAACTTGTATGAGGTCTCGCATTTTCATGGTGGAACGCCACACCTTTTCTATTGACCAATTCGGGCCTTTTCTGTTTGAGTGAATCATTCAGTTTGTTCAGTTGATGAGAGCATAATTCAGAATTGATCATGGTATTGTCCGGTAGTAGCTAAAAAAACCGAATCCCATGAAATACCACCAAACAGACAGCATCACCTTTTTTGACTAACATCGGTTTTCGAAGTGATTTGAGCCGCTTCATCTTTTTTACTCCGTGATATCTTATCTTTCCGTAATATCCGTTTAACATTGTTGTAGATAAGCCATTTTTTGCCCTCAGCGATGATTCGCTTCCAAAATTGATCATTTTCTTGACGTTTGAGAAGCAAATCACAGATGTCAATACGACGGTGCAAATTTCTTTCTGTAGGAACATGTAGAACCCATATGTCGAGTTTTAAAATTAAACCAAGGCTATTCGCGTGATCATGACCTGTCGAATTTCACAAATTTAATCTCTCAGCAATCTCACGACTTGGTTATTCGGCCGATTGCATCAATCACTGCCTTTATTTTGCCTTAATTATCTTCAACTGGCCTTCGAGAACGTGGTGCATCTTCAACATCAAAATTGCCGGTACGAAATTTTGCAAACCAGTTTGGGCACTGACTTTGACATCGAAATACTCAAGACCAGAGGGCACGAGTTGTGACATCCTCAGTAATCGACCAACTTCTCACTAGTGTCGGAATTCACATCGGGAAATTTTGAATAGCAATTTTTTTTACTTTATTTGTGGAATATCTATGATCTTATAAAACAATAATAACTATTTAAACTTACTGGTGAGAATTTTTAATCCCCCAATAAAAAATCCGCCAGATGCGGCAACGTTGTGGCATCCCGCAACTGGCTGAATTTTTATTTAGGGATTCCGAATTCTCACCAGTAAGTTTTAATACTTCTTATTGTCTTATAATATGCTAGATATTCCACAAATAAAAGAAAAAAAATTGCTATTCAAAATTTTCCGGTGTGAATTCCAACACTAGCGAGAAATCGGCCGATTAGTGATGACGTCACAACTCGTGTCTTCTGGCCTTGAGTATTTCGATGGCAGTGGCACTTGCTGTTCTGTCAGTACATCTTCTCCATACACATCGAACATTTTTTTTGCTGCTTGAACAGCATTTTTACCTTTCGATAGTGTGAAAGTAAAATAAGCCGAAAATGCAGCTTTCTATTTTGCATATTTGATAGAGCACCAAAGAGAAACTATTGTGCTGAATCAAACGAATTTTTTTAGAATCAAGCGTTGGTATATCAGCAATCGAAATATATAAGGGCAATGCGGCTTAAGATTGAAGATGGCTGTGAAAAAATACAATTACGTCCTTTGATAAAAATCGAATTTACTTTTCGAACAACCCAATAGGATGTCCTGAATATCGTTCTACTACTTTTCCAAAATGTCTGTATGTTACATACATTTTTTGACAGCCCTATCTCAATAACAAATGCAGGGAATTTCACCAAATTAAATATTCAGTAAGACGTTGTCATATATTGGCGCTGTATGCCTTGTCGTGTACAATTATCGATAGGTGACGCTGGTAAAATGTATTTTTCATGACAGCCGTGATAGCTGTGTCTCAAGAATTAATGAACGAAATTTCATTAACTTCATATTCAACTAGACCGTGACATAAATTATTTCTGAGTAAAATTTCATGTATATTGTCCAAAAGATGGCGCTGCTATTCTGTGTTTTCCACAATAATCATGATTGCTTTAAATCAGAATATCTTGGATGAAACAGCACCAAATCCCGTATAGCACATTTCACCACTCAGAACATCCTCAGAAAGATTATGCATTAACCCCTTGAGGTGCGGTGGGATATATTATATCCCACACAAGTTTTATTAAAATTTGCATCAGAAACTTTTAATTAAGTTTAACTTTCGTAGCTTTGGGGGAAAAGAGTTAAAAAATTGCTTTCCCTTATTTTGAAATAAAATTTCTCTAAATTTCCGTTGCGAATTCAGCATTACACAAACGCAATTGCTGACCCCTCAAAGTGTTAAACACCACTATTTCCCAGGCAACCTGAGTTATGCAAAACGAGTGGGTAATCATTGATCACACAGAGGGTTTCGTTTAATATTCTTTTAAAAACTCTTTATCCTGTAATTAATAAACCCAAATATTCAATTTATAATTATTAAATCCTTAATCTTTTCAAAGTTTAATTAAGAAGATAGATGGCAGCACCAATAAATTTTATTTTAAAATTATCACAATTGGACATTTTTTAAAATCAAATTAAAATGATTTAGATACTGCTTTTCATACAATTGTAACAGCACATGTTCGTATATCTGATAAGAAAATTTAATTACATGATTTAATTTTAGTTAAAAAAAAAGCAAAACCCTTAAATTGCCAAAAAAACATGAAAGTTATTTTAATTAAATCAATCGGATAATGAAATGTAGTCAATTTAAAATTTCGCAATTTCTCAGAAAAAAAAGAATTTTTGAATTAAAAAAAATATTTTACAACGACTTTTTGCTTTAACCCTTTCAGGGGCAAGATACTTCTATTCGTAAAATGCTTAAACGAGTGAATGATACCAAAATTTACAACCAAATGTATTTCAAAATAGGCAAAAGCTATTCGCTTACGTACTTAATAAAAGAAAAAAATCCATTTCAATATTCTGTGCCAATGTGGCCTTTAGGAATTAAAATTATGTGGTCCAAAAAAAAAACCGCCGCCCTTAAAGAGGTTAAAATGGCAAAAAAAAGAAAAAAAATCTTTAAAATTGAAACTATTAGGTAAGGATTCAATATTAAACTATTTCAGAGAAAAAATTTCAAACTCCGACGCCGAGTATCGAACAAGGGAATTTTTGATTAACAGGCAGATACGCTACTACGGAGATGTCGTGCCTGCGCGAAAGAGACTTGAAATTAAGAATATGTTTTAAAATCTAAATCGCAAAAATGGTCGGATTTCATTAAATTAATTAATTAAAATTTAAATAATGTCAGACCTTTTCAAAATTTTATGATTTGTCGTGTGATCGGTGGTAATCAACTATAAGTATGCATGATTTCAAGTCTCTCGAGTACAGTTTCTGAGAGCGAGTTCTTTGACGAGCAAGCAGAGGAGTGAGACGAATAGGGTTTTGTTAGATGAACGAAACCAATGCCTGATTACCAACGAGGAAAACTCCCACCAGTAAAAATGTGTTGTACATTTTGGCTTACTCATGATAGTGATTTTGCGTGAATACGGCGTATGAATATCTCGAAATTTTCTGTTAAAATTTACTGTGTAAGTGTGCCCTGTTGGTAATCAGGCTGTGAACGAAACCCTAAATATAACACTAACCGAAATTGCCCTCTTTTTACTATCTCGAGGCACTCCTCAGAAAAACTTTCAGGATCTTCCAGACGAAGTTTTCAGAAATATTTTAGAAAGCGATTAGGAGAAATATGATAATCTTCAAGGTCAATTAATGTACTTAAACATCCACTGATAATTATGATTATTCGACACAGTATACAGAGCAAAAACTATTATTATCATAAAAATACTTTTTATACATTTTTTTAATTTAATATTTATTAGTTTTTTTTTTTAAATATTATCCTTTCAAAATAATCTACTTAACTTTTGTTATAAATACATATACACATAAATAAACAATTAAATTTTTAAAATCAAAAAACCCGACTGCGTAAAAAGCGAACCAATTAATTATTTCTCGATGTGAAACTATTTTTGTTTCAATTCCTACTTTTAGCTCACACTCTCGCTATATATATCTTGTTCAAATTTTCAATCGTTAATAAAATACTTATTATTCAGCCATTCAAGCTCAAATAATTTTTTTAAAACTTGTAGTGGATGACACTTGATGTTAATCCAGTTTTTTTTCAAATATTAATTCATTAATTAAATTAAATTAATTAATTTTCAATAATCGAGAGAGCCTTCTTCTTGATAATGTTATTTTAAAACCGAGAGAGCCCTCTTCTTGATTAAGGCATTTTAAGCGCCACTCAAGAGGAAAGAAGAATGGGAGAAAAAACAATTCTCTTATTGACCTAAGTAGGAATTGACCTAATATTTTTTTTATATTATTTGTTTATATTACTTACCTATTTATTTTTTATTTACTTGTATTGATGACTTTTAAGTTGTGTTTAATTGTTAGTTCCTATCTATAAATACTGTTTTGATGAGGTCTATAGATGTCTATGATGGTTAGAGTTGCAGTAAAGCTAGAGATCCTACACACACAACTTCCAGGTTGTATAATATTTTAACGGAGCTTCTGACTGTAAAATAGTCAATGAAACATCGTCTTCATTTTGAAAGACCTATCCAATGATATGCCACTCAATAGGGTGCGTAAATTTATTTTTTTCGTCTCTACCGCCATCTTCTATTTTACGGCCGCCATTTTGAATTTATAAAAACAAAACCTATCCTATAACCATCGGCCGTTAAGACAAATTGATAGAGACCTCATTCATTAAATCCATCCAGCCGTTGGGATGTTTCGAGGGTATAAAGAAATCCACATACACAGATACGCGTGAAACACATAACCCTTCTTTTCAGTCGGGTAAAAATAGACAATTTTACACATTGACATACAACTGGTATTAGGAATAATTTTCAACTAGGATAAACAATCATAATCGCGAAAGCAGCTGAAATCAGAAAGAGACTAATTTCTAACTTATGTTTATACCACTGGCTTTGAACCTAGAATCAGGGCCTGATTATCAACGGTACAAACTTTCACCAGTAAAAATTAATAAAAATTTATGACTTATTAATGGCATTAATTTTGCATATACGGCGTTTAAATAAACGAGATTATTGTCAAATTTTACTGGAGGAAATATGCCCCGTTGCTAAACAAGCTCTGCCTAGAACTACTCCAAGATGCATGTTCTATCCTTTAGATCAAGCTGTTAGCAGGCCAGCGATTCGCTTGTTATAGGATATTGCTTATAGCATTGGTCAATCTTCTTTATCTTCTGATGAACGAACTTTGTCCATACATGAAAAGCGCATGCGTATTCATTCTTTAAAATGAAAATTATCAGAAATTCTGTAATTTTTATTACGAATCAAACTAAATGCTTAACACTGAATAGTGAGGTATATCTTCTACCGGGTGTCCCAAAAAGGACTGACTGATTTTAAAATTCAATAACGTCCAAACGGTGACAGATATTAAAAAAATTCTTGCAGGAGGGTTATGCATAAAGTCAAAAGTTTTTTTACAGTGATTTTCGATTTTAGTTCGAATTACAAACAATAGATGGCGCTGCGATCAATAGAAGCTAAATTCAGGCTCGATTTTTGGTACTTCGTGGCCCGGATAATACATTTCCATCTCCTTTTTCTGCATGGAACAACAGAAAGGACCAAAAATCGAACCTGTATTTAGCGACTATTGCTTACAGTGCCATCTATTGTTTGTAATTCGAACTAAAATCGAAAATCACTGTAATAAAACTTTTGACTTTATGCATAACCCTCCTGCAAGAATTTTTTTAATATCTGTCACCGTTTGGAAGTTATTGAATTTTAAAATCAGTCAGTCCTTTTTGGGACACCCGGTATATATTTCCATAATAATAAGGAAAGAAGCTTATCTGTGTCTGTCGACGCTGTTCTGAAGAGACCGCTGCGCGTAGAGCTACAAAATTATGTAAACAGGTAGTACCTCTATCATTGTTCTCGCTGACTTTTGACCAACATTAGCGATTTGGAGATTAAGAAATAAAAAACAGTAGCCAAATGAACAGAAATGTTAGCAAAATAGATTCGGCTTGAAACACTGAAAAATCTATCTTTAACCCTTTATTTTATCCTTTTTTTTTCAATATGTTCTAAAATAACCTAATTTTTTGTAATTTCTTATACAAAAGAAATTCGTCTATCCGCTACAGAAACTGTTAAAAATAAGTACATTAATAAGTACAATAAGTAATGTTTCCTAAAAGTGTAAATTTTTCAGACATTCTTTTAGCTGTCTGAATAAAAATTAAAAACAGCAATTTTTCATTTGCCGTTCTGAAAATATACACTAAAAATGTCTATGAGATTGCGACTCTTTGCCTATTGAAAAAATTTACTGGTACTTTGTATGCATTTAATAAATAGTATGGTAAATGGCTAATTTTAACACCGCGTTCCAGCAAAAAAAAAAAAAAAATCTCAATTTGGCGCTTAATGCTAGTAATTTGTTTGCATTTTTACTGCCGAGACGCTAGCGCATAGATAGTGATTAACTGACAATAGTGAAATACCTATCTCATAATCCTTTCTGTGTCCCTGGCTTTTGCTAAACTCAATTGGTGTTAAGCCAATATCTCCCTAAATAGATAAATGTAATTACTGAGCGATAGTAATTTGGCGAATTTGACTGTTGGTTTACTCGTCAAATGAAAATTTTTTTCGCGATTTGGTGCAATGGCGAGCGGCAGCGAGAACCCTGACCTCTATGTATGTAGTTTTGAACATCGAAGCCCTATTTTGAATTTTGGAATGAATTTTTTTTAATTAAATTTTTTATCTGATTTTTAGCGGGTTTTTTTTTTTTTTTTTTTTTTTTTTTTTTTTTTTTTTTTCTTTTACATTTTCCAGTGATTATTCCACATTAATAAAATGATTGCGGTTTCACTCTTTTAACCGAACGTGCAAATTTCAGCCTCTTTTCAATAATGTTAATTGGAATTCGTATACCAATTTTTAATCTTTTCGCGAATTTTTTTATGCGATGTTTAGAATTTTTTCGCGTTTCGACGCGATTTTCCAACATTAGTAAAATAAATTTGGTTTTAAACTTTTAGCCTAATACAGGAAATTTTGTCTTACTCTATTTTTAAATTGTTAGCGATTTTTATTTAAATTTTTATAGGAATTTTAGCGATTTTTGGCGTTTTGCGGCTGTTTTTTTTTTTTATTCATAAAAAAATTTCCTTGACAATGGTTCAATCCCCCTTAGTAAATTTTCTCCTCTGCAATTTTTGAATTTTTAACGAATTTTCATACGATTTTTAGCGTTTTCTCACGCTTCGCGGCGATTTCTTGACATTACAGTACGTTTCCTCCACTACAGTAAGCTTTGTATTATTTTCAATTAAGTTTATTTGGAATCCGTACAGCTATATTTGAATTTTTCGCGGTATTTTTTATGTTTAGTTTTTCTCGTTTCACAGCATATTTTCAGCTTTAATGCAACTGAATTTCGTTTAAAACTTTTAGTCATAGTAAATGTCATCCTACTCGATTTTTGAATTTTTAGCGAATAGTGTTGTTGATTTTTAGTTATTTCTGATGTTTTGATTCTTTGAAATCCGTGAAAAAATTACGGTTACATTTTTTTTGCACACTATAGTAAATTTTGTTCTTTTCGATTTAAAAAAAAATTGACGATTTTTAATGCATTTTCTTGCGCTTTCTCCGTTTTTAGCAGCTATTTTCGAAATTCGTAAAAAGAATGCATTTTCAAAATTTTAGTCGGATAGAGTAAATTTTGTCTTCCACGATTTTTAAAATTTCTGTACTTTTTGATGTGTTTTCAAGGCGATTTCCACCATTTTTCGCTCTCTGCATCGAAATGTTGACATTCATAAAAAAATTCAATTTCAAACATTTAGTCAAATATAGTACCGTCGTGGGAAACAAAGAGTAAACACCCCTTACTAACTCTGCAAAAGAAATTGTAGAAGAAAGTTACTGGTACCACACGATTGATAATAAAGTCTTCTTTTAAATGATGTATATAAAATTTGCTTAGGGGGGGGGGGGGGGCATCTGCATATTAAAAAGAACAATAACTTTTTTTTTCCAACAAAAGTACACAATTCTGATAGCATAAATGAACTCTACACCCTTCAATTAGCCTAAAAACAAATTTTTATGCTATTCGTGCGAAATTAATTACTTTAAAATGAGCGCATTTTAAGGACTGTATCCAAATTGAAGTTCGATACTCGATTGTTGACCGAGAGAGCTCTCTTCTTGATCAAGGCATCTTAAGCGCGCCACACAAGCAGTCCTTGAAGGCTGCTAGAATGCAGGATAGCATAAGATTAAGAAATTTCAAAATATCTAGTCACATCTATCATAGACGGGCCCTTAACCCTTTCCGGCACGGTGTCCTTAAAAAAGGACACCTAATTTTAATTCCAAAACTGACAAACGGCAGCAATAATTCTTAAGTAAAATTTTCCTATTGTAGTGTACATGAAAATAATTAAGTTTATATTTTCTAATAAATTCGTTTATAAATTGCGGTGTCAGTCAATTATGTCATCAGTTTATAAACAGAATTACTCGGCGCCGGTAAGGGTTAAAACATCATTTTGCCGTTTTTTAAGCATAATTTGAAAACTACTTGGAAGAAAAATGTGAAATTTTGGATTTCCATAAAGCAAGACTTAATAAATCTAAATCCATCAAAAAATATTGTAGGTGTCAATTCGTAATATTATTCGATTATTAATTGCATAATTCATAATTCATATCGTAAAGTTATAAAAATTGCAAATTCAACGTATTTATGTTTGGATATTTTAGTATTATTGCTACACAAAAAATTAGCACATTAGGAGTATAATTTCAGGAGATATGAATGAAAATATGAAAATATAATTTAACATTAGAAGCACTAAATCTTAAATGTTTATAATACAAAAACTTATCATTCAAATGACTTGAAATTTGTTGTATAGCCATAGTTTGAACCGAAGATTTGAAATTTCTTGTTAAAATGGGTATTGCCATTGAAAAAATGAAGTTTGGGTTCATTTTAATATGTAGATGCCCCCCTAAGCAAATTTTATATGCATCATTTAAAAGTAGACTTTATTTCCAATCTTCCGGTACAGTAACGTTCTTCTACGATAATTTGTTGAGGTGTTAGTAAGGGGTGTTTACATATTTTTTACACTACTGTACATTATTTTCGTGTTTCTCATCAATTTTTGACATTTGTAAAATAATTCCGGTTACAGTGTTTTAGGTAATTTTGTCCCCTACGATTTTTGAACTTTTAGCATTTTTTATGCGATTTTTAGCGATTTTATTTGTTTGGTTTTTTGTTTCGTGTTAATTTTTCATCATTAGTAAAACAGGGTTCTGACGCGTCTTGTTATTTTAATTGTAAAATATCACTATTTTTTTTATAAATAAATATAGTTAAAACGAACGAAATTTTGCCTTATATAGGCAGAGATTTGCTATAAAAAAATACTGGTACCGAAAAATTTCCTGGTCTGGAATTATAGGACACGTACGAACCCTGTGATAAGATTCTGGTTTCATTCTCTTAACACAATATAAAAAAATATTGCCCTCATTTCAATAAAGTTTATTTAATGTTCGTACAATAATTTTGGAATTTTTCGCTAACATTTTTATGCAGCTTTTGGAGTTTTTTCGCTTTTTTGTGTGGAATTTTTGACATTCCTAAAAGGAATTCTGTTTCAAATATTTTGCTTAATATACATCGTTTTGTCTTCCGCAATTTTCAATGCGATTTTATCGCCTTTTCTCGTTCCGCTTCCAGTTTTATGTTCGGGAAAATTGTCTGTTTATAAAGATTTTATCTACTGTATTAAATTTTGCCCTCTGCGATTTTTGTGTTTTTAGGATTTTTTATGAGATTTTTAGCAGTTTTTTTTTTTAAGTTTCTAAGCGATTTGCCCCTATTAATATAGGAATCCGGCTTTAATCTTCTTGCACAATATTGCAAATTTTGTCCACTTCTCAATAAAGTTTAGAGTTGCCGCAATTTAAAATTTAAGAATAATAATATTTTTAAACATTATACATTGAATTGAACATTATACAATCTAAAAGATCATTCAAATATTTCGATACATCATGCAAATATTGTAAAATTCAATCAGTAATTTCTGCTGATTTTAGATGAAACTTTACTTACTGCTTTTAACAAATAACGTGTCGCAAGATTCAGTAGTTCAATAATATAAACTTTTAAACATTATACAATCTGAAAGTTCGTTAAATTTTCTCGGACACCATGAAAAGATTGTAAAATTCAATACGTAATTTCTGCTGTTTTCATATGAAACATTTTCTACTGTTTTTAAAGACGACGTGTCGCATAAACCAGTGTTCCAATAATATAAACTTTTAAACATTATTCGATCCAAAAGACCGTTAAATTATCTCGAACATCATGCAAAAATTGTAAAATGCAATCAGTAATTTCTGCTGATTTTAGATGAACGTTTATCTACTATTTTTAACAACGACGTATCACAAGATTTAGTGGTCCAATAACATAAAATTTTAAATATTATACCATCTGAATGTTCGTTAAATTTTCTCGAACATCATACACAGATTGTAAAATTTAATAAAGAAGTTCTGCTGATTTTAGATGGAACTTTACCTACTGTTTTTAACAGTGACGTGTCATATTCTGTGGTCCAATAATATAAACTTTTAAACATTGTGTAATCTAAAATATTATTAAATTAACTCGGACACCATATAAAGATTGTATAATTCAATAAGTAATTTCTGCTGATTTCATATGAAACTTTACCTACTGTTTTTAACAACGACGCGCCGCAAGATTCAGTGGTCCAATAATGTAAACTTTTAAACATTTTGCAATCTAAAAGATAGTTAAATTATCTCGAACATCATACAGAGATTGTAAAATTCAATGAGTAACTTCTGTTGATTTTAGATGAAAATTTACCTATTGTTTTTAACATCGAAATGTCGCTAGATACAGTGGAACAATACTATAAACTTTTAAACATTATACAATGTTAAAGATTATTAAATTATCTCGCAATTTACTTTATTTGCAGAAATTTTAATAATAGTTAAACTTCTGGGGTTTTAGAAAATGTATATGATAATATTCCCAATTATCCGACGATTAATGATCCAACATAATCCGTGAGTGTCGCGTTATCGAGAGTCTACTTTATAATATTTGTCGTATAAGGTTTTTGAAAATATTTTGCAATTTAGAAAGCTAAAAGAATAACTGTTCTGTTAGCGTCAAAATAAATACAAAGTAAATGCTTTCTCCATTAGTTTTTACAGTTTTAATTGAAACTCAACATTTTAAAATGTGTCTAGAAAAGAAGTTATTTCTTGGAATTCTGTATCATAATTACACTTTGTGACTCTAAATAGACACAGAAAGAAAGTTTTAATTTTATGTTCAGTTCATTATAAGACACATGTAAAGACCTAAGACTTCATTTATTTAAAACCTTATTCGTTATTCTCAAGTAACTAGAACTCATTAAGTTAAAAGCGTTATATTTTGAAAGTAATACTGTAAACTGCTTGTTATTACAGGCGTCACAAAATAATCAAAACTTATTTTCAACTTTAATTTAAAGTTAAACGGTTCAACGTCTCTAAAATTAAGGGGTGTCAGGACTC
Organism: Maratus speciosus; assembly: GCA_963932465.1. Taxonomy (NCBI): domain Eukaryota; kingdom Metazoa; phylum Arthropoda; class Arachnida; order Araneae; family Salticidae; genus Maratus; species Maratus speciosus. Next base: position 318,935,119 of record OZ010797.1, read on the forward strand.
TTAAAACTGGAAAAAATGAAAAAAGACCATTTTCAACATTTAATATCGGGCAATTCCACAGAAAAGTATCATTTTTGGAAAAAAATAAAATTAGTAATACATTTAATTTAAGGGTATGATTAGAAAGTTTGAAACTTATATTTTTACACTTTATAAAAAATTCCTGATAATACCCAAAGTGCTGCCCTCTATACACCGTATAGATTACAACAAGTTGTCTGGCACAAACAAGCACAAAAAGTGTACATGTTTGCAGGTGCGAGCAGAAACTCCAAGACAACAATAAGATGATTTTTTTTTCTATTGCAAGAAAATAAATATGTAAGAGATTATTTCAATTATTTTTTGTAACTTTATAAAATTATTTCTTAGAATAAATTGCCTTTTAAAAGTTAATTTTTATTGTTACGTCAGTTACAAATTTTAGTGAAAAGTTAAGCCTACACATAATATTTTATTTTAAGAAAATTTTTAATCCATAAACCTTCTGAAGCATTCAAAATCCTTTCAAATAATGTGCAAATTCTTAATTTCATTTGAAAAAAAGTTTGTCTAAAATGTGTAACTGACGTAACCATAAAAATGTAACTGACATAACAAAGCATTAGTTACGTCAGTTACACATTTTCTTTTTTGTTTATACATATGAATATTCAGGTGAAAATAAACTTGTATCTGTGGCGACTCGTTGCAAAAGGCGCCCTGGTTGTAGCTCTATGGACAAAGCTGGAGAATGGACAAAGTAAGGCTACTCGCAAATATAAGTGCACTTTACCAAGTATTCGACATCTCCTTCGATATCGTGCTCATCGATGCGAACTTTCAAGGATTGTGTTGTGCTGTATGCGGATACTTTTCAAGAATCAAGATCTTGACACGACAATACAATTTTTTATTTCGCCGGTAAATGGTAACGGTTATAAGCATTGTATTTAAGCTCTGTTGTTTGAGTATGATGGCAGAGCGACAGCGAATGTGTGTTCACAGTAACTTTACTAACTGTTTAATTTACAGATTTTAAGCAACTGCTTTCTTAGTTTAATAAAAGTTGTTTGTTTCACATTTACGGAGTTTTAACCTTGACTACAAATGTTTTAGTTCACCACGAAGCACAAGTTAGATATTAAATTGCACAGGAAATATTTTTTAAGAGATAACGTTCTTCACGTCACACGCTTCACTTGACGCCTCCTGCAAATCTATGATGTATGTATTTATTTTTAATTTAGAGTATATTTATATAAAAAAAAATCATTAAGCATTTAAAATAAGCATTTATATATATTTATAATTGTTTTTCTTTTTAGAAATTAGATAATGGCTCCAGCCAAATCTGCTGCTGAAAGAATGAGAGAATATAGGCAAAGAATGTCTGTGCAAAAGAAAATAGAAATACAGCAGAGGAATGCTGCACAACAAAGAAAGAGAAGAGCAAATTTTAGCATTCGTGAGAAAAAAGCTGATTCTATAGACTCCAAGATAAGAATGAAGAAAATGAAGGAAAAAAGAAAAGCACAAACTAAACACTCTCAAGCTACACCTACTGAGGCTTTTTCCAATGTGCAGTCATTTGGCCGAGCAATGTCAAGAGTAAATAAATCACTTCCTCGTAGTCCTAGAAAAAACGAGCTGTAGTTGTAAAACTTGCTGAAAAGTTTGGCATTAGCCTTTCAACTTCATCAAAACCTAATAAGGAGGAATATGGTGCTTTATCAGAAAAAACTATTGAAGCAATAACATCCCACTATAATAGTGACTTAATATCAACACAATTACCTGGGAAAAAAGATTTCAAAAAAGTAAAAAATGAGAATGGAATTCTACGAAAGCAAAAGAGAGTATTAATGTTCGGCAGCAAAATGAAATCCTGTCAGCTCATTGGATTTCAAAAGGTTCACTTTTCACAGCAATAGTCTACCGCAAACATCTTAATTTTTCTTATGTAATTGTCCGTGACGAGTTGGCACATGACAAATTTACAGTTTTCTGCTTTAATTCAGCTATCTTAAATCATAATAGCAGTAGAGATGGACCTTTTGAAAACATATTTTTTTTTCTGATGGTGCTGAAAGTCAGTTTAAGAATAGATATATTCTTTCTTCAATTTTGAAACCCCATGAGATCCACCCATCCCTTAAATTTACTGATTGTAGTTTCTTTGATACAGCCCATGGGAAAGGTGCTATTGGCGGTATCAGAGGCACAGTCAGGAGAGCAGTTTGGAGACGAATATTTCAGAATCGTGTCATTATAAACACTGCTCATGAATTCTTTGAAGTAGCCAAAAAAATGTGTCCTAAGATAAATTTTATTTACGTTTCAAAAGAGAAAGTTAAAAAAACAAAAGAAAAATTCGAAAAAGAATTTAGTTTATATCTTCCTAAAAAAATTCTGATACTCGTAGAATCCATTATGTGAGACCAGTCAGTTATCATGAAGTCGAAACTTCTATTATTAGTCCCTTTTCGAAGCGTTTTGATTTTGATTTTAAGAAAGTAGAAATCTATCCAAAGGAAGCAAATAAAGAACATAATTCCCAGAATAAAAATATTAATCAATTAAAAATTGGAGATTATCTGCTTTTGAATTATGATACTAAACAATTCCCAGGTATTACAGAAGAAATTCAAATGTGTGAACTTAAAATAAATATGATGAATCCTTGCCGCCGTGGTTGGCATTGGCCATCTCGTCCATACTGTAGAGGTAAAACATTGATGACATTGAGAAAAAACTTCCAGTGCCACAGCCAATTAATTCCAGGGGTACATTTAAGTTTCTAGAAGGCGTTATTTAAATTACTGTTAACAAACTAAATTAAGAGCCTAGTATTGTCTTTTCAAAACGATAGTGTTACATCAGTTACATATTGAAGTTACGTCAGTTACATGTGTAAATGCCATTTTATTCTTTTTTTTTATTGTTCAAAAATTAATTTAAAAAGTTATAATTCTAATTTTTCATTTCTTAGTGATGTTAAGAAGATAAAATAATTTTTTTTAATTGGATAGTTTTGATAATTTTTACCCTTAAATAAAGGCAGAAAATACGCTTGTCTGTTTTATGTTACATCAGTTACAAAATTTTGAAATGTAATTTCAAGGATTAAATAGAGATCGAAAAACGTTTCAAGTTCTTGGATATTGAGACCTTAATAAGAAATATTTTAAATTATAAAAATTTGTTCTAGCCTTATTAGTAAATTTTCTACACAGTTTTAAAAAGAATAATTGATCATCAAATGTTACGTCAATTACGATGGAATTGACCTATCTTAAAATATGCATGATTTTAAGACACAATTTTTATTGGAATTGAAAGACGTAAGTATGTTCTTTCATTTCATGCATTGAAAAATTGCAAGATGAAGAATTAGCCTTTACAGGGGTCTCCAAACTGTCAGACATTTGACGAACAAAAAATTGGTGTAACAGCTTACGCGCCGGATTACGAAATAAATTTTGCAACTAGAATGACATTTTGGTGCCTTCTTAAATTTCAGATTGCAATAATTACCCTGAACCTAAATAAATTTATATTTAAAGCCTTTTTACACTTTTAATACAAAGTTGTGTTTATCTAATGCAAAATTTTGAAATTTTCAACAGTATAATCACCTAAAAAAACATTTTTTTGAACAATAGAAAGGAAATTTTAGGTTCAGTTTATACAGACTAACATGAAATATACGTTTTGAAAATTTCATGAAAAAATATTCAGAAGTGTTTTAGATATAGTGCGCATTATGCTGAAAACGTTATTTGAAGAAAAATGACTTCAAATTTTTCACCGCTTCAGCTATTGACCGGGTATAATTCTAAAAGCCATAACTTCTGTGCTAATGGGAATTTCAAGGAAACAATTATATTAAAATGTTCAGAAAAGAGAGGGGTTTAACATCTATAAAAATTAAAATTTCGAAAATTTTGAAGCTTAAAGAGTCCTGAGACCCCTTAAATTATTTTAATATGTTATTTAATATTCAGGTGTACCATAAGTTTAAATTAGTCGGATGTGCCAATCCCAAAACTTTCTCCTTTCTTATACATATTAATAATTCGAAAAGTTGTTACACGTGTCAATACATCAATATTAGATTAACTTTGATTTTCGTCTTAAATTTTTGCTTCATTTTAATAATGGAAGTAAAAACAGTTAATCTCAATCATAACATTTAATAAAAACAATATTTTTCGTTATTATGTTGTACATCAGCGGCTTCAGAATCGCCAGTTTAGCTGACTGCGAATAGTCTGTCCCTGCATGTTGAACAGCCCATGTGCAATAAAACTATGAAAAATCGATAAAAATTACTATTACAGTAACCTTACGTCTGATTGTTACCAAATTCACGTGGGACCTTCTGACCATAGCCTAAAACATATACAAAAAATTTGGCTCAATTCTATCTATTACTTGATACCTTTTTGATGATACAACAGAGGAGACACGGACGACATTTCGTACAAACATATTTTTCGGTGTCTCTGACCCCTAAAATATGTAAATCCGTCGAAAAAAAATCGATTACTATATTTTCTTCTTCAGAAACAAGAAAGTAAAATGAAATCCGAATAATAGTCATAACTATAATTTTAAAAATCGCAGATTGTTATTGCTAGCAAAGTTTTAAATTCAGCAAAATCAAGAAATGGAAATATTTGTAGAAGGAAACAGGCTTGCCAGCTTTGCCAGCTTTTTTATTCAGAAATTCCGAATTCATACTAGGAATTGAGAATTGCTATTTTTACTTAGTTTAACGACAGACATTCCGTGATTACGTAAAATAAAACTTCTTCTGATTCTAAGAAATTTTTAGCAAGTTTGAATTAAAAAATGATCTTAATAGAAAGAAAAATAAATAAAAGACTGGCAAACAGGAATTCTGCGTTTTCAGAATTTAGTGTCGCCCCCAAAGAAAAAAAAATTATATATGTATATAAATATAGATAGTACAAAACATATTTCAGTTTTAAGACTTAAAACACACTTTTTTTAATATAAAATCGCGTCATCCGCTGAAGAATTCTTCATTTACAAGAGTCTTAAACAATATCTACATTAAAGTACGCATAGGACGTAACTATCTCTCAGTAATACACAAATCCAAAAAAGAGATGCCGTCATTCAAGAAACTCAACAAAAATAATCGGTTTCCTAATGATTCATATGCCTTCATTTGTTTGTAATATTAATATATATACTTAAATTTGGTTTATAATACCTCCATGTTTTATCAGAAATCAATCATTTATATATTTTTTAAATAGCACGTATTTTAATTACATTTTTTTCTGTTGTTATTGGAAAATGGCAACAAAAAGATATAATTACTATTTTCCAACTATTTTACCTTTACTTTCTACAGAAATAGAGTACCTGCGTTGCAAAAATTAAACAAGTGGCGCTTAAAGCTACAAAAAATTAATATCACAAAAATATATTGTGATGCATTCAAACACATTGCATTTAAAATTACTTCTTTTCCCAATACGACGGTATAAAAATTGAAAATGTGCAGTGCTTAGAAGTTTAAAAAATCTTAGTAGAGTACATAAAAGTACAGTGATATATCTGCTTTGTTTTATGGCTAGCTTGTACAACGGAACGTTACTTTTTCGAGACGACATTTTACCAGCTGGGAAAAAGAAATAGCATACCGGAGGCTAAAAATTTATTGCAAAATTTAAATGAGTTTCAGTAACAAATTTTCTTGAAGTAACAGGATAAGAATTTTTTTTTTCTGTTGACCTTTAAAAAATCTTTATTAATCATCATCACATTTCGGTTTAGTAGCAGTTTCGTGCTATGTTTTTACCTAAAAACCGGAATACTTGAATGAAAATAACAATAGATTTACAATTTTTAATAAATATCTGATTACATATTTGCAAAACTCTTCGCTTACTATTGGCTCATGATAGTGTAATATGTTAAATCATACTTTTTTACAAAGCTACAACTTTTATAAGGTTTTATAAAGATTTTAGATTTCAGTATCACAATTTCCAAGAAATAATCCTCGTGTTATTGAATAGTAGAATTTCTGTCATCAAATGACACGAAAATACTATACAGAAATAGTGGTACGCAAATTAAAGGGCTATATGAATGCTGTTTTTTTTCTATATATCTTGACAATAAATATTTATTCTCTTCTTTTACAAGTTATACTCATAACATAGTATCCTAGTAGACGTTAAAAGATATCAAACAATAATGTTACTACGCAGCATAATAATTCTTGTTACATATTCAGCGATGATAATTTTTTCTTTTATCATCTTAACGACACGTGATAACGTACCATGCTAAATTCCCTTGACAGTTTCTGGATTCGATAAGAAGCCAGTTTTCATCTTATGAGTAGACTAGCAAACCCCGCGGCTTTGCTCGTGTAATATTTGAAACATGCCAAGTGATATTTATATGTCTAATTTTTATTAAAAGGTACAAACTAAATTTTTATTTTATTAAAAGGTAATATTTTAGTTTATTAAAAGGTACTTATTACTTTTAGGAATAATTAAAACAATTACTATTTAAAACACAATTTGATTAAGCATCATTGTTACACTGCATAAAGCAGAAATGAGACTTAAATTAATAAAACGAAATAAAACTAAATAAATAATAATTTAGAAAATATTTGGAAACATTTATGCTCAGTTAATACGCTCATTTCAGTATTCATTTGAAGTTTTGAATTTTCTAGAAACCATCTTCTTACATCTTAAAATTAACCATCATGTCAAATTCCAAGTTCTACCACCTCTCTCAACATAAAGGGCTGTGTTGAAATAGAAACTGTCACCATTAATTTGCCAACATTAATTTTGAAATTGGTTTGTTATTTCCTAATATTCCACAGACACGTAATTTAGAAAGCTTTTAAATGCTTTTTTAGAGCGCTTGTTCTTCCTGTGAACCCCAGGTGGTAGAATCACCGGCATAAATATAGCCTGTGTAGGATCAGAGACTGTTACATTGATTCGCAACTATTACTTTTATATTTGGTTTATATTCCCTGAAATTGCGTAGAAATCGTAATTTAGGACTTTTTTAGAATGCTTTTCGCACATCCCCTTCACTTCACCCCTTTTTAATTCGAATTTATTTTCGACAGTCCTTCGAGGGCATTTATATTTCATAAGTAACTACCATGCCATATTTAAAGTTTCTAGCCTTTTCAGTATCACAGAAATCGCAATTTAGAAAGTTTTTAGCTACTGCAGCCCTCTGGTGGTAGTGGCACAGATATAAAATATAGCTTATGTTTGAGCAGGTTCTATCACCAACAATTTGTCATCATTATTTTTTTAATCGGTTTGGTATTTGATAAGATTACATAAAAATTGTTATTTACAACGCTTTTCGCTCACTTCATCTTTTTAAATTTGAAATTTTCTTTCAACAGTTCTTAGAAAGCAGTTGCATCTTGTAAGTAAATACCATGCCATACTTCAAAGTGTTAGACCCTTCAGTTATGCAAAAAAACGCAAATTAGAACATGTTTTGCTTTTGCAACCCTCAGATGGTAGTGACAGCAACATAAAATATAACCTATGTTATAGCAGGGACTGTCACCATTGATTTGCAACCATTACTTTTGAAACAGCTTTGGAATTTCCTGAGACTGAGTAGAAATCGCAATTTAGAATGTTTTTAGAACGCTTTTCGCGCATTTTCACCCCTTTTTAAATTTCCAATTTTTTCGAAACTGTTCTTAAAGATCATTTATATGTAATACATATGTACCTTGCCTAATTTTAAGTTGCTAGCCCCTACCGATCACAAAAATCGAAATTTGGAACGCTTTTTTGCTCCTGCAACGTCTAGGTGATAGTGATACCGACTTAAAATAGCGTCTATGTTAGACCAGAGGCTGTCAGCATCAATTTCTTAACATTACTTTTGAAATCAGTTTGATTCTTCCTGAGATATTGGTGACAAATCCGCATTTAGAACGTTTTTAGAACGCTTTTCGCTCATTTTGCTCCTGCATCTCCTCTGGGTTGGTGGAAACATATATAAAATATAGCCTATCTTGGAGCAAGATCTGTCACCATCATTTTAACGCCATTATATTTGAAATCGGTTCATTATTTCCTGAGATTGCATAGAAATTGCAATTTAGAACGTTTTTTACAACGCTTTTTGCGCATTATGACCCCCCTTTTAAATTTCGATTTTTTTAGGAAATGTCCTTAGAGATCATTGATATCTTATAACTAACTACCATTCTAAGTTTCACGATTCAAGGCCCTTCCGTCACGCAAAAACAGCAATTTAGAACGTTTTTCTCCTGCAGCCCCTTTGAGGTAGTGGCACCGACGTAAAACATAGCCTATGTTGCAGCAGGGATTTTCACCATCATTTTGACGCTATTATTTTTCAAATCGGTTTGGTATTTCCTGAGATTGTGTAGAAACTACCATTTAGAACGTTTTTTAGAACGCTTTTCGCGCATTTTCACCCCTTTTAAATTTAGAATTGTTTAAGAACTGTTCTTAGAAATCCTTTATATCTAATAAGTAGCTGATACTTCAAATTTCATATTTCTATGTCCATCAGTAACACATAAATCGCATTTTTTGAACGTTTTTTGCTCCTACACACCCTTTGGGGTAGTGGCACCGACATAAAACATAGTCTATCTTGGAGCAAACGTTGTCACTATCATTTTGACACCAATATTTTTTAAATCGGTTTGGTATTTCCTGAGATTATGTAGAAACTACCATTTAGAACGGTTTTTAGAACGCTTTTTGTGCATTTTCACCCCTTTTAAATTTCGAATTGTTTAAGAACTGTTCTTAGACACCATTTATATCTTATAAGTAACTAATATTCCAAATTTCATATTTCTAGGTCCTTCAGTAACGCAAAAATCGCATTTTTAGAACGTTTTTTGCTCCTGCACCCCCTTTGGGGTAGTGGCACCGACATAAGATATAGCCTATGTTCTAAGTTGGGCGAACACCATCATTTTGATACCATTACATTTGGAATCGGTTCGGTAGTTCCTGAGCTTATCTCCGACAAATAAACAATTTTTACCTCTTTATAATAGGAGTATGAAGTATGATATGCATTCAAGACTTGCTTACACATAACACTATAAAACATTTAACTGATGTTTTATTATATTATTTTACTTAACTTAGATTTTTTCTAACACTTTCGAACATAGTTTAAAGATGTTTATGAATTGGGTTAATAAATTCGGTTATAGATATTTCATATTAAAATACTGAGGGATATAGAGGGTGCTTAAACTAATATTAGAGGGGGCCCATCTGGTTAACCCTTTGAGGGGCAAGCAATTACGTTTGTATAATGCTGAATTCTCACCGGAAATTTAGAAAAATTTCATTTCAAAATAAGAAAAACCAATTTTACAACAGATTCGAATACTATTTCCTCGAAGAGCCAGGGACCCTTGTCTCGCATCCCCGACACATACGATGATGCAGGTTAAATGGCATAGCAAATTCATAGCTGGTAGCAATGGGAAGGGTGGGCATAAACAGTAAAAAAAAATCTAACGGAGATTGCTTGGGAAAAGGGCTAAAAAAAATAATTATAATAAAGAAACGTCTAGATGGAAGTTTAAGTACAGCATTAAAACAATAAGATATATTTTTCTATTTTATAATTTTTTTTTAATTTTTGTAAGATTTTTTTCACATATTTTTAAAATTTTTTGAAGATTTTTTATAATTTTTTAAGTAAAGAGTAGATAAACTTTCCCCCAAAAGTTATAAAAGTAAAACTTAATTTAAATTTTCTGGTGCAAATCTTAATTAAACATAGGTGGGATTTACTTTTATAACTTTGCAGGGTAAAAAAGAAAAAAAAAAAAAAAAAAAGAGTTGAAAAATTGCTTTTCCTTATCTTGAAATAATTTTTTTCTGAATTTCCGGTGAGAATTCAGCATTACACAAACGCAATTGCTTGCCCCCCCCCCCCCAAAGGGCCCTGATATGAACGCTGTTTCTTTCTGTTTATGTAATTATGTCAATAAATATTTGTTCTCTTCTATTGTAAGTTATAACATAGTATGCTAGTAGGTTTTAATATATACCTACTATGAATGCTACTACACGACATAATTCATCTTGTTACAATGATGATTTTTTCATCACCCTTCTTAACGATACGTGATAACACACCATGCGAAATTTCCCTTGACAGTTGCTGGATTTGATAAGAAGACAATTTTCATCTTATGTGTAGATAGACAGTCAAGATTTGTTTACACATAACACTATAAAACATTTAATTAATGTTTTATTACATTATTATATTTAACTTAACTTGTTTCTAACACTTTCCATCATAGTTTAAAGTAGTTTATGAACTGGGTTAAGGAATTTGGTAATAGATATATTATATTAAAATATTGTGAGAGATGGAGGGGGCTCTTGACTGTTTCTTCATTAATTACAGTGGTGGAAAATTGGCGCAGAGGAGGAGCCTATTGACACCACTAAATTTTAGCAGAATTTTTCATCTTATCTAATGACAGTTTTTATTAAGATGAAGAATACCATAAAATATTAGTGGTGTCAATAGGCTCCTCCCCTGCGCCAATTTTCCACCACTGTAATTATTTTCATCTTTATTAACCAACCGGCCAACACGCCTGTTCGAATTAAAATGGAAACCCAGAGGAACAAGATTGTCGCCAACCTCTGCTGACATTACATCCAATATATGTGTGTGTGTGTGTGTGTGTGTGTGTGGTTTTCACCTATATTCTGCAACCCGAAAAACCCGGGATGGACTCGTTTTAATATCTAAAAGACAGAATGTGTAAATATTAAGATGAAAGCAAAAAATATGATTATATATTCGATAAAAAGGTGTATTAATATTAGTTTACAAAGTTCTCTCCTGAGCTTTAAATCACGTAAAAACTATTTTTTTCTTCTAAATAACACGATTTTAAAAGTATTTCTGGTTGTATAGCATATCTCTAAATAGTATCTTTTTTCTTATTATTTGATCTTTTCAACATAATATTTTAGCAGACATTCACAGATAGCTATAAAGAATGTTACTACATCATTTTGCTACATGTTACATAATAAGCAAAGATCATTACTTATTTGCTCCTCATAACGACAAGTGATAAGCGACTGTGCTAAATCCTTTTTCCACTTTCTGTGTTGGATACTAATCATATTTTCATTTTATGTGTAAACAGAAAAAGACATACATTGCATAAGTTAACCAATGTGCAGAACATATCAGCGTCATCTCAATTTACTGATAACATTTTACATTGAATAATGAATAATGTATTAAGAAAACAAGCGGCTAAAAACAAATAATGATGTATCCATAAAAATCGTAATATTTTTACTAATATATTAGTGCAAATATTATTATAACTATCAAGACACATTAAATCATTCCCTTATCTAATCATCGAATGTCTGCGATTAAAGAAGTCGACTATTTCTTTAAAAAATAGTGGCATCCGCCGTGCCATAGTTTTCCACTCCTCATTTACACGATTGGAATTAAAAACCTCTAAATTATAAAATATAAAAAGCTTCAAAAGTGTTCAAGGGAAAATGTTAAATTTCATTCTTTATGGGAAAAAAGTAAGCATTTCATTATGCTAATGCCAAATGTTTTATAAGTTAATTCAAATAAACTTTTGTTATTAAAACCATGGAACTACGAATAAAGAGAAACTGACATCTATAAAATAGTGAAGATTCAACCGTAGCCGGTTTCACAAGGTTTGATTACCGTCAAAACATATACCCCAGTACATTTAAATTAAAAAAAAAAACAGTGGCACTCCGGGAGTGCCAATAGAAGTGAAAACTTCAACAATTACGTGTGTGTTTTTTTAATCGTCAGGCAATGTTTTATGCGTTGAATTGTGTAGCAGCACTAATGAAAGCATCTGGGGACACGGCAGTGCCCCTGCCAAGTCTTGAAAGCACAGCCGTAAGCATCTTTTTCTGGAAGCAACTCAAGGTACTTTTGACCCCCCAATATCTTTGTGTTGGTGATTCCCAGACACTTGAAACTTCGTAAATCTAAAGTAATATGGAAATGGAACTAAATGCTGAAATTTCACGTTTCTATCTTTTTTATTTCAGAAGATATATGAACTTAAACTTTCGACTTTTCGACACTGATTCACCGATCATCAAAACTCAGAGGTACGTCCTGTATCCCTAAAATCTTGAAATTTGGTATGAAGGTAGTGTTTGGGATACAATGAAAGGGAAAATTTAAAAAACCCGGAAAATTTGGATAAAAAGTCGAAAAATAAAAAAACCGAGAATTTGGCAGAGATGTGATATGCGAACCAGGTTTGGCGCGATTTTTTAACGTCAATTTGGCGAAAGCCCGTTTTCCAATACCAGTTACAATATATATTATTAAATTATTTTCTATTGTTTTAAAAAGTAAACAACAATAAATAAACGGTAATTTCATTAATAACTATAGAACAAAACAATTGTACAATTTAAAAAAATAAAATAAAAGTAAATGAACAATTTATTAATAAATAAGCAACAGTAGCCGGGTTACCTTGTAAAATAAAGTAACGCCATTTTGCTGTCAATTAGATACCCAAGTGCGTATCTGACATCTGTGCCCCGTATTTTATCTTCCGTAATCAAAATTCCCGCCAATACTGTTGGTTATTGACCAGACCATCAACACGATAAAATACAGCGTTATCGGTTTTTAGTTACACGAAATAGGTAGGTCACGAATACGGTATAATTCATTTTAACTGACGAAAAACAAAATAATAATTTGTTTTAGCAATACGCCGGGAGAAAAAGTGAGTTTTAGCTTCCTTCTTCTTTTGCGGATTGAGCTGAAGAGGGAAAAGTTCCTGTCATTCACCGCTTGGCGCGCTAGTGTCTATGTGTCAAAATGCTAGCATGTCGTTACGTTACAGTGTCTCGAAATCAGTGGTTTTTCCCCATCTCAAAAAAAGCTCAACGCGCCTAAAGAAGTTTTCACTTCAAAAATTCTGCTTATTAAAACCTTTTATTTACGTGGAACTTCAGTCATAAACTATGGTAAAATAAGATATTCTTTTTTACTAGTAAAAAATTTTTCTACAGAAGTCAGGTCCTGCGTTTCCGCCATATTGTGACAATCTAAACAACCACCTTCAGTGTCACTAAAAATCATTAAAATACCTGGGAAAACTGGCACAACTAACAACAAATACAAATTCTTAACATAGTATTGTGATAGATTTGGCATGAATAAGGGGCTTAAATAGGAAGAAACTTTCGATTCCAATTTACTGGCGGAAATTTGGCGAATAAAACAACCGTCATCTTTTGAGAACATCCTCAGTTACTTTCCTCGCAAATGGCAACAATAAGATATATACGCTATATGTAGGCGGATACACATACACATTTCTTAAAGGAAAGAGAACCATGGCGCAGTTAAAAGAATCGTAAGAAATTTTCTTTTAATCTCAGTTTTCTTTTTCGATTTTAAAATCTATAAAACTTTAATATTGAGAATGGAGAGGTTTTTGTAAATTAATTACAAATGAAATGCTGAGACCAAGTATTTTGTAAATAACAAGATATAAGCAAAGAATTTCGCTACAGCAAAGAATTTCGCTATAGCAGAAAGTTTCGCTAAAAAGTATTGGAATATTTAAATGAAGAAATACACAGATACCGTGAACTCTCGCAAGTGCGTACTTGATCTTTCCATAATGTAAGTTATACCAAAGCTCCCTTTGAAGAAATGACCTATACAAAAGCAGTTCCGATATTCTTATTTTAAGAATATTGTTTCAACTAGGGTCATAAAAGAGAAGAAATGATCCTAAATTATTGTATGGCTATCAAAAATTAAGGAATAATAATGATAGAAGCAATAAAAAATGAAATTTTATCCTGGTTCAAAGTTACCCAGCCATTGAGGGTAACTTTGCACCATATGATAAATATTATCTAAAATAATTCATCATAAAAAAAGTATTATAGTTAGGACAACTTTGAACACCCAAAAATGTTTTCAGATATGTAAAGACTCCGAATTTACATTTCCCAACATCACAAGATTTGTCTAATTTATGATATTACAACAAGTATTATGCATAAGAAAAGTGGAAGAAGAGAACCACGAATATTTAGAAAAGAAAATAAACTGTTTATTGTCCATATAAAACATAAAAATGCAGTGAAAAACAATTTTCAATGTTTTAACTCAATAATATATCCATAGTTACAGTAATACGTATTAATACTAGTATTATTCAAACAAGAATAAAAAATGTCGAATGTATGAAATATCAAATTTGTGTAGCACCGCCCCAATACCTAAATGAATTTTATGTATTTTACACATATTTGTGAAAATATTTACATGTTATATCTAATGCACACTTTCGGCATTTATATAAAATATATGAGCAAATATGGGAGATTTTTGACAGTAGCACCTATAATCAGTAAATTATAAACATCAGTATAACTTTGAGCCGGCTCAAAGTTACCCTGAAAATGTGGTAAAATGTTAGTGCCTTCTTTTTTTACATTTCATTAACTATTAATACATAATCACAAAATATTAACACATTTACAACATTTAGATAATAATATGTCTGATAAATGAGTGTTACTTACTATGAAAATTTAATTGCATTACAACAACTTCAAAACAGCATTCAAAATTAACTTGAAAACAGTACTGCACAAAAATAGTTAGATGATGCAATTAATTGCGCATAATGTTGCTAATGTATTTTCTAAAATAAAGAGCAGAAATCCCAGTTTAGAACATTACCAACAGAGCACAGATCTTTAGTCTTTTGGAGTCAAAAATATTGAAAATTAGGAGGTGGTTCAAAGTTACACCCGATGGTTCAAAGTTACCCTGAATGACTGTATTGCTAGGCTGGTTACTAAAACCGTTAAAGTCATGCGGTTTTATCCTTTGGTGTTTTATAAACGGTCGTGTTTACCTTTCACCGCTACCTAATGATTTGCTAGAGTTGAGACAAAAAATTGGAGAGGCTACTGTTCCTATGATTCCGAACTTGTTAACCGAACTGTGGGAAGAATTTAACTTTAGGTTGGATGTGTACCTTTTAACTAAAGATGCACGGATTTGCACGGAATGAACATTTGTAAGGTAAACTAGATTCATTTACCTTCCATTTGATGTATGATATTCTGTAAATAGTCTAAATTAAACAATTATAACATACCATTGAAAGTGGGACATTCTTTTATTCATACCCTGTATAATTGTTGAGTCTGCCTAAATATTAATTTATAGAGTCCGCTTCTTTGAATATAGTCACGTCGAAACTGATTTTTCCTTTTTAATAAAACTTTTTTTTATATATTTCTATTCCCCCTAAAACATATCCTTACACAATTTTTCTTCTACTCCATACAATCCTTACAATGTAATATTTTCGTAGGCGTTAATAGGTACATTAAGGAATATTACTACACAGCATAAATAATTTTTCCTGCATGTTAGATAATAATCAAATGTTTATTACTTATTCGCTCTCCATAACGACACGTGATAAAAGACCGTACTAAGCTCCCTTGCCCTTTTCTAGATCATACAAGAATCCCATTTTCATTTATATATATAAACAGGCACACGAGATATACACATATATAACTGAAGTAAAGAATATATAATCTACGCGATTTATTAGTAATATTAAATATTTAACCCTTTCAGGGGCACAGTATTTTCAATGCTAAAATATTAAAATAAATGATTGGCACCGGAATTTGCAAAAAAAATTATTTTTAAATACGAAAAAAGGCTATATATATTACAGACATTTATTAACCCCTTAAGGGTCGCATTAAATTATGGCTTAAAAATTCAAATTGCTCATTGGCACAACTTGTTTGAAAAAGAACCTTATTTAATGACAGGTAAAATGATAATATAATAAAGACATATAGGGGATGTAATGGATGAATGGGACATTTTCACAAAATTATTTTTTTTTTAATTTTTTTATTTAAGTTATTATCAATATTATACATCACATTTCATAAATTAGGTATTTGACAACATATATGAACAATATTTATTCTAGAATATGATTTATTCAGAAAAATATTATGAAATTAAAAAAAAAAAACGTTCCTCCCTGTCCCAATCATCCCCACAGCAGGGATGAATGGGACACTAATAGGGATTGATGGGACACATAGATATTCCTCCCTGTATTCAATTTTACCAAATTAAAATTTATAATTATAAACTTATATATAATTATTTTTGTAATATATGATTTTACAGCACAAATCGATATATGTTTTTTTTTTTTTTTTTTTTTTTTTTTTTTTTTCAATAGCTTCTGTTATTGTGCAGTTTTAACTTTTAATGCAAACTTCGGCTATCAATCTGTTCTTTTTTACCACTTATGAGGCATTTTAAATTTGAAATGAAAGTGCAAAATGTCTTTTAAATATGGCATAGCTAATAATTTTCAATCATAACTTATTAATTAATATTAATTAAATGTACCTTAGAAACATGCAGAACGGAAAATATTTAGTCAATCAGAAAGTCGTGTCGTATTGGAAAAATCAATTCGCACCGGAAAATTCTGCCCGGTAATTATTAGACATTGATTCCGATATCTAATGTCTACTAATTACCGGGCAGAATTTTCTGGTACCAATTGATTTTCACAACACGACACGACTTTCCGATCGACCCAATATGTTAGCGGTGGGTATTTATTTGTGCAACATTTCAAAATTCAATAAAATTTCTCCCATTTGATCAATAAACATACTATTTTTAACAATTTTATCTATTTTGATTAACTTTTAGTACCAATTTTTTGATAATCCATTAATAATTATTACAATACAATAAATACCACTCAGAAATTTTAAACAATTACAACTCATATAATACTATTTAATACTATTAATTAACGTTAATTATTAATTTATCAACCTATATAATACTATTTAGTTAATAAATAAAATTTTCAGCATCTCTAGGGATGAATGAGAATGTCCCATTCATCCCCATTTTAAATGTCCCAATCATCCCCATGATGCATATATTCCCTTCTCAGCCATTTTGCCTCAAAAATTATTTTGTCGCAATGGTTACTATTCCTTCATTTTAACTATCGATATTGAACCTTAAAATAAATAACTATAACATAGCTCAATTTTATATATAGTATAAGATATTTCACATCTTCAAATGTAAAAAAAAAAAAAAAAAAAAAAAAAAAAAAAAATTACTTTTAAGCAGAGATTTTAGAAAATGCAACTTTGAAGGAAAATGAAAACAGCAATGTGGTCCTACTTTTAGTTCTGAAGCACACTGTGGTAGTGCCTTGTATGGGGTAGGAAGCAATTTAAAATAAATGTTTATTGCCTGAAATATTGAGAATGTCCCATCCATCCCTTGTCCCATTCATCCCCTAGCTCCCCTACATTACATTACATTACACTATTCTATAAAACTGGTGGGAATCAAACAATCTGAGTAAAAGACACAGCCCATGGATATCCCGGGAGCGAGAATTAAGGCTCCTGTCCCTGCCGGCGAAGACACTCACCAGCTAATGTTAATCCTATGGAGAGGGATTTTTCTAATATCTCGTTTGCGTTTCAACATTTTTATTTATTTTTATTTTTTTTTCTCATTTTATAGCTGAGGTCCGTTTCTACATCGCACCTTTTTTACTTTTTCGATTTTGGTCGCAGATATTTTTTATAAAGTTGCTTTCACTTTCAAAACCGGTTCCGAAAATGAAAGTGTCATTCTAAAAAATACCTGCACCCAAAATCGAAAAAGTAAAAAAGGTGCGATATAGCGACGGATCTCGTTATCCAATGCAAAGAAAAAAAAAAATTAAAAATGTCCAAATGCAAACGAGATATTAGAAAAATCCCTTCCCATAGGATTATCATTAGCTCGTAAGTGCCTTCACGGGCAGGGACAGGAGCCTTAAGGGGTGAAAGGGAAATTTTTACCACAGTTCTGGTACCAATGTAGCTTTTGGGAATTAAAATTAAGTGATTTCATAAACTTACCACCGCCCTTGAAAGGGTTAAACACGAATAACGCATCAAATAATGGAAGATAGTACAAAAGATTCAAAGAAAGACAACAAAACTATAAGAAACGTGATAGGGTGACTGAGCCAGTAGTTGATCAGATAAGGTCAGTGCTACGAGGATTTTATTATAATTCCTTCCTTTTAGGTTTTAGATGTAAACTACCATAATTGCTACAACCAAAGCGTTATAAGTAAGCGAACAAACTTAATGCTGGAATCAGGCGTAACTTAACATAGTTGCGCCACCTTGTGGACGGAGTGATAATTCACATGCGCGGGCTTTTAGTGTGGCGCGTATTTTCTAAATCTTTAGTCACTCATGGAAATGAATTTTGTTTGCCAAATTTGTTGCAAAATAACGTCGTAGCGAGAGGGGCATCCAGATGCACTTGATACAACGAAGTTATCTTCACCTTATCAGAGACACTTCAGTTATTAATCAAGGTGAAAAATTTTTTACAATTTTAGTGGTGTGAGTAAGAAAACAGTTAGGTATTACCTGTAGTTCACACTCCATCCGCTACGTGGCGCATGACCTTGATTGATGTGACCTCGCTTTTAATCTTGCGGTTACTTTTCCCATTTAAGATAGGACGCTTACTTATGTCGCTTTGGCTACAACCCTTAATGAATGTCCTATAATTGCCAAAATTAAATCTGCTAAAATTAAATAGCAACAAAATTATAAGTAAATAGTTTCTTTAATTGCCATTTCCCCAGCAGTTGATCAATAAAGAAATCAGTCTAAAATTCAAACACGGATCTTTAAAATATCATGCTTAAGCTGTGATTAACAATAATTCATATAAAACTATTATTTGAAATAAGCAAGATGGAGATGGATTATTTTTACTTACTGTAATTGTCGCCAACAAATCAAAAACTAAAGTTTTGCGTTTTCGAATAAAAAAAGATCATAAAATTGCTCCTATTACAGCAAGCAGCTGACAACAATGTGACAACAGGTACTTCAGCATTCAAACAAAAAGTTTATGTCTAGTGCCACGTGTAAAATTCATTTCATCCTGAAATGGCGTAATATTTCAAAAATTTGATCAACTACTAGAGGAGTATGGAATGCTGACGCGGTCACCATACTTTTCATGTTCATAAAAAGATAATCTAAATTTTACTGAACATGTATCCTTTTTTATAGAAATGAAATTTATAATATTTACCTTTTATAACAAGGTTTGTACCGGTCCCGTTATTTTCCAGGTAAAATATCAATATTTTGTTATATAAGTATATAAATATAGTTCAAACGAGCGAAATGTCGCCTTAGTTTTAACCCTTTCCGGAGCGGAGTAATTCTGCTTAGAAACTGAGGCAGAGCTGCCAAGTCTCCGGCTTTTTGGATACAAGTATTTTAATACAGAAATTGTAGTTTTACTTAATTACGACATTTCAGCGATTTAAAAGAACCAGATTTTCTCTAAGATAATAGTGGTGTGCAAAAAGCCGGAGACTTGGCAACTCTGCTGAGGAAATGCCCCACCAGTGGCTGAGAGGTTCTGCTCTCGAAGCTGGTAGACGGGAGGTGCTGTGTTCGAACACAATCGCGCCCGTCGGCCTAATCGTTCGAAGTTTTCGTGGTTTTCTTCGAACCGTGGATTTTCATGCGTTAATACGGATTAGGTTCCCTTAGAAAGACCTCCACGGAAGGCACTCCCTCTAGGGCCTATGTCCCTCGTGTAGATAATTGGCGGTCAACAATCAACCCAACCCTGCTGAGGAAATAGTGAACAGAAACCATTATTTATAGAAGTTATTAGAAAATACGAACTTGCTTATTTTCACGTACGTTATAAAAGAAAAATTTTAATTAAATATTCTTGGTGCCGTTTGGCAGTTTTGGAATTAAAATTAGGTGTCTTTTTTTAAGGACACCGTCCTCGAAAGGGTTAAGGAGAAATTTCTGTAAGAAAATGCAGGTAGCGAAGAATTTCCTGCTATGGAAATTCTAAGACTCGTACGAACCCTGTTATAACTGAAAAAAAAATTTCAAAATGACTTGTTTTTCTTAATTCGAAAACAATAAAACTTTTAACCTTTACAATACAAAAGGTTTTATTAATTGATTTCAAGACAACATTAAAGTTTTGTATATAACAAAACAGAAGGAAACAATTCTAAGTCTTACTTTTAGAATTTTCAATGACAAGTAGTGATTATGTTATCGTAATATCGAATCCAAATAAGCAATTTATAAATATTTCATTTGAATGCACCCGCTAAAATTAGAAGAAAAATAATTTTATTTAAACATTTTAGTGCAAATATGTATCGAATTAAGTGGAGCGAAATATATTTCACCGCCCTTTAACCCCTTAATTCTCGCTCCCGTGATATTTACGGATTGTGCCTTTTATTCAGATTGTTTGATTCCCAACACATTTATAAAATAGTGTAATTAGCTTTATTATGGTATCATTTTACCTGTCGTTAAATAAGGTGAATTTTCTTTTTTTTAAAGTGTGCCAATAAAGAATTTGAATTTTTAAACCGTATTTTAAAGCGATTGCTAAGATTAACCCTTGGGGACGAGCGACACATATACGTGCCGCATGAAGCGCTCAGAATCCTTGTTTTTCCTCACCAGTAAAATTTTACTGTAAAATTTGCCTTATTTAATCAACGCATTTTCTCGATTCAAGAAGGCACAAATTTCTGTTTTTAAAAAACGGTGAGAAATGATTAAAAATTTCGTAAAATGCTCCCGTCCCGAAGGGGTTAAGGCATAGGTGCCAAGTTGTCACTAATGCTCAGTAATATGTGGGTTAATTTAACCCTGGTTTAAAATATTTCGTACCGGAATTTTTTTTTTCAGAGATGAAATTAAATAAGTTCCACGTAGAAAACTGGAATTAAATAAATAAAGATTCATCAAATAATTTTTCTGTTTCGAAACTTTGTTAAACTGGGTTAAATTAATCCACGCATTACGGAAGATTAGTGCGAGCTTGGCACCTCTGGGTTAAGGGATTATAGCAACCTGTAACATTTAAAAAGCAAAATATATGGTTTATTCATAATTCCCTCAGGGTTTTCGAAGCGCTGTAGTAAAAAAACTGAGACGAACACAGCAAAAAAGAGCATTTGAAAGAATGCAGAAACAAATCAAGTTTTATTGTAAGCAATTACACGTAGGCAGTTAGTAAATAAAAATGGCGTTTACAAAAGAATGGAAAGAGTTGTGTGTCTTAGAATTTGTAAAATCTGAATCAGTGGTGATGGTTTAGCGGGCATTTCTAACGAAATATCGAACACATGGACCAACTGACAAGACAATTCGTGTGTGGCACAATAAGTTCAAAGAACGTTGGTATTACCATGTTGAGTTCAGTGTGGCAGGAACTGGACAATCGAATTGATGTATGTCGTGTGACCATGAGTTCATGCAGAGAATACCTGTTAGTTCTGTAAGAAAGAATTGATTTGTTTCTGTATTTTTTCAAATGTCCTTTTTCGCTGTATTCATCTTACATTTTTTACTACAGCGGTTCAAAACCCCAGAAGGAATTATGAATAACCCTGTATAAATATATATATTGCTGCAAAATTATAGTTCTAAGTCGACTGAAAATCCTCAATATTAAAAGTCTGCTCCTGTGGATAATGTCACTTGCAAATGAATTTTTTATATTCAGTATTTTTTTTTTCCATTTGTCTTAACAAATAAATGTTTTTTTTTTTTTTTTTTTTTTTTTTTTGTTCTTTGATACCGTAATATAATAATTTAGTAGTCATTTACAGATATCTATAAATTATATTACGAAAAATTGTCATTTAATTTATAACTTGCTATATAATAGCCCTCAAAGACCATGATAGCATATGTACTACCATCACTGTTTCCAGTTTAGTCGATTTTTTTAATTTAGATAATCGTAGTTAACACCAGAAGTTCCAAATAATAATCTTTTTTTTATTTAATTACAGACATTCCGTGATTAAATAAACCAAAAATTGTAACTCTTCCCTGAATTCAGATTTTCCGAATTTCTAGCATTCATTCTACCAAGGGCATTGGATTGGCAATCAAATCTCGATAATTATACAGGGGATCAAAATGGTAGAAACGACAATTTAACTGATTGAATAATAAATATATTTATAATAATCCATATATAAACCATATAAATGGATTCTATGAAACTAAATAGATATTATAAACATAAAGAAAACATCGTAAAGCAATAGGTATTATTATAATACAATAACTTGCATTTTCACTCGATATCCAATAAGAGCAAAACAATAAGGAAATATGTAAGATTTTTTTTAATTATAAAAATATTACATGTAAATTGTGCTTGCTTTGCGTTTTATAATTTCAATGTAGCGTTATGGCACGGGCTTTACAAAATTTTGAACTTGTTCACGTAACAAAACGCGCCATGTCTCAAAAATGGCATGTTGGCATGTTTTAACCCTCAATGGACGTTAGTTTTAAAAACGCGATTCTATTTTTATATTTTATTCGCACCACTATATTTTAAAATTAATAAATTTAGTAAGTTTCTCTTGTACATCGTTGCTCCTTTTTAATGAAGTTGTTCTAAGCAAATAAATTTGGAAACCCTTTAAAGGGCGGTGGTTCATTTTTGGATCACTTAATTTTAATCTGTAGATGCCACATTAGCACCAGAATTTTATAATGAAAGTCTTTTTTTAAGTATGTGATGAAGAGCTTTTATTCATAGTAAAATAAATTTGTTTTTTAAATTCTGGTGTACATCAATCATTTCAGGATTTTTTTAATAGAAATGATTTGCTCCTGAAAGGGTTAAGATTGCCAATGCCACTTATATGTCGGCATTGGTCCGTTAAAGGTTAATTATGCTTTCGAGTATAATATAATAGAAATATATTTTCGGGCCATTTGACCATTTTAGTAAATATTGCACACTACAATACCTCAAACATTCTCCATGGGATGACTGGCAAAGGGTAAATATCTTTTTACGAGATAATAGAAAATTATTTGCCCTCTGCCAGTCATTAACTGTCCAGTTTTTAAACGATTTGGACCACGTCAGTCGTTGCCTTCTTATGGCTTCAGTCAGCTTACTTTTTTCATTGGACAATATGCCTTGTAGCCAACTTCAAAAAGTCAGATGTGGCAATCCCAAAACTTTCTTCTATCTCACCCATGTTAATACTTCCTGAAAAATTCAGCATATCAGCACCACCTGTTAGATGATTTACACCAAAATCTAATTATCAACAACTTTGCCAACTTCTAACTGAATCTGAAGTCTGATGAAAATCCATGCATTAGTTTTTTAGATAGAGGTATTGCAGAAATTGTAAAAAATTCTGCGTAGCAGCGCAATCTATTGGGCGATTTACACAAAAAACTAATTAGGACCAATTTATACCTGGAAGTAACTGAATCTGAAGTTTGATGAAAATTCATGCATTAGTTCTTCAGATATAGCTATTGCGGAAATCATGAAAAAACGCAGCACAGCAGCGCCACCTGTCGAGCGATTTAAACCAAAAATTCAACAGCACTAAATTATATCAGGGACTAACTGAATCTGAAGTTTGATGGAAATTCATGCATTAGTTCTTCAGATGTAGCTATTGCGGAAATCATGAAAAATGCAGCACAGCAGCGCCACCTGTCGAGCGATTTAAACCAAAAATTCAACAGCACTAATTTATATCAGGGACTAACTGAATCTGAAGTTTGATGGAAATTCCTGCATTTTTTTAACTTTTTTCGATCTTCAATAGAAGAAAGTATTCTAATTGAAATTTTTTCGACTTCCGGTTTTCGACGGATTTACATATTTTAGGGGTCAGAGATCCCCAAAATCGTGTTATAGAAAATGTCTGTCTATCCGTGTGTCCGTGTGCCCGTCTGTCTGTCGCCATTGTGCCATCAAATATTATATGAAGTTATGCATAGAATTGAACCAATTTTTTTTTTATTTTGGCTATGGCAAGCAGGTCCATCATTAATTTGGAAATATTCTGCCGGAAGGGGCGCTGTAATAGCGATTTTTGTGTCATTTTGAATATTGTACCACTGAAAAGTGTCTGAAGTTATGCATAGAATTGAACCAAATTTTCTATGTATGTTTTTGGATATGGCAAAAAGGTCCTCCCTGAATTTGGAAAATTTCCGCCGGAAGGAGACGCTCTAATAGCGATTTTTGAGCAATTTTCAATATTGTACCATTGAAAAGTGTATGAAGTTAGGCATAGAATTGAACCAAATTTTTTGTGTAGTTTTTTGGTCATAGCAAGAAGATCCTTCCTGAATTTGGAAAAATTCCACCAGAAGATGGCGCTTGAATAGCGATTTTTGTGCACTTTTCAATATTGTATTATTGAAAAGAGTATGAAGCTATGCGTAGGATTGAACCACATTTTACATGTTCGTTTTTGGCCATAGCAAGAAGGTCCTCCCGGAATTTGGAAATATTCCGCTGAAAGGGTGCACTATGATAGCGATTTTTGTGTAATTTTCATGATTTTTCCTAGTTCTATTGTACACCGGCGGATGATCAAGTGACGGGAACTTACCCTCCTGATAAGCCGACTATTCGCGAACAGCTGATATACCACAGAATAACGGAAAACTATAGATTTTAATTTGATCAATATTAACTCGTTTTTATTCCGATTAATTGACTGAAGCAGGGATTCAAGATGAAAGTCGAAGTTGATAGAGTATTGAACTAATAAAAATGAAATATTGACATTTGTAACAACATTTCGAAATATTAAAATATATGAGATAGAAGAAAGTTTTGGGATTGGCACATCCAACTTGTTTCTTGAGTTAGAAGCAGTGGTGGGATTCAGCCGGTTCGCACCGGTTCGGTAGAACCGGTTGTTAATTTTTGTTGAGTTCGGCGAACCGGTTGTTAAAATGATTGACATTAATTTACTTTCTTTAAATGTTTACCTGCACAATAGCGTTTTCTAAACATAACACTATGACATGTACTGATTTATTTCATTTAATAAAATGGTGTTTCACTGGCAAAAATAATATATATTTTTTCTTCGCCAGTCCAAAGAAGCAAATTCTATTTTAAAATAATGAAATGTTGAAGATTTGACGAACTTTTGGATCCAAATCGACAGCCTAGACCAATTCTAGTTATATGGCATTCTTTTTCGATTCAGTGGCTTGAGAGCCAAAATCGTTCAATCATGAGTGTAAGTTTTTAGGAGTAATTAGGAATGAATAATGATATGTACTGAAAACTACGGAAGTGCGAAACGCGAAAAAACAAACCGTTAAATACTCCATTTTCGGGCGAGCATTTGAGGATTTTCACCCCTCGAAACACAAGTCATCCTCTATCTTGAAAAACTCATTAAGATTTCTGCTTCGGTGCAATGAAAAATAAATTGACATACGTTCCCTGACTATGGTACGATTCCACAGCGAATACCTTTCTTATCTTGTTTTAAAGATTGTTTAATCAGTTCTAGGGATAAATACATGAGTCTTTTTCAGTGTATCATCGTGTTGCATTCACAGATGTGTAGAATAATAGTAAGCAATGAAACACGATTATTTTTCTGTAAAATTAATATTTAGTAAACAATGTATTAGCTATTTTAAGATAGATGAAAGAGAATTTCTAAATAGTATTATTTCTCTATTATTGGAGAGCTGAATCAAAATAATTAAAAGCATAAAAAATTAAACAATACTAAAACAAGTAAACGATATTTTAGCCATCTTAAGATAGATGAAAGAGAATTTCTAAATAGGATTATTTCTCTTATTATTGGAGATCTGAATCAAAATAATTTTAAAAGTATAAAAATTGCAACAATACTTAAAACAAGTAAACAATATATTAGCCCTCTTAAGATAGATGAAAGAAAATTTCTGAATAGTATTATTTCTCTTATTATTGGGGAGCTGAATCAAAGTAATTTTAAAAAGCACAAAAATGACAACAATACTAAAGCATTTTTTTTTTGTTGTTGTTGTTAATGATAATTATGAGTTACGATGAATTTAATTTAGTGTTTCAGCATTTATAGAAGTACTTTTTAAAACTAATTTTTATATCTATTATACAAAAATCTGCCCGTGTTTCCGAATTCCTACATAGTATATGAAAGGCAACACGGGGAAATTAACATCTGTTATTCAGATGAATCCGGGGATGTCTTAATGAATCCCAGAACTTTAAATTTTTAATTAGTGTCCGATATATTAATTTTATTTTGCAATTGTAATTTTTAACTGAAATTCCGAAAAATACAACTAAAATACCTTAAATTCTACGGAGTCTACGGAGGAAAAGGGAAAGAAATGTAAATACTATCCGAAATTCTGAATAAATATCATTTTTGTTTTGTATAAATATGTCGATTTTACGGTTTTTAGTTTACGCTTTCCGAAAAAAATGTAATGCCAGCATGATGTGATTTAATTCTACATTAACAAAAAATTTTATCAAAAAGCGGATACATTTTCATATTATTAATCCGTATGAAATAATATTTTCCGAATTTGTTTAAAATGTAAGTAAATGTAGAACTGTGAATATCATGACATGTAAATAACTTGAAATTTTAAGCATGGATTGAACATACGTACAAACAAGTTTTTGAACAATAGTACCTAGTTTTTAATCAACAGTAGATCAGCCCCCTATAGAACATGACGATACTCATATGATCGATTTCAAAAAATATTTTTCTTCGCTCAACTATGCGCAATTGTAAAATAAAAAACATCTTCTGGTTCACTTTTAAATGCAAAAGAATGTTACTTGCAGGCATAACTATTGAACTTTTTTGTAATCGAACAGTTTTCTTCTTTTTTCCGATAAGTGACTAACATCTGGGGTTATAAGCAATTATTCTCTCAGGGTGATGATTTTTTCTCCTTTCCTGCGCTTTCGTCTCTAGAAATTAGGTTCAAAACGCCAAATTTGACTGCATGTTTGTTTCCAAAAAAAGAAAAAAACAGTTCGATTGCATCGTTTCTGAATAAGGTCATCTGCCAATTTGATATGCTTGCGAACAAAAATGAATTTAAAACTTTGTCAGAAAATAGCCAGTTTGCATTTGAGAAAAGCCTTAAAAGAGTTAGGCAAATAAACAAACATTAGTTTGACAATAATGCCAAGCTCTCGAAATTTTTATTGAAAATCATGTAGATCAATAATGCCTGCATGTCTTCATTTTACTATAATTGCTCCAAAATCACGTAACTTGCAATGTGTATTTTTCAGTTAATTTATATTGTAAATTCTTAATATGATTACATGTTTATAATAAGAATTTAATAAAATTAATATTTTATAGCTTTTCTAAATGTAGAATTGAACTACTTTCTACACATTTAAAAACAAGAAAGATCTCATGCCATACAATGAGTCGCTACGCCCGCTAGCGCATAACTTTGAAACATGTAAAAATATTTATTTTCTTATGTAGTATGAGCAAGTGTTATGTAATGTAAATGCATTTAATTAGTGAACTTTAAATTTACAATGCTTCCAGCTCACACGATAATCAAAACACTACTAAAAATTACATTTTCAGATTTAAAAAAAATTATTATTATTATTATTGGTAGTAGTAGTAATATTTACTATTTGATGAGCTGAGCTAACACAATTACACTTCACAACAGAAAGCAAAATGTTATATTGATTGCAATTTTCATTTGTCAACAACGTACATCAATATCTCACAAATAATATATTTGAATTTTATGATAATCGGAGAAATCTTCTAAATGTTAGGCGATATATAAATCCGGAGAGAAAAATTAAGGGTGTAATAATAATGCATTAGACGAAAAATAGACAATTGAAAATGGTTTGTTTGTATAACTTATAGATTTGTCTACTGACCTCAAAATCCCGTTTTTCAAAAATCATTTTATTCATTGCCTGGTTTTCTTAACATTACAATTAATTGGAATTATTAATAAATTTTTGAAGTGAAAATTCTATATTAAAAAGAAAAAAAGAAAAAAAAATCACTTGTGTTTTTAGAAATTGCAAATGCAAATACAGTAAACTCTATGTAAGGGAAATTCTGTGTAAGACGGAAATCTATCTAACTCGAAAAGATTTTCAAGCTCCCGCGAATCCATAGGCATAGAGTAAAAATTGTCTAAGGCGGAATATTGCCTACTACGGAAAATTTTTTCGGTGTCGATCGATCCACCTTAGACATAATTTATTGTATTTAAAATCAAAAGTTAAAGTTTAAATACATTTTCAAAAAACAAATGGCAACTTAAGAACTAAATATATAAGAAGTTATGACTAAATTCTATACATATTGTCAGGGCTTTCGTTCACGCCCCCCCCCCCTCCCCCAAACGTTTCCGAATGCTGTTACACTTAAAAAATTTACATACTTAATTGGCAAATTTGTTTAAAACTTTAATAAAAGCTATAATACACATTCAATTTCCGATAGACTTGGCAAAATTTTTAAATATAATTGAGAATATTATTAATTTTTTTACATATAAGAACTATATTACAATTTCTAATTGTGGTAACGTGGCAAAATTATAAAAGTCCCGTTTAAACGAATATTGACGGTTCCACAAACAATATTCAATTAAGCGGGGTATTTGATTAAACGGGGAATCAAAACTGTAATATTTAATGCCTAGTAAAAAGGCAAAATAACCCTCTACGGTATATTTAATTAACAGCACAATAAATCGTTAATAGAATAACATAACATAAACTAACATAACTACAAATGCTAATATAAAGTAAATATACATATTAATTTAATATGTCAGTACATACAATTATATGGCTTACATCACACTTAATGCAGCTCGTTTGAATTTGGTAAAAACTTTGCTACTTCTAACTTACGTTATTTATACTGCCTTAAAAAATTGTTTAAAGGGGTTTGTTTAAGTGGAATTTTAAAGGAGTAAATATAGAATTATTTTTCGAATGAATGCAAAATATCACAACTACCATCTCGAGTCTCGAAGTGACGGTACATTGCCAAGTTCACAGCAAGAAGTGAGGGTGGAAGGGGATCGAGGTGGGGAAATCATTTCACATGCCCATTATACACCAGCCGGCCGAAATTATTGAAGGAAGAACTGAAAATTTGTTTTCAGCGTAAAGGAACCGAAAATGACAAAAGATGGAAGGAAATTCCAGCTGAAACGTGCTTTCCGCGACTATTTTCAAACATCGGTCAAACAGTTATTATTCGATTAAACGGGGACTTTAGTAAAAGGTATTTGGTTTAAGCGGTGAAAAATAACATAGAACCAATAGGAATAAATTCGGTTCCGGAGGATTCTATTCGAATAAGCGGGGTATTCGATTATCCGTGACTTGGTTAAGTGGGGAGGACTATAATTACATTCTGGTGTCGTCACGGTAAATAAAAAATTAATTTTTATTGGCTTATAAAATCCACGTCTTTAAATATATTTACAGAAATTTAACAAGTCACGTGTCTGAGTATCTCATTAATCGAAAATTAATTTTTATTGGCTTATAAAGTGCACGTCTTTAAATATTTTTACAGAAATTTAAGAAGTCACTTGTCTGACTATCTTATTTCTTTTTTCTCTGTAGAAGTATGGATTGCCACCATTTTGAAGATGTTTTCTTAAAAACACTTAAAAAAGTAAAATGTAAAAATTGAAATATTTTCAAAAACATGTAGCGCAGGCTCATCTACAAATGAATAACTTTCACTTAAGGCTGTTCTCAAATCCAAAGGGTCAACTTTCTGACATAAGTTTTAATTCATTTTTATTCGGAAACGCCTGAAACTAGAAGGTGTTGTTATTCAGAAACTATGTCATCGAACTGTTTTTTCCGTTTTCTTGTAAACACAATAGATCTTTCAGAAAGTACTGTCAAAGTTGGCGTTTTGAACCGAACTTCCGAACGAAAGAAGAAAATCCAGTCAATAAGCGGACGAAAATGCCGTGTCACGTGATTAAAATCGCGTATAACTCAATAGCTAATTTATTGATTAAAGAATGGAAAAAACAGTTCGATTCCAAATCGCTTCCGCGGTCAGGCTTTCCAATTTTATATCTTTCCGTTAAAAAATGAATGTGTAAATGTGTCAAAACGTTTTGCGCTTCTTGAGCAGTGGAAAACAGCCTTAATGAGATACAAAAAACAAAAACAAAACAAAAAAAAAACAGTTAAAAATAGTCGTTCGTTACTCCAAAGTCTAAAGCGCCCTCTATCGGCATTTTTTGAACTTTATCTTTAAAATTTATTTTCAAGAAAATACTGACATAAAGAATAGTTTTAGCAAAAACCTCAAACGAATCCACCAATTTTTCCGTTTTTTCTAATCTTTTGAAATTTTGAGCCGTAATCTGTAATCGCGCCCATCTCCTTCGGAAGACGTTTGGAACCCTTAGTTTCCTATTTAATATTGTTTGTCTTAATGTGTACTATCACCTGTTATAGTTTTTCCCAAGAGTTTAGATTCACCCTGTATATGCATAACTTTTTTATGGACACGATCATTTCCATAATTCTGCATAAGCCTCTTCCAAACTGATACATAAAATCAAGGGGCAGAAAATCTCGGTCAAGTTCGTTAATGGGCAAAATCGGACCAAGGTGGTGGAAATAGGGAGGGGTTTTGGGAAAAACGAAAAAACCCCATAACTTCTTAATTATAATACGTATTGAGTCAGTTTAAAGTTATTAGTACTTTTAAAAACAAAGCCAAAAATTTAGGGATGACAAGTTTTTGATAAAATTAAAAATGGGGTAAAGGGGCGAAAAAAATTGGGTTTTGGGAAGAAAAAAATGCATAACTTCGTCAATTCTTAAGATATCAAATCCAATTAAATTAATTATAAATCTTCTTAATATTATCTACAACTTTTATACTGACAAGTTTTTGATAGGACCAATTCTTACAGAAAAAAAAAATGGGGGAGTTGAAGAAGAAAAAAATCCATAACTTCGTCAATTCACAAGGAATTTATGGATGAAATTTATGGCGCATGGAATTTATTATATATATTCTTAATACTAGCTACAACTTTTATATAGACAAGTTTTTGAGGGGACCCATCCTTAGAGCAAAAACAAATTATAAATACATACAGGTTGAAGAAAAAAATATCGTATTAAGGATGTACTCAAATCCAAATTGCTTATTTTCTAACTCATTTTTGAATTCATTTTTGCTATCAAACGCATCCAGTTGGTAGGTTTTCTTAATCAGAAACTATATAATGTGCCATAATGGTCGATGTTTTAATAGAGGCAAAATATATTTCAAAAAATGATGTCAAAGTGGGCATTTTGAACTGAATTTCCCGAAGCGATTGGGTTGGAAATGAAAAATATGGTTCTTCTGAGAAAATAATTGTTTATAAATCAAGTTCTGATTAATTGAACAAAAAATAAAAATACAAGCCGTTGATAAATCTCTTCAAAAATCACGTCAGCAAGTGTCATATTTTTTCTTTTAAAAATGAATCTGAAAATGTGCCAGAAAATTTCGAGTTGTTGATCATGGAAAAATATTTTTTGAATACTGCCTTAACATGATTCTGATAAAACTAGCTCTTATATAAAAATGAAATTAAAAACTCGTCAAAAGCGGCAAGATAAAATTTTTAAAGAGGGTTTATCTCTAATCATGATTTAGTTTTTGTTGGTGAAATTAGTACTTAACTTCGAAATCTAGCTGCGCCTGTAGGCCGAGCCGGCAGGGATTTCTTGTTATTTTAGTTCATTTTTGTTTTTAACGCTTTATCTACTGACGATGCATATAAGTATCATTAAAATAACTTGTTATAAAATTCATTTAATACATCGATTAGTTGTAATACAGTTTGGAATAAGTTATAGATACATTATTTTATCTTGTTCTAAAAGCATTATGGGTTACACAAAACAAAAATATTTTTTAAAGGATGATTTGTTTTGCCTTTGCATCTTTTCAGCTTTCTTGGCGTTGGGGTGGGGGTGTGGGGGCGGGATTTTTCAATCCGGATATATTTCTATTGTAAGAACGTTATATTTGTACATTTCCTAATGTTACAAAATACTAAGAAAAAGATTTAAAATAACAGATTTGAGTGGGGTTATAAATAGTGCAAAAAATCCTTATAAATTCAAGTTTAATTAATTCTTCTAAATCCTTCAATCCTTCTAAAATACTTCTAAAATTTACTAAATGATTATATCAATCTTCTAATGCAGTTTAAACAATTCACGAAAAATGCTTTAGAAGATAAAATTTTCATGATTTCATAATTCACGTTAACTGATAAAATGCGCAATATATAAATACTGCATTTTTCTGTTTTAAACTGCGAGTGAAATTTTCTCTTACAAAGTCCTTGGAAAAAATGGTAAAAATAAAGTATATTCTTTATGTTTTAATTGAAATAACATACCATTCCGAGTTACAGGAAATCGACTTGATCTATCTGAGTACATTATATAAAAGTATAAAATATAAATTCTTATAATTTTCTATAAAAGTTATTTTTTTTAAATAAAAAACAGATTTTTTATAAGGTATTTTTTTTAAATAAAAACCTTTATTAATTTCTGTATTGAAACCTATATTATCTGTAAATATTAATACTAATTGAAGCCAAAATTAATTATTATTTTTTTATGTCTGAACTTCCTTTCTGTAAAAGAAATTTGGTCAAAATGAAACAATTCTACAGCAGAGTGATGGGATTTTGTTCACATGCTAGTGGGAGCTAGTAGTTCCTTACATTTTTCGAAATATGCTATTAAAATACGTTTATATATATATTTATAATGCTATTCAATACTTAAGAGCTCAAATACTATTACCAACAATGTCTACAAACTTCATGCACATATAAAAATGACTTTGTTAATGTGGGAAGAAGTTTCACACTATTCAGCAGTATTATTATTATTATTATTTTCAAAAACAGCCTTAAATAAATTTGATTCAAAATATTGCAGAATAATAATTCAGTATATGAAATAGTTTCCTACCACTTTTTCATTTTTAAATTCTACATAAAAATCCTTTTTAGTTTAAGTTTGAAATAACTGCAAATAATTACGCTATATAATTTAAAGTATTTTTCTTTCTGTACTGTTGTATGACGTATTTAAGGGTGTATTCGAAAAAATATTTTTCCACCTTCAACAGCTCGAAATTTTCTGAGACATTTTCAGACTCATTTTTAAAAGTAAAAACATGAAACTTGCTGGGGCGATTTCTGAAGACATGTTTAACATGCCGTGTGATTTCATTTTCAGCTCAATTAATTAGAATTCGATTTTTAAACAATTATTTTCTCAGTATGACCATTTTTTTTTCATTCCCAGATCGCCCGCTTCGGAAAATTCTGTTCAAAACGCCAACTTTGACAGCGTTTTTTACAGTATTTTCTGCATTTATCAAAAAATTAAGGAGCACCGCACATTATATAGTTTCTAAATAAGAGAATTTCCAAGTTTGATGCGTTTGAGAGCAAAAATGAATTTTAAAATGAATAAGAAAATAAGCAGTTTGGATCGGAATACACCCTTAAAGAAACATTGTAACGTTAATTGATAAAATGCGCAATATATATGCTGCATTTCATGTTTTTTCATTCGCTGCATTTCATGTCACTGCGAGGGAAATTTTTACTTACAAAGTCCTTGGAAAAACATGACTGGATAGTAAAAATAAAGAATATTCTTTGTGTTTTAATTGAAATAACATACCATTCCGAGTTACAGGAAATCGATTTGATCTATCTGAGTACATTATATAAAATTATAAAATGTAAATTCTTAAAATTTTCTATAAAAGTTATTTTTTTTAAATAAAAAACAGAATTTTTATATGGTTTTATAATGATGTAATATTACTATAATGAGTTCCTATTTTAGCTAAAATATGTATAAATTATGTGTGTTTAAAGATAAAATTATGCTATTTGTAAGTCTTGTTTTATTAATTAGCATCGAAGTGTTTCAAATATTACAAACAGCTGTTAAATCTTAAACTCAAAAACCAGAAAGTTTCGCGTTATTGTAGAAATATTTGTTTCAGAACCGCTTGTTTTTCCTAAAACATTCTAAAACCAAGTAAGTACTCAAAAGTACAGAGGTGATTAACCCCTTCGCGACGGGAGCCTTTTACGAAATGTTTATTTCTTTGATACCGGTTTTAAAAAACAGAAGTTTGTGCCTATTCAAATCGGGAAAATGCTCGGATTAAATAAGGCAAATTTTACAGTAAAATTTTACTGGTGAGGATAAACGTGGATTCTTAGGCCTATTTCCGGCACGTATACGTGTCGCTCGTTCCCAAGGGGTTAAGCAACTGGTTTCTTGAAACCACATGTTCCCAAGGCAGTCTTTCTTAAGGGGTTGGTCACTTAATGAATAAAGTAAAAACGAAGGGCATATTGCGTGCTTTTCAAAGAAGTAATCGGTTATCCTGAAACGACGCATTTCCGCTGATAAAAAGAAAACTGAACAAAATGGCGTTGATTTTGCTTTTATGAAAAACGGAAGAAGAGGAGTTTCCTTTCAGTCTCAACTGCAGAAGAGGCGTTTCGTGGCTGTCTCATTTATATTGAGATTAATGATGTTTGGCTCTAGCGGGAAGACAGGTTCTTTTTCAACATTACAATAACTACTTGTATTCAAATTAAAGGGTACTTTTATTTGACAGAGAATGTTCCTTGTTATTGCTGATCAATAGCTAGTAGTTCAATTCTTAAATTCAGCGGTATATTTCAAAGTACATTAAAAAAATTATATTGTTCTTCGTATCTTAGATGTCATTTAAATAAAAGTAAGTTATTTTCGCAAATGTAAAAAATTAAAAAAAATTATAAGATCCCTCTGTTCTATAAGTTATATTTAGAAAAACATTCCCCATAGTCTAACAAATGAAAAAACATTGAATGGTCTAAATTGCGCAGTCATGATATATTGTACTTTACTAATTTCCAGCGTTGTCTGACCCGTTTTTTGTACTGAGAAATGGTGAAAATACCTAAAATTCTGAATATCATAACTCGAGAAGTATTGGTCGTACATAAATTTGTCTCACTTGCCATAGCATGGATAATGTTCTTCTAAATATGTTTTAGGACACAAGTGACAGCATAAAAATTTTTAACTTTTATCTAAAGTAAAAACGGTTTCTAAGGTGAAGAAGAACAGCATTTGAAACATTTTTTAAATTGGAGGTATTCTAAATTTGTTGATTTAGGAATTAGCTTTTGGTTTAGCGATAAGACGGAACACCCTACATATTTTATAAATGATAATGTCTTTAAGACTATATATTATAAGTGACATTGCTCGTTTTTCAAAAGAATGGCAATCAGGAGGTATAAGCATCATAAAGGATTAAACTTATGATAAAATTTATTAAGGGCCCTCAAATCCAAAGGAGCTACTTTCTGATATATTTTTAAATTAATTTTTATTCGGAAGCGCATGGAATTGGCAAAAACAAAACTGATACAAAAACTATGTAATCGAAAGACATTTGCCGATTTTTTTTTTTTTTTTTTTTTTTTTTTTTTGTAAACGCAAAAGATAGTTCAGAAAATAAGGTCAAAATTGGCGTTTTGAACCGAATTTCTAGACGAAAAGAGAAAGGAGAGAAATCTTTAGTAACGTGACCCAAAATCGCATATAACTCGATAAGTAATTTATTAATGGAAAAACCGACTCCAAATCCCTTCAATAGTCAACCCTGCCAATTTTAGGTCTTTACACTTAAAAGTGTCAATAAATGTGTCCGAAATTTTGCGCTTCTTGAGCAAGAAACTCGAGAACCGCCTTAAAAAGCTTGAAATGCTTTTTAAGAAAAAAAAACACATACAAAAGAAAGATAGTGCGGGTTTTGTTACTGAAACTTGAAAACATATCATATTTGTAGAAGATCATAAATGTTTTAATGAGCTCGGGAACATGTTTTGTATAAAAATTGTAATGAGCATGATCTAAAAAATGATAAGCTACTAAATACCGAACATTTAAAGTCACGTTGTAGTCTATAGGAATAAACTACAGTTTTTTCTCCGTCAGATTACTGAAATATTGGAGAAGAAATACTAACATGGAAAACAGCTGAATAACTATTATTTATATTTAGTGATAGATATAATTAATATTAATGATTATCGAGGGTTTTTGACTATAACTATGGAGTTTCTGAAAGTATTTAAAAGGCTAAATATATTATCAGAATAATTGCTGCAGGTTCAGCAGAGATGGAAAGGGGATTTTCGAAGATAAACATAATATGGTCAGAGAAGAGAAATCGATTAACTAATTTCTAATGCATCAAACATAATAACGCTTAGTCTAACTCGCCTAAAAAGCTCTAAAAGAATGATTTCTTACTTTTTAAAATACGAAACCATTCTTTTAGAGGTTGAAAATATTCGCGTTTGAATTTTCGGAATTATTTAATGTTGCAAAAAAGAAAAAAAATTCATTAATTTCGTCTATCGCAAAGGGGGAAATATCGCAAATTCCGTCAGTTACATGCAGGAAAATCATGAATTTCATTAATCTGATATTGAAATCAATTTAAAATTTTGCAAACCATTTGCTGAAAAATATCGCGAAATTCGCCAAACAGTCATAATTAAAAATTGAAAATTTCTTCAATCATACGCGGAAAAAAGCAGTGAATTTTGTCAATTTGTCGTGGAAAAAATCGCGAATTCCGTTAACCGAACTTAACAGTCGGAAAAAGGAATTTAGTCAATCAATCGCATGAATAAAATTGCGAATTTCATCCACAGTTGACACAAAAAAAAATCGGAAATTTCGTTAATTATGCAGGAAAAAAAGGAGTTTTTGTCAATCTGTTGTTGGGAAAAAATTTTGAAAATATTGTTAATCCGTCTTGAAAAAATATCGCGGAATTCATCCATCGGTGATCGATAAAAATGGCAATTTTTTTTAATTTGTCGCGGGATAAAATCACAAATTTCGTCATTCTGATGCAGATTTCTTCTATGGGTCGCAGAAAAATACTGCGAAATTCATCAATAGGTCCTTCATAAAAATCGCGAATTTTGTCATTTAGTAAAAACTTTACAGAATTATATCAATCCGGAATTTTTCGCTGATGACAAATATTTTAATTCCTTTCTATAAATTCTTTTATTGTTTATATTTAAAAAGTAAAAGTAAATTATCCAATTTTTATTTCAATTATGTTTTTACGGATAAGTGCAAATGCTGTAAGATTTAAGGCCTCATAGAATATTCATTAAAAATATTTAAAAATATAACATTTAACAATTGTGTACATTATCTAAAATGCCAATAGTATTTGATTCCTGAAGGGTGTTTAAAACTCCTGAAATGTAACTGTTTTACTGATACCATATCTTTGTTTGCACTTAAAGAAAGAAAAAAAGTATATCTTTTCTTAACTATTTATTAAATGTGAAATTTCTTCCCATGGTTTTTTACTACCTTTAAATATTCTAATCTTTCAAAATTCTCTAATAATATGTGTCTTGAAAATTCCTTTTATAGAAAATTTTAAAGATAATGATAAAATTTCTTAGAAATGGATATCCAATGTGGTGACTATTTCCCTTATGTGTTGTTCTAGAGTCATTTTTGCACGTATTATTGTATGTATCAAAACAATACTTGAAACTTGCTTGAGCTTTATTTGTTCTCAAGCGTATGAACCACGTTTTATAGTGATTGTATGTTAAGAAAGGAGCACACATTCCATAATGTTCCAGTAAAGACAAAAAATATTGAATGTGAGAACGCTTCTCAAGAAGCTATATGTAATTATCACATCTAAAACAAATTATTTAATATTTTAACATTCTTTTCTATAGTATAATCTTATCTTTTCTAAATCGTTTGTTGTTTTATTTAAGTATTAATAACATGAAATAATATACTACCATTTTGAATACTTTTTAAACTTTCCAACATCATAAAGTTATTTTCAGTACAGATCACCCAAAAGAATACGAATTTATTTTTGCTGGTTTCAATCCGAAAATGTATAGTGCGTTGAAGCATTCCATCGGCAATTGTTATCCTCCGCAGTTATTGTATGAAAAGTTTTTAAATGATGTTTCATGTTTTTAAACTGGGCTAAATTTTATTATTGATACAAAATTTCCAGATATATCTTCTCGGCGTGTTCATTATTTTTACTATGTTACTAGAAAAATAGTTCTAGAGTTACTTGGACAAATTATAGAAGATGACATTGAAGAATAGCTCGGAGAAATTTGCGAATTTGATAACAAAGCCTAACATGAAACAAACAATTAAAAAATCCAGAAACCAAGAACTTACCACTCACAAGAGCTGATTTGTCGAAATTAACTTTGAAGAAACTTACAAATATTTATCACTAAAGCAAGGATGTAAATAGGAACGCTTGATATTCTGTGAGCTAGTATTCTCAGGAGATTAGAGACAGACTTCAGCAATTTCTGAGCTCTTCCTACAATCAGTGTTTTTAATATCTAGCTGATTACATCTTTAGATCATGGACATGGGTAAATTCTGAAGCTTAAATCCCTACTATTTTTGTATTATATATTGTTTTGATGCATTTTTTATTTGAAATTTTGATCAGGGTTTCATGATTGCAGAATGTTTATTAAATAAATTATGTCTTTTTATAGGGAAACATACTTCAAGAATTTTTATTTTCACTTTACCAAAAGAGCAAAGTATTTTAGCAATGTACTTATGATATTGAAAAGTGTTTCATAATCTATTTCGGAAGTTTCATTTTCCTTTCATGTTTATACATCAAAAATCATTCGGTGAGCGAACCGGTTGTTAAATTATTTGAATCCCACCACTGGTTAGAACTATTGTGATAATCATGAATAATGCAGCATAGCAGCACCATTTGTTGGGTGATTTTCACCAAATTGTAATCAGCACCTAACTATATCCTAGGCTAACTGAATCTGAAGTGTTACAAAAATACGTGCAGCAGTACCTGAGCAATAGCTATTACAGAAATCGTGAAAAATGACACTTAGCAGCGCCACCTGTTGGGCAATTTTCACCAAAAACTAATCAGGATCAGTTTATTTCAAGGTCTAACTGAGTGTAAAGTTTTGTGAAATTCCGTGCATTAATTCTTGAGATATAGGCCCACAAAATTTTTGTTACATACAGACTCACAGAGTGACAGAGTGACAGACAGACAATTTCTAAAAACCATCAAATCGTATTCAGAACATTCTAAAACGTATAAATTCGTCGAAAACCGGAAGTCGAAAATTTTCACGAATCCAATACTTTCTACTTGTAAGGATAGAAGAAAGTAAAAAGTCTTCTGTGATGTTTTTAGAGCTCAAAGCAATGCCCTGCTTACCCAGTGCAGATTGTAACTATCTTAAAGAACTTAAGCTTTTTAAGAAGATGCTTTTCCACTAAAACAGAACAAAACTCTGTAATCAAGTTGCAAAGAAATCATTTTTATTCCACAGCGTCCAACTCTGTTTCCCATTCAAATTGATGTTTTTCTTTATGCTTACAACAATTTTACGAAAAACAGAAAGTCTATTGGCTATGCCATCTTGGTTCAATTTAGAATTTTGGAAGAGGACTTGAATTTGTCCATGTTTTCTTGGAGAAATGTTTTTCCTAACACCCATTTTAATTAATGCTGTACAATATTTCTTAAACAATAATATTTTTCAGTTAAAAAGCTACATTTAATACAGGAAAGATTTAAGAAACATATAAAACACTAAGATTAATAGTTAAAAATGTTGTTGTTTTGTTTGTAACAGGCAAGCAAACAATGTAAATAGAACAAAATTTCTGGATTTTGTAATGATTAGAGTGCCACTCACCCTTAGAAAATATATACAAAACAATCACAAAATATCTCATTTATATTGAAGTCAATACTTAGTGTGATCCTTTGAATAGATTGTTACACTACTAGGATGATTTAACCCCTCCCGACGCGGAGTAATTCTATTTATAAACTGATGAGATAATGGACTGACACCAAAATTTATAAAAGAATTTATTAGAAAATACGAATTTGCTTATTTTCAAGTACGTTATAAAAAGAGAATTTTAATGAATTATTGAGTTCCCGTAAAAAAAAAAAAAAAAAAAAAAAAAAAAAAAAAAAAAAAAAAAATGGTGTCCTTTTTTTAAGGACACTGCCCGTCAAAGGGTTAATTTAATATGACCATTTTAGAAACAAGGCTTTTGAAAAAATTTTCTAATGTGACTGATAATTTCGCCAATACTCTATTTGTAGAATGTATTCCTAAAAAATTAGTTAATAAATTTCCCTTCGGAGAATTAAATCTTGTCAAAAGTATTTTTCCTTATGAATGACACCTTTGTTTCTATTCGTATAAATTATAAATAGTTTTTTACAATTATCTACAATCCTTACATATTTTAGAAGCTGTTTATTAAAAAAAATATAGCTACGCCGCTCAGTGTTGCCAGTGGGCTACTTTTTTTAAATTCAGATTTCTTGATTGCCACCACTTTTTTGAAACGGTAAAATTACCTTTGCTTTCGTCTTAATTAATATGTCATTAAATAAGGTGCATTTCACCATTTCAAAAAAGTGGTGCCAATAAGGAATCTGAATTTTAAAAAAGTAGCTCATCTGGCTACACTGACGCCGCTGCGTAATGTATTTTCCTACATGTTACATAATAATAATAAGTTTATCACTTATTCGCTTCTCTTAATAG
This sequence comes from Maratus speciosus, assembly GCA_963932465.1. NCBI lineage: Eukaryota > Metazoa > Arthropoda > Arachnida > Araneae > Salticidae > Maratus > Maratus speciosus. The sequence continues at coordinate 318,975,897 of OZ010797.1, forward strand.
CAAGTGATAAGAGACTGTACTAAGCTCTTATGCCATTTTCTGGATCAGATAAGAATCCCATTTTCATTTTCATATATAAATAGACACAAAACATATGCATATATGTATAACCAAAGCAAAGAACATATCACAGGAATAATTTATAAGTAGTATTTATTATTTAAACGTGCATAACTCATCAAGTAAAGCAAACGAGTAGAAAAGATTTAAAGAAAGATGATAGAACCATAGAAAACGTGATTTCATGTTACTCAAAAGATCATTATGTATTTTAGCGAACATGGATCTTATTTTTACAAAAATGAAATTTATAAAATTTACCTTTAGAACCGAAGCAAATTTTCAAGGTGAATGCTTTTTTTCCCAATTTAAAACCAATAAAACTTTTAAAGTTTAATCTTGACAATACTATAGGTTTATTTATTACGAGGTTAAACCATAGATGCCAATTATTAAATTATCTTCCGTAATATGTGGGTTAATTTAAAAAGGCTTAATACGTTTCGAACCAGAGTTGTTTTTTTTTTTTTTTTTTTGTAAGAAATAAAATTAACGCTCTTGCAACATAATTTTTTTTTTATCAAAAATTGCGCCTTCTTTCATTACATATTTCAAATCTATATATATTTTGGAGTTTAAATATGTAAACATTTTTTGTAAAAGAGTTTTTATTAATCCAACCTGAATCAATAATTAAACATTTAAATCGGGCTAAATCAGGACATTCACTAGAGACTATTTTTATATTCTCGCACCACTATTTTAATAATATAAATTTTGTAGTATGTTTCTCTTGTACATGCTGTTAAAGTCTATATGGATTTTTTTGTATTTAAAAAGTGGTCCGAGTTGACTTAAAAAATAGTCACCAGTGGAAAAAAAAAACGAATCCCCGAGGAAATCTAGTTTGCGCAAATTTTGCCACATTTACGTTGCTCGAGGAAATCTCGAGTTGCGCAGCGAGAGGGTTAAATAGGTAAAAAACTTGAAATTACATAAATAAAGATTCATGAAATAAATTTTCTGTTTCGAAATGTAATTAACCTGGTCAAAACTAATTAATGCTCGTAATTACGGAAGATTTGGGCGAGCTCGGCAGCTTTCGGTCAAAGGTTTTAACCCCTTGAAGGTCGGTGATGTCGTCACGGCATCACATAATTTTAATCCCTTGTAACCACATTGGCACCGGAATTTTATAATGAAAATTTCGCCTTTATCAGGTGCGCGAATATATACTTTTACTTGTTTACAAATACATCTCTTGTAAATACTGGTGTCACAAAATTATTTCAACATTTTACGAATACGTACCTTGCCCCTGAAAGGGTTAAAAAGAACAGTGAAGTAAACAATTTTAATTCATACTTTAACCATATCGTTGACAAGTAATTGTGTTTTTTTAATGTTAAATTTATTCTAGAATTTTTAAAGAATTTTGTTAAAAATTATGAAGTGCCGTTATATGTTGTTATTTATCAAAGTGGTTGAAGTAAAATATTATTCAAAACTTCTGGTACTAAACTTCACTATATTATGTGAGATAAGATATATCCCGCTGCCCTTAAACACTAGAAAGACGGCGAGGGACCAATTTGGCCCGTAACAAATTAATATATTGCGGTTCAAACCAGAAATTTCTTTATAAAATATGTTTAATGGTTAGAAAAGATAAAAATAGGTAAATTTATAATTAAACAGTTTTAAGTAAAATTCTGGTATAAAATATTTTTATAAAACTTTATTAAAATTTCCCGTCTTTCTACTGTTAAACAGGGCTACCACATGCGGCTATTTTTATATTCTGTTCGTACCATTATTTTTTAAAAATACATTTTCTAGTATATTTCTCTTGCAAATGTTATCAAAGCATATGTAATAGATTTTTGTTCTGAGAAAGAAGTGCGAAATAGAATTATAAAATAGTCTCCTGTGGCAGCCCTGTTTAAGGTGTTAAAGTAATACTACATGTTCAAAGGTTGAAATATAAAAGCATAAATAAAAAGAGTAAAAGTATTAACATTACTGAAAATACTCTTTTGTACTAAAAATCTCTTCCTGTGGATTAATGTCACTTCAAAACGGAAATGTCATACTGAGCAATTTATTATATATTTGTTTAAACAGATATTATTTTTATTCTGATATATGCAGTACCATTACGTAATATTTTAGTAGTCATTCACGGATATCTAAACATAATTTAACCCCTTGAGGGGCTGTGGGATATATTATATCCCACCTAAGTTTTATTAAAATTTGCACCAGAAATGTTTAACTAAGTTTTACTTTTATAACTTTGAGGGACAATAGTTAAAAAATTGCTTTTACTTGTTTAGAAATAAAAATTTTCAAACTTTCCGGTAGGAATTCAGCGTTACACAAAAGCAATTGCTTGCCCCTCAAGGGGTTAACGCCATAGCATCATTTAATTTAAAACTTGTTACATAACAACCCTCTAATGGCCATGGTAACATATGTACACATAATTGTAACAGTGTTGACAATTTATTAATTTAGATCTTCAGAATATATACCAGAAATTCTGAAAAATAATTTTTGCAAAATTTAACCACAGACATTCTGTGATTAAATAACACAAAAACGAAATTTCTGCTATGATTTCGGATTTTCTGAATATTTATCATATATTATGCAAAGGACATATCTATACAACGTGATAAGGGAGTTTTTATGAGAACCCTTGTCGCTTTCTGAATTAGATGGGAATGTTATTTATATTTTGTGCATAAACAGTCAAAAATAAAAACAAACATATGTTTATAACAAATATATAACATTCGTTCGGTACTTCAATTTCTGAATATTGTTAAATATTTCAGCACGAATAGTGTTTTATGTATGCATGCTAGTAATTATGGTTCAAAGAAATATGATATAACTATAAAAACCGGGATCTTTTTTCTGTCCGTATAAAGGTCAAATATGGTTTTGATTCATACGCACACGCATCTATATTTACTAAGAGGAAATTCATAAATTGTAAACCATAAATCAGAAACAAAATCTTAAAAAGAAGAGTATTGGTTAAATTGTTCGTAGCTTTAAATTAGTACAACCTTTTTTCTTGGCATTGCAATCTATTTTGAAAATTTATTTTATATCATCAGCCTAAACCAAACGTTTTGTAACAAGTAAACAATTTTAACCCTTTCAGGGACAATGTACTTGTATTCGTAAAATGTTGAAATAATTTAATGACGCCAGTATTTACAAGAGATGTGTTTGTAAGCAAGTAAAAGTATATATTCGCGTTTTCACGAAGGTGAAATTTTCATTATAAAATTATGGTGCCAGTGTGGCAAGTAGTGATTAAAATTATGTGATGCCAATAACGGCATCGCCGTGCTTCAAGGGGTAAAAGGAAAATTAAGAGTATTTTAATACCACCATAGAAACCGAGATCTATTTTGTGTTCGTATAACCACCAAATATGGTTTTGGTTCATACGCACACGCATCTATATTTACAAAAATGAAATTCATAAATTGTACAGCATAAAAAAATATAAATAAAAAATAAAATAAAAAGAAGACTATTGGTTTTAGTTCGGAGTTTAAAATTAGTACAACTTTTTACCTTGATATTGCAATATATTTTGTAAAATTATTTTATGTCATCAGCCTAAACCAAACGTTTTGTAATTAGCAAACAATTTTAAAGGAAAACTAAGAGTATTTTAATACCATTATAAATACCTGGATCATTGTTTTGTTCGTATAAAGGTAAAATAGAGTTTTGGCTCATACCCACACTCATTTATATTTACAGAAATAAAATGCATAAATTGTACACCATAAAACAGAAACAAAAGTTTAAAAAGATAAGTGTTGGTTTTAGTTCGTAATTTAAAATTAGTGCAAACGATTACTTTGATATTGCAATCTTATTTTGTAAATTTAATTTAAGTCATCAGCCTAAACCAAACACTTTGTAATAAACAAACAAACAAACAATTTTAAAGAAAACTGAGAGTATTTTAATACTAGAACCGCCGTAGTGGTCATTTTGACCGCTACCAAATAAAAATATTTCGATTATCACGAGAAATGAAATTTTTTCTAAAATATGTTTAAATTGCACCACGGAGAAATAATTTAATTAAATAAGGTAAATAGTTTTAAATAAAAATTTTGGTATAAAATATTTTTATAACGCTTCAGTAAACTTTTCGGCGGTTCTAGTGTTAATGCCACCATAAAACCCGGCATCTATTTTGTGTTCGTATAAAAGCCAAATATAGTTTTGGTTCATATGCAGACGCATATTTACAGAAATGAAATTCATAAATTGTACACCATAAAACAAAAGCAAACATTTAAAAAGAAGTGCATTGGCTTTACCTCGCACTTTAACCCTTTCTGGGTCAAACTACTTGAACTCGTAAAAGGCTGAAATGATTGCTTGGCATCAGAATTTATAACCATATTTATTTGATTTGGAAATGACTGAGAGGTTTTGTTCGTATACTGAATAAAAGGAAAATTTTGATCCCATAATTCCGGTGTAAATATAGCATTTAGGGATTAAAATTAAGTGGTCCAAAAATGAACCGCCACCCTTGAAGGGGTTAAAATCAATATGAAATTTTTACCTTGATACTGTAATCTATTTTGTCAATTTATTTAAAACATCAGCCTAAACCAAGCGTTTTTTAATAAGCAAACAATTTTAAAGAAAAACTAAGAGTATTTTAATAACCATATAAACCGGGATCTATTTTTGTGTTCACATAAAGGTCAAATATAGTTTTGATTCATAAGCACATGCATCTATATTTACAGAAATGAAATTAAGGAATCGTACACCATAAAATAGAAACAAAATTTTTAAATGAAGTTTTAGTTCGCACTTTAAAATCCATACACCATTTTACCTTGATTTGTTTTGTAAATTTATTTTAAGTCATCAGCCTAAACCAAGTCTTTTATAAGAAGCAAACAATTTTAAACGAATGCATATTTATTGAAAATCTGTATAAATATTAGCTTTAACGCACATCTAAACATAATTTTTTTATGTGACACGAGATTAGTGATTTTCGGAATGAATGATTTTACTATTTGATTGAATCATTCGGGCGTGCTCAAAAACATAGTTTCCAATCTTAGCATATATTTTTAATTAACCCCTTGTGGACGAGCGGCACGTATACGTGCCGCATGAAGCGCTCAGAATCCTTGTTTTTCCTCACCAGTAAAATTTTACTGTAAAATTTGCCTTATTTAATCATCGCATTTTCTCGATTCAAGAAGACACAAATTTCTGTTTTAAAAAAACGGTGACAAAAGACTAAAAATTTCGTAAAAGACTCCCGTCCCGAAGGGGTTAATTACTAGAAGTAAGGTTGTAAAAAAAAAAAAAAAAAAAGCATAGTTGCCAAACTTCACTATATATTAAATAAAAAGTTTTCTCAAATTTTAATTCCTTACGGGCCATTAAGGCCTTAACAAGCTCGAGAACTAAACACTGACGATCTCGCGTTAGGTTGAGACCTAACTAGGACCATAAGAGGGCCTTTTGTCAAGAAAGCAGTGACAGACACTGTTAGGCCAGTTAGGATTGTAGCGTTGCAGGTTTTAATTTTTTTTATATAATCAATATATAAACTTTTTTTTACTGTTTAGGAGCCCTATAACATAATATTTCAGAAGACGTGAACAGTTATCTGTGAAGGGTATACCTACTCAGTGTAATTCATTTAGTTTTCATAACGAATCTTGATAAATCAATCGCTGTATCTGGTCTAAGCAGGACCTTAGTACTAACGGTGCAAATTTCTACCAGTAATACTTAACAGAAAACTTCGCCAAATTTAAAAGCCATATTCATGCAAAATTATTGACATGATTAAGGGGTGTCGAGATTCTTAAAGCTTCAAAATTTTCGATGTTTTAATTTTTTTAAGATCTTAAACTCCTATTTTTTCTGAATATTTTGATATAATTATTTCCTTGAAATTCCCATTAGAACAGAATTTATGGGTTTTAACATTATTCCTACTTAATAACTGAAGCGGCGTTTCCGAAACTTTGAAATCATTTTTCTCCAAGTGACGCTTATGGGCATAATGCTCAGGATATCTCAAAACATTCTGAATATTTTTTCATGAAAATTTCAAAACATATGTTTCATATTAGTCTGTATAAACTGAACCTAAAATTCTCTTTTCATTGTTCAAAAAAATATTTTTTTAAGTGATTATATTGTTGAAAATTTCAAAATTTTGTATACAACTTTGTATTTAAATTACAATGCTTTAAATGCAAATTTATTTAGGTTAAGGGTAATTATTACAATCAGAAGTATAAGTAGGCACCAAAATTTTGATTCTAGTTGTAATATTTGTTTTGTAATCCTGCGTGTAAGCGGTTATACCAATTTTCTGCTCGTTAACTGTCTGATAGTTCGGAGCGCCCTATAAATGCTAATTCTGTATCTTGCAATTTTTTAAATACATGAAATACAAGAACATACTTATATCTTCCATCCCAATAATAATTGTGTTTTAAATTCATATACATTTTAAGATATTAAATGTTGAAAATGGTCTTTTTTTTTCCTTTTCTTTCGAGTTTTACGAGTCCAGAGACCCCTTAAGGAAAACAATATCTATTCATTTTTACTGGGGGCAGTTTTCGCCGCTTGTAATCTGGCGCTGGGTATAAGTTTTCTTGTTACTTTGTAGGTTTGTTACAGATTCTATTTTCTGCTTGCTCATATATCACCAAATTGTAAATCATGCAGGTGTAAATTCACTTTATGACTAACATTAAATCTTAAATTTTTAAACTTAAGTGATTTTAATCATCGCAGATGTATGAAAATACAAGTGACTCAGGTAAGCATTATATAGCCACAAAAATCTTTATAGGTTTTTCGTCCATACGAAGGTTGTGATAATGTCGGATCACATGCAGATTTTTCTATATTTTAAGGAATGAAATTCAAAAAAATGTTGGTTTATGGGAGCAACAAAAATTTCGAAATCACATGTAAGCAACTAGTGTTGCCAGGTGTCCCGCGCAAATCAAAACTCCAAATTCTCTGGACAGCACTAATTTCTTGCAGTATATTTCTCCGTCTTTAATTATAGGTAATTCTGCAGTTAGATACGGTGAATAAAATTACTTTAACCCTTTCAGGTGCAAGGCATTTTTTTATCAAAAAATGTTCAAATAATTAATCCGCATCGCAATTGACAAACAAATTTATTTGAAAATAATCAACAGCCCCCCACCCCCCACGTATATTATGAAATCGAAATTGTACTAAAAATTTACTGGTGCCATTTGGAAATCTAAGCATTAAAATTAACCGTTTGCAGACTGCAAACGGCGCCCCTCAAAGGGCTAAGGGGACCAGGAAAGCAAAATTCAACCAAAAAATCGATTTTTACTTTTTTTATATCATTAAATAGTTTAAAGTTTTATCTTTCCAACGATGTGTCACACATGTTTATATATGAAAAAATAAGCGTTGAAATTATTCATTCTTTTCTGAGAGTACTTCACAGCTTAATGGCCATTCAAATCTTTAATTGACTTTTTCCCAAAACGTGGATTTTTCATGTTTATGTTTCTTTTTTTCAATATCTGTTAAACTTAAGAACTCAGGTTTTTGTAATACTTATGTTAAAATTTATAGTTTAACACAGGGATTTAATGATTTGTTGAGAATTATTTAGTTTAAGCAGTAAAATCTTTCCAAAAATGCTAATTTAAAAATGACTTTCAATAAATAATTATTAATTAATTTTGAGTTTCACTTAGAAAAAAAATTGTTCGTTAAAAAACGTAAAGCATGTTATTTTAACTACTCTAAAAATTCTAGACCTCTATCTTTCACCATTTTTGAGAAAAAGGTACATAAAGTTGGCGAATTTAACATGGTGGAGATAGGACTTTCCCGGTCCCCTTAAAATATTGCTGTACCGAGCATTTGGAGACCCAATTTACGTGGAACACGTGGAAACAATGGAGTTATGAATAAAGAGCAGGAGACACATAGTGCACTGTTTACGATATCAATTGTCATAAGATGGCGGATGTTTTTTTTTGAAATCGGGTCTACAGTTTCTGAATATCGCCGGTGCTAACTTCCCACCAGAAAAATGTAATAGATTTTCTTTTCTTATTTAAGCGTCTTATTTATGGAAATATATTCTCAAAAATATGGATAAAACTTCAATTTGTTTTTATTGGAGTCAGTTTGCCTCTTAAAACAGTCAGTTTGTTTCCCCGGTTGTCACAATATGGCAGAAACACAGGGGCTGACTACCACAAAAGTAAACTTCCACTAGTAGAAATAAAAATCTGTTTCTGCGATTATATATGACCGAAATTTTGCTTTATGAAGGCCTTTAAACACGGAGGAAATTTCTGCATAAATTTACTGGAGGAAGTTTCCACTGGAGATAATCAGCCCTTGCGAAAGCGGTTACAGTTGAAGCTTCACTATTTTAACCTTTTCAGGGTACTGTTTGCAGTCTGCAAATGCTCAATTATAAGGACAAATGGCACCAGTAATTTTTTAGTACAATTTCGATCTCATAAAATACGTGAAGAAAAGCTTTTGATTATTTTCAAATAAATTTGTTCGTAAATTGTGGTGTGAATTAATTATTTCAACATTTCTAGAGCAGAAATACCTTGCCCCAGAAAGGGTAAAGGATATGTCAGTTCCTTTTTATTTATAGCCACATGCTGGAAACTCTAAAAGCAACTGGCATTGATGTAACTTTTTTGGAGATTTACAAAAGAGATTTCAACTCTTTTTTACAGTTTTTTCTGAAGCCAAACTACGAATTGATCATTCGGTAAGAAATAAAAATTAAAAATGGAACCGTTATGTAGTGATAGGCAGCATGAAGGATTTCACAATTCGAATGTATCATTCGGGCATGCGAAAAAGCATACCTGCCAACCTTTTTTTTTTTTTTTTTTTTTTTTTTTTAAATTCAATTTCCATTAGAAATTTTGCATAGAAAAGAAATTCTTATTTTAATTAGAATTAATTTAAGAAACCTATAAATATGTAAAAAAATATTTTTATCTTTATAATTTCTGAAAAATATGGGTTAAAAAAATAAGGAAGGTTGGCAACTTTTTTTTGTTTTGTTTTCTAGCTCACAGGCTATCAAAGTCTGAGGGCTAATGTGCCCCTAGGTTCTGTATGTACGTACGTAGGTAACGCGATAACTCTTGATAGAAATATCCGATAAGCTTAAATTTTTTTGTCTAGATTCATTTTCATAAGGCACTTCCCTGATTAGTTTTGGGTGTTCATTTGTTAAGTATAAATAGGGTTATGCGGGCTAATCCCCTCCCCTTAACTTAGATAAATAAGCTTTTCATGCAGAATTACCAAATTTTCTTCAGTTTTGGTATACCGGTAATACTGATAAGGGGCTTTCATGATTAGATTTGGAAGTTCATTGCTTAAGTATAAAGGGGGATCGTGGGGGTAATACCCCTTAATTTAGATAAATGGGTTTTCTTATCCGATTTGCTTCAAATTTGGTATACCGGTTTATTGTGATAAGGTGCTTCCCTGATTAGATTTGGAGGTTCATTGATTAAGTATAAAGGGGTAACGGAGGGCTAATACCCCTTAATTTAGATAAATGAGTTTTTCTATCCGATTTGTTTCAAATTTGGTATGCATGTTTATTCTGATAAGGCGCTTCCTTAATGAGATTTGGAATCTCATTGGTTATGTATATAGATGTGAAACAGGGGGTGCGGTAATCCCCTTAATTTATTTTCCGAAGGCATTATTCTTTGAAGTAAGACTATAATATATAATTAGTGAGAATGGATTGTGAGCTGAATATCATCAGTTTAACTGGGCACACTTTTTTTATTTATTAAAGTTCTGGTGGTGTTTAATTAAAACTTATACAAAGGTTGGAAACTATGTTTTTGCGCACGCTCGAATGATCCATTCGATAGTAAAATCTTTCATATTGCCCATCGTTACTGCTGTGTTAATTAATATTTTTTTTTTCGTTTAAAGTACTGCGTAACTATTTTTAAGTTTTCATTTCTACTCCTTGCTGAAGGATCAATATATAGTTCAACTACTGACAAAATCATTAAAAAGTATTCAAACGCCTTTATAGTAATTCCTGAGATAAATGTACAGCTAACATTAAATTTAAATTTTACATTTAAATTCGCAATAGTTGTCGCTTCCTCAAAACAAGCTTATTTTGTAATAAAACAATAACAGGGGATTATTTTTTTCTTTTTCTAAAACCATTAAAACTTTCATGTTGACACTGGAAACGATTTTCCAGTTTGGCCAACAAATGCATAGCTGCGTACTGCTACAATTTTTCGACTTTACTAACTGAGAAGTGAAACTTCTGCTTATTTAATTGCAAAAGATCTCTGATTAAATAAATGGAATTATTAAGATTAATATGACAAGCCTAAAATAATTTTCCGCATAAAGCAACTCTTTTGTCATTTCTGTTCGTCGTAACAAATTGATGATAATTTTCTGCTATCTTGAATCATATGATATAATGTTTCAGTAGTCATTCCCATATACCCCAAAAGACTATTACTAGACAACATTATTTTTTTCAACACATAACATAATAAACAAAGGTTATTACTTTTTCGCTCGTCAGAATGAATCGTGATAAGAAACTACGCTAAATGTCTTCTCATTTTACGGGCTAGATTAGAAGCCTTTTTTCGTTTTATGTCTTAATAGACAAAGAAAGTGTCTCTCTCTCTCTCTATATATATATATACGTATATATAACCATTATATAATTACAATTCATCATCTATCTCCAATTACTAAAATTAAATTAATAAATTTAGCTTCAATACATAACACTGACATTATACAAAATAAAGTTGGAACCTTTAACTTTTAATACAAAATATTAATATAAATCTATTAATAACTAATGAACAACAGTGATATGATCATGTTGAAATTAAGTTTAATATAGACCATGAAAGATGACAAACATGCAGCATAAAATGGAATTTCTTATATCAAGATATTAAATAACTACAAAAGTAGAAATCAAATGATAACACGCTAAGTTTTTGCTTAATTGCAGCAATAAACCAAGCGCATAAATTTTTTTTTAAATAGTTTGCTAACGTTGCAAAACATTTAGCTAACAGAAATTATATATTTATAAAATATATAAAAGATACCGCGTAACAATATGCGTTCCAAAAAGAATTCTTGCAATTCTAAATGAAAATAAAAAACAAAAAGTGATCATTCATAATAACTTGCACAATAGCAGCATAGAAATTTGGATGACAATATAAAACCATTATATAATTACAATTCATCATCTACTCCAAATACTAAAATTAAATTATATATATATATACTGAAAATATAGAACATACTCTAGGCATGTAACTGTGAGTAAAGAAGAACTATACATCCTCAAAATTGTTAAGCTTCAACTGTAATCGGGTTCGCATTGGCTCCTTAACGCCGGAGAAAAATTACACCAATAAATTTGAACAGAAATTTTTTCAAACGCCTCATTCATTCAGATTTCCAGTCATAATTATACCGAATAAGATATATTTATTTTTATTGGCGGAAGTTTACTTTAGCGGTAGTCAGGCACTGCGTGTCCGCTATATTATGACAACTTAAACAATACCCCGTCACTATCAGTGAAAGAGATTATAATACCTAGGCCAACTTCCACCAGTAAAAAACTATAGAAATTATTACCATATTTGTGAGAGAAATTTTACATGAATAAGACACTAAATAAGGCGAAATTTTCTATTCAAAATTTACCAGTGGAAGTTGTCTTCGGCGGTAATCAGAAACTTTTTATTCGATGTAAAAAATCACACGCCATCTTGTGACAACCTCCTTAGTTACTTCATTCGCAACTGGTAGACTCTACACTATATGTTTCCATGTCTTTATTCATAACTCCAATCCCCAAGGTTGTTGAATTTGTGCATTAAATAATTAAACTTGAATAACTCTTCAAGAATTGGTGGGTACAAATAACTTTGTTCAAAACAACTACTGGAAGTTCAGACACATTTCATACAGCATTCCACAGGCTTAACTCCTCTATATACTTCTAACACGTGAGGCTATTTTACCGACTTGGGTCTCAGCATTGATGAGTTCAGAATGCTAAGCAACTTCGAAATACTTTCCCTAAAGCTTTTATTTCAAGGCTCAGGTCCTAATTACCAACGGCGCAAAATTACAAACGGATCTAATAAAAAGGAATGGAAATTTTTACCGTATTCAATACATTAATTTTTCATGACTACGGCGTTTAAATAGGACTAAAAACTTGATTAAAATTTAGTGCTGGAAGGTTGTAATCAGGCCCTGATAACGGCCAAAATTCACCGTTATCTAATATAGAGAGTATTTCAGCATACAAGCTTTTGAGAGAGATAGAGTACACCCAGACAATGGGAAATCGCATAGCAATGCATCGTCGGAAATGCTTTCCTAGCGCGGTAGAGATTATATAATATACAAGAAAGGAAGGACACGAACAGGGTTAGAAAACGTGTTTATAATTATTAGTATCGCAAAAATTCTTCCATATGCATAGCTGCCAACTTTTCACGCTTTATTTACCACAAAAATTTAATAGTAAATTTTACCTTTTTTAACCCCTTCGCGACGGGAGTCTTTTACGAAATTTTTAATCTATTGTCACCGTTTTTTAAAAACAGAAATTTGTGTCTTCTTCAATCGAGAAAATGCGCTGATTAAATAAGGCAAATTTTACAGTAAAATTTTATTGGTGAGGAAAAACAAGAATCCTGAGCGCCTCATGCGTCACGTATACGGGTCGCTCGTCCCCAAGGGATTAATCGCTGTAATCTACAGATTACATAAGGCAAAACTTTCTATTAAATTTATCTGGTACAGAGAAAGTGTAAGAGTTGGCAGTTATGCATATGGTTTCAACATAATGGGGCCCCACCCATTACAGCACTGATTTGCTTCTCTACCAGGATGCAAAGTATGGCCAACAGTGGATCGGGTGGAGTGATCTATGCATTGGCCCGTTCGATCGCCCGATCTCACCTGTATTACCTACTTCCTCTGCACTGTTAAAACTTTTGCAGCATTCTGGCAGGTCATGCGACAGTCTTTTGAAAAAAACGGTTTCATAACCATAATTTAACTATATTCTGACCATAAAATGGCCAATAATATGGTCAGAATAGTGTTAAATTCACGGTTGTATGATCGTTTTCGGAAAAAACGGTCAAATGACCTGCCAGAATGCTGCAAATTTTTAACAGTGTGGGGACACTGGTATATGAAACCCCCCGTTAACAGTGATGAGAAACTTGTTGCACGGATCGTGACAGCTGCTAAGGAAATCCGGTACACGCCAGGTATTTTCGAGAACATTAGATGTTCAATGCGCTGGAGATGTGAAGCATGCATCACGACTAGGTTCGTAATTTCGAACATCTTCTTTTATGACGATCGTTGTCTTTTTTTGTTTTATTTATTAGTTTTTAGCTGTATTAAGAATAATAAACATGTTTTCTCAGCCTTTTCTTCTCCAACCTTTCTTGAGTTTTGTGTCGTCACTACATCGTCAGGAAAGCGTTTCCGACCATGCATTGCTATGTGATTTCCCATCGTCCAGTTGTATTCTGGCCATCCTGAAACTTTGTAACAGCTGCGCTGAAACACCATGTACATTATATCCTCTTCAGACCTGGCATCCATTTAAATGGATGTTTTGCTTTCTCCTTCTATTGCGTTAAATTTCATTGTAGCAATCTAAAACCAGTTTGACATGGTAATGTATGAATCAAAAATCAACATTCAGCTTTTGAATTTTGACAACGGTAACTACTTTGTTTACAAAATGGCATAATAAATGAGTCAAGTTGGAATTTTATGTTCTGCTGGTAAGTTTCGTTTTTATGTTATTTTAATTTGTTTAAATATTTTTTTTTGGCAAATTAAATAGCAGATGTTAATACTACTTGCCTTATGTTCTTTATGATAAATTCTATTCTTTCCTATACTTTTAGCATTTTTTTTTATTATTTTAAAGCGAGTTATGGCCTGAATATCCATTTAGATGGATGTGCTTGCTCTAAACCAAAATTTAAAAATCGAAATTTATTAATTTCTTTATAAACATCATTTTTGTTGCCTATTTGTTGAAAAAAAAACTCATCTTAAAAAAATATATATATGCATTATATTTTGCTTGGGTCTCAGGAGGATATGGCCATTAATGACCGTCAACATTCAATTTTAGACATTTTGTCGAATATTTAGAAATATACTTGACAGATTCTTCTTGAATTTCAGGATTAAAAAGAACAGGTATGACCTCATACTTAGTAATGTCGATTTGATAAGGGGGGCAATTAGGGGGCCAACAAAAAATCAAAGAAAAAAAATAATACTTGCGATCACCCTGTAAAATAAAATGCACGAAATGATCTATCGCTACCGAATATAAATAAACAGACATTGTGCAATATGTGTATTCTTTTGTGTAAGAATAGCACGTATATTAATAGAGATATAGCGATTTATTTAAAACAATTAAAAAATTCTTCCATGTTTTTTTGCTTATAACATGCAGGGTTCTCAACAAAATTTAACGCCGGTTTCACAAAAATTGACAAAATATAGTAGAAATAATATATTGTGCAATTGGAATATAAATATATTAAATATTTTAGGAAATATGAGCATTTGTATGAAATACTTTTTATCTGCGCATACACGAGCGATAACAAGGATTATTTTACATAATTTAATAGTCAACTCTATGGAGCAACTTATTAAAACAATTTAGTCAAATATCATAAAAATTCAGAAAGATATCGGCGTTAGAGTGAGCAAATTTTTAGTTGTTCTCTAAAAGCAATTGAATGATAAGGGATTTTCCACAAATTGTCATTTTTAATTTAATTTTTTTTTAATTTTCATTTTTTATGAATATGATAAGATGAACGAACATATCTTCAAAATTGTCAAGTTTCAACTGTATCAGATTTCGCAGTGACTCATTACCGCTGGAGAAAACTTTCACCAGTAAATTTGACTAAGCCGCTAAAACAAGGCAAAATTTTCTTTTCAAAATTTACCGGTGGAAAATTGTTCCAGCGGTAATCAGAAACTGTTGATCATGGAACTATTAATAAAGAGGAACTGACATAGCCTTCAAATAGTGAAGCTTCAACTGTAACCGCTTTCGCAGGGATTGATTACCTCCGTGGAAAACTACCACCAGTAAATTTATATAGAATTTATCTTTTTAGCTAAAAGCTTGATTGCTGCGAAATTTCAGATATAAATAATGGCAAAAACAGATATTAATTTTTACTGGTGAAAGTTTGCTTTGGCGGTAGTCAGCCCCTGCATCTCCGCAATACTGTGACAATCTAGACAACCTCCTGTCAGTATCAGTGTAAAAGCCTACACATATGAATAATAGCTGTATAATACCAAAACAAAACTGACACCACTAAAAATATATAGAAAATTTTAACATATTTGCTAGATAATATATAGCGCTTTAAGTAAGAGTGAATTTTCTGATCAAATTTACTGGTGGGACGCTTGCCCGGCTGTAATCAGAAATTATTTATCCGATTAAAATAAAACAGCAGCCATATTGTGACAACTTCGTCAGTTACTTCACTCGCAACTGGTAAACGGTACACTATATTTCTCCTCCTTTTTATTCATAACTCCATTCTGTTGATCGGATGTAAAAAACCAGCCACCATATTGTGACAACCGCCTCAATTACTTCACTAGCAGCTGGTAGACTCTACACTATATGTCTCCTCCTCTTTATTCAAAACTCCATTGCCTGTAATAGTAAATACGAGTTAAAAAAAAGAAAAGGAAAGGGAAAAAACATACAATATCCATATAAAACTTTATTCTTATGATAAGCGCACTATTTGGTTAATCGTTAAACAGGGAAAGTCAGTTATTTTGTTAAAGAAAACAATATAGTTTAATTAGGACGACTTTTATACAGTTATATATTCATTTTGTTTTGTTCCAGTGCAGTAATCGTATCTTCACACTATTGAAACAAATACAACAAACAGAATAAAAACTCTAACTTGACTTATTTTCCACTGGATAGTTTTTTTTTTTTTCAAAAACATTACTAACTAATTACAATTTACCCAAGTTAGGGATAATACCGGTCAAAGGTACAAAATTGTAAGCCAATATTTTAATAACATAAAACGTTTATAAAAATTAATAATATTAATATCAAGTGCGTAAATTTTCGTAGTAACCTCTGTATGGCTTGATCAAAATAGCTTTTAATTTCGGGCAATACGATTTAAGTTTCCTTACGTGACCGCTAATTATCCCTATTCGCATTTTAAATAAAAAATATTGAAATTCACGTCATTTTCTTGATAGTGCGAAGCAGTAATTAAAGTGATATTTTATAGTGTTATTTACACAGTTTCTACGGCATTCTAGAACAGTGAGCTATATTGATTGTTTTCTGAGGTTTCTGCAAACGATTAGTAAAGTCACATTCTTTGGAGGTTCTACAATATTGCCAGTGGGCTACTTTTTTTAAATTCGGATTTTTTTATTGGCACCACTCTTTTGAAGTCTGCCTTATTTAATCTGTCATTGAATAAGGCGAAATTTATTATATCAAAAAACTAGTTTCAATAACAAACTCTGAGTTAAAAAAAGCAGCCTACGGGCAACACTCATCTAGTACATCAGGGGTCGAATTATATGGGGAGAATTTTATTGTATCGACGAGAAACCTTTATTAGCAATCTTCATCATGATTTTATTTAACACTAGGGGGCTCTGCCCCCTACGAGCTACGCTCGTCAACCCCCGTTCAGACACCGCAGACTCTAACAGCACGCTAATTTGACCCCATTTAAAAAGATTTCGGAAGATTGAATTATAATTTGAATCTGACAATTATAATCTGACGTAATTTTCACCAAACTTTTCTTTCTCTTTTTAATATTCACGTCAAAATACTTTTGTTAGAAATGAAATATTATGATCATCTTAAAATGTCAAGTAAATGTCTTGCGCAATTTTTAAATTAAAACTGTTTTGCAATATTATTTTTTGTTCATTTTACGCAATAAGTGTAATATGACGTAAATTCTCCTATTTAGGACTTCTAACGCATGATACTGAATTTATTATTTTACAATATTCTTTCTCATTTAAAATTCACGTGTAACTATAGTTTTTATGACGTAATTTTCAATGAGTTCCTGCTTTTTATATTTTTTGTTTATAATAGTCACGTGTAAAATAAATTTTTAATTTGAAGCAAACATTATTGGGTGCGCCTTTTATACAGTTGGCAACAGTTTAAATTTATACAATTTTCTAAAATTTGTAAAAAATATCTCTCGAAATGCTGAAAATTTGAATTTAAAATAGAAATAAAACCTCGAAAAATTATTCAAATTAAAAAACTAACTGCAATCTGCAGACCGGGAAATTCTGACGCATAAAATAGCGATAGGAACAATAAAATATTCCCTACAGAATGCGACCCCTGGGAAAGCATTTCTAATTTCACTCTTTTAGGGTTTTTAGGTACTTTGATCATCGGTAGTTATATACTTCTTTACTGCCACCTACTTATTGCTTTTAATTTCTTTCATCATTGCTTTTAATTTCTTTACGGATACATTTAATGTCTTAACTATAAGGTTACTTGTAATTTTTCTACTTTGCAATATATATACATTTAACGTCTGAATTAAAAATAAATTAAAAGACTAAGTATAATAAAAAGACTAAGTATAATAATAAAGACAGACTTAAAACACAGTTTTAAAAAAAATTCATAAAAATTTATTAAAAATACTAAAAACAATTTAAAATACAATTAGTAAACGTTTTGCCGAGCTACCCGCAAGGCATCATCAGTACAAAATATATCCACTGCACAACGAACAACGGAGAAAATCAAGAACAGTTAAAGCTAGTTATTTTTTTTAGAAACAGACAATATACTCTAGTGATAGAACGAGATTCATTCAAAGTCGGCGATCCCAATTGAGTGAACCAGCTCTCGCAGACTAATCTACCATAATAACTGCTATAACTAGATTTCAAATACAGGTGTTCGCAAATAACGGGATTTGATTCATTTGAAGAGAAAGCTGGACAATTTTTGAATTTAAATTACCTCTTTTTAAAGTACCAGTATGTTCCTTCTGGAAAATTACCAACGATTCACCCGTTTCACCAATGTAAACACTATCACCAACTTTACAGGGAATAACATATACAACACCAGATAATTTAGACGTATCATATTGACATTTATGCTTATTAACCCTTTATGTACGGAATTATGAATTCATGAAAATTTTATCTTCTAAAGCATTTTTCGTGAATTGTTTAAACTACACTAGAAGTTTTACGTAATTATTTAATAAACTTTAGAAGGATTTTAGAAGGATTGAAGGATTTAGAAGGATTACTTAAATTTCAATTTATAGGGATTTTCTGCAACATTCATAACCCCACTCAAACCTTTCATTTTAAATATTTTTCTTAGCATGTTGTAGAATTAGGAAATGTATAAATATAATGTTCTTACAATATAAATATAGAAATATTTCCGAACTGAAAAATTTCTCCTCCCACCCCCCAACGCCCAGAAAGCTGAAAAGATTTTGCAAAGGCAAAAGAAATCATCCTTTTAAAAATATTTTTGTTTTGTGTAACCAACAATGTTTTTGGAACAAGATAAAGTAATCTATCTATAGCTCATCTAAACTCTATTACAACTAATCGATGTATTAAATGAATTTTATAACAAATTATTTTAATGGTACATATAAGTATTGTCAGTAGATAAAGAGTTAAAAAAGGAACTCACTTTATTAATTGATTTAAAAGAAACACCCAATTGAATGATGTTAGAATGATATAAATTTTATCGGAAATGTTATTATAATAAGGGATGAAGGTAAAAGAATTGGGTTTACTACGTCGAAAAGAAGGGGGGGTGGGGGGTTAGACTTTACAAATTTTAAAGTATTTTTAGAGATTTTCTTAACAAGGCCAATAGGATAGCTATTATTAACCAAATTGCGATAAATTTAACATTTATCTTTTTCAAACTTTGTTTTTCTACTTCTGCAGACTTTTCTTTGTATAAGGTACAAATTCTCATACACGAATTTTAAATATTTTATTTTATTCTATTTTTGAAATTTTGGACGTCATGAGAAAGTTATTATTTAAGCTTTAGTCTTCAAATTCGGAGAAATAACTATATGAGACATGCACTTATCTTTTCAACCATTAAATATATCTTTAAATTTTCTGTCATTCTTTTTTTGACAAACGTGACTTACATGAAAATGTTTTGATTCTTTTTTCCAAAAAACAAGTTTGAATTTAATAATAATAATATATATTTGTGAGCATGAATTGTTTGCTAGATTTGCACATTCAGTTTAAAAATTTGAAATCCTTTTTTCAATTCCTACTATTAGCTCACACTCTCCCTATATATATTTATATATTTATATATCTTGTTCAAATTTTCAATCGTTAATAAAATACTCAATATTCATCCTATCAAGTTGAAATAAAATTTTTTAAGCTGGTACTGGATAGCGATTGATGTTAATACAGTTTTTTTTTCAAATATTAATTCATTAATTAAATTTTAATTAATTAATTTTAGTTTTGCATGGAAAACAAAATGGCGGCCATTGGTTATTGAAGATCAATGAAAGTATTTTCAATAAGAGGTTACCATAGGGGGGACCCTGTTCTGTCGCCAAATACCACCAACTTTGTCGCCAACTTGGCGATATATCGCCAAAAGTGACTTCAACTTGGCGATATCTCTAACATTTCGCCAAATTCCCATGGAGTTCCATTATAAACCTACTTGCTTATAGAAAATCAACAAATTGAGATATTTTAATGCAACAAAATTCTAATATTAGCTTAAGGGATTATATTAAATTTTTCTTTGATGACCTAAGTAGGAATTGACTTTAAAAACAAAATTTTTATATTACTTGTTTATCATTATTTAGTAGTGGATAACAATAAACGATTATTATAAAAACACGAAGGTAAAGAAGCATTCTTTCAAAGTCGGAGATTGCAATTGAGTGAACCAGCTCTCGAGGACTAATCTACCATAACTGTTCCAACCCGATTTCAAAATACGGGCGTTCGCAAATAGCGGGATTTGATTTGTTTGAAGAAAATGCTGGACAATTTTCGAATTTAAATTACCACTTTTCAAAGCACCAGTATTTTCTTTCAGGCGAATTACCCGCGATCTACCCGTTTCACCAATGTAAATAATATCGCAATCTTTACAGGGAATAACATAAACAGCACCGGGTAATTTAGACTTATCATATTGAAATTTATGCTTATTAAGAATGGAACTCACTTTGTTAATAAATTTAACCCTTTGAGGGGCATGTAATTGTCTTCCTGTAATGTCGAATTCACACTGGAATTTAAAAAAAAGTGTACTGCAAAATAAGGAAAAGCAATTTTACTACTTTTTTTCCACCAAAGTTAGAAAAGTAAAATTTAATAAAAAATGTCTGGTGCAAATCTTCATTAATCGTAGCTGGGATAAAATATATCCCCCACCCCTCAAGGGGTTAAAAGAAACAATTGAATGATCTTAGAATGCCAGAAATTTTATCAGAAATGTTATTATAATAAGGGATGCTGATAAAAGAATTCGGTTTACTACGTTGAAAAGCAGGTAAAGTAGAATTTACAAATTTTAAAGTATTTTTAAAGATTTTCTTAACCCTTCGGGACCGTCGGCTTTTGCGAAAATTTTATTGCATTGGCACCACTTTTTTTTTTTTAATTACCTTTATTAAAATAATTACGAAACTGTTTTAATTAAAGAAAGCAAATATTACTTTTCTTTTTTACTGGTACATAAAACAAATCATGTATGCTCTTTTTGAGGCTGCATACATGCACCCACAGTCCCGAATGGGTTAACAAGGCCAAGAGGATAGCTATTATTAACCAAATCGCGATAAATTTTACATTTCTCTTTTTAAACTTTGTTTTTCTACTTCTGCAGACTTTTCTTTACCAATTCTTTACCAATTTCTTTTCCAATTAGATACCAATCCTCATACGAATTTTAAATATTTTCTTTTATTCAATTTTTTAAATGTTTTACGTCTTGAGAAATAGTCCAGGCAATAGAGACCGTATAGGGGCTCTACCTAGCAAAATTCATGGTAGTTCTGGAGAAAGGCTTACTATATGTTTTTGGGTCGCTGAATCCGAATTTTTAACTTCCCACCAAAGTTTCCCCCCTGCAACACCCTCCCAAATTTTGGTAAAATGCCCCCCAAAAAAGTTTTTATTAAAAAATCAATTTTTTTATTGTTTTAGGAGAAAAGTATCAAGAAATTCAGAAAGTAGACAAAATTTGCAACAAATTAGATATATGACATTATGACCTAGGGTGAAGGGGAAGGGGGGATTTGCCTCGGAACTTGCGCGCGGTGCTGCGTGGACTAAGTTGCGCAATTCCAATTAACCACTCACACGTTTACACTCGCCATCCCATCTCCCCTCCGAACTTTCTCTATAAGGTTTACTTTAAGTTTTTTGGGTCGCTGAATCCGAATTTTTAACTTCCCTCCCAAATCCTCCCCCCCCCCCGAATAGCCCCCAAAATAGTTGTTTTTAACTTAAATTTCTTATTATTTTAGGGAAAAAGCATTACGAAATTCAGAAACTAGACAAAATTTGCAACAAATAGGATATATTACATTATGACGTAGGATGAACGGGGAGGAGGAGGGGTGCCTTTGAACATGCACTGCGGCGCTACGTGCACTAAGTTATGAAGCAATAGGGGATTTTACCTGGAAAAATTAATACTAGTTCTGGATTTCGACTCACTTTATGTTTTTGGAGTCGCTTAATCCGAATTTGTAACTTCCCACCGAAATTTCACCCGGCAACACCCCAAAAAATTGATTTTTCGAAAAAAAATTGGTTTTGGAGAAAAGCGCGCGGGGAATGTTCCGAGGCAGCCCCCTCTCTTTCCGTTTATCTTACGTCATAATGTCATGTATCCTATTTGTTGCAAATTTTGTCTAGTTTCCTAATTTCGTAATGCTTTTCCTCTAAAACAACTTGAAATTTAAGTTATTAACAACTACTTTTTTTTTTGGGGGGGGGGGTTCGGGGGGAAAATTTTGGTGGTAATTTAAAAATTCGGATTCAGCGACCAAAAAACTTAAAGTAAACCTTATAAGGAAAGTTCGGAGGGGCGAATGTAAACATGTGAGTGGTTAAGTGGAATTGCGCAACTTAGTCCACGCAGCACCGCGCGCATGTTCCAAGGCAGATCCCCCCTTCCCATTCATCCTAAGTCATAATGTCATGCATCTAATTTGTTGCAAATTTTGTCTACTTTCTGAATTTCTAGATACATTTTCCCTAAAAGAATAAAAAAAATGATTTTTTTAATAAAAACCTTTTTTGGGGGGCATTTTACCAAAATTTGGGGGGGGGGGTTGCCGGGGGAAATTTCGGTGGGAAGTTAGAAATTCGGATTCAGCGACCCAAAAAACATAAAGTAAGCCGATTTCCAGAACTACCATTAGTTTTGCTCGGTAAAATTCCCTATTGCCTGGACTAAAAGTTATTATTTAAGCTTTAGTCTTCGAATTGGGAGTGTAACTATATGAGGCAAGTACTTATATTTTCAATCATTCAATATATATTTAAATTTTCTTTCCTTCTTTTTTTTGACAAACGTGATTTACATGAAAATGTTTTGATTCTTTTTTCCAAAAAACAAGTTTGATTTAATAATAATAATATATGTTTGTGAGCATGAATTGTTTGCTAGATTTGCACATTCAGTTTAAAACTTTGATTTTTTTTTTTTTTTTTTTTTTTTTTGATTCCGATGTGGATAACAATAAACGATTATTATAAAAACACAAAGGTAAAAAAGCATTCTTTCAAATCAGTTTTACTTTTTTTTTCACAATAATTATTTGTTTTCATAATTTACTTACTTATTTCTGACATTTGGTTGAAGATGTGCAATTTAAAAGTATATAGATATTAATACAACAATTCATCGGTTACTACCTCGCCGCGGCCCTTTAGAGGGTCGCAGCGAGTATGTCGTTGAGTCGCAGAACAGTCGAGGTTTGACACAAAATACATTGTTTATTTGATCTGTTTTAAAAATATAACACATACAATATTTTACACGTACAATAATCATGAAATCTACTACCTTTGATTAAAATTCGTAGACAACCGTGTTTTCTTAAACTGCCAGTCGGTATTATTTTATGACCTCATTGTATTTTGATAACTGTTCAACGTATTTTTCATTAATATTGTAATATTGTATATACGTTCAGGCATGTGATTTCCGCTTTTTTGCACACCAATATATTTTTAGAGAAAATATTGGTCTGTTAAATCGCAAAAAAGTTCCGATTAAATAAAATGACATTTTCTCTAACAAAATACCGGTGTCCAAAAACGCGGAAATCACATGCCTGACGTTGTTTTAATTATGATTCCGCTTCCACACATTAGGTGTCAAACAAAACAATTACAAACAATCAAACAGCACAAAAAATCTTCTTCTGATCTCATGCTCGAGCGTTTTATTAGAATACGCGGAGGAATTCCGATTGAAATGCGAACGTCAGGCTAACCAAACAAATTCATGAGCGAGACTCGAAAAAAACTGCGATCCGTCACTCAACCAATGGAGAGCGATTGAGAAACGTCATAGAAATTAATCCTGGCGCTGCTGATGGAAGGATTCCGATGTTAATAGGCTGACGCTCGTCCGGCTGGCGGGAAAATGAGATGAAATAAAATAAAAATGTAAAAATGGCTTTTATAATCATTCGAAAAATAAATTAACTGCGCTCAGAATTTTACAGTTTTGTGGCCGATAAAAATTAATGAAGGGATTAAAAGTTTAGATTAAGTTTTTGAATAAGACTATTATTAAGATACGCGTTTTAAATTATGGGAATTTAACTAGAATTAAATAATAGAGAGTATTAAAAAAAAGGGAAATAATGAATACGCCGGCAATTTAGAATAATTTAAATGAATAGCAAAAGTAAAATTTTTATATAACAATACCCCCCCCCCCCAAAAAAAAAAAATAAATAAATAAATAAATAAAAAAAAATCGGTAAACTGGTGGATCCATGACCTACAAGTTCATTGGGGAAATATTAGAAAAATAGTCGCTTGTGTCAGCCCCGCAAGTTTAACAACAAATCCACTGTCACCGTATCAGTGTTGTTAGTTTGACCTCCAATTTTAATCCGAAATCTCTAATTCATACCGGAAACTTTAAAAGAAGAATTTTTACTTTATGTGATCGCTAAAAATTGTTTAAACTGGCAACCCTGCACCGTATAGGTGTCAGTGGAATTCAAAAGGTTAAATTAGTGGTATTTAACCGTTAAAATCGGACGTATTCTGTTATTTCTAGATATGATACACCCACCGAAAGTAAAAGAAACAACTTGTCAATTTGCTACTTATTTTTATCTACACACTGTTATATTTAGCTTTTATTGTCTCCATATAGCCTAACCAGATCTGATCTTATCCCATAGACCAGAGATCTGCACGGGCCGGCCCGTGGCCCGAAACCCGGCCCGGCATATGGCCCAGTCTCGGGCCTATTTTCATTCACGGCTCACGGGCCGGGCCGGGCCTGGTCACTATTCTTTACGAGCCGGGCGTTACATTTTCCTGAAGGTTTGGGCTGGGCCTAACTTATTTTTTTCTGTACAGAGTCGAGAATGTTTTCATTACTAGTCTTCACGGCCCAAACTTTCAGTCCTAGTTTTGACCCAGCCCGTATGAAAATCATTGTCTCGGCGTGACCTGGTCCGTTCAAAGGTCAGTAAAATTAGGCTTGGACCAAAATCTTTTTAAAAAATGCATACATTTTTAAATCGCCATCATTCTACAATTAAACATTAAATTTCATTCGTTTTAAAGAATAGTAGATTTCTACGCTTATTAAAATATAGTTAAATTAAAATTTAGTAAAACGTGTGATAAAACCTGTCTATGACGGAATCCTGTTTTAAATGGAATACGCATTGATCCATGCAAAATTAATATACTAATACGTAAGAAAAGAATATATAATACATTTACACTTGCTAAGAAGGGAACTTGTCTATAAGGCATTTTCTTTTCTTTTCTGTGCAATTCCGTCTTAGATTTTATTGTATAGCATTTTTCAGGTTTTTAACACTTCAATGCATGGAATATGAATTAACAATATTAATAATAACTGAAACATTTACATACAAGAAATAGAGATTCATTAAAAAAATAAATATAGCACCCTGCGGCGCTTCTATATTATATAAACATAAGATTATAAAGATTTAAAAAAAAGTTCAGATAAATATTTTTGGCCACAACTCCTCATACGAAACAAATTTTTAACCGAGTTGACGTAAAAATCAATGTTTTGTAGAAATTCACTCGGGCCGGTCAAGCTCGGGGCCGAACTTTTCGCTGTAATACCGGGTCGGACCCATAATTTTTTCTATCGGCCAGCCGGGACAATTTTTTTATACGGGCCTGGCCGAATTTGTTTTCTATGAGTCAGGCCGGGCCCGGGCCTGAAAATTTCAGCCCGTACAGACTGCTACCATACACTATCACGTCATTTAACGGCGCTATTTCCTACTTGCATGTTTTCGTCTCAATAAAAATAATAATAATAATAATTCAACAATAATTGCGAAATATGTCCTCCGGTATTAATTATAGATGTCAAATTAACGAGTTTGAAATCCAAAGAATTCCAAAGAAATTTAAGAAAGAAAACAAATCGGGACAAATGATTTAATCTAAGTTTGTCATTTTTTTTTTCACACACATATTAATACACTTACATTTTATTTATTTATTTATTTTTTAATTAGTCGCCAGTTGCAATTCTGTATACTAGAACTGGGCTTTTCCCATAAATTATCATGTCATTTAACGGTGCTGTTTCCAATTTGCACGCTTTCGTCTAAATAAAAAATAAAACACATAATTCAAAATAAATGCGAAATATGTCCTCCGGTACTAATAATGGAAGTCAAATTAAAAAATCTAAAGAAACTTAAGAAAGAAAAACAAATCGGAAAAAATGATTTAATCTACGTTTGTGAATTTTTTTTCACACATATATCCTAATACACTTGCATTTTATTTATTCTTTAAACTATTTCTTTTTTTTTTATCATTTAGGCTTTTTTTTCAGTTTCTTTTCATTTTAAAATTTTCTATCAAATGCAAATACTGTTTATTTAATTTATGTTTCAAACTCACGTTTTTATAACTGAATTTTTTTCTTGTGTTATCAAGTGTAATGTTCGAGAAACAGCAAAATTTTCTTTACCCTTTTGTGAAGCTATGAAATCTTATTATATTACAGAAAAAATAATAATAAAGAAGAAAGAAATGTCCCTTCAGTCGAAATTTCTATTTTACGCTAACTCATAAATCGACGGAAATCATTTTATTTTACATTGAGCTATCAATACCGTTTTAAAAAAGAAGCTCAGTGCCCGTTGATCGATTGTAGTATTGCTGATAGTACAAAAAATATATATCTTGGAGAAAGTTTTCAACAATATGAAAGAATAAATACACTGAGCATCAAAATTAAAGTATAATGACAGAAATAAAACATAACTGATACTTAATGAAAAATAATTAATAGAAATTTGTACAAAAGCATTAGTTAACATAAATTACAATGTTTGGAATTTGATTATTCCCAAAATATTGAACTTTAAACCAAATTTATGGAAATTGGAAAATAATGGAAAAACTAAGTCACCTCTTGTAGAATTTTTTTTCTTTAATATGGTGTATGGTCATCTCGGACACATATGCATACCTCACATCTCGAAATCATAGACAAGTGTTGATTAAATGTTGTCAAAGTGTTGATTAAATCATGTGGAATTGCAAGCCACTCTTCTTAAAGAGCACTATTTAGCTCCTAGAAGTTCCGGGAAGGAATTTGGCGCGCTGGAAATTGGCGACCTAAGGCATCCCACATACACAATCGAGTTCCTGTAGAGTGAGTAAGGTGGACAATCCATTCGAATGATATTTTCTGTTTGCAAGT
Source organism: Maratus speciosus (assembly GCA_963932465.1). NCBI lineage: Eukaryota > Metazoa > Arthropoda > Arachnida > Araneae > Salticidae > Maratus > Maratus speciosus. The sequence goes on from OZ010797.1 coordinate 319,003,102, forward strand.
ATTCTGACACAACATATGCTCGTTGTGGGCGAGTATTGTCATCCATTAGGAAAACTGGGCTAACAGCACCCCTAAACAGTCCATCTTGCGGTCCAATACCTCCTCCACACACCTCCGAGCGGTTACAGAACACCCTTGGAAGATATGCAGCATGGTGCGGCCATTTATCATGACCCCCCCCCCCCACCACCACAAAAAAAACAACCATTAACCTTTTCCGACGCTGAGTAATTCCATTTATAAGGTGATGAAATTATGGACTGACACCAGAATTTATAAAAGAATTTATTCGAAAATGTGAATTTGCTTATTTTCAAGTACGTTATAAAAGGAAAATTTTAATTAAATATTCTGGGTGTCAGTAAAATAAAAATTAGGTGTCCTTTTTTAAAGACACCGCCTGCGAAAGGGTTAAACCGCGGCCGTGGAAACGGGACATTTCAAGCACAAGGGATGGCAAGTTGCGTGTTCCGTCCTCTCTCCAAATCAAAACACGTGTAGAATCAGTGTTCCGACTGATTCTGGACTCGTCAGTAAATAATACTCGGGCCCAGTCTCATAATTGTCGCTACCTGTTGCCGCACAAGAATTGTATGCCCATTTTTTGCACATGGAACAAGCTACCCAACCTTTAACTGACTTTGAGTAAAATTCACTCTAATATAAACATTCACAGTCAGAACAAGTTAATTAAAAACATTTCGGGGCAGAATGGGGTACGTCCCAATTCCACCCTACCTGTTCACGATTTAGGTTAGGGAGGTAAGGTCACTCGAGACAGATACGTAAACAAATGTTTAACTACACTGAACTAAAGACAATTAAACGTACGTCAAGCATGAACTAACTATAGTTGTAATGTAGGCAAGTATGTATGCCTTAGCTTGGTTACAAAATCATCAGAAATTACAATACAGGAGAAAAAAATCACACAACAAACAATTCACGCACTAAAACTGGAGAAAATTAGACTAATGTGGTTGCCGAAGTTGAACAGCAACAGGTTTTCTAACTTCTGCTTGTTGCCGCTCGCTGGCAGCAATTCCTTGTTACCGAAAAACGTCAAACACCATTCCGCACCGGTACCCAGTTGTTCCTGTAATTAACATACATTATTGCAGCATTCGGCATTGCTTGCAACCATGGAGCTATAAATAAAGAGGTAATGACATATCCTGGAAATGTTGAAGCTTGAACTGTAACCGGCTTCACAATGGCACATTACTGCCAGGGAATTGTATAATATAATAATAAACAATATAATAATGTAATAAAATAATAATATAATAATAATAAATTTAATAATAAACTCCTGCGGGGCTCCTGCACATTACACGAAAGACGTATGCAGACACCTCGACCTAACCTTTGGACAGCGGTGGATTGGTCATTATGGACCGTCTCATTGGCCTGTCAGATCGCCGGACCTGCCATGCATTGTCTACTTCTTCTGGGGTCAAATGAAGAGTTTGGTGTACGAGACGCCCAGTTCTTTCAGTTGAAGACCTCGCCGCTCGATTATCTGTAGCTGCTGGGAAGATACGTAACACGCCAGGAATTTTCCAGAACTCAAGGAATTCCATGCGGTGCCGCTGTCAAGCCTAACCGACGACTTCTGGTCGTAATTACAAACACCTTCTGTAGTGCAACCTTTCAATAAAATGCTTTTGGCCCATTAATGTGTTGCTGTATCTGTTCTTTTTCTTTGCTTCTTTGAACCATAGCTCGCAACTACGGCATTTTCAACCCTGTATTTCTATGTGATTTTTAGTCGTCTCTGCGCTCCCTACACTAGACATGAGTTCGGGCTCACTTTTCGGAGCGCAGGTCAGCCCGAGCCCGAACCATTTTGTGGTATCAGAGCCCGAGCCGGATACCGAACGTATACAGAAAAATGTACAAAAAATTGCATAATATTTTTAAAAAATTCTAAATGTAATATATCTCACTATTTAACAACTTCTTACATGAAAATAACTGTTAATCCCTAGCACATAATTATTTTTATGAAACTTTCATTCAATCTTATCAAAAGAGAATTTTGATGTTAAATACAAATATACACCCCTAAAAAATATTCTCATATTCTCATTTATGTGTAAATGAACGAAATTTGCGGAAATTGCAGTTTATATGACAAAGAATCAAACAACATTTCTCTAGTTCCTAAAAAAGTTGTACATGTCCTTGAAAATCAGGTTAAATTAAAAATTTGACACGTTACCCGAAAGTTCCGATGCTTTTATAGGAAACGAGGAATCACGGCTTGGTTGCTTTCTATCTTGAATAATAATACATGCAAATTTAATCTACTTACGTACGAAAGTGAATTTTTGAATACGAAGAGCAGAGCCACAGAATGAGCAGAGTTCAAGAAGAAAAAAGGATAGAATCACTCATGGAACTATTAATAAAGAGGAACTTGCATATCCTTAACCCCTTGAGGGGTGGTGAGATATATTATATCCCACATACGATTAATAAAGATTTGCAGCAGAAAAAATTCATTAAATCTTACTTTTCTAACTTTGGTGGAAAAAAAAAAGCCGTAAACTTGTTTTTCCTTATTTTGCAATAAAATTTTTGAATGATCCCGGTGTGAATTCTACATTACTGTAACGCAATTGCTTGCCCCTCAAGGGGTTAAAATAGTGAAGCTTCAACTGTAACCGCTATCGCAGGCGTTGTTTACCACCGGTGGAAACTTCCACCGGTAGATTTATATACAGACTTTCTCCTTATTTAAACACCTTGCTATTCCAAAATTTCACTCATAAATAATGATGGGAACAGATTTTCATTTTTACTGGTATGAGTTTACATTGGCGGTTCTCAGGCCCAGCGTTTCTGCCATATTGTGACAACTAGAGAAACAAACTTGACGGTTTTACAAGACAAAGTGACACCAGTAAAAACAAATTGATATTTTTACGACATTTTTAAGAAAAATTTTCCATGAATAAGACGCTTAAATAAGACGAAATTTTCTATTCAATTTTACTGGTGGGATGTTTGCGCTGGCGGTAATCAGAAACTGAAAATCGGATTTAAAATAAGTATCCGCCATCTTGTGACAACCTCCTCAGTTACTTCACTCGCAACTGGTAGACAGTACACAATATGTCTCCTCCTCTTTATTCATAACTCCATTGAATAACTAACGTTATTTTCATATAAAGAGCGATTAAAACTCTCAGACATTAGAAGAGTAAAAATTTGCAAACGTTAAGCTAATACTGATTGACTTAAAAGAAGATATTTTTTTCGCATTAAATCTCTAAATAAAGTAATAATAAATAAACATTCCAATTAAAAAATATCCTAGTGGCGCATATCAACAGGTCATTGTCAATGCTAGACATAAATCGGCAAATATCATAACTTTTCTTTTAATCCTTTAATCGTCCTAACCGTGTTTTTCCGTCACGTAACTTTTGGAATCGAAGGCTGATTAAGGCCCTTACCGGCGCGGAGTAATTCTTTTTATAAACTGATGAAATAATGGACTGACACCGTAATTTATAAACGAATTTATTATACAATACAAACTTGCTTATTTTTTATGTACTACATTATAATAAGAAAAATTTAGTTAAATATTATTTGTGCCGTTTGTCAGTTTTGGTATTAAAATTAGGTGTCCGTTTTTAAGGACACCGCGCCGGAAAGGGTTAACACAAAATAAATATTAAAGATAATTTTTTGAAGTGAAAAGCAGGGTGGCGAGTGGTCAGTGGAAAACACAGTCAAAAAAGGTGTTAAATACCAGTATTTCGTAAGAGAGAAGTTCTTCTTCTTTATTAACTTTATATTATTCCAAGCATTTTCTTGTATTTTCTAGAAGAAAATACTGGTAGAACTCACTTTCTTTGACTGTATTTTTCCCTGATCACTCGCCACCCTGATAAGATAGATAAATATGTAAGGTTATTAAATAAAAAATCTCATACAAATACTTTTCATAGCTACTATTTTATGAATCGTTAAATATGTGGAAAAATCTACGGGACGCTTAAAGGGAGTAGTGTTCTACTGCTACTAGAAAAGGGAAAAAAATTCTATTTTTCTTTCATTCTGATCAAAATAGCATTAAAGTGACTTAAAATTGAAATTTTTAAGGGGAAAAAAGTTATTTTTTTATTTCTAAACGAGAACGAAAGAATAAATAAAATTGTCAACTTCAGAAAGAATAAGCTCGAGCCCGCATGCCGATATAAAACTCGAACCAGGGCCGGTGCTCGGGCCGCGTCACAGATGCTTTACTCAGTGCTGGAAAATTGGCGCAGAGGTGGAGCCTATGGACACCACAAAATTTTTATGGTATTATTCAGTTTAATAAAAAGTCTGAAATTTGATCATTATATAAGAGGCAAAATACTACTATAATTTAGTGGTATCAATAGGCTCCACCTCTGCGCCAATTTTCCAGCACTGTTTACTTTTATAACGCAAAATTCCTAAGAATTCAGGAACTCTGTTTCATGAGAGCCATAGAAGAAATCGTTGTGGAACGCATGCGATGCAAAATCGGAATTAATATATATTTAAAATTAAGTCCAAAAGAAAACTGGTGTGAGTGTTAATTTATTAGTCATATTATCACTTATATATTTTATTTATTTGTTTTTGAAAAATTTAGACAAAGAAGACACTGAAAACTCGTTTTAAAATATAATACAAAAAGAAAAATTCCATTTGAGTAATCATAAGTAAAGAGTAAAAAAAAAATACTATCTGAGTAATCACCAACAACTGAAGAGTCTTCATATATAAAAACAGTCAACGAGCAAAAGTACATAAACGTAACGCTTTCATTACAAAAGTAAATATGTAGCTAATTATTGCAGCCGTCCGGAAAAAGCACTTCCGGAAAATTTTGGTATTTTTTCACCAATTATCATATATATATATATAATATTATATATATCCATATTTCAAATATAACTAACGAAAAATTACGACATTTTTCCTCTTAAAGATTGTATTATTTCAGTTGCATATAATTATTCTAAACCATTCAATAATAAAATTTTTAAGTATAGACAAAAAGCTTTTCCAGATTTGAATACATCTTTAGTTTGTTCTTGTAATAATATAGAATATAAGGATTTTATTGATAGTTATCATTGTCATATAACTACAAGTAATCTGGATATAATTAAAATAAAAATGTCAAATATTTAATGAATTTTGGTACAAAATTTAGAATTAATAGTAAAATTAGTTACAATAAAACACTAAAGAATTTTAAAGGAGATGTCAATAATTTTATAAACATGTAAGAAAAATCATGCGTTAAGCATAGATTATTAAACACTTTCCAACACTTCCTGAATGCTTTAACAAAACTTCGTTATTTAGGGAAATAAGGTATATATGTGAACTAAGTAAACATTTTAGAAAACACATAAAACATTTGAAAAACTGATTTCAGCAGTTACCGTCCATAGCAAATATGTATTCCAATTCTTTTGAACAGCCCTGTATTTAATCTGTAGGTTGATATATATACTATATAATGGCGAAATTTAGTTTAGCAAGAAAACACATAACAGGTTGAAATTTCTCTTTCAGCAATTTATACTAATAGATTTAAACATACTTGTATACTTTTGTAAAACTCTGCAGTTAACCTAATACCTTTATTACACGCCACTATTTAGCTAAAGTTTAATTCAAAGTAAAACACTCTTAAAACTACAGGAATCACATTTCCAGAAATTATCATTTATAGACGGCCATGTATCCAATTCTTTGCGTGACCCTGTATGTCATTTTATATATGTTTTACAAACATTTCTTAGTAAACCAGATGCGGTTCAGCGTAAAAATGCCTAACTCATTTAAAAATCACCTTTAAGCAATTTGCAATCATGCTGTATATCAATAACAGCATTTATACACACCATATACAATGCATAAATATAGTGAAACATAAAAGCACATAACATAATTAAAAATGCATTTCCAGCAATCATCGCTACTTTACAGTACTTCGGGTACAATATAGTATCTGAAATCTTTTGTGTGTCCCTGTAAATGCTCTGCATTTCGTATTATCCATGAAATAAGTTATAGTAAACCTTAGCAACGTATATCTATTTCATTATACATGTAACAGTTTAACATAATTAAAATACGCCGGTAAAAATTCCCTCCACTTCTATGTCATTATGTAAAGGAATTCTTTTGTGCGGCCCTGTAAATGAATAATAACTAATTTTTGGGCCGCATATTGTACAGAAAATGCATATTTTAGAAAACTTGATAAATCCATACCAATTTATTATGCTTGAAAGCATGTAACATCATTAAAAATCATTTTAAACGATTTTTTCCCATAGGCCGTAATGTAACGAAAAACTTTTGACTGTCCCTGTAAATGAACTAAACATGCTACAAACTTCAATTGCAATAGGGTTCGTGCTATGGTAGAGGTCACTAACATCCAAAAATTTCAGAACGATTCGAGTATATTTACGGGAGTTAGAGCGCGTACAGACGGCCAGACGGACAGACGAACAGACAAACCGAAGTCATAAAAAAACAAAGTTATAAATTTAGTATGCCTTTGGAAGCATTTTTCGAATGGAAATCTCAACTGTTGAGGCATTTGAGGAGTTTTTTGAAGATTTTTTTTAATTTTGATACTTATGATTATAAAATTTTTAATGATGAAGATATAAACGTTATGAAAAATTTACATAATAATTTTGTTATTGTCCCTGTGGAAAAAGCTGCTAATAATTATGCAATAATATGTAGGAAATTTTATATTGAAAAAATAGAAAATAATTTAGGAAATACTGATTTTTATGCAAAAGTTAATATTGATAAGGATCCTATTGTTAAAAAAATTTTTGTATAAGAAGAAATGCAAAAATATGTTTTTCTACAATCTTGATGTTTCTACTCATCACTGTTTGCCGTTTATTTCATAACACCCAAGTTCCATAAGAATCCGAATAAATTTAGGTTTATTTGCAGTACTTCTAAAAGCGTTAATAGAAATTTCAATATTGATTTATAAAAACTGTTAAAAAAGATATACGGTTTTTAAAAATGCAAATTTTAGAAGTATAGTTATTTTTAGTTGATGGATAATAGTATTGAAGTTTTGGACAAATTGTTTTTTACTCACTCCTCAGAAAATACAGTTTTTCGACTTTGAAAATCTATTCACCAATATACCTACTGATTGTCTTTCTAATTTTTTAATGAACATTTTTATTTATTTAGTTTAAATGAAGAACTGAATATTAATAGAGAATATTTTTTAAGTTTTTGCCATTTTTGTTTTTACAATAATTATGCATCTTTTAACAACAATACTTTTAATCAGATCTATGGAATTGGAATGGGGACAAATTATTCTAGCACTGCTGCTAAATTATTTTTATTTTACTATGAATATAAATATACAATAGAATATAATAAACCTTTAACCCCTTAATTCTCGCTCCGGTCATATTCTCGGGCTGTGTCTTTTACTCAAATTGTTTGATTCCCACCAGTTTTATAAAATAGTGAAATTGGCTATATTTTAGAATCGTTTTACCTGTCCATTAAATAAGGTGATTTTTTTTTCATAAAAAAGGTGCCAATAAGCAATTTGAATTTTTAAACCGTAATTTAATTCGAGCGTTAAGGGGTTAAGGATCTTTAGGTATATTGATGATATTTTGATTTTCAATTTTGACTTTATTAATGAATATTATGTCATATATCCAAAATGTGTAAAGTTGAATAGGGCAAACGGTGACGATTACGATGCAGATTTTTTAGATATTTCTTTTAATATTTTTGATAATAAATTAATCTTGGACTTTAATGATAAAAGAAATAGTTTTCAATTCTTTACAAGAAGCATGCCATATTAGTTTTCTAATTTGAATACTTTAAGTTTTTAGCTGATCTTTTCTACAATAACAATTATACATTATACAATTACTTTTTTGAAATATTATTTAAAGATTTTTTTTGGAAAATATATGGTAACACTATGGTTTGGCAGGATGACCAATTTATGTCTTCCTCAATATTCTATATGATTTGTTGGCCCTAAAGTCTTATAACAGGAACGAGTTTGGACGGAAGTTTAAATAGATGGAGTTATGCAGACTTGGCTTTGAAATTTTTTAATTTGGATACGGAGAAAGTATTAATTGTTTTTTGTTATTGCCAGGTGAAGGACATTGCGCAGGTATTTCAGTTTATGTGTTTTTTTTTTCCTTGTAAGTTTGGGTGGTTGCTCATCGTTCTACATTCATGCACGATAACTTAATTTGTTTACCTTTTAATAGTATTTAATTTGTAATTTTTAAAATAACCATTTAACCCCTTGAGGAGCAGTGGTATTTCTATAAACAACTTAATTTTAATTCCCAAATGCTACAATGGCACCAGAATTTTGGTAATAAATTTTTCGGTTTATTATATATATATATATATGTATATATATGAAATATAGCTTTTTCTCATTTACAAATAAATTTGTTTTCGAATTCCGGTGTAAATCATTAATTTCTACACTTTAGCAATGAAATTGCTTTGCCCCTGAAAGGATTAAAATACATTTTTTCAAAGACAATTTGTTTTTGTAATATAATTATACTTTGTTTATACTATAGTTTTGCTTAAGTTTGGTTTATTTACCTTTTTAATTCTTCAATTTTATATCTAAAATGGCAATAGTTTAGTTATTTCTGTTGTTTTGAGTGCAGCAGACCTGTGTTTAGAAACCTGCAAGTTTTTAGCAGTGGGGATGGAGTTAGGTCTGTCTGTCCGCCCACTGACGAAGAACAGACAGTTTTTTACCCGTGTTGTTTAAATTTACAATTTTGGGATTTTTATAGTTAAATGTTATAAATATTGTTGATATGCAGCGTCATTCGAAAATGTATAGTGTGTTTGAATTTTTAATTTATTGATGGAATATATATCCATATATATATATATATATATATATGCATATGATTTTTGTCATGCTGTAATAGTTATTAACCGATTCAAAGGATATTAAGTGCGTGCATAGTACAGGTCAATGTCTCGACCGAGTTCATTGGCCAGCTTGTTTCAAAATGGCGGTAATTTCAGAAATAAAAAAAAAAAATAATTTAAAAAGCGTGCGAATAAATTAAAAACTGACAGATATTCTTTCTTTAAGCGTTTGACCTTAACACTAGAACGCCCGGAAATTTTACTCAAGTTTCATAAAAATATTTGACATCAGAATTTTTATTTCAAATTATTTGACTGATTTGTTTAACGTAAATCTGCGTGTTTGAAATTTAACTTATTTTATGAAAGAATTTCTGGTTCCAGTTGACATTTAATCATGTGCTTGGAGTCGGATCGACTCCTTCTGGCGTTCTAGTGTTAATACAAGGATTCCGGAGCATATTTTGTTACGTCTTTATCTAAAAAAAAATGGCTGAGATATAGCAATTTGAATTCCTAGGGTGCCTGACATTTTGAAACAATTTTATTTTCGTCATGCTGTAACTCTCGTATTTATAAATAGATTTGGATGATATTAAGTGTGTGCATAGTACATAACAATATCTCAACCGAGTGCGTTGGCCAGTTTTATCCGCCATATTGTTTCAAAATGGCGGCCATTAAAAAAAATAATAATTTAAAAATTTTTAAAGTAGTGCGAATAAATTAAAAACCGAAAAATATTTTTTAAGTGTTTGACCTTGATATTAAGATTCCTGAGCATATTTTGTTTCGTCTTTATCTTGAAAAATGGCTGAGATATAGCAGTTTGAATTTCTAGGGTGGCTGACAACTTGAAACAATCTGATTTTCATCATCCCGTAATTCTCGTATTTTTAAACTGATTTGGATAAGATTATGTATGTGCATAGTACATATAAATGTCTGAAATAAGTTCGTTGGTCAGCTTCATCCGCCATCTTGTTTCAAAATGGCGGTCATTTTATTTTTTTATTAATTTTAAAATTTTAAAAGCGGTGCAAATAAATTAAAAATTTAAAAAGATTTTTTCATTATGCATTTGAATTTTAAACAGGAATTCCGGAGCGTTTTTCTTTTGCCTTTATCTTAAAAAATGGCTAAGATAAAGCAGTTTCGATTTCTAGGGTAGCTGACGTTTTGAAACAATTTGATTTTCATCATGCGATAGCACGCTGATTAATTAACCGATTTCGATTTGACTAAGCATGTGTACAGTACATACCATGATCTAAACCGAGTTCGTTCGCCAATTTAAACCGCCATCTTGTTTCAAAATGGCGACCATTTAAAAATGCTTAAAATTCAAAAAGCGGTACAAAAATATTAGAAGTTGAATTTTTTTCTTTAAATGCTTGTGCTTGAAACAAGGATTCCGGTGCATTTTTATTTCGCCTTTATCATAAAAAATGGCGGAGATATAGGAGTTTGAATTTCTAGGTTGGCTGATATTTTGAAACAATCTGATGTTTGTTATTCGATTGCATGCGCATTTTTTAACCGATTTGAATGTGACTAAGCATGTGCACAGAACATACCAAGGTCTCGACCAATTTCATTGGTTAGCATCATCCACCTTGTTGTTTTAAAAAAGGTGGGCACATAAAGATATGGCCAAATTTCACGACGAAACATAAATCACTCTAACTGACACCAACTTGAAATAAGCCAACTAATTTGGCGAAAATCTTATTCATATTGTCAGTATTGAAGAAAAATTTTAATGAATTATCTATAATCGAGTTAAACTAATTTTAACTTCGCGTGTTTCAATAAAATACAGGGATGAGAGCGCTCCGACCAAAATGACCGATTACTACCATTAAATATTAATACTATTACTCGCATTATTTAATGACAGAATTTCTGAGATTTAAAAAAGCAAAGGATACAATTAAAATTTAGTGGTAGTAATCAGTCATTTGGGTCGGAGCGCTCTCATCCCTGAAAATAAGATAATTTAAAAGAACAAGGAAAGCTACCTTTTACTCCCAGCGTTTGCCAAAATAGTGATTACCTATATTCTGTTATCATTAAGGCATGTTTCATAATGAAAGTTTGGAAAAACAGATTTTTATTTTCGAAGAAATTCGTTTGTAAATTCTGGTGTCAGCCTATCATATCACCATTTTAAGAACAGAAAACCCTATCTTCGCCTCAAAGGGTTAAAATGTTATCTAAATCTCTTTCAACTGGAAAAGATTATCTCCCCTTTTAAAAAAACAAGCAAAATTAAAACTGTACAAAAGTTTAAGTTTTATTTATTTGCTTTTTTCAGCGATATAAATAATCATCTAAATTACCCCGGTCCCCTTCAGCTAAATTTTATTCGTCAATGCCCATCCCAGTGTTCAAAATTTAAAATATTTAAAGCTGCAACTTTTCGAATTTTTTTTTCTCCCTTACATGTAGAAATGATAAATAATCATTTGTTTAAAAGCGCTGCTCCAAATTTCCGATTTCATCTTTCTCTCCTCTCCACCTCCAGCAACATTCAAAATTTTAGATCTCAAAAACTTTTTAATTTGTGGAAACTTTTCTGCTCCATTTCTTACTTTGTAGTCAAATTAAATTGTCAATCTTCGAATATTCCTGCCTTGTCACAGCAAATACTTTAATCTTTAACCCCTTGAAGGGCGGTGAGATATATTTTATCCCACCTACGATTCATAAAGATTTGCACCAGAAACATTTTATAAAACTTTACTTTTCTAACTTTGATGGAAAAAAAGTTGTAAAATTGCTTTTTCTTATTTTGAAATAAAATTTTTCTAAATTCCTGCTGGGAATTCAGCATTATACAAACGCAATTGCTTGCCCCTCAAGGGGTTAAGATGCTTTTTACTTTCTTCTTATCTTCAATCGAAGAATCATTGTAATCGAATTTTTTTTTCGACTTCTGATTTTCGACGGATTTGCACATTTTAGGAGCCAGAGCAAGGGTGTAAAAATCTAGGTGCCAGCGGGCAGTCTCTCATCACTAACTTTTATTCGTTTTTTTTTTTTTTTTTTTTTTTTTTTCATTTGATGTTTCGTCTAAAATTTCTGTATGAATGTTAATAAAATTTTAGCGAAGAAAAATAATGAAATTTAGTGGTGAGAGGCTGCTCACTGATTCCTAGATTTTTACACCCCCGGGCCAGACATACCATAAAACATGTTTATAACAAAATGTCTTTCTGTCTGTGTATCCATGTGTCGCCATTGTACCATTAAAAAGTGTATGAACTTATGCACAGAAATGAACCAAATTTCTTGTGTACGTTTATAGATATGGCAAGCATGTCCTCCTTACATTTTGAAATATTCCGCCTGAAAGGAGCGCTGTGATAACGATTTTTGTATAATAGTCTCGATTTTTCGTAGTTCTATTGCCTATCGGCGGCTCGTGCAGCGACGGGGACTCGAGACCTGCTTATTTGGCTATTCACAAACAGATGATGTACAACAGAACAAAGAAAAACTATTAATCTTAATAAATATCATAATCGAGATTAACTAGTTTTTACTTCGATTAATTGACTGAAGCAGATATGTAAGATGAAAATCAAAGTTGGTATAGTATTGAATGAAAAATGTTAAAGTATTAACACGTGTAACTACTTTTTGAAATATTAAGATGTATGAAATAGAATAAAGCTTTGGCATTGACACATCCAACTAGTTTATTTTAATTTTTTTCTACCTTACTTGTTGCTTTGACGTAAGGGTTAAATAAACAATTAACTAATCCCTCTTATTTCAACATACCCATACTGCCCTCTCCATATTCCTGCCGAACCACAAAAGTTAAAAGCGTAAAAACTTTTTAAGACATTCTAACGTAGTTGAAAAATGTTTATGACTTCGGTTTGTCTGTCTTCCGTTTGTTGTCTATCCGTACTCTAACTCCCGTAAAAACAGGTGGATTGACAAGTAATTGATATGCATTATTCAGGCTTGTCGTGGCATGTTTAGTACTGTAAATGAAGTATGTAGCATCGATTAAAGGAGAATTTAACTTACAGGGTAACGCGAAAGAATTCATAATAGGCCATCTATAGACCATCTATAGGCCATAATATATGGCCTATAGAGAAAAATCATTTGGGGTTTATTTTAACCCTCTCGACTCCGGCGTCTCTTACACAAATTTTATTCGGTCAGCAAGTACACAATTTCAAAAATGTTCTGATTAAATAAGGCAAATTTTATTTTCCTTTATTACTGGTGCCACGAACAAATTTGCAAAGAAAGATGATGTCACTTCAGCCACGACAAAGGAGTGTAAAGAGTTAATAGTGTTACACTATCTTAAATATATTTAAATTTATGTACATTATTGGCGTGCAATAGAAGATGGTTACTATAGGATATGTAATGTTTAACGCTTACCGTACTCGTATAGGAGAACTTAAAAGTACACCGTTATATTATAAGTCTATTGAAAAAAGTCGCTTGCGGCGTATTTTACTGTTGTTTCTCTGCCACAAAGATAATGATGTCAATTTCTGAGGTGTGATAAATTATACTTTCTGCAGAATATGCGTGTTTAACAATCATTTATAGGATCACACAGAAGAGATGGGTTACATAATGATATATGGGGAAAAACTCTTGGTAGCGTATTTAAACCCTTCATCTACTGACGGTACTTATAAGTACCAGTCACTTTAAACTTTCATCCCATAGCGAATATTACTAATATTCTAATGGTACTTTGCAAAAAACACTCTTTCAACTCCACTTTATCCGGATACGTGGCAGCAGTAGTTCTAGGTTCGTTATTTTAGCGAGGAAGGAGGCTATCTTTGAAACAGTCGATGTGTTTTGTGCCGGCATTTTGCACAGATTGCCACACTCGTCTTTTCATTGCTGCAAACACAGTAAAGGATATAAGATAAGTGCTGGATTTTTTTATGTGTTCATTATGATCTTAGATTACAGTTTGACTAGCTATTGTAGGTGAACGGTATATAGACGCCGCATAACTAAAGGACTGCTAACAAGATCGAAACCTAAAAAAAATATGTTTTTTTAACCCTTTCAGGGGCAAAGCATTTTCAATTCTAAAGTGTTGAAATAAATGATTGGCACCGGAATTTGCCAAAAGATTTATTTGTAAATATGAAAAAGCATATATTTCACATATTTATTAAATCGAAAATATTTACTGGTGCCATTTGGAACACCTTGTGGGTTTTCTGTTACGATATTTTATTTATAGTATACTGACGGTATTTTAACACTAGAATGGCGGCGAGGGGTCATTTTGACCCTTTCTGAATGAATACATGTCGATTCGAACCAGAAATTTCTTTGTAATATAAGATTAATATATGCTGCGCAAAATTAACTTAATTAAATAAGTTAAATAGTTTTAAGTAAAAATTCTGATGTGAAATATTTTTTTAAAAACTTGAGTAAAAATTCCAGCCGTTCTAGTGTTAACGCTTTCCGGCACACTGTGCCCGAATCGGGATACCTAATTTTAATTCCAAACTTACGAACGGCACCAAAAATATTTTAGTAATTTTTTGATTTTACGATGAACATTAAAAGTAACATGTTTTAAATTTCTAAAAAAGTCGTTTTAAAATTCCGGTGTCAGTCAATCATTTCATCATCTTACAACAAAAATTGCCTGTGCCGGAAAGGGTTAAAGTACCACTTTAATTTATTACCTCTAAATAATTAAATATCTCTCGAGTGAGTATCTTTTTTATGTTTATCCTATAATTTTCATTGTAGTAACTAAAAAAAAAATTGCATGAAAATAATTGCAGTAGATCGTAATGCAGTAGATAAAAGATTAAGAAATTTGAACTATTTTTAACATGATGAAATATATATACATTACTAATAGGCCGGGAGCCGTCAGCACAGACAATCACCACATCGCGTTCACGGCTGAAATTCTAGAATTAGTTAAAACTCGATTCATATATTAAAACGCAGTCGGTCTGCAGAGCCATATCTTGCTGGAAAATACTAGAAAACACGATTTTAGCGGTTGACGCATCGTAGGATCACCACTGTGTGAGAACATGGAGGACTGGGAGCTAGAAAACACAATGTCAAACCAACGAATCAACCGCTATATCGGGTTTACAAGTATTTTCCACCAATTTATGACTTGGCAGGCAGATTCCGTTTTAATATGGTAATCGAGTTTTAACTAATTCTGGATTTTCAGCGGTGGGCACGATGAGGGGATTGTCTGTGCTGCCCCCTACCGGTCTATAAGGTTTACTACCAAATTATTGCTGTAGATTTTGATGTCCATCGCATCAATCGTTCATTTACAGAACACATAAAATATATCTGTCACAATCCTATATCCGATGAATTGTCTATTAGGAATGACTGCTGACAGTGCGTTTTGAGTTATGGTATGCGTTTTAAGCTTAACTGAATTTTTTCACACTACGTGGTGTGTTGCTACGTGGTGTGGATAACATGCATTCTACACTGGTTATCAAAAATTAAGGAAAAGTCACAAAATGCTAATTTTCAATTACGCGACTACTCAAAAGGAAATAATGTAATTCGAGTAATTACTATCTCTACAACACAGCTAGCCCATATAACATCTGATTCATGTCACAGGTGGTCACAAGTGTCACAGTCACTACGGTGAAGCAAAAAAATAGGAAATTCCATGCATCTCATTATGAGTCTCAAATGATCACTATATGTGACTCCACTGAGAAGTCAATGTGACTGCTGCTTTGTGACGAGTCACCAGGTGACTTTACAATGTAGTGCAACTGTGACTCTCATGTGACTGTCATTTTTAGACTCAATTTCATAGTCAACATGAACGTTGCATTATGATAAGTCATCAAATAATATCATATTATAGTCACATGGAGACTTTTCCCAAAAGAGCACAATGGTGACTTAACAGTAGTCTCTCTGTCACCTGAAAGTCATCATGTGACTTTAATGTGACATTATTTGGTAACTTATCACAATGCAGCGTTCACAATGACTTTGAAAATTAGTCTACAAATTACAGTCACATGAGAGTCACAATGTAACTACATAGTGAAGTCACATGGTGACTCGTCACAAAGCAGCAGTCACAGTGACGTCTCAGTGGAGTCACATATAGTGATCATTTGAGACTCATAATGAGATGTATGGAATTTCCTATTTTTTTTTTTTTTTTTTGCTTCACCGTAGTGAGTGTGACACTTGTGTGACATGAATGAGATGTTATATGGACTAGCTGTGTTATAGGGATAGTAATTACTCGAATTATATTATTTCCTTTTGAGTGTTCGCGTATTTGAAAATTAGCATTTTGTGACTTTTCGTTAATTTTTGATAACCAGTGTATATACCATATATAGGGCTACACAAAATACAGTGCAAGCATTACTAAGAAAAAGCGTGAAATGCTTAAAGATGTTTTTTAATTTGAATTATGTTGATGTATATAAATGTAGTTGAGCTCAACTACATTTAGTGTACTAAGATATGTTTGCGGTATATAAATAGAATCATATACAAGGCTACACAAAACACTAGATAAATGGCATTCTATGGTTAATAATCCCTGGAAGTGTGATTTCAATATTTTTAAGATTGTTTTTTCCTAAGTCAGATTTAATTTTAATATGTTTTTGTATATAAAAATATTTAGCTAATATACAGGGGGTGTTCAAAAGAATTCAAGTACGTTTCCGTCTATTGGTAGAAATTGCTAAATGTGTATTTCAATTGTATTCTGCGTTTTCTAACTAAATTTAATTTTAACATAATATGTAGAATATATCTCATCTCTTAATCATATACAGAGCTTTGCAAAAGGATTGGAGTAGCGTTTCGGCTTTGAACAGTAATTGTTGAAATCTGGTTTTTCAAATGTGGTATGCGTTTTCTAAAATTTTTACTTAGGCATTCTTTTTACCTTATTAAACGGCGAAGTTTTGTAAAAGTATTCTGGAAATGTTGCATAACCTATGCTGGACGGGCGATTTTTCTTTCTTCTTTTCTCTTTTATTAGAATGTCCTAATCGTAATTTTGCCGTAACTATAAATAAATAATCAAGCCTTAATGCAAAAACCATAAACAAAGGTGTATGACTATCGAGTTAAATCGATTAAAGTTATTTTTTTATATATAGTTTAAGGTATGTGCCTACCCTCAAATCGTTGTTTTTTGCAAAAATTTCGATTTTTTGTATTATTTTAAATTAAAGTTCAAACATTTAGTTTTCCAAAAACGCCTTACTTTTGGTTGCACGATAGTTAGAAGCAAAGTTGTAGCCAAAAATATAAACAGAAAATTAATTTTCTGAAACCTAAAGTGACCATTTAAAGAACCACAAAAGGTAAACAATACATTTTCACAAATATATAGTATGTAATATATTGTCAAATATATAAATACCTACAAATATGGTGGATTTAAAGGCTGTAAACTTTATACATAATTTTTTGTGCTATATCAAAATCTTAATTTGCGTTTTTCATTGTGTACTTTTACGAGAAATATCATTTCTTAAAAAGTTTTTAAGACATTGAAATAAAAATTTGTAACAAGGTTCTGCTCATCTATTAGTATGTTCTGAAGCAAAATATAGCTTGTGAGTTTGTACAGATTAATTGAAACAGCTATTTTTATTGAAAAATACACAATATTTTATCATGTTTTGCATACACAATTTGGTATATAATAGTAAATTTAAGAGGTATTACAAATGTTTTGCTTCATTACACAAGTAAGTGGTATGCTAATATATTGTTGGAAAAAAAGTGAAATATATTGAATAGATTTCGTTATAGAAAGTTTGGCATAAACACAATTCTTTACTAAAATTTGACTAAAGATTGCCTAAATTTGAAAAGATAATTAAAATCAATTAAAAAATTATATGAATTCAAAATTATACGAATTTCAAAATTATATGAATAGTTTTATTCCCTGTTTTACCCATAGTTTTTATTCCCTGTTAACTAAATACACGTGTGTTTTATAAAAATTTTATATTTTTCCAAAAAAGTGACCCGAAAGTAGGCACATACCTTGAAGTCACAACAGGGTTGACAGTTTAGCCTCCATTTTTATTCCGAAATTCCGAATTTCGACCGGAATTTTCTGAAGAATAATTTTTCCTGTAAGTAATCAAGAAAACTCAGTCATTAAATAAATCTGAAAATACTTTAAAATATACTTGAAAATACTTGCGCTCAAAAGTATTTTGATAACCTTATATTATCTGTTATTTTATTTAATAAAAAATGTAAAAGAAAATATATTCCCTATAATTGAGAGCACTATGACTGCAGTTATTCAAATGTATCAAATTTCAACTTGTTTGTTTACATTCGGCGCCACCGAAGAAATATGACTCCTCCTTAGCTCAAAAGTATTTTGACAATTAGTTTGCATTTAATTGTTGAAGGTGTCAGTGGCGCTATAGCTTCGATTAGTGTTTATATTGACTTATTGTGATTATTTTTAAATGCCGAAATGTAAAAAATATTGCAGTGATTCTAGAAAAGCCGCTGTAAATGCACTTAACACTAGAACGGCGGCGAGGGGTCATTTTGACCCTTGCTGAATGAATACATTTCGATTCGAACCAGAATTTTTTTTATAATATAAGATTAATATATGCTGCACAAAAATAACTTAAATAAATAAGTTTAATAGTTCTAAATAAAAATTCTGATGTAAAATATTTTTATAAAACTTGAGCAAAATTTCCCGCCGTTCTAGTGTTAATCAAGGTAGACTGCAAGCAGAATTAGCTCGTTCTTTTAAAGTGTCTCGGCACTTGTTATTACATGGAATAAAGTTTTTAATAAACAGAAATACATCGAAAATAAGCCTCAAAGTGGCCATCCGAAAAAAAAACAACTTGCAATGTTGACTGTATTATAAAAGTGATATCTACAAGTGATTGTCGTAAGTCCGCTGTAATAATAAAAAATGAATTGAAAGAAAATTACGGCATAGACATACACGTTTCATCAGTCAAACGACCCCTAAACTTCTATGGTTTACATGGCAGAAGACCAGCAAAAACACGATTGTTATCTACTGAGAATAGAAAGGCTAGAGTTGCATTTGTAAAACGGCATAACCCTTTCAGGGGCAAAGCAATTCCATTGCTAAAGTGTTGAAATTAATGATTAACACCAGAATTTTGGTTTAAAAAAAAACGGTTTATTATGTGTGTGAAATATAGCTTTTTCTTATTTACAAATAAATTTGTTTTCAAATTCTCAATTATAGGGAATATATTTTCTTTTACATTTTTATATTAAATAAAATAAGAGATAATATAAGGTTGTCAAAATACTTTTGAACGCTACTGTACCATTGAATTTTAATGGTATTTTCCCCCTAATTTAATGACAGAATTTCTAAGATTTAATAAAGCCAGGAATACTATTAAAATTTAGTGTTGAAAATCAACTATTTGGGACGGAGAATTTTCATCCCTGACACTAGAGATGAGTTCGGGCTAACTTTTTGGAACACAGTCCAGTCCGAGACCGAAAAAATTTTGTGTCCTCAGATCCCGAGCCCGATACCGAAAGTATACGGGGAAAAAGTGCAAAAAAATTGCATAATATTTAAAAATTGTTCTAAATGTAATATACCTCATTTTTTAAATAACTTATTACACGAAAATAATTGTTAATCCCTAGCATATAATTATTTTTATGAAATTTACATTCAATCTTATCAAAAGAGAAGTTTATTATAAAATAAAAACATACACCCCCTAAAAAGATTCTCATATTTTACTCCCCCAAGAAGTAAAACTGATGCACACATTAACGAAATGATTTTTATGAATAAATGAATGAAATTTGCAGAAATTGCGGTTTATATGATAAAGAATAGAACAACATTTTTCTATTTCCTAAAAAAGGTGTACATGTCCTTGAAAATCAGCTAAAAATAAAAATTTGACACCGTTACCTGTAAGTTCCGATGCTTTTATAGGAGAAATCACTGTTCGAATGTTTTGTATCGTGAATAATAATACATGCCGAATTTCATCTACTTACGCATGAAGGTGAATTCGTGAATATGAACGAGCAGAGTTCAAGAAGAAAAATGGATAGAGTCACGTACGTTATTTTCATACTGAGAGCGATTAACACTCGCAGACATTAGAACCGTAAAAATGTGCAAACATTAAGATAATACTGATTGACTTAAAAGGAAATATTTATGCTGCAAGGAAATAAGTAATAAAAATGTAAAAAAAGCTACTATGAGGAGAGTTCTAACTAAATAAACAGTTAAACGCAAAAGCCGAGGGGAGCAAACGACAGCAAGAGGACGGCGTCCACCCAGTCTAGTAATTTGAGGTGAATAAAACAATAGAATGATAAAATAAGAATAATAACATGAGAAGAGCATAAAAATCAATTAAAGAAGGTTTTTTTTTTTTTTTTTTTTTTTTTTAAACAAACAGCACAAACAAAAAGAAAGCAAAAAGTTTAACAAATGAAGAGCTTAATCTTCGTTAATGTTGATATGACTTGCAAGTTTATCGAATTCAGTTGATATAACAATCAATTTTTGCATCGGATTATCGAGTTTCTTAGTCTGAGTTGAGATGTTCTTTATACATTTTAGGAATTTAGTGATTTGAAAAATTTGTTTAACTTCGTTGAAAGTATTAAGAATGTCTTTTATATCATTGGTGTAATTTGTAGGAATTTTAGAATTTTCTATAGTAGGGGAGGAATGGGTGTTTGCGGTAGTACTATCATTGATATCAGAGTTTAATACTTCATTACTAGTAGAGAGTTCAGAGTCTTTAGTATTTTTGGTATAATTATAATTCTTAAATATATCCGCTAAGATTTGGGTTTCTTGGGAGAGATTGCTGACGCTATTACTTGTTTTACGGTTTTGTTTATTTTCTAGTCTATAGGGATTTTTTGGACAACCGCGGAAATCCGCTGGGTGCCCGAGTCCACAATTGGCACAAGTGGGTTTAATACGCCCCTTGTGGTGACAATCTGTACTAAAATGTAGATCTCCGCATTTTACACATTTGGCATCGAAGCCACACACTTCTGATGCATGACCGTAACCTTGACATTTGTAACAGTGTTTTACACGATTTTTGCTAGTAAAAGCTTCAATCTTAACTGAAATGTAATGTATAGCGTTGATTTGGTAAATTTCTTCAAAGTTCTTACGTGGTATAAAATTTACCATGTATATCGGCATTGGTTGGCCAGTTTTACGATTTTTAAGCATGACAGCCCTAGTGATTGCGAAACCATGCTCCCTGAGACTATCTTCGATTATTTTAGTATCGGTGTAACAGGGGAGGCCCCTAATGCATATTTTTTTGGGTCGAAGTTCTTTAGGATCTAGAGTGGTATATTTCTTTTTGTTTTGGTCTAACCATTTTTGAGTAGTTTTAAAGTCCTTATCACAGTTACACTGTATAACAATACGTTCGCCTTTTAGCTTTATTTTGGGTTTTTCTGAGTTTAACTACGTAATTCCATGGGCAACCGTCGCCCAATTGCTGTCGACTTCGACGTAGAAAGGGTTAACAGATTTTTTAACTTTGACAGTATCCTGTGTATTTTCACTAACATTTGATTCATCCATATCCACATTTTCAGTTAGGTTAACTTCGCTAGCGATATTCTTATATTTATTACTAAGTGGGATAGGAGAACTCTCCTCCGAAATAGGTCGTTTAACACCTTTCTTAACTGCGTTGAAAATTTCTTTTTTAAGATTAGTGTTAGTAAGAAAAAAAATAACAGTTTTCTTATACTTAAAAGAGCAGAAAAAACTAAAGATAGCTGAATTTAACAAATTATCATGGGTTGGCTCCCTAAGCAAAGTAAAAGCATTAAGGCAAGTTTTCCTTACCTCTTCTTGCTCTGAAGCAGAAGCAGAATATATTGATCCACAAATGTGTAAATATCACCCAATATAGTTTTAGCATATTCTTCAAAATTTGAAGAAAATCTGTCAAACTGGTCCTTGAAATTGCTGTTTAACGTTCCATTACATATTTTGTCGATAACTTCCTTAATATAATAATCCTGATTATCTGTAGACGCCATAATGCAGCACTAAATAGCGAGCGAAAGACTATTCTAACGAACCATAATGGAATCAGAATTAATTAATATTTAAAATTAAGGCCAAAAGAAAACTGGTGTGAGTGTTAATTTATTTACTTATATTATCACTTACATATTTTATTTGATTGTTTTTGAAAAATTTACACAAAAAATACACTGAAAACTCATTTTAAAATACAACATTAAAAAAATACTATCTGCGTAATCACAACTGAAGAGTCTTCATGCATAAAATCAGTCAACGGACAAAAGTCCATAAGCAGGTATCACAGCATTAGGGAAAATTTTATTGTTCCTACCACTATTTTGAAAATAGGTATATCTATATCCTAATATCTATATCCTAATATCTTCATCGTATCTTTCTATAGTAGGGATGCACAACTTGTGGCCCGCGATCGGTTAACGTGCGGCCCGCGAAATTCGTCAATTTACAACTTGAAAATTTGTAAGTTTTGCCCATAGGCCGCAGGAAAAAATCGCGAATTTCGTTGAACTGGTGAGTAAAAATAGCGAGTTTTGTCGATCACGCGCAGAAAATTGCAAATTTCGTTGATCGGACATGGAAAATTCGCAAATTTTGTTCATGAGGCGCGGAAATAATCGCAGATTTTGCCGATCGGGCACGGAAAAATCGCGAATTTTGTCGATCAGGCGCTAAAAAAATCACGAATTTCGTTGACCGGGCGCAGAAAAATTGCCAAATTTTGTTGATCGGGTGCGAAAAAATCGTGAAATTCGTCAGTCACGAGAAAAAAATCGCGAAGTTCGTCAATTTACCGCGGGAAAAATTGCAAATTTCGTCAGTCAATTAAGATTCGTGAATTTCGTGGATCGGGAGCAGACAAATCGCGAATTTTGCAGATTAGGAGCGAAAAATCTCAAATTTTGTTGATCGCCTGCGAAAAAATCGCGTGCTTCGTCTGTTTATCGCGGGAAAAAATTGCAAATTTCTTCAGAGTCAGTGAACGATCGCAAATTTCGTTGATTGGGCGTGGAAAAATCGCAAATATCGTTGATTGGGAACGGAAAAATCGGAAATTTCGTCGATCGGGCACAGAAAAATCGCGAGTTTTGTCGATTAGGCTCCGAAAAATCGCAAATTTCGTTCTTCGCGCATGAAAAAATCGCGAATTTTGTTGATTAGCGCGAAAAAATCGCAAATTTTGTTGATGAGGCGCGGAAAAATCGCAAATTTCGTTGATTGGGCACGAAAAATCCCGAATTTTGTCGATTATGCGCCCAAAAATTTAAAATTTCGTCGATAGGCTGCGGAAAAATCTTGAGTTTCGTCATTTTATCGCGAGAAAAAATAGCGAATTTCGTCAATTTGCCGCGGCAAAAATCTACAGATTTTGTCAGAGTTAATTAAGAATCACGAATTTCGTTGAACAGGCATGGAAAAAGCGGAAACTTCGTCGTTCGGGCACGGAAAAATCGCGAATGTTGCTGAGTGGGCGTGCAAATATCTCAAATTTCGTTGATCGGTTATCCCCCCTTCATTCATAAAGTTGGATTTTTTTTTTTTGGCACTAGCCACTTTCGTACTTGTGTTTGTTTTTTAGCACTTTTAATAGAATTAAATTTACCCCCCCCCCCCAAACAAAGTCAAGGAATATTATCACTCTTTGAAAATAATCCTTGCTATACCTCTGCTATATAGACAAACGTAAACTGTTAATGTACCCTTGCCAGATGAATTGGATATATTGACTGGGTAGGGGAACCTAGAGGGGTAACTCCCCCCCCCCCCTCTTAAACTACATTTTTTATCTGATTATAGGCCACTGATCACCTCCCCGAAATAGAATTCTCTCCGTGTTACTGATGTCGCCCTCGACAACCTAGACATTTTTGTAAGTGGCCCTTCTCTTTAAAAGATTGTGCACCCCTATTCTATAGCATATGTTAAATGCAATCATCATGTAGATTAAGAGTTCTAATAGGAACAATAAATATTTCCCTATATAATGCGACGCATAACACTTTTAAAATGACCGACAGTTAAATTTGAATTTCCGAGCTTTCTGAGCAGGAAATTTAACAAGACTTACCAATCCCCCATTTGAAGAAAACCATCTTCATTTTAAATTCGCCATTCGTGGTTAAGATGCTCGAATCGAAATGCGCGATCCCAGGTTCAAAACCTGAAAATTCGTCGAGGTTAAACACCTTAAATTGAGGCCAGGGCAGAGTAAAAACGTAGTGTAAGAAGTCGTTACCAGCTGATTAAAAATTTAAGACACGTTGAACTTTTCATACTTTTATTTAAAATCACAAAAGCAGACATCACTACTTTGGTGTCGAAAAACTTAACAGTCATTAAATATTTAAAAACACGGTAACTAAGATAGACATTCTTTCAAATAGTATCAATATATTGCTTAAACGGTGAAAATTTACATAATCTTTAAAGGAATAATAGAGCCGCATCTTATATCATAACCACACAATATATACAATAAGTTAAACCATTATGTCACACCACACATCTGCCGAAAAATTTGCATAAAGAAAGATGCGGGAAATAATGAGTAACAAATGAAAAACTCCCCGCTTTCAGCCGTACGCGAAAACTGCGTAGAATGCGAAGTGATTGACTAAAAGAGCGGGAAAACTGGCAATGTGTGGATGCAGACGATTTTTGCTCGTAGCTCGGGACGAGATATTTGCAGGAGAATTGAAAATAAGTTAAGACATTCTTAACCTGCGAAAACCTTGCATGTCTGCCTGTCAAATCCAAACGAATCCATGGAAGAAAGATACACTTAAAAAAAAGTTTTTTTTTTTTCAGATTCCGAAGATTTTCTGTCCTAGAACGGAAACAAAGAACGGTAATTTCTTCAATTCTCGGATATATACCGGTAGCAGTGTTTCCAGGAATATTTCCGAGAATTCAAGAAAGCATTTCTGAGAGTGTAGAATAGTTATAAGGCATGCAAACAAAATTTTAACCCATTAACGCCCAGTGGTATATTTTTAGATCGCTAGAAAGCTCTTTTCAAACGAGTAAATATGAATATAAATATGTACTTTCTTTCACGGAACAAATATCGTGATAAAATAAGATAAAAATTACTCTTTTTTTAAAAGTGGTGGGAAATCTAAAATTAAAATTTTAATGAAGAATGTACTAATTCGGGTGTTAATGGGTTAAGGACACAGTTTACCTTTTCAAGATTTTTTTTTTATTTTTAGAAATATGGTTTAAAGGGTGAACTCACTACATTTCAATGTTAAAAACAAGCGTACATTTGGAAAAAAATTTAACTGCATATTTAATTAAATTTTTTTAAAAAGTTAAAAAAAATTAATTTTTAAGAATCTATACTACTTTTTAAATATTAATATTTTGCCCACTTTTTGAAAAAAGATTTTCAAATGTATATTACACAAGACTGCGTATATATTTTTAGAACCATGTAGTACTACATTTAATGTAGTTTTTTTTACTGATACATATAGTGTCAACTGATGAAATCTAACATATCTTCATATACTTTTATTTTTTAAAAAATTACAAAACACCTGAAGACTAATATCCATATGCACATTCATTATATATACAATGAAGAACTGGTACAAAAAATTTCAATCTTTATCTCAAATAGTAAAGCTAAGGCTTTTGTCTTAGCATTTTGAAAACATGAACGTGAAGAAAATATGAACAAGGAGAAAAAACCGTTTAAGGTTTTCATTCTTGTGAGTAATTGCGTTGGTTGTACTAAGAAAATTTACAATACCTCGAATTTACAGTACTGTATGGATAAAATGAGGTACATAAATATTCACAATTAAACGGGTTTTCATTTAATGTAAAAATAAATTGACATTTTGACCAATTTTGAGGTAAATTGCGTCTTAAGCTTCCTTCAGTGCTTATAATCACTTCTTTCAATCCTTTTTTAGGTAGCTTCCATTACAAAAACTAAAAAGCTACCTATTGCAGCAGCCGTTCGGAGGAAAGCACTTCCGAAATATTTTGGTATATTTTCAACGATTATGACCCCTAGACTCCAAAACCACCCTCCGTTCAAATGTGACTTATATATACACCGAAGAGCAATTACATTATGACCACCTGTCTAATACGACGTAGGGCCACCTTTCGCCCTTAAAACCGTGCCAACATCCGACATGGTATCAACTTGACAAAGATCTTATAGGTAGTCTGAGGTATCTGGTACCAAGCGCTTACCAAGGGATCCTGAAATTTTCGTATAATGCGATGTGATAGCGTGGCAGCACGAATTGGAATTTCCAGGTGGAACCACAAATGTTCTTTTGGATTCATCTCAGGTGAATTTGGAGGCCAGGACATGAATTGGAACTCACTAGGATGCGTCTCGAACTACTTCCTGATGATTCGACCGACATCATCCTGTGCATTATACAGTTGGTAAATGCAATAACCCGCTGGAAACATTGTTGTCATTAATGGGTGCACCTTGTCTGCAATGAAGTTCATGTAGCGCACAGCCGTCAGGGATATTTTATGGGGATTATGGGTACTAATGTGCTCCTTTAAAACATCGCCCACACAATAACATAGTCGCCACAGGCTTGTCTCCGACGACATGCGCATCCGGGAGCCAGGGTTACTGTTAGAAATCGGCGTATTCGCACGTGCCCGTCGATGTGATGGACCAGAAAACGTGATTCGTCGGACCATGCAACTTTCTTCCATTATTCTGCTATCCAATTCCGACATCATTGGGCCCGTGTTGCAGACACTGCTGGCGATGACGTGCTGTCGGTACAGATACGTGCTTAGGCCACTGGCTGCGTAGGCCCATACGCAACAGCACACGCGGTACTGTATGTTGAGAAATACTGCCTGGGTAGCCAATGTTATAGCTGTTGGTGATTTCGGCTGTTGCAACTCTTCGGTCACGACGAATAATGCGTAACAATCTCCACTCTCCCCTGGATCAATGCGCAGTGGACGACACACCGCTCGCCGGAGACTTGTCGTTTCATCATCCATACACCACTTTCGGTACGCACTCACAATGACTGCACGTGTACAGCCCACCAAACTCGCCGTTTCCGATATTGACGTTTCCAGACGCCGAGCCATAATGATTTGACCTTTATCAAAGTCTGATAAATCTGCTGTTCTTCCCATTAAGTCACTAATCACACTATGATTTGAAATACAATGTATGGACGCTTTATATACTCTTATATCGCCGCGCACGCGTCGTGGTTTTGTTTCTGGACGAGCTCATTGTTATAGATGGAGGGTGGTTATAATGCAATGGCTCTTCGGTGTATATATTAGGTTGGCAACTAAGTTCCCGCAGTTTTTTTTTAAATAGAAGTTTTCTACCGGAATCTATATTTTGTTTTTTGGATAGAGTTAATTCGTGTTAAAATTTAGCCCGTAAAATGTACTGTCAAGTTGAGAAAAAGGAGAATTTTCGGAATTTTCAAGAATTTTTGGCACCTCCTCCCCTTTCCTGTTAACCCTTTGAGGGGCGGTGGGATAAAATGTATCCCACCTAATTTAAACAAGATTATCACCAGAAAATTTTAACTAAATTTTATATTTTTAACTTTGAAGGAAAATCGTTGAAAAATTGCTTTTCCTTATTTAAAAATAAAAGTTTTCGATTATTCCGGTGAGAATTCAATATTTAGAGCCTATTTTGCTTGCCCCTCAAGGGGTTAATCAAGGTTGTTGGCGCAAAAGCTGTTCGCAGCATTTGTGCTGTGTATGGCCATAGCTGAAAGAACCGCTGATGATTGGTATGTCAAGTTCAAAAATGGAAATTTTGACATCAATGACGCACCTCGTTCTGGCCGTCCAGTTGAGTTCGATGAAGAGCGATAAAACCAACTTTTGCGCGAAAATTCGCATCAAACGAGAAGGGAACTCGCAGAAAAAATGAAGTTCTCCCTCACTGAAATAGAGAAGGATCTTCACTCAATGGGAAAAGTTCAGAAGTGTGGAGCATGGGTTCCGCATGCTTTAAGTGACAACAACAAAAATCAGCGAGCCACAATCTCCGATGGTTTGCTTGCTCATCACCGCTCAACTCATGGACACAAGCAACGATTTCTTTACCGAATCGTTACTGGCGACGAAAAATGGTGCCTGCACATTAATATGAAGCAGCGCAAGGAATGGCTTAGCCCCGGTAAATTACCAACACCGCGCGTGAAACAAGATCTGCATCCACGTAAAACGATGTTGTGTGTATGGTGGGACTGGGAAGGGATTATCCATTACGAATTTCTTGAACGGAAACAAACTGTTAACGTAGAACTCTGTGTTCAACAGATGGAACGACTCAACACGGCTATTCAAGAGAAAAGATCTAATCGAAACATGGAGTTCTTTTGCTGCACGACAATGCCCGCCCTCATATCGCCAATATGACCAAGGAAGCCAATCAAACGCATAGATGGGAAGTGCTTCCGCACCCGCCATACTATCCCGATTTGGCACGAACAGATTTCCACCTTTTTCAATATATTGCAAATGCTGTGAGCGGAGTTTCGTTCAATACTAATGCAGAATTGAGAGCCTGGTTGGATGAATTTTTCGAGTGAAGCTGGGGGATTTCTACCAACGAGGTGTTGAAAATCTTGTTGAACGTTGGGAAGAAGTTACAAACAACAAGGAAGAATACATTGTTGACTAATTCGTTGTTAAATTTTATTGAAAAATAAACTTTAATTTTTTTTTTAAAGACGAGAACTTAGTTACCAACCCAGTTGGCATTCCATAGTTAACATTCCATTTTAACGTTTTCGACTCGGGAGTCTCTTATACAAATTTTATTCGGTTGACACCACTTTTTAAAAAGAAGTTTCCTTCAAGTACACAATTTCAAAAATGCTCTAATTGAATAATAAAAATTTTATTTTCCTTTATCACTGGTGCTAATATCAAATTTTGCAAAGAAAGATGATGTCCAGTTAGGCTGGACATACGAGTGAAAAGAGTTAAAGATCTGAAATTTAGCATAAATTAACCAGATCAAAAAACAAAATACAGATTACGACAGGAATAATGTATTTTTAAAAAGGCGGGAACGTAGTTGCCAATCCAATTGTCATTTTATAGTTGACATTCCATTTTAATGACATGAAATTTAACCCAATCAAAAAAACGTAGCATAGAATCCTGTCGCAAAACTGTACGCAGAAAAACGGCGGAAACTCACTTACCAACCCACTCTGCAGTCTATAGTTGACATTACATTTCAATGATCCGAAATTTAACATAAATTAACTCCATCAAAAAAACAGAATATAGATTCTGGTAGAAAAAGTGTATTTAAACAAACTGCGGGAACTTAGTTGCCAACCCAATATATATATATACCAGTGATGGAACAGTGTAGCAGCAGATAATCAATTGACACTGCAAAATTTTATTAGTATTCTTCATCTAACTTCAGGACAAAATTTCTGAGATTTTTGAAGGCGAAGAATACTATAAAAATTTTGTGGTGACAATCGCTCAACTGCTGCGCCACTGTTCCATCACTGATATAAATATATATATATATGTATCTGATTTTTATCATGCGATAACTCTCGTATTTATTAAATCTCTCGCTGTGTAATTGTTTTATCAAAATAGCTTCAAAAATTGCGTCTTTTAAGAAATTTTATTCTCTGTCACCGGTTTTTCAAAACAAAAATTTTTGTCTAATTTAATCGGGAACATGCTCCGAATAGATAAGGTAAAATTTACAATAAAAAAATAACTGGTAGGAATAATCAATGAGGGTTAATTAGACGGAAAAATTGATTGCCCGAGGAAATTTCGTGTTGCGCAGCAAGAGGGTTAACCGATTTGGATTAAATTAATTGTATGCATAGTACATACTAATGTCTTAACCCAGTTCGTTGGCTAGCTTCATCTGCCATCTTTTTTCAAAATGGCAGCTATTTAAAAAATTTAAAAAGCAGTGCAAATAAATTAAATACTGAAAAATATTTTTCGTTTAACCTTCTCACTGCCGCGAACTGATATATCCGTTCACTAAGCTGTAGGTTTCACTGCAATAGAGGCAGTATTTAAATTAATATAATTCTACAACATTTTATCTTGTTTTGAAAAATTAAGTTATGATTAACGCATAGCTGCCAACTTGTACGGATTTTTGCAACCAGTAAAATGCAACAGAAATTTATGCCTTATTTAATTATCAACATTCAACTCGGCGATTGAATTAGGCAAAATTTTCCATTAAATTTTAGTGGTAGGAAAAATCAGTACAAGTTGGCAACTATGTTAACGCTATCTAGGCTTATATGCCTATACACAAAAATAAATTGCATATAATGTGTGAAAAAACATATTTTTTTAGCATGCTAAAAATGTTACAGAGAAAACAATATTACAACTTTGCCCTTTTACTGTTCGGTCAGGGGGTTAAGAGTTTGACCTTAATACAAGAATTACAAAGCATGTTTTATTTCTTCTTTATCTTAAAAAATGGCTGAGATATACCAGTTTAAATTTCTAGGGTGGCTGACATTTTCAAACAATCTGGTTTTTGTCATGGTGTAACACTGGTATTTAAAAACCGATTTGCACAAGATTAAGTATGTGCATAGTACATATGAATGTCTCGACCAAGTTCGTTGGTCAGCTTAATCCGTCATTTTGTTACAAAAAGGTGTCCATTTGCACGTGCACTACCACACAATGCTTAAATATTATTAATATCTGTTCGCACCTAATTCTCGCCAAGCTTGGTGACACTTAGCAAAATATTGCCAAATTTGGCGATACAAAATAAGTAACCATAAATGATGCCAACTTGGCTATAGCTTACTAATTTGGCGCAATTCTCATTCGATTTCAGTATTGACGAATATTCTCTTATCGGGTTCGTCTCATTTTAGCTTCATTAAATTTGAGTAAAATTGGCTTCGAGTAAAACTTGCAAAATTTTAAAACCAACAGATATGAAAGCTACCTCTTCCTCCCTGCAACGGCCGGAAGGCCTTTTAAAATTGCAGATAAAGTCATTTGCAATCGGGTCATTTTTTGGATACACTCTATATTTAGTTCAATAAATGCAAACTAATAATTTCTTCACCAAAACTTTAAATGTATTAACTACAAGAATACTTAAATTTAAATAATAAAACTTTGTAAAAAATCACCATAAACTAAAATAAAAACAATACATAGGACGAATTTCGAGCTAAAAATATAATATCTCATGTCATCAGCTACAGTAAACAGTGCCCGTAAGGGGACAAGGTAAAAAATGAACATTCATCATGTTCATTTTTAACCTTGTGTCCTTAAAGAATGTTCCTTTTTGACCTTGTCCCCTTAAGGACACGTGTTTACTGTAGCTGATGACGAGCTGTTACATTTTTAGCTTGAAACGCGTCCTACGTATTGTTTTTATTTTATGGTAAAGTTTTATTATTTTAATTGCTTCATATCGCCAGTTTTCGGTGCTGTTTCGCTACAAGAATACTTCTAATTATTAAACATACAATAGTTCCAACTAATTTAAAGCTGGAATTAAAAAAAATAAATTATCCGAGATCCTCAGGTTGCTTTGTTTTAAAATTATGCATGATATTCAATCTCAAAGTACATTTCTTACTTATGCAATACAATCTAATCGTTTGCGTTCAGGAATTGATTTTCAGAATATTTAATTTCGTAAAAGTTTAAATAAGTTACTCATTCTCGTAAATTAAATAGCTAAAACTTTTGACAGCCGCTACGATTCGCTATTCGTTTGAAGTGTAATAAATCCATTGATTAAATGTTTGAAAACTAATAAATTTTAATTACTATGTTTTACTTAAATTGAGAATTTATTCTTTTATTTATTTTTAAGATCAAAATTTTAAGCTAAGGTTTCCTAGAACGGATTTAAATGAATACAGTTAATATAGGTTTATAACCTTTATTATACCAGGAAGGCAAGTGGTCAGGGAAAAGCACAGTAAAAAAAAAGAGGATAGTACTAATATTTTCTTATATAAAATACTTCAAATAATATAAAGAGATTGACGAAAGCCAATTTCTCTTTAACAAAATACTGGTATATAATACCATTTTTAACTGTGTTTTTCCCTGACCACTCGCCACCCTGTATACAGGGTGTCCATTAAAGTATGCCCGAGCTTCAATGGTGTATTATAACAGTTTAATTTGGACTGTGTACAACGTTTACATCAAATTGAAGCTAAACGAACCTAGTTTTTCTCACAAATGTTCAATATGTGCACTTTTAGTTATACGTCACATATCCAACCTAAAGTCCAATTCTTCCCACACTTCGGCTAACAAATCCAGAGTAATGGAAGCAATAACTTCTTCAAATATGTGATTTTTCCACATGGGGGATCACAATTAATTAAACCCTTGAAAGGTGGTGAAGCAGCTATGGTATCACCTAATTTTAATCCCTAATTGCCACATTAGTACCCGAATTTTTGAATGAAAATTTCCCTTTAATTAAGTACGCGAAAATATACTTTTACTTTTGTAGAAATAAATTTTCTTGTAAATATTGATATCATTAAATTATTTCAACATTTTACGAATACAAGTACCTTACCCCTAATAGGGTTAAACGAAGCACACATTGAATTGAAATTACAGATTCAATCGTAGAAAATTGCAGAACACAAAACGCTCTAAGCTCATGAGCCGCCATTTTGCGTATGTGGCACTGCAAGCGAGTAAATAACAAAGCAGTAGTCGCACACGCACTTATTTGAAAATATTTGAGCTATTCTTTATTTGTGATTTTGAACCGACACACCATAGCGCTTTCAGTTGATACTATTAAAATTTATAACTAGGGTATTATTTTAGGATACCCTGTATTAAACTGCTCGATAAAAAGTAATGTAATATTATTGATCGTGGAAAATGCAGAATCTTAAATTTCATAGAAAATTAGATAGGATGGATAAATTTTAATTAAAAAAAGTTTAGAAATCATATATAGATCTGGAGCCCGCAGTACAAACAACCACCTCATCGAGTTGGAGGCTGAAATGCCAGAATTAATTAAAACGCGATTCCCATATTAAAACGCTAGTAAAACTCGTACGTTTACCATTGCGTTTTCCCAAATGTATGAAAACATTGGGGACTGGGAGTAGGAAAACACAATAGTAAACCTACGAGTCAACCGGTAAAATCGAGTTTTAAGTTTTTTTCCATCAAGTTATGACTTGGCAGACCGATTGCGTTTTAATATTGGAATCCAGTTTCAGCTAATTCTGGAATTTCCGTTTCCAACTCAATGAGCTGGCTGTCTCATGGTTCGTACGCCTCCTTGAATTTCGCAGGTCAGAAAATTTTTCGCACCTGTATTAACTTATAGAAAATCTCTTCTCAAAAGAAGGCGAAATTTTGCGCGTTTAGCCTAGATTTCTTTTTCTATTTAAAAAAAAAATACTGGTAGATATTCTGGAGAAATAACGGTATCAGTACGAACCATGCGTAAGTGCTGCCGGCTCACGGTCTAATATATATGCATATTTACCATAAACCAAAACGAAAATACTGAGATCTAAATCGAATACAAAGAGAAAAACTGAGTTCAAGGCAAACTGAAAATCAAAATATTTATTAAATAAACTAGGGGGTTCGGCCACCTACGAGCTACGCTCGCCAACTCCACGTTCAGACATCTCAGTCTCTAAAAGCACGCTAATTTGATTGGCTTTAAAAAGATTTTGAAAGATTGAATTGTAATTTAAAAAACAGAGGCGATCTCCCTATAAGTGGGTTTCTATTCATTTTTCTTCGATTGGAGAATTTTAAGGAAAAATCAGCTCCTGTTAAAAGTGTACAATGGCTGTTTTCGTCTTTGATTAAATAAAATCAGTTAAACATTTCAAAATAGGCTAATATAATAAGCAAATCTGTATCCAAATGCAAATATATTTTACAAATACCAATGCCTTCTGTTTCCTCCGTATATCATAATTTGTGAGAGGGCGCTACAAGCGCTTTGGACTGGAAGGGGCGCGGGCGAGGATTCCCCGCCAGTTTGTTGTTGTTGTTCTCCATGTAAGTTACGACGTAAGCGCAATGTATCAACCATTGCCAGTCTCCTTTGAATTTTATGTAAATAATTAAATGTTGTGTTGTGTTTTAGAAGCGTGGACTATCTATCCATTGACCACAGTACAGTCACATTCCTATAAAGGTGAGCTATCGAATACAAAGTTTTTTGGTCGTACGAGCCGCAGCGCTCATTTAGAACACTGTGAAGAATCAAGCCCTTGGATATTTCGGATTATTTATTTACAGAATTTAGAGTATAATGTCTGTTGCTACTCCAGCGATTTCAGGAACTGTGGTTCTTAATCGGAAACGAGGAAATATACGCGGCCAGGTAACCAGAATATCGAATGCATTGAAATCGAAACTTGGCCCTAAAGAATTGGATTTGAAATTAAATTCTCTTCAAATGTTGAAAAAGAAGACTGATGAATTAAGAAACGAAGCATACTCTATTATAGCCGACGAGGATTTAGAGGAGTTTGAAAATTCCTTGACTGAAATCGAAGAACAGTTAGAAGCTATCGAAGTAAGCCTTCTTGATTTAATAAAACCTAGTATTTCTAGTGTTGAAAGTCAAAATAATAGTAATGATAGAGGCATTTCTAATGAGGCAAAAATCAAATTGCCGTCAATTAATCTACCCCAATTTTCGGGGCGATATACAGAGTGGATGAATTTTAAGTTAAAATTCACCACTTTAATAGATAGTAACGTTGAGTTAAATGATGCGCAAAAGCTGTATTATTTACAATCATCCTTAACCGGGCCTGTGAAACAATTACAAAATATTGACGATTCTTATACTTCCTTATTCGAAGCTTTAAAAAAACGATTTGAAAACAAAAGATTATTGGTAAATAGTCATATTTCAGAATTATTGAGTAATAACAAAATAAAAATTGAAAACGCGAAAGAAATACGCAATTTGGTAGATAATTTATTGAGCCATTTGAGAGCTTTAAAACAATTAGAACTTGAACAAAACACTTTATCAGAATCCATTTTAATGTATTTTGTTTTACAAAGAATCGATGATGAATCAAGAAAAGCCTTTGAAATGTCTCTTGATTCTAACGAGTTACCTGAGTGGAATAATTTTATTGATTTTTTACTGAAAAGAGCTCAAGCTTTAGAAAATGTACAAAAAAACAATATCGCTACGAAACCTAGGTTTGAAATTGCCTCTAAGCAAAAATCTTTCGTTTTACAAGGTGACAAACTTAATTGCGCAATTTGTAAACAACCCCATTTGATTTTTCGATGTCAAAAGTATTTAGCTTCACCGGTTCAGGAAAGATTAAATCAAATACGAAAATTACGATTATGTTATAATTGCTTATCTCCTCATACCCTTAACCGATGTAATAAATTAAATAATAAATGCAAGGTTTGTTACTCAGATCACCATACCACACTTCATGGAGCTAACTTTTCGAAATCTTGTTATGAAAATAAACAAAGTAATCATATCATGAATTCATCTCCGATTAAAAATGAAGAAAAAATAAATACTAATTCTGTGGAAATTATTTCAAATGCGAAGACCTTGAGCTGCCAAAATAATTATAACCAGACAGTGTCCGGCGCCAGCTATAATGCGTTGATTTCAACAGCGACAGTTTATTTGAGGGGAAGAAATGATTTTTTTTTCCTTTTGTTGCTATTTTAGATACAGCTAGTAATATATCTTTAATTACCTTTTCTGCAGCAGAATTATTAGGATTAGATAAATATAAAGTAAGGTCAGTTGTTTCCGGATTAAATGATGCAATCTGTAAAATTAAAAACAGAATACATGTCGAAATTTCAAACAAAGATCGAACATTTAAAAAATTCTGTAACATGTTTTTGGTTCCTAAAATAACTGATTTAAATCCTATGAGTGGCGTAGATATTTCTAATCTGAAACTACCACGTAATTTGGTTTATGCTAACCCAAAGCTTTTTGAACCACAGCGAATTCAGGTGCTATTGGGGGCAGATGTTTATTATGATTTGTTATTAACTGGTCAAATGAAAATTCCTGAGACTTCTATAATTTTACAAAACTCTTATTTAGGCTGGATTGCAGGTGGAGTTATACATGATGAAAACGAAAATAACGAAACTAAATATAATTGTTATTTATTAGAAAATCAAGATGAATTAGATTTGAAGGTGTTCTGGGATTTAGAGACAATAGGAATTAGGGATGACCCAGTTAATGTAAAAAATGAAGATATTTTAGAGAAATTTCGGGAAAAGGTGCGGTTTATAAATAACAGATATGAAATCTGTCTCCCATGGAAACGGGATTTGGAAGAACTAAACAATAATTACCAGATAGCCCAAACACGGCTCGCTACTCTCGTAAAAAGAATGAAACGTGATACAAGTTTATATGAAAATTATCGTAAAATTTTAGACGAATATTTAGAGATGAAAATTATTGAAATTGTTCCTGAGTCAGAAGAAAATTCTAACAACCCGATTTTTTATTTACCTCACCATACGGTATTTAAACAAGACAGTGTATACACAAAATGTCGCATTGTTTTTGATGCGAGTTCGCATGAAGCAGGTGAGTTGTCCTTGAATGACTGTTTGGATGCAGGCAGTAACCTAAATCCGAACATTTTCCATTTGTTGATTTTTTTTAGATTAAATAAAATTGCTGTTTTGGCCGACATAGAAAAGGCCTTTTTACAAATTTCTATCAACGAAAAAGATAGAGACGTTTTAAGATTCTTGTTTATAGATGACAATCCTGTCAACGGTGATGAATTTAAAGTTATTATGTACAGATTCTTACGCCTAACATTTGGTTTGAACTCAAGCCCATTTTTACTATCAGCCACTATAAAACAACATCTTAGTAAATTTAAGAAGGAATATCCGGTGACAACCGAAATACTCGATAGTTGTATTTATGTTGATGATCTCATTGCCGGTAGCGACACGGTACAAGATGCACTGAACATTTCACAACAATCACACAGAATTATGAAGGAAGCTAGTATGACTTTTCGAAAATGGATATCGAACAACGAAGTAGTAATGGAATCGTGGGAGAAGAACGGGTTTAGTACTTTACCTCAGCCCTTTGAGGAAAATAAACCACATAAGGTATTAGGACTGTTATGGCAACCTAAACAGGACATGTTGATGATCGATATTGATAATTTAGTAGAATTTTTGTGCAAGGCAAAAAATACGAAGAGGTTCGTTCTGCAAGTAGCAGGTAGAATTTTTGACCCCTTGGGTCTCATATCGCCATTTACAATACGAATTAAACTGTTGTTTCAAGAATTGTGGAATAGGAATTTAACATGGGATGAAGAATTGCCCCCCGATATTTCAAAGCTGTGGGAACAATGGTGTTCCGAGTTACCTCAATTAGTACAACTAAATATTCCTCGAAATGTGTTTCAGTTCCCTGAAGACTCTGAATATAAAGTAATACTGCACACCTTTGCCGATGCCAGTTCCAAAGCATACGGTGCTGTCATATATCACCAAATATATTCCAAGACCCAGTCTTCCATTAAATTGCTAACATCGAAAAGCAGAGTGGCACCCCTGAGAAAGGTGTCATTACCCCGGCTGGAACTGTTGGGTGCATTACTAGCAGCGCGTCTAACTTGTGAGGTGAAGAAGGTGCTAGATCGCAAGGGACCGTCTTCTATGTTTCTATGGACCGATTCCCAGATTGCCCTTTATTGGATAAAGGGGTCTGCAAATAGGTGGAAATCATTCGTGTCTAACCGGGTCAAAGAAATCCAATCACTGACAGACCCATCCAGGTGGTTTCATTGTGCAGGGTCTGAGAATCCTGCAGATTTGCTGACTAGAGGTATAAAATCGGAAGATCTTATTCAGAGTCACAAATGGTGGACTGGTCCAGAATTTCTCAAGGACTCGTTAGATATTTGTAACAACGAACAATCACTAGTAGTTCCAGATCAGGAGATCTATTTAAATGAACTAAAAAGAGACTCCGTGGACAATATTCATGACTTTACCACCTTATCTATCACCACTGAACATTCTATAATTGAACACATTTTTTCATTGACTAATAATTTTATAAAATTAATACGTATAATTAGTTTTATTTTTAGATTTTACAAGAATTGTCGCAACCCACAGAAAACAAGGGGACCACTAACACTAGATGAAGTGAGACAAGCCGAATTATTTTTAATCCGGTCAGCACAAAAGGGTGAGTTTCGAGATGAAATAAAATGTCTCAAAAAGGGTAAGCCTGTTAAGCATAATAGTAGATTATCTTCCTTAAATGTATTCCTGGGAAATGAAGGATTAATTAGAGTTGGTGGCCGTTTATCGCATGCCGATTTGCCGCCTAACTCTAAATTTCCAATTGTGTTGCCTGCCAATCATAAGTTAACAAATATTATCTTAAATTATTTCCATTTGAAGTATTTTCATTTAGGCCCACAAGCCTTGCTTTTCCATGTTAGACAGAAATTTTGGCCACTTAATGGCAGGAATAATTGCCGGAAAATTGTTCACAAATGTGTGACATGCTTCAAAAATAAGCCTGTTGTCAGCTCCCAGTTGATGGCCGATCTGCCAAGGGAACGTATGACCCCAAATTTTGCATTTTCCGTGACAGGCCTGGATTACTGTGGACCCTTTTCTATTAAATTTAGAAATCAAAGGAAGGGTGTATTAAATAAAGTTTATGTAGTAGTGTATATATGTCTATGCACCAAAGCAATACACCTGGACTTTGTTTCAGATCTCACAACTCAAGCTTTTATAGCTAGTTTAAAACGTTTCTTTGGCAGACGAGGGAAATGTGCCAAAATTCTATCTGATAATGCAAAAACGTTCATTGGAGCTGACATCGAGTTGAAAAAATTGCATAAACTGGTTAGTGTCCCAGATGAGGAATTGTGTAACTTTTTAACCCAGGAGGGTATCAAATGGGAATTTATTCCCCCCAAATCTCCTAATTTTGGCGGCATCTGGGAAGCAGCAGTAAAATCGTTCAAATTTCATTTGAAAAGGGTAATAGGTGATCAAAAATTAACTTTAGAAGAATTTTTAACGATATTAGCGGAAATTGAGGGAGTTTTGAACTCTCGCCCCCTTACTCCACTATCCCCAGATTTTGAAAATTTCGAAACTTTGACACCCTCACATTTCCTTATCGGTAGGCCAATTACTTCGATCGCCGAACCTCAGTTAGATGAAATTAATGAAAATAGATTGGCAAAATGGCAGATAATCACCAAATTTAGCCAACAAATTTGGAAACTTTGGAAGCGCGATTATTTGAATAATCTCCAACAGAGGGGGAAATGGAAATTTAAAAAAGATGATGTACAGAAAGGAACTTTGGTACTAATAAAGCAGGAAAATTTACCTTCCACCAAATGGTTGGTTGGTAGAATAGTAGAAGTTTTTAAGGGAAGGGATAATATAATTCGAACGGTGAATTTACGCTTACCAGATGGGCGAATTTTTAAAAGAAACGTCCGAGATGTCTGTATATTACCAGTTGAGTAACAAATTTCCTTTCTTTCCCTAAGCAAACTTTAAAATGTATATATTATTTCTGTATTTAGTCTAGTGTTATAGTGAATTTATTCTTGTATTATTATTGTGTATGTAAGTTGTTATATGCTATAATTTTTCTTGTGTGAACATTTTTTTTTTTTTTTGCAAATTTATATGTTAATGTATATTGAAATTTGCATTTCAATCCCCGGGGGAGTGTTTCCTCCGTATATCATAATTTGTGAGAGGGCGCTACAAGCGCTTTGGACTGGAAGGGGCGCGGGCGAGGATTCCCCGCCAGTTTGTTGTTGTTGTTCTCCATGTAAGTTACGACGTAAGCGCAATGTATCAACCATTGCCAGTCTCCTTTGAATTTTATGTAAATAATTAAATGTTGTGTTGTGTTTTAGAAGCGTGGACTATCTATCCATTGACCACAGTACAGTCACATTCCTATAAAGGTGAGCTATCGAATACACCTTCTCTTGACGGAAACGACGCAGAAGGTTAACGAATCTTAACTAAACCATTTAAGCATTTTTTTTATTTTCTGCTTCACAGATTTTTCTTTTTCAAATCATATTTTTTGTTGATGACACTTCATTTTCAGCTTGTAATCTTTTTTATTTTTATTACATTACTAAATAATCGCTCGAAAGCAGTCTAAACGCGTTCAATAAAATTAATATTAATCTTATTAATATAATCTCAAAATATCAAATTAATGTCTCGCGCAATTTTTAAATTTAAACTGTTTTGCAATATTACTTTTTGTTCATTTTACGTAATAAGTGTAATGTGACGTAATTTCTCGTATTTAAGACTTCTAACGCATGAATTTATTATTTTACAATATCCTTATAAAATTCACGTGTAAATATAGTTTTTATGAAGCAATTTTCAATAAGTTCCTACTTTTCACACGTAATTATTTAATTCTAATTTGAAAGTTCTTTTTCTATTAATAATAGTCACGTGTACTAAATAAATTTTTAATTTGAAGCAAACATTATCATTTGCGCTGTTTATATAGTTGGCAACAGTTTAAATTAATACCATTTCCTAAAATAAGTAAAAAATATCTATCGAAATGCTGAAAATTTGAATTTAAAATAGAAATAAAACCTCAAAAATGAGTCAAATTAAAGAAGTGAATGAAGTCTGGACACCGGGAAATTTTAACGTATAAAATGATCTAAAAATGAATTGATTCCCATGTATAGTTTTTGCTACTATAAAACTTTTTTAATGGAACGATTTTGTCCAACTTTAGCATTAAATATATCTTAAAATAATTATTCGATTTGAAAACTGTCTGCATCAGCGTGTTTATCGAACATTTCTCTATAATACCGCCGATTTTCATATTTTTATATGCAGTATTTTTCTTAATATTAACTTAGAAAGGCCTCCGGTCACAAAAAATTCAAACCCGACGACGGCGGTGACAGCGTAAGTTAATTTTATTACAATAGAGAGATTCTGTAATAAACATTGGTTTTAAAATGTATGCCGTCTTGGTCATTAATTAGTTACTTCTCGTTTTTTTAAATATGAAATTAAATTGTCTGAAGTATGAATGCAAAGCATCCAATATTTAATTATAACATATTCAATATTATGCATATCAAAGTTATTTTTTTTATAATTTCAGTTATTTTAAAATTAATTTATTACTTCATTAAGTAGTAAAACTAGTAAATCTGCAGATCAGGAGCCTCAACGTCATCTTTGCAAGTCATTGTTTTTTAACACTCATTGCATAATATTCAACTTTCTACAAATCGCTTTTTAAAGTTTTCAAATTACATAAATATTTATGAGCATACAAGATACTTCGTAAAGTTTCAGAAATTAAAAGTGTTAAACAAGTGGTTGTACATTGATGTTCTGAAATTCTGATAAGCTACTTATTCTGGTAACTTTTTCAATCGAAAATTGTATTTCTTCAGGGGGGCTCTGCCCCCCTGAACCCCCCGTAGTCTATTTAAATTTACATTCGTAATTTTTTATTGATTGTGCGGATGGTTATAGTATATCTTAGATTTTTTTTACGCTGTGATTTATAAGGATAAGCATAAGTTTTTTTTATAAATTAATAAAATTTAAATTTTAAATAAAATATTCATGTTAACCGTACACAGACAATAAATCTTGAAGTAACGCCAAAAATGTAACCCTAAAATCAGCTACATTCGGCACAACACAACGACGTGCTTAAAGGGAAAAAAATGGATGAAGTCAAAGAATTTGGTCCCTGTTCCACGTGCTTGTTTCGTTTGGGCCGAATGAGGGCATTTAAATCTGAGCGATAACGCACATCGTATTGCAAACTGTTTTTACGGCATACTGCATCTCCATCTATCTCTTTCCTCCGTGAATAATAGTTAATTTTATTTTACCCAAGATCTTTTTATTCCAACATCTTTGTTTTCGATAAATGACGTCTAATTCACCTGCTATGCGTACTTACTCAAAACTTTTCATCTTGTTATATTAAGAAATACTCGAGAGTTTTCTTTTTATTTCCAATATGCCGCCATATTAATTTTTCTATTCTTAATTTTATTTTTCATTTTCCTGTTTCACGACAAAACATTTCAATTGAAAATTGTTTAAAAGAAAATATTATTCCGGGTTTTGATTTTCTTGGCAACAATTAAAGAAATATTGGTAAATGTTATGGGAAAATGTTACGTTATTCTCTATGAAAATAATGAACTTTTGTATTTTAAGCAAAATATTTCAATAAAATAAATAAAATAAAAGAAATATTGCCTATTTTTATTTCTGGGCTAAAATCCTTCTATATGCAAAGATACAAATGCATTAATTCATCTGTTTTGACGTTGGCTTTACTCAAGCATTATACACGCAATTATACTAATATTATTAGGACCAAATATGTTGCTAGGCAACAGAGAAAGAAAAGGAAAAAAATGAAATATGCATTATGTCAAATTGATAAAACAAAATCCTTTATATTATTGCAAAACATGCATAAAATTCCCCCCAATATTATAAACCTAATTAAAAAAATGTCGCAAATATATTGACATAATTTATTTGAATAATTTAATAATGTTATTTAAAAATTTCAGCATCACAAATTTACTATTTAAATCCATTTTTCATATGAGCCATTTCTTTCAACAAATGAAAATCTGAAAATCGTCTGACTTGCCATTGAAAAGCATTATAGAGCAAAATAAAATGTTCCATTTTTCCCGAACGAATGAACCAAATTTAACCAAAAACTATACAGCTA
Organism: Maratus speciosus; assembly: GCA_963932465.1. Taxonomy (NCBI): domain Eukaryota; kingdom Metazoa; phylum Arthropoda; class Arachnida; order Araneae; family Salticidae; genus Maratus; species Maratus speciosus. The sequence continues at coordinate 319,045,956 of OZ010797.1, forward strand.
AGTCCGGGTACCTCATCAACATGCCCAGTGAATTTCAAGCCGATCGGATGCTTTTTGCGACAGTTATCGCGGAACAGACAGACAGACTAACAGAAACCAAAACTTTTCGTGTCTCCACAGTAAGCCTTCACTGACGTTTAGGCAATAACTAGTAAATCTGCAGATCAGGAGCCTCAACGTCATCTTTGCAAGTCATTGTTTTTTAACACTCATTGAGTAATATTCAACTTCCTACAAATCGCTTTTTAAAGTTTTCAAATTACATAAATATTTATGAGCATACAAGATACTTCGTAAAGTTTCAGAAATTAAAAGTGTTAAACAAGTGGTTATACATTGATGTTCTGAAATTCTTATGAGCTACTTATTCTGGTAACTTTTTAAATCAAAAATTGCATTTCTTCAGGGGGGCTCTGCCCCCCTGAACCCCCCGTAGTCTGTTTAAATTTACATTCGTAATTTTTTATTGATTGTGCGGATGGTTATAGTATATCTTAGATTTTTTTTACGCTGTGATTTATAAGGATAAGCATAAGTTTCTTTTATAAATTAATAAAATTTAAATTTTAAATAAAATATTCCTGTTAACCGTACAGAGACAATAAATCTTGAAGTGACGCCAAAAATGTAACCCTAAAATCAGCTACATTCGGCACAACACAACGACGTGCTTAAAAAAAAAAAAAAAAAAAAAAAAAAAAAAAAAAAAAAAACGGATGAAGTCAAAGAATTTGGTCCCTGTTCCACGTGCTTGTTTTGTTTGGGCCGAATGAGGGCATTTAAATCTGAGCGATAACGCACATCGTATTGCAAACTGTTTTTACGGCATACTGCATCTCCATCTATCTCTTTCCTCCGTGAATAATAGTTAATTTTATTTTACCCAAGATCTTTTTATTCCAGCATCTTTGTTTTCGATAAATGACGTTTAATTCACCTGCTATGCGTACTTACTCAAAACTTTTCATCTTGTTATATTAAGAAATATTCGAGAGATTTCTTTTTATTTCCAATATGCCGCCATATTAATTTTTCTATTCTTAATTTTATTTTTCATTTTCCTGTTTCACGACAAACCATTTCAATTGAAAATTGTTTAAAAGAAAATATTATTCCGGGTTTCAATTTTCTTGGCAACAATTAAAGAAATATTGGTAAATGTTATGGGAAAATGTTACGTTATTCTCCATGAAAATAATGAACTTTTGTAATCTTAAGCAAAATATATGAATAAAATAAATAAAATAAAAGAAATATTGCCTATTTTTATTTCTGGGCTAAAATCCTTCTATATGCAAAGATACACATGCATTAATTCATCTGTTTTGACGTTGGCTTTACTCAAGCATTATACACGCAATTATACTAATATTATTAGGACCAAATATGTTGCTAGGAAACAGAGAAAGAAAAGGAAAAAAATGAAATATGCATTATGTCAAATTGATAAAACAAAATCCTTTATATTATTGCAAAACATGCATAAATTTCCCCCCAATATTATAAACCTAATTAAAAAAATGTCGCAAATATATTGACATAATTTATTTGAATAATTTAATAATGTTATTTAAAAATTTCAGCATCACAAATTTACCATTTAAATCCATTTTTCATATGAGCCATTTCTTTCAACAAATGAAAATCTGAAAGTCGTCTGACTTGCCATTGAAAAGCATTATAGAGCAAAATAAAATGTTCCATATTTCCCGAACGAATGAACCAAATTTAACCAAAAACTATACAGCTGAGTCCGGGTACCTCATCAACATGCCCAGTGAATTTCAAGCCGATCGGATGTTTTTTGCGACAGTTATCGCGGAACAGACAGACAGACTAACAGAAACCAAAACTTTTCGTGTCTCCACAGTAAGCCTTCACTGACGTTTCGGCAATAATAATTTCTTCAACATTAAATTGTTGGAATTTCAAGACGTGGAACTACGAATAAAGAGGAATTCACATATCCTCAAAATGTTGAAACTTCAAATGTAACGGATTTCGTAATGGCTCATTACTACCGGGACGAACTACCACCAATAAATTTCAATAGAGATTTTCTGCTTATTAAAACGCCTTATTAATGTAGCATTTCAGTCTTTATTATCGCCAAAAACAGATATTTAATTTTACTGGTGGGAGTTTACTTCGGCGGTAGCCAGACCCTGCGTTTCGCCATATTATTACAACCGAAATACTGTCTGTGAGTGTCAATGAAAGATATTATAATACCCGGGTCAACCACCACCAGTAAAAACTAATAGAATATTTTACCATATTTGTGAGATAAATTTGCATGAATAAGCCGCTAATATAAGGCGAACTTTTCTCTTCGAAATATACTGGTGGAATTTTGATTTGGCGGTAATCAGAAACGTTGATCCGTTGTAAAATATCAGGCGCCATCTTGTGAAAACCTCGTCAATTACTTCGCTCGCAATTTCTCAACTTGCATGCTTGCCAACATTAAACTAAACTTCCGTAAAAAGTGAGTTAAATTGACCCAGGTTGAACATGTCTCTAGCCAAAACAGTTATTTGATGTATCATTATGGTTTTAATATCATATTTCTTTATAAAATTTGAATTCAATCTACACGACAGTAGTTTTTACTTGTATCGCAGATGTGCAACAGAAGAAAAGATTGACGTATTAGATGAAAAATGTACCTCTGATAATTTTCATTATTTTTCCTGTATAATAAACCTTTCAGAGAATCATATATAATTTTTTCGAAACAAAATAAAAAATCGCGCATTTAAGGGTTAAGGTTTCACGACCCCAACCTTTAAAATGCTTTTCTTATAGTCCATAGTGAGAGAAAATTTTTGCTATTTTCCCTTGTCATTCACTACCCTGTAGTCATCAGTGAACCACAGAATAGTTGGTTTTGAACCGTTATAGACATTATAAACATTATTGTGTTACGGAGAACTAATAAATAGTATTCAGTTTTGGAAATACTACAGCAAGCTGCCATTGGCAACTATTTTTAAATTCTGTTGGCACCACTGTTTAAAAAAAATATATATTTTTGTAGTGCATTTCCCATGTAAATAGTATCAAATCGTTTGAAAAAATGTTGCATGGAGAAAGTGGTACGTCATACAATTAAAAATAGTCGCTAGTAACAGTCCTGTATAGAGTTATGTACAACAGAACTTGTAAAATTACGAAGTTACGGATAAAGTTTCTTTACGGAAAATTTTCTTCAAATAAAACGACATCGCTTCAAAAAACAACCCGATCTTTGTCTAATCAATCAAAATACATAATCATGTCAATTGATAGGAGTTTAAGCGAAAGCTGTCACATATATATATTCTAAACAATTCATTGCTGCTTTACTTTTGCAACGCCGCATTTTTCTAAGAATGCCGCTTCTAAGAGTATTTCTTTTTTAAATGTACCCTTTGTCTTCTAAACAGTTTAAATGTTTTTCTTATTTAAAAATCGTGTTTTTTGACATGCTGGGCATCACTAGAAAGTTGCTAATTAAGCTACGTAAATTTCCTATATAAATTTCCAGTTGTAAATTTCCAAATGGGTGAAAAATGTCCGGGCCAAAATTCGAACCCGTGATTTCTTGGCTGAAGTCGCCAATGCTCTACGAACTGAGCCATCCCGTATGAATCAGGAAGAGAAATTCCACCGTATCTTCAATTGAAAAAAAAGGCTTGCACGTATCTGGTCAAACATTAAACTTATCCTTTAATGTATTTTCTTCCCTTTTTTGGCAAGCGTGACTTGTATGAAAATATTTTGCATTTTTTTCAAAAAAAAAAAAAAAACCTGTTTGAAATGAAATAATTATTAATAATTTTTTTGTGTATGATTCGCCAGATTGCTAAATTATTATATACAGTCAAACCCCGATTTAGTGCCATCTCGAAATAGCGCCAATTCCGTTTAACCGTCAATTGTGTCTATGGACAAATCTGCCAAATAGGAATTTCAATGTAATGCATCCGTTAAAGTGCCAACTCGATATACCGTCAAAGAAAAAATTCCTGAAATTTTTGTATTTTCTTTGCATATCTTTCATTTTTTAATTTTTTGTTAGAATTTCAAAGGGCACATTCTTTTCCCTTGTTCGAAAGGGATGATTCGAAAGAGAAATTTCGATGCGTCCGAAAGGGTCTCACCTCTCTCAGGTAAGAACAATGCAGAGAAGAACTTCTCTGTCCAGGGGTTGAGAAACAAAAGGAATAGATGAAAGACTGCCTGCAGTATATGTAGATTTCCAGATAAAACGACGTGCAATGCCAAAATCTCTCATTCAAAATTGCGGTCGGTAGTTGGTTGCAACATCGAAAAATTCACCAATAATCTGTAAAATATCCTGTCTCTTTATTTTAACTCATTATGGCGAAAAGAGCAGTTTTATCAATTTCGGAAAAACGGGAAATTTGTAAATATAAAAAAAAGAAATGTGAATACATCGCAGCAACACATCTCCAATCATTTTTCGACTCTCTGAAAAAAGCCTGTTGGCAGGCAGTGCATCGGAGACATTTAAAATAGTGATATTTAAAAATTAAAATCAGAAGAATTCGGTTTAATTCACCTAAATCAGACACATAAAACGTAAAAAAATACTGTAATTTTAAAAGACATATATTACTTTTTATTATTACTGGTGCCAAAAACGAATTTTGCAAAGAAATATGATATTGAGTCAGCCTCGACGTTGGACAGCAGTAGTTTTAAGTAAAATAATCTAATGAAAATCAATAAAAAGCTTTCAAAGGTGTGTACACATACCATAAAAATTCTTAAGCTTTTCACAAATGATTTCATTGGAAATTATAAACTTATCTATTCCACTTAGCAGCTTTTCCTACAAACTCATGTTTTAAAGAATCCTTCCACCAATATGAAAAGTAATAGTTATGTTATAAAATGGCAGAAATTTGCAATTTAATCAGTAAAAGATTTCTATTTTAAAATAGTGGTATTTAAAAGTTAAAATCACAAGAATCCTTTTAATTCACTTTAGTCAGACCCATAAAAAGTAATCGAAATAACCTATGATTTTGCTATTTATTTTTACCTATTCAGAATAAAATTTACTTTTGTTTTCTGCATAGAGTGTAATTACTAGATTTAGTGTTGCCTTATGAAACTTCACGTTGTTTGACTGCATTGTTTCCTACAGGTAAGTTTTCGCGATAAGTCAAACAACCAGTAACACCAGAACTGATATTAGTTTATTCTAGATCAGTTTCTTGCGCTTATTCCTAATATGCTTTCCGTTTTTCTCTAGGTGGCCAATTTTCGAGAAATTTGCAAACTTAAGCTTTTTTGAGCCATTTTATGCAAATTTTACGTACAATAAATATCAGATTGAATTAAATTTTCTAAATAATAACTACTGGACTATTTGCTTCGGAGAGATGTCAAAATATGCAACATTCCCAATATTCTTATCATTTATCTGTCAGTTATTAAATTTAATTTGCTTATCTTTCAATGGTGTAATGTTTACATTTCCTTTGACTTTAATTTAGTTGCGACAGAATTGACGTAATATTTTTATAGACTAGATTTTTATGCTTATTTCAAATCAGCAATTCGTTTCCGTTTATCATATCTAGTTTTTATGTAAAATGAATTTATTGTCAAAAGAGTGAAGAGTGTCAGATTCCTATCATGGACATAATAAACAATGGGTAAAATCGAAAAAAACTTGAAAAAAGTGGTAGAATATATTGACCATTCTCACAATCTCTTGACTTTGTCTCTGAATAATAATATTTATTTATTTTATTCTTGTGGGTTTTTTTATTTCATATACTGGGGAATATCCCATTGCATGACTTTATAAAAATATCAACGAGATAAATAAGTTTTGGATGATGTTGGGGGTCCAAATATCCAGGAAACTCGTATACCGTCCCGTGTTCCTGATGCTGATTTTTAAGTTTGGAGCTGTCTGTATAAAATTGTTTCAATAAAAGTAATTCGATGTAATTTTTTCCGAAACTGGGACTATTGTTTTAGATAAATATGTAGCATAAAAGTAACCTGCACACATGTTTTCAGTTGTAATTATTTTTTTAACTCTGTCCCTGTGTTTTAAATGCCTTACCGCCCTTTTCTAAAATTATACAGAAAATCACTTGAAGTGCAGCTACAGATTTTTTTTTTCAAGTTTTTTTCTCATACAGAAGTATGCTAGAGAAAGAATGTCTAAAATTTTTTGACAGAAAATTTACTGCAGAATTTAAATCAGCATTAAAATATCAATTTAAAGCATCGTGGCTTTATTGGTAGTCTTACCGCCCCAAGGTCTATTCTTAGCACTTTCCGAGGAAAATTATTTTTCTTTTTTTAATTCAATCCAATGTAAATAACTGTTTCTAAAAATCAATTAACATTGTGACTATCACTGAGTCTTAACATGATTTGCCTAAAAATAGGTGGTAATTTTTCTTTCCATCCATTTTTTTCCCATTGCCGTCCCTTTTTGTTACACCGTCCCTTCTTTAACACTCCTTTAAGACAATGTTATACCAAAAATTTTTACTTAAAATACTACATTGTTATTATTTCTTATTTGAATGTCCTGTGGGTACTATGCAAATTCATTATAATTAAAAATTAAGAAGAAAATAAAAAGTTATAGTGGTAAAACGGTAAGGAAAATTAAACTCGCAAGTTTAACTGAAACCTCAGTTAAATAAAAAATTGTTCGCTGCTGACCATTTTTTCTTTATTTTGAATCATTAAGGCATTCGTCTATAAGTTTAAAATGTTATTTTAGCAAGTTTAATTTCACCAGATTTTTATTCCTGAAAGTCAAAAGATTGTGAGAATACCCCATATCCTGAAGTTTTTTAATATATTTTTTAATGTATTAATTACTGACCTATCCTAACTAGCTGAAGTGCATCAAAAAGTAGCATAAAAAGCCCTTTTCTGGCCTGTAGTGTTCAAAAATAAAATTTAATTTTTTTTAATCAAACACTAGACGTGATAGAAGAAACCCGATACCAGATTTTGAGTGAGTGCCAAAACTGGTTTAACACTTAAATGCATGATTTTTTATTTATTATTATTTTATAAAAAATATGTATGAATCTAAGAAAGGTTTATTACACAGGAAAAATAATGAAAAAAAAATCAGAGATATATTTTTCGTATAATACGTTAACAACGGAAGCAAAAACTGCTGTTATAACTAAAATACTGCAAAATTAGTAATTATTTTAATAAGTATGAATCTGTAACTTATTTTATATCAATTTTATTTTGTAAGACTTAATCCAAGGCATGAATTATTCTTTTAGAAGTGTATTTTTTATACTTACATTAAGGATTGGAAGCCAGAAATTTTAAGAAAGATTAGTAACTTAATTTTGTAAAATACTTTTGAATATTTTACAAGATCAGTATTACTATATAAATATAGTGGTTGCCAAAAGTTAAATAGAAAGTAATGCAGATATGCATCACTACGCATTTAAGGGTTAAAAACATATTAGTGTACTCATGTGGCAGAAATATTTGGACTTGAAGTTATAGATTATATATTAGATGGAACTATTAACCCTCTCGCTGCGTAAGTAATTCTTCTCGATGAGCGTCTTTTACAGAATTTATAATCTTTTATCACCGGTCCTTTAAAGCAGAAATTTTTGACTATCGTAATCGGGGAAAATGTCCTGATTAAATCAGATAAAGCTTTCGCTAAACAAGAACTGGTAGAAATAACCAAATAATATTAATGAGACGGAAACTGCATGCCCGAGTACTTCTCGGGTTGCGCAGCGAGTGGGTTAACAAAGAAAAACTGACATATTCTTAAAATAGCGACGCTTCAACTGTAACCGCTATCGCAGGGGTTCTTTACCGCCTGTGGAAACTTCCACCAGGAGATTTATATATACTTTTTCAACTTACAACGAAATTTCAGACATAAATAATGGTAGAAACAGATTTTCATTTTTACTGGTAGGAGTTTACTTTGGCGGTAGTTAGGCCCTGCGTTTCCGCCATATTGTGACAACCAGGGAAACAAACTGACAGTTTTACAAGGCATAGTGACACCAATAAAAAAAAATAGAAATTTTTATGAAATATTTGCGAAAAACTTTCATCATCAAGACCCTTAATTAAGACGAAAATATCTATTAAATTTTACTGGTGGGATGGGCGATAATCAGAAACTGAAGATTTGATTTTAAAAAATCAGCCGCTATCTTGCGAAAACCCGTCAGTTACTTCACTCGTAACTGGTAGATAGTACACTATACGTCTCCTCCTCTTTATTCATATCTCCATTGTACATTATTAGAAATATATGCATATTAGGCACAGTATTTCACGGTCACATGTCAGTATAATCTCAGAAACAACACTTTAGTTAAGTAAACTATAATAATCAAAACATAAAACACAAACGGCACTTTGTGAATGCTTTTAGGCCGTAAATTTACATATAATTATACAAAATTTCCAAAATTTGAATGAATCGCAGGGTTCGCACATGTTTACCACTAAATTTTTACAATATTTTCAAAGTATTTCACTCCAGAAAAATACTGCAAAATCTGTGAATAAAGGCGGTGTTTGCGAATTTTGTGTTTTAAATATTAAATGTAAATTTTCTTATCATTAATATTGGTGCCAGAGTCCTTGGAAATTCCAAGGAGTGTGCGAACCTTGGAATCGAAATATGCAATTTCTCAAGAAAGGGACCAGCTGGAGTAAATCTAAAGCAAGTTTCGGAATCAGCATAAATAAGTTAGAAATTGCACTTCAAACGTGGGAAATGATCTACGTTCTTACTTTTGCTAGTTTTATAAATATTTTTTGCACCGCATATTGTACTGAAGGTATATTTAGTGCCCTTCAAAAGTGCATATCAATTTCACTCTGTTCGAAAGGCTATTACATCATTAAAATGCACTTAAAATAATTTTTTCTCATTGACCCTAATGTAACGGCCAACAATACAGTGTCCTGTAATCAAACTATGCATCCGATTTTCATAAAATTTGAAATGACTCGGCAAAATTTTGCACAAATTATATATTTAAAATTTCAGATCATTCGATTGGGTGGTTTTTGCTCTGTTGTATGTGGACGGACGGACAGACAGACGGACCGAACGACGACTATAGGTACTACGTATTTGTATAATTACGAAAGCACCTAAAAATTGATTAAGACACAAACGAATTTGGTTTTCTGAAAGGGCAAAAGTTCAATTCTATGGGTCAGTGTACTTGAACTATAAATGCGTAATTAATAAATAAATAAATATGGAACTAATGATTTAAGTTTCGTGTGTAAATTTCTTTTCACACACATTTCGTAATGCTCTTACATGCATTTATTCTTTAAATTGTTTTTTTTTTTTTTTTTTTTTTTTTTTTTTTTTTTTACGTTTGATATTTAGTTTTTTTTTAGTTTTCCTGCATGTAAAAATTTTCTGGCAAAGCGACTCGAGTTTATCTAATTTATTTTTCAAACTTAAGTTTTTAAACCCAATTGTCTTCTTGTGTTATCAGATATAACGATAGAGAAACAGGAAAAATTTCGTCTACAGGTTTGTGAAGCTATAAAATCCTATTATATTGCGTAAAGAAACAGGATAAAAACAATCCAAGTGCCTTTAGGCGAAATGTCTCTTTCACGCTATCTTACAAATCGAGAAAATTCTTTGATTTTACTTTGAGAAATTGTTATTGTTTTAGGAAGCAAGCCGGTTTTGGTGATCGATATTTTTAGATGAATAAGTTTTTGATAGTAAAAAAAACTAGAAAAAGAAGCTTGTAGAAAATTTTCAAAAATATGAATGAGAAAATATAAGTATAAAACGAAAACACAAAAAATTCCCTTCATATCAGATTGTCAAGGTCCGTAGCGAACACTGATTCGGTTATCTCTAAATCTAAACAATAAACTTCGTATAAATTTCAATAAAGGTTTATTTCATCTTTCCAAGTATTAACAAGTAGAAAATTGTATGTCAAACGTGGCAAATGAGATGCGTTCGTTGTATAGCTAGTTTTATAAATATTCAGATCATGGTGCAACAGCGGTTTCACACTTATGCATGAATACAAAATGTATTACATTTATACATATTAAATTCGGTAATACGGAAATAATTGGACTCCATTTTAACTATGATGGAAACCTAAAACCATTACCGATCATGGAATAGCACTGAATTAATTTATTAATAAAATTAATTAATTAAATAGTAAATCGTACGATATGATTTAATAGAATGAAGAAAACTTCTAATAATATTTTTTTTCTATTCGATTTTCATGAAACTTGAAATGACTCGACAAATTCTACAATGATTATATGTATTAAATTTCAAACCATTCGGTTGGGTAGTTTTAGCGCTGTTGTGTACGGAAAGACGGACAGACAGACTGACCAGACGACGACTATAAGTGCTACGTATTTATATAATAACGAGCGCGCCTAAAAATGATGTACTTCATCTGCATTAATTCTACAAAAATGTGGAAACTATTTATGGATCTGTTGAAAAAAACAATCAACTATGTTACAATAAGCAAATAAAAAATATAACTATTGTTTTAATATAATTCACTGCTTTCTAGATCTCTTTCGCAGATCGCAAATGAGACAACAGTTGTATGTTTTATTAGCATATGTGAACCTCCTAAAAAGCATGGATATTATGTAAAAGTGAACATTTTCTTAGGTTTACGGTACATGTATTTAGATTTTAGTAATACATGAAAGAGAATTGTGTGGAAGGCATTAAATGCATAGCTGCCTATTATTTTTTCTTTCTCAACACAATTTTGTTTAATTTATTGACAGAAAATTTGCGATTAAATATGGCCAATAATACTTTCCGGAATTTGTGGTGGCTAACGATATTCAGGAAAAAGGTTTAAGATCTCTACTTTGGATGAATTTACGGAATCGGAGATAAAATTTGATTTTAAATGTTTCTTTTAAAATTTTTGAAAATCAGGCCTCCTCAACCAACATGAGCAAACAGACATAAGCATTTCTCATCAAAACAAGAAAATAAATATTAGATTTACAAACAAGTTTTAAACCATTTTAGCACGTATTTAGCAGGTTTTCTCATCGAAAATCATAAAGCAACTATTTCTATATCTAACAGAACTGTACGACAGCAGGTCAGTTACTATTTTCGTGGTATTAGAGATTTCGGCGATATTACCATTTCTTATTTCAGTGTCAGTTGTTGCTAATTAACCATTTCGTTACCTCATCCTTTACACAAATTTTATTTGATCAGCACCTCTTTTTTTAAAACAGTCCCCTTTACTTGTAAAATACCAAACAAAACTCTAATTAAAAAACACAAATATTATATTTATTTGTTGATGGTGCCCAAAACAAATTCCACATGCACTTTTTGACGAGACATATATTCATCACCGGTAACGAAAGGGTTAACAGCTAAAAATTTACAATCTCATTGATTTTATTGTGTTATCTTTTCTGTATTACATTATTTCAATGCATTTTCTGATACTAAATTTTATTATTGCATCGTGATTGCCAAATTTTTGACAAATAATCTGCATTCTACAATCCCTTCAAGGGTGGTTCATGAAAATACTAAATTTTTATTCTCAAATAATACGGACACCAGAATTTTAGTACAAAAATTTTCCGTTTATTATGTGTCTGAAATATAGACTTTTCTTATTTCCAAATACATTTTTTCATGAATTCCAGTGTCATTTATTCATTTCAACATTTTATCAAAAGAAATCGTTTGCCTCTGAAAGAGTTAAGTCAAAAGCATTTACAAATTCTTTTTGCACTTAGCTGAAAAATTAAGATATCATTAATATAGAAAAGCTGCCAACTCTTATGCTTTTTTGTAAGTATTGCACTTACAAAAATAAGTATGGCTTTTTTGTAAGTATTATGTGGTATTTTCATGAAACCACTAAAATTTTAATTCCCAAATGCCACGGGGACACCAGAATTTTAGTACAAAAATTTTCCGTTTATTATGTGTCTGAAATTTAGAATTTTCTTATTTCCAAATAAAATTTTTCGTAAATTCCAGTGTCATTTATTCATTTCAACAAATAAATAATTTGCCCATGAAATTGTTAAGTGAAAAGCAAGATGTGTATTTACAAATTCCTTTTGCACTTTGGTAAAAAATTAAGATATCATTAATATAGGAAAGCTGCCAACTCTTACTATTTTTGTAAGTATTGCACTTACAAAAATAGGCATGTATTTTTTGTAAGTATTTTGTTGTATGTTCATGAAACCACTAAATTTTAATTCCCAAATGCCACGGGGACACTAGAATTTTAGCACAAAAATATTCCGTTTATTACGTGTCTGAAATATAGTCTTTTCTTATTTCCAAATAATTTTTTTCGTAAATTCCAGTGTCATTTATTCATTTCAACATTTTATCAAAAGAAATGATTTGCCTCTGAAAGAGTTGTGTCAAAAGCATTTAAAAATTCTCTTTGAACTTAGCTGAAAAATTAAGATATCATTAATATAGAAAAGCTGCCAACTCTTACGCTTTTTTGTAAGTATTGCACTTACAAAAATAAGTATGGCTTTTTTGTAAGTATTATGTGGTATTTTCATGAAACCACTAAAAGTTTAATTCCCAAATGCCACGGGGACACCAGAATTTTAGTACAAAAATTTTTCGTTTATTATGTGCCTGAAATATAGACTTTCTTATTTCAAAATAATTTTTTTCGTAAATTCCAGTGTCGTTTATTCATTTCAACATTTTAACAAAAGGAATGATTTGCCCTTGAAAGGGTTAAGTGAAAAGCAAGATGTATATTTACAAATTCCTTTTGTGTTTTTGCTAAAAAATTATGATATTAATATAGGAAAGATGCCAACACTTATTATTTTTGTACCACAAACATTTGAAAGTAAATTTTACCTTCTTAATCCTTTGAGCTCTGGGAGTGAATTTCTTCAAAATGCCCAAATATCACATTGGAACCAGTATTTTGTAAACAAAAGCTTCGTCTCACACGGAAAAATACTTTGTAAACAATTACACGGAAAAATGCATTAATGTATTTTCAAATAAATTTGGTTGAATATTTCGGTGCAAGAGTGTTTGAAAATTAAGTGGGAAGAAATTCATCCATCAGAGCACAAAGGGTTTTAAATAGTCGTAATCTGCCTATTAAATAATGCAAAAATTTCTTTGAAATTTTTATGGAGCTAGTAAGTATAAGGTGTTGGCTGCTATGATAGGAAAGTGTAATTTTCTTCTTTCTTTGACTTTTGTGTACACTCTCAGAAATACTTTCTTCAGTTGACGGAAATATGCACTGTCAACACTGCTGCCGGTATATATATCAGAATTGAAAAAAATTCCGTTCTTTTTACATTCCGTTCTAGGACATAAAATTTCTGTAATCTGAGAAAAGGAATTTTTTGAAAAATACGTCTCTCGCTCTTCCATGGATCTATCTGGACTTGAACCTGGGTCAGTGAGTCTCGAATCCAGCATCTTAACCGCTCGGCCAGCGAGCACTTGGCAGAATGCGAGTTTAAAATGAAAATATTCCCACAGCTTAGACGGCCAGTCGAATTGCAGGGCTACCAGAGGCGACTATATTTACATCCTGTTGGCACCAGTATTTTTCTAATATAAATTTTGAAGTATATTTCTCTTGCAAGTGTTGTCAAAGTGTGTGTAAAAGATTTTTGTTTTGAGAAAGTGGTGCCAGTTAGAATTAAAAAATAGTCGCCTGGGGAAGCCCTGCATTGGGATAATTTGAAGACCTGCGAAAATTCAAGAATACTTTGATGTGACACTCGAGCTTAAAAGGTTTTAAACCTTCACTCAAAAGGGTGCATAAATTGATGTTATTCGAACCTAAAAGCCTCCCTGCATCTACGTTTTACGATTTCTTCACAGCCGAAATAACTGCGATATCTTGAATTCGCCACGACCATCGTCCTTCACCGGTGAAAATAAAACATAAAGTATACTATATAAGGAGTTCGTTTAACATTTCTGGTGTCAAAAATTTTACTTTCTAAATCCAGCATCTTTGAGCTCATTCATTAGTCAACGGTACAGTCGTGAAGAAAAAAAGTAACCCCCCACCCGTCCCTACTAACTCTGAAACTATTGGGTGGTTCGAAAAGTCGTGTCCGTTTGGGAAAATGAATTCGCACCGAGAAATTCAATCATTTAATTATCAGAGATTGATTCCGATATCTAATGTCTAATAAATATCGGGCAGAATTTTCCGGTACGAATTTATTTTCCCAAACAGACACGACTTTTCGAACCACCCAAATATACCCAATAATTAAAATTGAAAGAAAAAAATCACAGGTACCAAACGATTGGAAATAAAATCTACTATTAAATAGTGAATATAAAATTTACTTAGGGAGCCATCTAGAAATCAAGACCAGACAAAACTTCGTTTTTTTTTTTTTCAATAGCAACACCCAACTCTGATAATATATTTTAAATCTTCGGTTCAAACTATGATTAGAAAGGAAATTTCAAGTCATCTGGATGATAAGTTTTTGAATTATAAACATTCAAAATTTAGAGCTTCTAATGTTAAATTACATTTTCATATTTTTATTAATATCTCCTTAAATTACAATCTTAATGTGATAATTTTTTCGTTTAATTATAATACTAAAAAACACAAACATAAATACATTGAATTTGTAATTAAAAAAATATAATATGAATTATGAATTACGAAATTAATATTCGAAAAAACTATGACTTGCAACCTACTATTTTTTTTTTTTTTTTTTTTTTTTTTTTTTTTTTTTTTTTTACAGATATATGTTTCTTATGTTCTTTATGCAAATTCTCAATTTCAAAATTTTCTTCAAAGTAGTTTTCAAATTATGAGCGATAAACACCAAAATGACAGTTTAAGGGGCCGCCTACGATGTCCAGAAAAGCACAATTTAAGAAAACTATATTTTACTCATTTTAATGAAACATTTTGGATGGGAATAGTCGAAACATATTAAGCGAGTGAACTTGTCATATTTGTACGAAATAATACATTGACAGAAGTGACATAGTCATTTTGTAGCATTTCAGCAATCGATTATCGAGCTTCAATTTGGATACAGCACCTAAAATAAGCTTATTTTACAATAATGAATGTCTCGGAAATTAATCCTACGAATTTCATGAAAATTTCGATTTAGGCTAATCGAAGGGAGTAGAATATATTTATGGGGTCAAACTTGGATATTGCTATTGAAAAAAAATAAAGTTTGGGTTCGTTGTGATATGTAGATGGCCCCTAAGCAAATATTATATACCATATATACGGGCGTATAACACGCATCACTGATTTGAGGGTATATATTGTTATTTTAGGCATATACTGGCGTATAACACGCATCAAATTTTACCCACGAAAACAAACCAGAAGTAGGAGCTTTCCTCCACTTTAGATAATGTGTCTTTTTGAGAAAAGAAGTGAAAGCTTACAAAAGGCTTAGAACAAAAAGTTTTAACTCTCCAGAAGTTTGTAATCGATAAACTAAAGAAGAAAAATTATGATTTGTCTCAAATTGAAAAATGGGTGAAAAGCCTGCAATATTCGATATAATAGGAAACAAGAGTGAAGAAACAAAAGGGGTAAAAACTTTTCTATTTAAAACTACCGGACACGAAAAATCCCACTTCACAGTGTCTCATTCTTGCTTTGCTGACGATACCAAATTAAAACCAGTGGTAATTTTCTAAAGAAAAACAAAGTGAACTGGTAATTTTTCAAATGGAGTTTTTGGTCATGTTCATCAGAAGGGCTGGATGGACGAAGATGGGTTTAAATTATGGATAAAAAATGTTTGATAAAAGCGTCCAGGAGCTTTAAGAAAACCAGAAAGTCAGTTTGGGACATGTTTAGATCCCATAGAACAGACGGATTTAACCCCTTAATTCTCGCTCCCGTCATAATCTCGGGCTATGTCTTTTACTCAGATTGTTTGATTCCCACCAGTTTTATAAAATAGTAAAATTGGCTATATTTTAGTATTGTTTTTCCTGTCATTAAATAAGGTGAATATTTCTTTTTCATAAAAGTGGTGCCAATAAGCAATTTGAATTTTAAACCGTAATTTAATTCGAGCGTTAAGGGGTTAAAAAAAAGAAAAATCAAATCTAATACAGATTTGGCAGCTATTTCAGGTCGACTAACTTCGTTTCTTCAAACTTTAGATGTTTCCATAAACAAACGTTTCAACAAAAGTTTAAGTCGGCAGTGGAACAACGCATGTATGCCAGAAGAATAGGAAAGAAGGAAATATGCGGCTTGCGTCATTAACGAAATGTGCGAATGATTTATAACATCACCATAGTTCGAACGGGTACCGTTATTTTCAAGGCCCAGTATGAGAATTTTCTAATAGAAAAATAAATCTAGTTCAAACGGACGAAATTTCGCTTTATTTCACCAGAGATTCTGCATAAGAAAATACTGGTACTGAAAAATATCTTAGTCATGAAATTCAAGTACCCATACGAACCCTGATCATGGAACGAAATCTAATCGAAAATAATTGTTAAATAATTTTAAAAATGTGGAATATAAAATGAATTTGACTGTACCGATGATGATTGTTTAGGGTTCAGTGGGGATAAAATACATGAAAGAGATAATGGGGATGAAGATGGCATTCCCGAAATGAAGTCGAACACAACGAATTTTTCACCTTACGTGATAAGGAAGATTAAATTTGTTAGAAAATACCTCTATTAAGTTTGTTTTTATTGATATATAAATGCATTTAAGTATACCTCTAAAATTTCTGAAGTTTTTCTCTTATGATTTTTCATCAAATATTTCATATTCGGTGTATAACAGGCACACGGAAAAAGGAAGTGATTTTTTAGAGTCAAAAGTGCGTGTTATACGCCGAGATATACGGTACATAATTTAAAAGTAGACTTTATTTCCAATCGTCTATTACCAGTAGCTTTCTATTACATTAATTTGTCGCAGAGTTAGTAGAAAGGGTTTACTTTATTTTCCATGAATGTTAACACTAGGACCGCCAAAAACTTTACTTAAGTGTTATAAAAATATTTTATATCGGAATTTTCATTTTAAACTACTTAACTTATTTCTCCGTGACTCACCATAAACTTATTCTTGAAAGAAATTTCTGGTGATAATTGAAATATTTTTATTTGGTACGGTCAAAATGACCGATACGGCGCTGCAGTTTAAGTGTTAAAGGGTGTTTCTATTACGAAACTATCGATCGTTTGCAAACAATCAATTGTCTTGAGCTGAGAATTAAAATTAATACAATGCCTTAGTTCTAGGACAACTGGAATTTTTTATAATAATTTAATTTCGCACTATTCACGGTGTGAATTTTATTTAAAATTTCACCTGTTTTTGATGCATTTAATGGCACATAATTAACACGTTCACGCCGGCGCGGTGGATCACACTCGACTGTCTCAGTGTTGTCAAGTCACCGGCTTTTTCAACACCACTGTTATTTTAGAGAAAATGTTGTTCCTTTAAATCGCCCAATTGTTCTAATTAAATAAAACAACATTTTCTGTATTAAAATACTGGTATCCAAACAGCCGGAGACTTGGCAGCTCTGAGACAGTCGAGAGTGACCCAACGCGCCGGCGTCAACGTGTTAAAGTACTGTGAGAGAGTTATACGTATTAAGCGTATTAAGCCAGCGAAATGTTCATATTGGCAAGGAAAAATACATTAACAGAAGTGACATAGTCATTCTGTAGAATTTCTGCAATCGAGTATCTTCTTCAATTTGGACACAGCCCTTTAAATATGTGCATTTAAAAGTAATTAATTTCTCGGAAACTAATCATGGAAATTTCATGATCATTCGGATTTAGGCTAGTTGAAGGGTATAGAATTTATATATGGTGTCAAACTTGGGTATTGCTATTGCAAAAAACAAAGTTTCGGTTCGTTATGATATCTAGATGACTCCCTAAACAAATTTTATATACATCATTTAAAAGTAGTCTTTATTTCCAATCGTTTGGTGCCAGCAATTTTTTTCTACAACAACTAGGGGGCTCTGCCCCCTACGAGCTACGCTCGTCAATTCCCGTTCTGACACCGCAGACTCTATAAGCACGCTAATTTCATCGGCTTCAAAAAAATTTCGAAAGATTGAATTATAATTTAAAAAACAGTGGCGATCTCCCTATAAACGGGTTTCTATTCATTTATCTTAAATTGAGGAATTTTAAGGCCAAATCGGCTGCTGTTAAAAGATACAATGGCAGTTTTCGTCCTTGATTAAATAAAAATAGTTAAACATTTCAAAATAAGCTAATATAAAACGAAAAGAAGGTTCTTTTATATAAGACATTTTAAATGTATCGTTTTTAATCTGACGTAATTTTCACCAAACTTTTCTTTTTCTTTTTAATATTCACGTGAAAATACTTTTGTTCGAAATGAAATATTATTTGCTCTGTCATAAAAAAAATACTTGAAAAGATCATCTCAAAATATCAAATAAATGTCTCGCGTAATTTTTAAAATTAAACTGTTTCGCAATATTATTTTTGTTCATTTTACGTAATAAGTGTAATGTGACGTAATTTCTTTTATTTAAGCCTTCTAACGCATGTTAATGAATTTATTATTTTACAATATCCGTTCTCTTTTAAAATTCACGTGTAAATATAGTTTTTATGGCGTAATTTTTAATAAGTTCCTGATTTTTATACATAAATATTTAATTCTAATTTGAATGGTTTTTTCTATTTATAATAGTCACGTGTAAATAATTTTTTAATTTGAAGCAAACATTATTGTTTGCGCCTTGTATACAGTTTAGCATTTTATACAGCCTGTTTAAATTAATATCATTTTCTAAAATATGTAAAAAATATCTCTCGAAATGCTGAAAATTTAAATTTAAAATAGAAATAAAACCTCAAAAAGGAGTCAAATTAAAAAAATAAATGCAGTTTGCACACAGGGAACTTCAAACGTATGATATCGTCTAAAAATTATTAAATTCCCATGTATAGTTTTTGCTCCTATAAAACCTTTTTAATGGAACGATTTTGTCCAACTTTAGCATTAAATATCTCTTAAAATAATTCTTCGATTTGAAAACTGTCTGCATCAGCGTGTTTATCAAACATTTCTTTATATTACCACCTATTTTCATATTTTTCTTAATATTAACGAAGAAAGACCTCTGGTCACAAAAAATTCAAAACCGGCGGCGGCTGCGGTGACAGCGTTAGTTACCTTTTTTTAGAATAGAGAGATTTTTTTCATAGTTAGTAGGGGGTGTTTACTTTTATTCCATGATTGTCCACCGTGGAATGAAATCAATCGTTTTGGTAAAGAAAGGTTTGGATATTGTTTTAAATACATTACGGATAATGGAACTTATGAATTATTAGTAGCAGATTTTTTGTAGCGAACTTCTCTATTGACAATGCGCCACAGAAGACGAAAAGGCTGTTTACGTTTAAGATCAAAATTTATTTGTAGCGCATTAGGCTTATCCACTTAACTGTCACTTTTTTTTTACCCCATAAACTAAAAACAGGGAGCCAATACCACCTTTTAAGTACAAAAATATTTGTCTTTAGTAATCGAGAAAAATCTGCCATTTAATGAACCGAAGATTTCAGGTAAAAATTAGTGGTGAGGAAAATCTTTTAGTAACGAAACAAGCTAACTTTTTTTGCCCGAACAGAGTTGGGGCAAAGCAGTTAAGTGGTCAAGGAAGTTATTAAGTATTAAATTGTTTGTTAAATCAATCGGCGTCCGAATTTCCCCCACTTACGTTTATATAAAATACATTCCTATACTTATAATATCTCCTCAGGGAATTAACATTTTCAACTTCTTTTTTCTGTGTATTCTTCTTAAAGGATGTCTCCTTTTTTTTCTCAACTCTCTAAATATTTATAAAATCTATGCTTTATTTAATATTTTATGTGTTAAAAGCAGACGAACTCTGAGTAAGATTTGAACACTTCACATAAAAATATGTATAGGGGAGACTGGAGAGGGTTGATATATTTTTTACAAAATGATTTTTCATTTTTTAAATAATGAACCTAGAGTAAAGTTTCATATATCCTTTTATTCGTTATACAATCAGTTATCAAATTAAAATTGCGACATAAGTATAATATATAAGAAACTTGAAAAATGATTGATTTTATTCATGCGAAAATAATGGGTCAAGGCTACCCAGGGAGGATTGACCCCACTTTATTTTATATTGAAATATTTGTTAAGGGAAATAAAATCTGTTTTAAAAAGGCAGAATAACTTTAGGCTACTTTATATCGTTTAATTATTATTAAAAATTACTTGGGAAAATGTGAAGTGTAAACAAACCTGCTTGTACGGAATTCAAGGAACATGAGAAAAATTCCATTTTAAAAACTCACTTTTTGTGACACTCGACCTAGCAACATTAGTTTCCACATAGTTTGGCTTCATCTCATGTTGTTTATAATGGTGAGATTTGTCTACATATCTTCCTAAATTGTTTTTATCAATGTTATGTTCTTTTGAGAGACATGAACACTTAAAATTTCTTAAGGCTGTTTCCATCCTTTCTACTCTTTTTCATTCTTTCTATTTACCTACAATGGGTACTATTTAAATGAAATAAAAGTTCCTATCAACTTTGCAATTTATATTTCATTAATTTTTTTTCTTGCTTTTCTATAGCAATTTTCACATCTTCCTTTAATCAATTTTAAATATTTTCCTTTCTATCATTCTCTTTTACGCTAGCTTTACGGAAAAAAATTGTATTATTTTAGTAATGTAACCATTAACCCTTCATTATGTACAGTGTATGATAAAAATATTCCCAAATATTAATTAAGGGAGTTTTGACCATCTGGTCAATCCTCCCTCAAATTGATTGGGTCAAGCCTCCCCATATAGCAACTTTTTAAACTGTAGCACATGGTAAGGTTTAGCCTCATTTACTATACAATTTTTATGCGTGGAATGAAAGCTCAATATTTCTGCATTACGTAAAACCTAATTACTTAAATTTCTATGATTTATTTATCTGAGAAAAGCTTACATAATGTTTCTAAAAAATAAACATTTTAAGCTGTAACCCTTTTTCCACACCTGTTGCAATTATGTCCCTGAAACAAAGAATATTGTTTGAGCATTTCTGTAGAGATCCTAGATTAGAGAGAGATTGGACATTGCCGCACCGGCAGATTTGACAAATCCGCCATTTAAGTTACGTTTTACGTATACTACGTTATAATACTCAGAAGCAAATTTGGATTTTGAAAGACACAGCATTTTAACACTAGAACACCCGGAAGTAGTCGATCCGATTCCGACCATATGATTAAATGTCAACTAGAACCAGAAAGTATTTCATAAAATAAGTTAAATTTTAACTACGCAGATTTACGTTAAATAAATCAGTCAAATAATTTTAAATATTGGGTTGGCAACTAAGTTCCCGCAGTTTGTTTAAATACACTTTTTCTACCAGAATCTATATTCTGATTTTTTGATGGAGTTAATTTATGTTAAATTTCGGATCATTAAAATGTAATGTCAACTATAGACTGCAGAGTGGGTTGGTAAGTGAGTTTCCGCCGTTTTTCTGCGTACAGTTTTGCGACAGGATTCTATGCTACGTTTTTTTGATTGGGTTAAATTTCATGTCATTAAAATGGAATGTCAACTATAAAATGACAATTGGATTGGCAACTACGTTCCCGCCTTTTTAAAAATACATTATTCCTGTCGTAATCTGTATTTTGTTTTTTGATCTGGTTAATTTATGCTAAATTTCAGATCTTTAACTCTTTTCACTCGTATGTCCAGCCTAACTGGACATCATCTTTCTTTGCAAAATTTGATATTAGCACCAGTGATAAAGGAAAATAAAATTTTTATTATTCAATTAGAGCATTTTTGAAATTGTGTACTTGAAGGAAACTTCTTTTTAAAAAGTGGTGTCAACCGAATAAAATTTGTATAAGAGACTCCCGAGTCGAAAACGTTAAAATGGAATGTTAACTATGGAATGCCAACTGGGTTGGTAACTAAGTTCTCGTCTTTAAAAAAAAAATTAAAGTTTATTTTTCAATAAAATTTAACAACGAATTAGTCAACAATGTATTCTTCCTTGTTGTTTGTAACTTCTTCCCAACGTTCAACAAGATTTTCAACACCTCGTTGGTAGAAATCCCCCAGCTTCACTCGAAAAATTCATCCAACCAGGCTCTCAATTCTGCATTAGTATTGAACGAAACTCCGCTCACAGCATTTGCAATATATTGAAAAAGGTGGAAATCTGTTCGTGCCAAATCGGGATAGTATGGCGGGTGCGGAAGCACTTCCCATCTATGCGTTTGATTGGCTTCCTTGGTCATATTGGCGATATGAGGGCGGGCATTGTCGTGCAGCAAAAGAACTCCATGTTTCGATTAGATCTTTTCTCTTGAATAGCCGTGTTGAGTCGTTCCATCTGTTGAACACAGAGTTCTACGTTAACAGTTTGTTTCCGTTCAAGAAATTCGTAATGGATAATCCCTTCCCAGTCCCACCATACACACAACATCGTTTTACGTGGATGCAGATCTTGTTTCACGCGCGGTGTTGGTAATTTACCGGGGCTAAGCCATTCCTTGCGCTGCTTCATATTAATGTGCAGGCACCATTTTTCGTCGCCAGTAACGATTCGGTAAAGAAATCGTTGCTTGTGTCCATGAGTTGAGCGGTGATGAGCAAGCAAACCATCGGAGATTGTGGCTCGCTGATTTTTGTTGTTGTCACTTAAAGCATGCGGAACCCATGCTCCACACTTCTGAACTTTTCCCATTGAGTGAAGATCCTTCTCTATTTCAGTGAGGGAGAACTTCATTTTTTCTGCGAGTTCCCTTCTCGTTTGATGCGAATTTTCGCGCAAAAGTTGGTTTTATCGCTCTTCATCGAACTCAACTGGACGGCCAGAACGAGGTGCGTCATTGATGTCAAAATTTCCATTTTTGAACTTGACATACCAATCATCAGCGGTTCTTTCAGCTATGGCCATACACAGCACAAATGCTGCGAACAGCTTTTGCGCCAACAACCTTGATTAACCCCTTGAGGGGCAAGCAAAATAGGCTCTAAATATTGAATTCTCACCGGAATAATCGAAAACTTTTATTTTTAAATAAGGAAAAGCAATTTTTCAACGATTTTCCTTCAAAGTTAAAAATATAAAATTTAGTTAAAATTTTCTGGTGATAATCTTGTTTAAATTAGGTGGGATACATTTTATCCCACCGCCCCTCAAAGGGTTAACAGGAAAGGGGAGGAGGTGCCAAAAATTCTTGAAAATTCCGAAAATTCTCCTTTTTCTCAACTTGACAGTACATTTTACGGGCTAAATTTTAACACGAATTAACTCTATCCAAAAAACAAAATATAGATTCCGGTAGAAAACTTCTATTTAAAAAAAAACTGCGGGAACTTAGTTGCCAACCTAATAAAAATTCTGTTGGTTTTGTTTAGAGTTACTTTTTAATATTTAGGAATGTTTATTTACTTTGTAGCATATTTTAAATTGTCCGAGGCCAATTACTGTGTACGCGGTCAACTTTAAACAATTTTATTTTAATAACAATGGTCGAAACGCATAACATAAAAACACAATTTCATTTCTGTGTCTGTTGTTTTACATTTAAAAACTGATTTTTATTTAAATCTTTGCGTAGTGAATAAGCAAAAAATGTAAATAATTTCGACTTTTGAATTTTGACAGTTGGCAATAGTTGGCATCCGTTGTTGCCAATGAATTTTCTTTACATTTTGAAATTTTCATTTGAAGAACATACACAATAAAATTGTATATAGTGCACACTGTTTAAAATATGAAAATGCTTATAAATTATAAATACTTCAACTATTCATTTTTACTATTTTTTTTTAAGTCCGCTGAATTTAAGGACACAGAAGACATAAGAACTTCAAAGTTTCCATTTTTCGCATAAAAAATAGCGTGGACTCTTACAATTTCAAAAATATATAAATTCACCATATATAAACTGCAAAGTAGAGAGCCTTTAAGTTTATAAATAAACATTACTAAGCATATGTGTGTAAATCTTTTTTTTAGTTTTCCTCGGAATGTATTTTTTTTTAGTTATTTAGCTACACTTAGTATTATAATATGTATTAAAGCTTAAAAATTGAAACTTTTTAATTTCGTACAACCAATCCGTTTCTTTAAAACTATCGAAATTTATGAATGTAAATACTATAATACAGAAGATATAACGGAATCTATTTAAAAAATTTATACTTTTCTGAATATTTCAGCAAATGTCTTTTAAATTTCTTATTGCTACTAAATGATATATTTTTAACTTTCTTATAAAATTAAATCTTATGCATTCTATTTATTTATTTGCTTAGAAAAGTATACCTAATTGATCTATAGTAATGAACATTTAGACAGATGAAAGTAAAAAAATAAATACCCATATTAAATAAAATTACATTTGTACCTTAAGATACACAAACATTTTAACGTCTGAATTAAAATCTTTAAATTAATATACATACATTAGACAGACTTTACTACACTTAAATTAAAAAAAATATATCTAAAAACATTTAATTAAAAACTAAAAATACCTACAAAAGACGTTTCGCTGTGCAAACGCACAGCCTCATCAGTACACAATCAGCTACAGCAGAAATCGAAACATGTCCTGGACATAGTCAAAAACACAGTTAAAGTTAATCATTTAAAAACAAAAAATATTCCATCGGGATCGCTCCGGATTCGTCGAGTGTATAAGGGTATAATTTTGTAAACCAGCTCTCCATGAACAATCTATAATGATAAGTGTTGCAATTTCTCTTCAAAATTAAAGAATTTTCGAAGGCTGGTATGTGGTCCGTTTCATAAGCATGTTGTACTAATCTAGAGTTCAATCTTGCATTTTTAAAGGCGCCGACATGTTCTTTAAGTCTAATATAAAACGATCTGCTAGTTTCACCTATATATACGTTATCCCATTTACTGCATGGAATCATGTAAATCACACCGGTTGATTTTTTTACGTCATAATTATGTTTAGGGCTATTCAAAAAAGAACTTAATTTATTTACTGGTTTAAAAGAAACCCCAATATCAAAAGATTTAAATACAGATGAAACTTTTTCTAACACACTATTATAATAAGGTAAAGAAACAAAAAAATGAGGTTTAAACCGCTGGAAAGGTACATTTGTACCATTTCTTGTGTTATGCATAAATTAAAACATGTTTATTTTAAATGAAAATTCAACAATGTAGCAATCTCTTTCGAAAATTTCGCCTGCTCTTCGACCAAACTCGAAATGTTAACCCTGTATTCCAGCAGTGTATAAAAAAAAAAAAAAAAAAAAAAAAAAAAAAAAAAAATGCATTTTCTGAGAAGTCTTACTCATTATAATGGAAATGTGCTTGCATTCGTGTTCTGTAAGAATCTCAGAAGATATAAAAAAGGAAATTTTCATAATTTCAATAAAATAAAAAGTGTTAGACGCAGAGGAAGATATATTGCGTTGTACGGCGTTCCGTTTACTTTGTAACGAAAATGGCGGACATTTCGTCAATGTCCTGTCCAATCTCTAGCTAATGTAGTATCTCTACATTTCAGTAGCTTTGACTGCCATCTATCGGCAAAACTCTGAAATTCTTTTAAATATGAAAACTGAAAGGTAGGTCCACATTTATTGCAAAATAATGACGTAGCGAGAGGGGCATCCAGATTCACTTGACACAACGAAATTTCCTTCGCCTTGTCAAGTACATTTTAGCTATCAATCAAGGTGAAAAAAACTTTACAATTTTAGTGGTGTGAAGTAAGAAAACAGTTAGACATCTTCCCGCAGTTTAACACCGTCTGCTACGTGGCATGCGACCTTGTTTGATATGACCTCGCCTTTAATCGTGCGGTTACCTGTCCCATTTAAGAAAGGAAGCTTACTTATATCGCTTTGGATATAATCTAAATTCACATCAGAATCTTTAAATTAATTTTTACTTTTGTAAAAATATTTTGTAAAATTACTTCAAATGAAAAGGGTCTAGCCGGATAAGCATAGCGAAATGGCCCCCACGGCCGATGTTTGAAATAACATGTGTGCTACTAAGGCTCACCGTGAGAATACAATATACCGGGTGTCCCAAAAAGGACTGACTGATTTTAAAATTCAATAACTTGCAAACGGTGACAGATATTTAAAAAATTCTTGCAGGAGGGTTATGCATAAGGTCAAAAGTTTTTTTACAGTGATTTTCAATTTTAGTTCGAATTACAAACAACAGATGGCGCTGCGATCAATAGACGCTGAATTCAGGCTCGATTTTTGGTACTTCGTGGCCCGGATAATACATTTCCATCTCCTTTTTCAGCATGGAACAAGAGAAAGGACCAGAAATCGAGCCTGTATTTAGCGACTATTGCTTACAGCGCCATCTATTGTTTGTAATTCGAACTAAAATCGAAAATCACTGTAATAAAACTTTTGACCTTATGCATAACCCTCCTGCAAGAATTTTTTAAATATCTGTCACCGTTTGCAAGTTATTGAATTTTAAAATCAGTCAGTCCTTTTTGGGACACCCGGTAGAATGTTTTAGTCTCTGGCCTTGAACTGACCTTGGGTTAATCGGGGACGTATGCGCCAGCGCTACTATTTTTCAAATACGCTTTTCTCAAAAAGTACAAAAGTTAAAAAATGAAACCAACTCCAATTATTGAAGAATATATTAGCTCACATTATATATGTTTTTTTCACATTTTTACACAAATTTTCACGTAGAAAAATAAACAAAAATATTTAAAAAAAACTATTAATGTAGTAATTTTATACATACACCAACCAAAAAATTACAGAATAAAGCTCAAAGTATGTACTTTTAAGAAAAAATCATTTCATTAAAATCGAAGATGCTCTTTTTGAGTTATAAAAAAAAATAATGCTAGCAACTGTTGGTTGGTAATTTGTAGGTAAAATCCCTTTAAAATGTTACAAAATGAACTGAAAAAATCCTAAAAAAAATTACTCTAAAAATTTCTGTATTTATTTGATAAATTGTAAACGTACTAAACATGGGATGTTTAGTACGTTTACAATTTATCAAAAAAATACAAAAATTTATAGAGTAATTTTTTTTAGTATTTTTTCTATTCATTTTGTAACATTTTAAAGTGATTTTACCAACAAATTTGAGTAAATTAAATTCAGGCATAAATGGGTTAATAAGTAATTGAAAACAATTTATTTCATAATCATTTTGAAAAGGACTTTACATAAATAACTGTCCCCTAAATGACTAATAAAAATATATACCCATTCGAGCCTAACGCCCTATATTTTGTATGATACAAAAATGCATCAAAAATAGGCTTGAACATGTAATATCACATTTTAAAGAAATGTGTATTTCAAAGAAGTTTACTAGCTACGATTATGACTTATTTATTTGTATGCTTGATAGAAAAAATACAAATAAATTTACTTCTTACATTTCGAAACCTTGAAAAATGAAAAATCTATAAACTCCGAAAAAAGCCTTTATTTAAGCAAATAAATATGCATCTTATGCTGTCATCTCCCGGTAACAGATAAAGACATTCATAGACAATAATTTCATACAATTTTCATGTTATAAAAAAGAAGAAAATTGTACACATTTATTAAAATTCGAAGCGTCCCAAAACTGGGACGCTAGGCATAAATGGGTTTAACATACGTCACTTGCAACTAAATTAAAGTCTGAACGAAAAGATATTACCTGAGATCCGCATGTTTCTTCTTGTTAAATATATATATTATATTTAATCTCAAAATGCATTTCTTAAGTATGTCAGACGAGCTAAGCATTTACGTTCATGAACTGATATTTCAGCACATTTAATTTCGTAAAAGCTTAAGTAAGTTAATCTTTTTGTAAATTACACAGCTAAGACTTTTGACAGGTGTTACAAGTCCATTGATTAAGCGTTTGAAAAGGAAGAAATTGAAATGACTATATTTAATTTAAATTGAAATTTTATTCCTTTAATTATTTTTAACATCAAAATTTTAAGCGTAGTTTACGTAGGAAGCGTTTAAATAAATGCAATCATTCTATGTTTAAAATATTTTAGCAGAGAAGTCTTCTAGCAGAGAAGAAGGGTAATATATTTGACCGTAAAGAATGCAAGATTCTTTATTTTATGATAAAATGGATATCAATATATTAGTTACAAGGATACTTTTACTTTTTAAACATACATCACTTGCATCACTTGCAACTAAATTAAAGTCTGAAAGAAAAGAAATTACCTTAGATCCGCATGTTTCTTCTTTTTAAAAATATATATTATATTTAATCTCAAAATACATTTCTTTCGTATGCCATTGCGTTCAGCAATTGATATGCCAGCATATTTAATTTCGTAAAAGTTTAAATAAGTTACACAAATCTTTTTCGTAAATTACACAGCTAAGACTTTTGACAGCTGTTATGATTCGCTGTCCTTTTGCTGTGCAAGATTCGTTATTTTATGATAAAATGGAAGGAGTGAATGGATACGAATGAAGGTGCTAGAAAAATGTTTGTCCTCGATCCATGAGTGTAACAGGCTATAATTATATTATTTATAATTTTTTTTAAAGGAGTGAAACAATGTATAGTCCAGGACTCGAACTCAGTAACTTAGTCTTACAATTAGGGCCAGATTAAGAACGGGGCGAATTCCACCAGTAAATTTTATTAAAAAATGTCATGTTATATAAATGGAAAGGTCGCGAAAAATTACTCTAATGTATATGGCAAACATTTATATTATTTTTTACTGGTGGAAGTTTGCCCCATTCGTAATCTGACCCTGCTTACAATGGCAATTCACTACTACTTGAGCTACCTTGGTTGACAATCTAATTGCCACAATTCACTCAATAAACATTTTGGTTTTAAAATCTGGTCTCTCATCTGAAACAGCTCAACAGCTCTTGCCGCAGGTAAAGAAACTATAATTATAAACGACAGAAGAGTAATCACAGCGTTCCAAAAAAAAAAATTCTGCTTTAGCTATCACTATTATGAAACAAAACATTCTTGCTCAAAATTTCATTTTTGCACTGATTTAATTAAAAGTTTAACTTTAGCCCTGAATCCCTTCACGGCGAGCGTTTTTTACGTTTCTTTTAATTCTTTGCCACCAGTTTTTCCATATTATAATTTTTGCCTTATATAATAGCTGAAATTCTGTGATTAGACGTGGTGGAAATTACTGTATTGAGATACTGGTGTTCAAATTTAAATATTTCCTACAGAGTAAGTGGCACACATATCCTAGATAGCATGAAAAATAGCAGCAAGTTTGATTTTTTTTTTTTTTTTTTTTTTAACATTATCTTGCCGTGACAAATTTGAATTGAAAAATTCACAGGAAATTTCCCGCAAGGTATACCATCCCCACTTGCATGAGTAGTTTGTTGTGAAACTGTTGGAAAGACTGTCTTTAATTCACGAAAGTAAAAAATCACTCTGTTGAGAGAATAGGCAATCAACACATACGCAGAAATTGGAGAAATTTTATTCGGTTGTCACCGCTTTTTCTAAACGCTATACTTCTCAAATACCAAGAGAGGCTCGTAAACGTAACTTTTTAATTTGTAAGAATTTTTATATGAAATAAGTTTTAGATTATAGATAGCATACTAGGTTGAGCAAAAAGTTCTGGGAAATTTGTCAATGTTGCGTTGTTATGCACAAATTAACAACAACAGCAACAAGGACATTTCTTTTAAGTAGAGACCATCATAGTCCACGACTTTCTGCCACCGTTCTGCCAGATTCCGGATTTTCTGGCTAAGTTTGTAGCCGTTGCCAGCACCTTCATCCTCGTTAATCTAATCCACGGCTTTCAGAATCGTTAGGCCTTTTCTCCAACAATGCCGAGTCAACACACGCAAATCATATTGTTCAATAGGCATTTTGGAGCCAAAGTTAATGGACTCTTTTAAATATACCGCTAGTACTCCTATATACGAGACAAATTCTGGTAACTATTAGATAAAAAATTTCCCAGAACGTTTTGCTCAACCTTATAAAAGGAAGGTATGATTGTACTTTGTGCCAATGTGTTAAAAAGATAGAACGAGCGTTACAAAAGACAAATATAAGTATGTTTAAAGTGCATATAGCTATTTCGAAGCCTCTAAGGCTTCATCATCAATGCTTAAAAATTAAAGAATAAAATAAAACTGTCGAATAAAAGAGGGGGGAGACAGAGCCAGAGAGGCGTACCTCACATTTCGACCGTCAACGGGAAATGAAACTCACTGTTGACAAACAGCCACAGAGTCGGTCTCACGCGAAATCAGGGAGACCAATCAAAATTGCGCAGATGTTCCGGGAGAGTTCAAACAAAGATTAGAAAAAAAGGAGGGGGGGAGAGAACGAATTAAAGAACAGTTTACTAAAAGCTGAATTAGATTACATTAAATCCATTGCCATTGATCGAGGTTTTACAGTTGAAATCATAGATTCAATTCATAATAAACTAAGTAAACCTACTCAGTCAAAAGTTAATACTGTCGGCAATTAAAATTTAACTAGAATTTCCCTTTGAGGGATTAGTCTGAGCGATATTGCTGAGAACATAGATTTAATAATAACATGTGGAAGCAAAGAAAGTGAGATGTTATCTTTAATTGTCCTTATACTGCGATAAACTGAGATGATGAAAATAAACGAGTCGTAGAATTACAAAATCTTATATATAAATTCGCATACACTGTTTAAAAAAAGGGGAAAACAAATCATGCAAGACAGACATGCATGGATATAAAATTGTAAGTACGCAATATATTAAAAGTAAAATAGAAAATGAAACTCTAAATTATTTTATATCGTAATTGTAACTGTATAAAATGAAGTCAAAAGCACAATCAGACGCTCCGCACCAATTTGAGTAACTTTAAATGACTAATATATGATGTTTGAAAAGAATTGACTATACTTTATATACTGTGTGCTCCCCCGGAAAAGTTAATATTGTACAATATCTGTTTTCCACGCATGCAATGAGGTTGTGGATAAGAATTAAAGAATTCTCTCTTCTAAATCTGATGTAGTATCAAAGTACCGAACACATCAATAGTGGCATGCAATGCATCGTTACAGTCTGTTTTAGATATGCTCGATCGGATTTAAATGATGAGTGCTTGCTGGCCACTACATACGCTGTATTCTTTTTTTTTTCAGACATATTTTGCACAAGTTGAGCTGTATTTACCATGTATTAAATAAAAGAAATCGGCAATGATTGCACCATAAAGTATGACACAAAATCTGAATATATCGTCTGCATAACCTTTGAGCTGTCAAAGTGTCATTTGAAGTAATTTACAAATCTATACATATTTTTTCAGAAAATCATGCAAGCTAAAATACGTCCATATGAAACCGATTACGAAATTTCACCAGAATAAGTTAATATATTAAAAAATCTACTAATTTCAATTGAGAATATGACCTTATGATAAAATCTCTAGAGAAATGAATCAGAAAAAAAATTCATATCAAATTTAAAACGGCACTTCTCCCTGTTAGTGGCCTTGGCGAGAGAGAGAAAAGCCTTGAGAAGAAAAACTTTAACAAGTACTTTCGGGACACCTACTCACGGTTTCATACAGGTCTTTATTTAATATTTACAGAATTTATTTAATGCTAGGTGGGTATCTATCTGTTTTGTTGCATTTAAATTGCATGTTTTGTAAAGAAAATGTGGCATTATGAAATATTTAAAGTTTCTATACCTAATAATTCCAAATTAATGTTAATTGAGAACGCTTTCCATTCGTTTCATCTTTTTAGATTCAAGTTCATCTTTTTAGATTCAGTTCATAAGTTTTGTTTTCATAACTGTTTATATCAATCGGCAACAAATCGCTCTTTCCGAAGCCCAAATTGTGCGAAGATTTTTAAAAAAAATATCCCGCAAAGTTCTATATACTGAAAATGGTACTTGTTAGTTATCCCGTCGACCAAATTATTGTCGCCAATTTTAAGATTAAATGCCAATAATGGTTTGCCATAAATTAATTAATTTTAAGATTAAATGCCAATAATGGCCAATAAAACCAATATTTCGACGTTTTATTTGTACTTGTATTAATGTTATACTAATTTATTTGTTTTTTCGTTATTTAAAATAAAAAAAATGTGTCAATTTGTAGAACTTGGCGAGTAGTTTGGCGATTTATATAATTTGGCGAAATTGGTCGACGGGATAACTAACAAGTACCCTGAAAAAATATCAATAAATCTTATATTTAAATCTTCATTTTTGATATGTTTCATTTCTTAAAGCCAGAACATAATTGTGCGAAATATTTTTTTTACGCCTTTATTTTACTGGAATTCGAAAAATATTTTATACAATTTTGCCAATAACACAACATTTTCAATTTTTTACTATGCATTTGTTTATAGAGTATTACCAGGAGTATACACCAGGTGGCGTAACTTACGGGACAAAGTCAGCTAATAAGTTGGCAATTATCGGGGACATTTTCACCCATAGACTTTCTCCGGATCGTCAAGTCTGTTTTATGATAAGGGAGTCTTGGCTTAAGCATGGCCATAGCCTACTATGATATATAACGACCCGCGCATTTCGCTGAAAAAGTGAAGTCGCACCCAACTTCAAACCCTGAACCTAAACTTCACAACGTGCTCTTTGTTTACATTTATACCCTGCCCATATAGAAGCTTGTTTCTCATCGTCGAGGTTTCAGAATCATTGATCGTATTTTCATGTAGTAAATTAAATATTTATATTCTTCCATTTCCTTCGATTTAAAAGGCTATTTTACACAAATTGTAGCATTTTAGTGTTACACATACTTTTAAGATTAGCTAAATTATTGCCGAAACGTCAAAGAAGGCTTACTGTGGAGACCCGAAAAGTTTTTGGTTTCTGTCTGTTAGTCTGTCTGTCCCGCGATAACTGTCGTAAAAAGCATCCGATTAGCTTGAAATTAAGGAGGCATGTTGGTGAGGTCACCGGATTTAGCTGTATAGTTTTTGATTAAATTTGGTTCATTCGTTCGGAATATATAGAACATTTTATTTTCCGCCTTAATGCTTTCCTATAGCAATTCAGACGATTTTTCCATTTTTATTTGTTGAAAAGAAATGGCTCATATGATTGAAAGATTTAAATGATAAATTATGGATGATGGAATTTCCTAATTAGAACCATACATTATTCATATTAGTTTGAAATTTTGTGTATACATTTGTCAGAGTTTTTAAATACGGTGTATATCTTATGGAGGGATTTTATATATGTGTTCCAATAATATAAAATACTTTCTTTTTTTTATTTACTTTTTTTCAATCTCATATTTCACTGTCTTAATTTTATTTTAACTGTTTCCTCTAAACGGAATAGTGAATTTGATCTCATATATCAAAAATAAAACAAATACGCTTTGAGGTTGAAATAAAAGAGGCTTGTGTTATGATATTAATTCTTATTATAAAAAAAAAAAGTTACTAATATCTCACGGTTTATCGTCTGGACGCAGCTAACAGAAATATTTAATTTTTAATCGAAAATTTCAATGAAAAAAAAAAACTTTTGAAAAGCAGATTGATAGTAAATATCAAAATTATGCATCGCAAAATTATCGCTGTCGAAAAGGACGTCATTGTATCGGGAAATAAATATTTTCATTCTTAAAAACAAACATTAACTAGATTGCCTGAAAAAATATTTTTTGACGAGTGTTAATTCTTAATGCCGCCTCATTTCAGAAAATATGAATGAAATTTTTTATATCTTTAAAAGGAAATTACATTTTCGTTCGTAAAACCTAAACTTTTAATATAATTGCGTCAATGTAAATCCTTTTCTGCCCACCAGTATTGAAGAATAAAGCTCGGAAGTGTAAAAAGATTTACCATAATCATTAGCGCAATCAATAAAAAGTTACATATGTAAATTAATGAGAACACGGGAGTTCAGGGAGTCGGAGCCCCCCTGAATACTGTATTATTTGCAAAAAATACCAGAATTAGTAGCTCATGAAAATTCAAAATATCCTTCCATAACAACGTGTTTAATTTAACGCTTCTAATGTCTGACAACTTCGTATTTTTTATTCTTATAAATAATTACGTAATTTGAAAACTTTAAATTGCGGTTTGCAGGAAATTGAATATTACTAGAGTGTGTCTAAAAACAATGAATTGCAGATCTGACGTTGAGGCTCCTGATCTGCAGATTTACTAGTTTATTGTTCACCTTGATCGTTTGGTTCATTCATGAAAAATACCGGTTCTGTTATTCTTTTTAGGGTTTCGTTCATCTCACGAAACCCTATTCGTCTCGCTCCTCTGTCTGTCTGTCTGTCTGTCCGTCACAGAGCCCGTTCTCAGAAACTATACATGTTAGAGACTTGAAATTTTGGGTACTTATAGCTGAACACCTCACATCAAACAACAAATCATAAAATTTTGAAAAAGTTGGTAATTAACTTCTAAAATTAACCAATCCACCTTTTTAACGCAAATTCAAATGGACTTTCTCGAAATCATCCGTGTTTCTCCTAAGGGTTGCCAGTAAAATCAGGATTATGCACGGTTACCACGGAGGAAATTAAGCCGAAAAATGAAGTGGAGATTTTAAAGCGAAATCGTATATCAGAAAATATTGGTCCGAGAAATTTGTAAATGGAATAGACAGACGCAGAAAAAAATCTACTTTCATTTGGTATAAAGTTAACATTTCTGCGATATGTATAAGTTAAAATATCCACTAAAAATCGATCGATAAAAATTTAATTTCTCTAATTGGAAAGACAAGGAAATAAAAAATTTCAATTCGGCGGGAAAGCAGGTAGACATGACGACGCTGCGGTTTTCCATAATAGCATATTTTAATACGAAATATTAACTTTTTAAATATTAAATTTTTTGATTACATTTTTTGGCATCCCGATGACAAATTTCTCGCTGATTTCATTGATACCCATATCTAAGTCCTATCTTAATTACAAGCTGAAATATTAATTATTATTTAATTAATCGGTTTATTGCTATCAAATGCGTCGATTAAAATGAAGAGACGCGCTTATTTAACCACGAATTAACTTAAATTAGGAAATCTAATAATTTGCCTGGGCTTTTTGAACAGCGATATGAGATAAGTATAACTCATTCATCATCAGAAAGTTTACTTCATACCACTATTTTCTAATAGTAATTTCAGGAAATATTTTGAATTATTGGTTAAGACCGCCACTCAGTCTGTTTGAAACTTTAAGGTAGTTTATAACACATAGAAAAAAGTGTAAAAAAGAATGGAGTGTGATATTTCGAGGAGGGGGGGGGGGGAGCTAGAATTATTTTTAAAATCTTAGCGTTTGTTACCGCAGCAAATATTTTAAATTCTTGTTTAAGACCGCCACCATCCCGACCCATCTATCTACGGAAAGATTGCGTAAAGGAGTTTCGTTCAGATATGCTTTTGTTAAGAATAGAGTGCACTCCCTGGTGGTGGAATGTGGAACTAACATAACGCGATTTTGTTAAAATTAGGAAATCTAACAAGTCGATCTGTTTGAAACTTTAAGATATTTTATAACACATAAGATAAATCGTAAGAAAGAATGGCACGCGAAATTCCGAGGAGGGGGGGGGGGGCTAGATTTCTATTTAAAAAATTAGCGTTTCTGACCGCTTTAGGTAACTTTTTGAGGGAGTCCTGAGATATATGCTACTTATTTAATATAAAATTGTCTAAAGTTTAGTTACCACTATTTCCTAATAGTAATTTCAGCAAATATCTTAATTTCTTATTAAGACCGCCACCACCTCGAGTAACATATCTACTTATAGGTTGTTTAACGGAGTTTCCTTCCGATACAGTTTTGTTAAGAATAGAGTGAGCTCCCTGGTGGTGGAATGTGGAACTAACATTTTTGTTAAAATTAGGAAATATAACAAGGCGATCTGTTTGAAATTTTACGATAGTTTATAACACATTAGAAAAAGTTTATAAAAAATGGCGCGTGAAATTTCGGGAAGGTGGGGAGGGGCAAAATATTTCTTTTTTGTTTCATACCGTTTCAGGTGCGTTTTTTGATGGAGTCCTCAGATACATGCTACTTATACTTATTAAATATAAATATGTCAAAAGTTAAATTACCACTATTTCCGAATAGTAATTTCAACAATTATCTTAAATTCTTGCTGAAGACCGCCACCCCCTCAAGTAACATATCTACTAATGGGTTGTGTAAAGGAGTTTCGTTCAGATACGCTTTTGTTAAGAATACAGTGCGCTCCCTGGTGGTGGAATGTGGAATTAACAGACTGTGATTTCATTTAAAGTAGGAAATCTAACAATTCAATCTGTTTTAAACTTTAAGATACTTTATAACACACGATAATAATTTATAAAGAAGTAGGGCGCGTCGCATTTCGAGGAGGGGGGGGTTGAGGGGGTGCGCGGACAAAATTAGGAAATATAACTGGACGATCTGTTTGAAACTTTAATATGGCTTATAAAACATAACATAAATTTTTAAAATCAGGCCGCGTCAAAAATCATGGTGACCATCTGCCCACTCCCCCCCAAGGGGGGAACTTTTCTAAATTTGGCAGATACCCGTCATGTGATATATCGTAGCATTTTTTGGGGGGGGGGGGGCGAACAAAATTAGGAAATATAACAAGGCGAATATGTTTGAAACTTTAACATGGTTTAGGATGTGTTTGCCAAAATTTAGAAAGTATTCCATGGCGATAAATGTACTGGACGTTTTGAAAGAAAGTGTTTTGAAAGGAATATTAAACGAAACACTTTGGGCGATGTATGATCACACTTACCCACTTGTGTTGATTTGTTGTGATTTGTTGTTTGATGTGAGGTGTTCAGCTATATGTACCCAAAATTTCAAGTCTCTAACATGTATAGTTTCTGAGAACGGGCTCTGTGACGGACAGACAGACAAAGGAGCCAGACGAATAGGGTTTCGTGAATAATGAAGCCAAGCTATTTTTATATAAATACGGGACATTCAAAAAATGCCGGTTCTGTTATTCTTTTTTGAATGTCCCGTATTTATATAAAAATAGCTTGGTTTCATATACACGTTTTAAAATTAAAATTTGATTTTTATCAAACTACAGTTCTTGAAGCAGCTATTTTTGATTAATTTACTGTGACCGGTAAAATATTTGTTTTTAATATCGCCCGAACCAAGAAGAAAAAGGAAAAAAAAAAAGCCAATCTTCCTTAAACATTAAATATTCTTATTTTTAATCAGAGAAAGAAATGGTGATCACGGATTTAAATATCGTTGAAATATTGTATGTTATCCAAGCAATTTTGATTAAATCATGTATGGGTATTTGTTACTTAATAAATTACATTTATTAATTATTAAAAGGAATTTTATGAGTATTTTAATATATTTAAAAAAAATTCCATCAGTTTTATTGTTTCAGCAGTGAAAATAGTAAATAAATGGTACTTAGTTATCCCGTCGACCAAAAATCTATCGCCAAACTATAAGATTAAATGCCAATAATGCTTGATCGTAATTGTCACATTCACTTGACTGTAAGCAAGTTACACGTGTTTATGTCATCAAGTGATTTTTATTTCGACGTTTTATTTGTATATTTATTAATGTTATACTAATTTATTTGTTCTTTCGTTATTTAAAATAAAAATTATGTCAATTTGTATAATTTGGCGAGTGTTTTTGCGATTTATATAATTTGGTGAAATTGGTCAACGGGATAACTAAGTTGTACCAAATAAATTTGTGACATTGATGTTTTAAACTAAGCATGTGTTTTTTTATTTATATATTTTTATGTGTGTTGGTTTAGCAGATTTAGAGAGAAACACATTATATTAGTCACTTAAATAAATAGAACTTTACATTTACATTGATATGGGCAGCTTATAATAACCCTTAACAGCTGTATTCGAATTAGGTGTCATTTCTAAGCTTGATTGGAATGTCAGCAGAATTGTAAACGTAATCATGGCGACATGACGTAATTTTGGTGTTTGTTTACATATCTACCCTTCCCAGGTTGTTTCAGTTACGGTCAGAGTCAAATTTCAATTTTGGGCAGGGTATCAGAGTCCTCTGGCGAGCGACTTCATACATTAAATGAAATCAGTCTGCCTGTAGTAGTATCAAAGTATGCCTTGAGCATGGCCTTTCTTCGTTAATATTAAAAAAACTGTCGTATACAAAAATATGGAAATCGGTGGTATTATAAAGACATATTTGATAAACATGCTGATGCAGACAGTTTTCAAATCGAAAAATTACTTTAAGAGATATTTAATGCTAAAGTTGGACAAAATCGTTCCATTAAAAAAGTTTTATTGGAGCAAAAACTACACATGAGAATTTAATCATTTTTAGATTATAGGTTTTATCTCCGGGTGTGCAGATTGCATTTATTTTTTTTTTTATTTGACTATTTTTTGAGGTTTTATTTCTATTTTAAATTCAAATTTTCAGTATTTCGAGAGATATTTTTTACAAATTTTAAAATGTTGCCAACTGTATAAACAGCGCAAACAATAATGTTTACTTCAAATTAAAAATTTATTTACACTGGACTATTGTAAACAGAAAAAAAAAATTTAAAATTAGAATTAAATGATTACAAGTTAAAAGCAGGAAAATTGCGTCATAAGAACCATATTTACACTGGAATTTTAAAAGAGAAACAAAATGTTAAAATAAAAAAATCATTACTATGCGTGAAAACCTGTAAATGGAGGAAATTACGTCATATTTAAAATGGCCAAAAAATATATCTGCGCGAGACATTTACTTGATATTTTGAGATAATATTTTCAACTATTATCGTGAATTCGTTGACAGCGCAAATAATATTTCCTTCTAAAAACAAAAGTATTTTCACGTGAATATTAATAACAGAAATAAAACTTTGGTGTAAATTACGTCAGATTTAAAACGATACATTTAAAATGAATTATTTAAAAGAACTATCTTATAGCGCTGTTAAAAAATACCGGGAGACAATGACACTGTTTACTTAATTCATTTTACATTAGCTTATTTTCGAATAACTAATTTTTTTAATTAAATACGAAAACAGCCATTGTATCTTTTAACAGCAGCAGATATGGTCTTAAAAATCCCCAATCCAAGAAAAACGAATGGAAACCCGTTTACAGAGAGATCGCTACTGTTTTTTTTTTCAATAATTTTAAAGCCGATCAAATTAGCGTGCTTTTTGGATTTTGGTGTCCCTGAACGGGGGTCGGCGAGCGTAGCTCGTAGGGGGCAGAGCCCCCTAGTGTTATAAATAAAGATAATTAAAAGATTTTAGTTCATTATGTTAAGCGAAGTATTATCTTTAAATTAACATATATTTAAAGTTAATAAATTAAAATGAACACGGGATATCAGGCGCGCAGTGATATATAGTAATTGTGAAAAAAAAAAAAACAGTAGGTTACTTAATTAAGTTTTCCTTGATAATTTAAATATTTTTCATCAATCTCTTTTGTTTATTGTAATAAGTAAAGTTATACTTAACAATCCAAAAAATTTCATCGAATTTGCTTAATTAGTTAGTTTGTGAAAAGGTATGGAAATTGAATCAGTTTTCTAGCATTTTTGACCGGTTGAAGGGAAACTGTCCCCTTAAGGTAGTTTATATTCATTTTAACAAAATTTAATTCACAAATCTGAAATATCCAATTGACAGTTTTTCACATTGGGGTATTTGCAAGATACCTTGCGAATGCAATAAAATGTACATTGGTCAAACGAAACGACCCTTTATGGTCCGTTTAGGGGAGCATAAAACTTATGTTAAAAATTGTGACATCAATCGTTCCACTATTTCTAATCACTCCTGGTCCAACAATCATAATTTTATATTTTCAGAAGCCTCTATAATACAGAAATGCTCATCAATTTACGTTCTTGAATTTTGGGAAGCCTATCACACATGGAAAAATTCAAACAGCTTATTTAACCCTCCGTCTACCAGACGGGTCCATTGGACCCGACAGGTACATACAAAATATTCATTCAAACCAGAAATTTCTTTAAAATAAACTAAGTATATAAACCAGACAAAAATAAGGTAAATAAATAAGTTAAATAGTTTTAAATAAAAATTCTGGTGTAGAACGTTTTATTAAAACTTGAATAAAATTCCCGGTAGATCTAGGGTTAAATATTATTTCCAGCACGCCCAATTTTTCAAAGATATCAGGGCTTCCAAATGGTCCGCCAACTGAATACCAATAAATTTTAACAGAAAATTTTATGGTAGGTTTGTGCTAGAATTTATTTTCAAAGGTGATTTCTGGGCGGTTTGTAAGAAAAATCTAAAAATAAAATTTTTCTAAAAAAATATTGGT
The DNA here is from genome assembly GCA_963932465.1 of Maratus speciosus. Classification (NCBI taxonomy): domain Eukaryota; kingdom Metazoa; phylum Arthropoda; class Arachnida; order Araneae; family Salticidae; genus Maratus; species Maratus speciosus. Next base: position 319,086,400 of record OZ010797.1, read on the forward strand.
ATTCAGTTGGCAAACCATTTTGGGGTCCTGAGATATTGTTGCAATTTCCGTAATTCCTCCTCCCTCCCCCTTTATTTCTCCTATTTGTTTGAACTCTCCCGGAACATCTGAGCAATTTTGATTGGTCTCCCTGAGTGCGCATGAGACCGACTCAGTGGTTGTTTGTCAACAGTGAGTTTTATTTCGTCGTTGACTGTCGTAATGTGAGGTACGCTTCTCTGTCTCTATCTCCTCCCCTCTTTTATACCACAGTTTTAATTTAATCTTTAATTTTTAAGCACTGATGATGAAGCCTTAGAGGCTTCGAAATAGCTATATGCGTTTTAAACCTACTTATATTTGTGTTTTTTAACGTTGGTTCTGTCTTTTTAATATAGATAACATGTTACTTTACAAAAAGTAACTATATTTGAACAGTTAAAATAATAAATACATTTTCCTGTGTTCCTTAACTTAACCAATCAATGAAAATGAAATTCGATAAAGGTAACAATGATGTGCGTGTCTTGCCTTTGAGTAGCACCTAATTTCTACGCATGTGCTGATTGTCTATTCTCTCAACAGAGTGATTTTTTGTTTTCGTCACTTTCGTGAATTAAAGACACTCTTGCATCAGTTTCAAAACAAATTATTCATGCAAGTGGGTGATGATCTACCTTGCGAAAATTTCCTGCGAATTTGTCAAGTCAAATTTGTCACGGCAAGATAATATCAGAAAAAAAGTTAACTTGCTGCTAATGTACATGCTATCTGGGAATATTCCTGTTATCTCTGACAGATAAAATCTAAGCGTTTTTAAAAAGAAGTCACTTCAGGGTCTTAACAGAGCCTTTAGGGTGTGATAGTAGAGTCTAAAGCAGGGTTCGTAAGCTTCAAGGACTTATAAAGACTCTTTACCAGAATTTTTGTAATGTAATATTTGCCTTATTTATTGAAAAATAATTCTATCTTCAAATATAGTGACCAGTACTTTAAGAAATTTATGGTACTGAAACATCTAATATACCGTAAATCTCCTGATGCGTACGAATCCTGTAAAGTCATTAAAAAAGAAATGTGTAAAATTGAAAATAACGAGTAATCACTAAATGTGAAATACGGGGTAACCCAAATTTGTCTTTAAAAGTTTGTCCCTCCATAAAACTTAAACGGAATTCTATAACAAAAATCTGTTTATTGTATAATCAACAACAAGTTCCAGGGCCTGATAACCAACGGGCAAACATCCACCAGTAAAATTTAATAGAAAGGATTGTGTTATTTAAACGCCGTTTTCAAGCAGATTTACTTCCATGAATAAGTCAATAAACTCCATAAACTTTTATTGGTGGAAGTTTGAGCAATTGGTAATTTGGCCCTGATAGGTTCCAAAGTTTTATGTGATGGTAGACGAGTTCCACATGCGCAGCCATTTGGTATACATGATTTACTAATGGAGGAGACATATACTGTAGAGTGTACCATTTTCGTGTGAAGTAGCTGATGAGGTTGTTACAAGATGGCGGCCGATTTTTTACATCCAATCACCAGTTTCTAATTATCGCCGCAATAAAGACTTCCACCAGCAAATTTTGAGTAGAATATGTGTCCTTATTTTAGCGACTTATTAATTCAAAATTTTTCTTACATATATGGTTAAAATTTTCTACTTCTTCTTACTGGTGGGAGTTAGCCCGAGTATTATCATCACTTTAATACGTTCGCTGCCAAAGCTGAGAAGGTGCATCTGTTCATACACGCCAACAGTGTTGCCAGAAGGGCTACTTTTTTTAAATTCAATTTCTTGATTGGCACCACTTTTTTGAAATGGTAAAATGCGCGTTATTTAATAACATAAAAATTAATGCGAAAACAAAGGTAATTTTACCGTTTCAAAAAATTGGTGGTACTCAAGAAATCCGAAAAAAATAGATCACTGGCAACACTGCACGCCAAGGTCATACCTGCACTTTAGTACTTTTAAATTATGTTCTATTTTATTATTTAAGTACTATATATATGGCGAATTAGTTTTAGCAACAAATAAATTCACACGAGTATTCTTACTGTTGGCATATGAAACATTGCAGGTATTTTCTGTGGCAGTGCTCGTAATCGTGATTTAGATAAGATAAATAACGAGTTATCTCGTATCTGGCAAGAAAACCAGTTTGCCAACTACGAGTATTATAGTAGAAGGCAGCGAACGTGTTAACTGACACTAAAAGGAGGTTCTTTAGATTGTTACAATATGGCGGAAAGGCAGAGTCTGATAACATCAGAAGTAAACTTCCACCAGTAAAAATAAGTATCCGTCCTTGCCCATAATTAAGACTAAAATTGTTCATCAATGAGAAGCTTAAATAAGGAGAAAATTTCTATTCAAATTTACTGGTGGAAACTTGACCAGATATAATGAGGAAACCGAAAACGGTAACAGTTGAAGCTTCACTATTCTGAGGATATGTAATTTCTTTTTATTCATAGTTCCATGGATTTATTCTTGAGCACATCATTTACACATGAGTAACCAATTGCACACAAACAATGTCCAGACAGTACTCAACCTCTCGCCATATTCCTGCCGGTCTCCATAAATGTGCTATGCGCGTATTGAGGTCCTAGATGATGGGTGACGCGAGTATTTTGTTCGAAAATTCTATTTGGACTTGTGTATCTGACATAATCTCTATGAACAAGGCCACACTGTGCCGCTTCCTGTGGTGTAGTCATCAACAGTTATAGATTTTACTGGGTCGTACCTGAAAGCAAAAATATTCTTTTGAGCACGAATGAAACTTTATGAGTTGCTGTCATACACACACAAAACCAAACTACGCTATCTTATTTCATTTAGGTTTTACGGAGGATCAAAGTTGTAAAAATAAATTTGGGACACCCTGTAAATTACGAGTTAGAAAGATCGGTGCATAAAATATCGTTTGAGGTAGATAATAGGCGAAACGTCAGTGAAGGCTTACTGTGGAGACCCGAAAAGTTTTTGGTTTCCGTCTGTTTGTTAGTCTGTCTGTTATGCGATAACTGCTGCAAAAAACATCCGATTAACTTGAAATTAAGTGGATATGTTGCTGAGGTGCCCGGATTTAGCTGTATAGTTTTTTTTTGTTATATTTGGATCAGTCGTTCGGAAAATATAGAACATTTTATTTTGCGCAATAATGCTTTTCTATGGTAATTCAGACAAAGTTTCCATTTTTATTTGTTATAAGGAAATGGCTCATATGATTGAAGGATTTAAATGGTAAATTATGGATGATGAAATTTCCTAATTAGAATAATACATTATTCATATTACTTTGAAATTTTGTCTATACATATGTCAAAGATTTTAAATTCGGTTTGCAACTTACGGAGTGATTTTGTATATGTGTTCCAATTATATAAAATATTTTCTTTTATTAATTTTTTTTTCTTTTAAATGTACATATTCCATTGTCTTAATTTTCTTTTAACTGTTACCTAGCAACGGACCTACACCTAAAAATATCGTAAATGTGAAAGTATGTGTAATGGTTTGAAGACAAATCAACGTCAAAAGCGGTTAATTAATGCATATAATATATTGTTACATGCAAATAACATATAGATGGATTTTACCCCAGAAGTAAAAACAGGCTATGTTCTATTTATTTTGTTCAAATGTTTTTCTTATAAATTAAAAAGTTCATTATTTTCATAAGGAATAAATTGACAAATTTCTATAAAATTTAACAATCTTTTTTTTATTCTTTTACCGTGCGCAAGAAAATCAAATCTCGGAATAGTAGTTTATCCTCAACAGTTAATTTTGATTTGAAAGATTTTCATGTGCAAGAACAAAATGAAATAAAAAATAGACATGAATACGTCTTCACATTGGAAATAAACGAAAATGCGAAAAGCTAGTTGTTAAAGTTGGTTTTAATCAGTAAAAGTCGTTAATACCTGAAAATATTTTATTTTGTTAATTCGACTTTAATCGAAACACGTTAGTATTTTCGAGTTTTGGCTAGTTGACATTGGACACTTAACACTAGAACCGCCATAGCGGTCATTTTGACCGGTGCCAAATAAAAATTCTTCGATTCAGACCAGAAATTTCTTTCTAAAATAAGTTAAATAAGTACCACGGAGAAATACGTTAAATAAATAAGATATGTCGTTTTTAATAAAAATTCTGGTTTAAAATATTTTGATAACACTTGAGTAAAATTTCCGGCGTTCTAGTGTTAATTGTCTTAGTTAAGAATAATTTTCATTATTTGTCACTTTACTTATTCTAACTAAGAAACTCTGATAAAAGAAGTTTTGATGAAGTGATGTACTAGTAGCAAATAATTTTTATTAATTTGGAATTTTGACTCCATGAAATGCACGGAAAATAACTTAGATTTTATTTTAAACGGACACCGTAAATATCACACAGTACACTAAATACAAAATTCTAGTTTACAACTAGGCGGTGTTTACGAGTGTGTTTTCGAACGAATTCAAGGCAATCGGTTGCTCGAAAGTGATCGATGCTATAGTAGTGAAACAAACACTTTTCGTCTCTATGCGTTGTAGACGTGCACCATTTCAGCGGTATGGTAGTTGCCAAATATGTCCAATTAACATTCAACTAATAAAATGACTGGCACAATTCTTTAATTTTTTTTTCTCTTATTAAAAATTAATATTTGAAGAATCAATGGGATAAAACGCTGCCATCGAAATACTCAAGGCCAGAGCGCACGAGTGTGCCCGTCCTCACTAATTGACTGACTTCTCACTAGCGTTGGCTTTTATACCAGAAATTTTTGAATAGCCATTTCATTTTATTTGTGGAATATCTATCATCTTATAAAATAATAATAACTATTTAAACTTACTGGAGAGAATTTGGAACTCCCCAATAAATTATCAACCAGATGCGGCAACGCTGTGGCATTCCACATCTGGCTAAATATTTTTTAGGGATTCCAAATTCTCACCAGTAAATTTAAATGGTTATTATTGTTTTATATGGTCAGAGATATTCCACAAATAAAAAAAAAAAGAAAATTACTATTCAAAAATTTCCGGTGTGAATTCCAACACTAGTGAGAAGTCGGTCAATCAGTAAGGGCGTCACACTGATGTCCTTTGGCTTAGAATATTTCGATGGCAGCGGATAAACCATTGTTTCACGTGATGCTGAATATGCGAAAAATATCGTATAGATTGTTTCTGACGTTAACGTCCTTTTTTCTCTGCACAATTTAACCCGGGAGGACGCGTGCCGGGCCTGATAGACCCGGAATACGTATGTGTTTTACAATTGTCACCACTACCTTTTTAAAAGTAATCTTCAACTTATTTTATCGCAAAATTGTCTCCGACAAAATAAGGTGATGATTATTATTTGTATTTATTGGTGACAAAGTAATAACCAGTGATACCCTGTGTATGCGCTCGTTCTCCCGGGTTAAAAGGCACAGCAGTGAATTAGGTATTTTTCGAAAGGCCCCTAAAGCGTATTTTTACGTAGTGTAATTATATATCGCCAAAACACGTTATTTCATTAAAAAATTGCAGTTATTTAAAAACTAATGAAAAAACATATCATCAAATAACTTCAAAGATTGAATAGGAAAAGCCCCTCATTAGTCTACTGTTTTTTTAATTATTATTGATAACTTTAATATTTTTTTTTTTTTTTTTTTTTTTTACAAATAAATAAAATTTTAAGACCAAATGCACTATTCCACCTTGATTCAATCACAAAATACACAATTAAACAAAAACTTAATTTGGAGAAAAAAAAAATATTTCCTACATTGTTTAAGCCCGAGAAGGGACAGATATTAAGATATTTCATTCAATTAGTTCTACATTTAATGTTACATTTTTGTAGCAAATTAGTTAAGCCAACTGAAGATTAAAAAATAAAAATAAAATTCATACAATATGATACTTAAAACACCCTAAAAAATTAGATTCCGTTCAAATGAAATCGGAATAGATCTTAGACTTTTTTTAAAGTTTTGTATTTTGCGTGCATCTTATCTTTTTATGTACCTAAATCTAATTTTTTAGGGTGTTTTAAGTATGAAATTGTATGAATTTTATTTTTATTTTTTAATCTTCAATTGGCTTAACTAATTTGTTACAAAAAATAACATTAAATGTAGAACTAATTGAAAGAAATATCTTAATATCTGTCCATTCTCGGGCTTAAACAATGTAGGAAATATATATATATATATTTTAATTTGTTCTTCAAATTAAGTTTTTGTTTAATATGTCAAGTTTTTTAATAATTACTGCATTCAGACGAACTCATTTCAAAATTTATACAGGGTACAAAAATCAGGCTTTGATGTATGCGGTATTGCATCACGATGTGTGATGTAGTTTACCAATGTATAATTCAAAATATTTCACCACTGTAGTAATGCAGATTGCTGTAGTTTGGACAAAACTTCCAATCTGAACGTAAACAAATCTATAATCAAAACATAAAAAATTAACTTCACTTAAATTTAGATACCCTATTTCCCACTCTGTAACGCTATGAATGCAAAAATAAATTGTGTTGAATCCTTACTGCTAATACTTAACAATATTATATCTGTGACAGTAAAAAATAAAAAATAAAAGTTTTACTTAAATTTTGTTACCTTATTCTCTCCCAAGGGGTGATGTAAAAACATCAGAAAATGATTACCTAAGTTTAACTTGGGTGTATAAATAGTTCTCATCTCGGAAAAAAAAATACATTTTAATATTTAAGTTATGTAATTCCTCACTAAGTTCGCTACCTGCGTAGAAATAGCTATCCATTTGAAACTTTTTATTAAAACATAAACTTGATCAAAGCAAAAACTTATTCTGAAAATATCCTTTTTATTTCCACTATGACGCCATATTCACCTTTTTAATTCTTGAAAAAAAAAAAACTAGTTCAATTTAATATTTCACGTGGAAATCTTTCAACTAAAAACAGATAAATTATTATTACGGCTTTTGAAATTTTTGCAACAATGAAGAAAAAATGTTACATTTTCGATAAAAAATGTCCGTTGATCCTCAATGAAAAAAAGTGAAATTTGGAATTATTAAGAAAAATATTTGAATAATGTAAAAAAAAAATAATAATAAAAAAATAAAAAAATAAAATAAAAATAAAATTGCCCCATGTTTCTATCTGGGTTGTAATTCACCCATACGCAAAGGCATTTTATCATTTGTTTTGACCCTGACGTTAGGCAAACGTTTATACACTTTAAATTTTTATAACATCATTAGAATTAGTAAAGGATAAAAAATGAGTGGCATCAGGGACAAAAAGGTGTGAAGAAAAAATGCAAAAGTTGTGATCTCCATAGACTTTTCCATGTTAAACTAACATTGTGAAGTGACACTGGAAATAAATAAGTATTGCGTTGCCGCTCACTACTTAAATATGAACTTTAAAAAGCTCACCGTTTTACTTAAAAAGCGCATTTTAAGTAAAACTGTGAGCTTTTTAAAGTTCCTATAGTATGTTTTAGATTTTTTACTATTAAAGTGTTTTTTAGAATGCCGACTAACAAGGTTCAACAAGGTTAGGAGGCCTCATGGAACTATTAATAAAAAGGAACTGACATATCCTTAAAATAGTGAAGCTTCAACTGTATCCGCTCTTAGGGATCCATTATCGCCGGTGAAAACTTTCACCAGTAATTTTAAATAGATATTTTCTCCTTATTTAAAAACATTATTATTGCAAAATTTCCGTCATAAATAATGGCAGAAAGATATATTCATTTTACCAGGTGGAAGTTTATTTTGGCGGTAGCCAGGCCTTGCGTTTCCTCCATATTGTGGCAACCTAGAGAACTTCCTGTCAGTCTCCGTGAAAAATATTACGATACCTGGGCAAACTGACACCAGTAACAATAAATAGAAACTTTTGCCATGTTTGTGAGAAAATATTTCCAGGAATAAGGCGCTTAAACAAGACGAAATTTTCTATTCAAATTTAGTGGTGGGAAGTTTGCCCTGGGTTTAACGAGAAACTGGTTATCCGATTAATAAAAAAGTAGCCGCCATCTTGTGACAACCTCCTCAGTTACTTCACACACGACTGGTAGATAGTGCACTATATGCCTTTTCCTTTTTATTCCTAACTCCATTGGAGGCCAACCCAATGCTCTACTAGCCCAACCAATGCCGACTAACAATACCAAAAATCATATTTATATGAAAAATAGCAATGATGTGTTCAAATAACATTTTAAAACTATTAAAATTAATATTTCCTATTGTCCTCACGTCAAGAGTTACAGCCGAAGAAATCACAAAAGATCTCTATTTAACCCCTTGAGGGGCAAGCAATTACGTTTGTGTAATGCTGAATCCCCACCGGAAATTTAGAAAAACAAAATTTCAAAATAAGGAAACGCAACTTTCAGACTTTATTCCACCAAAGTTAGAAAAGTAAAACTTCATAAAATTTTCCGGTGCAAAAGTTCATTAATTGTAGGTGGGATAAAATATATCCCACCGCCCCTCAAGGGGTTAAAATCAGATCTTTTTGATTAAGTTCATCCAAGTTTTTTAACCCTAGATCTACCGGGAATTTTATTCAAGTTTTAATAAAACGTTCTACACCAGAATTTTTATTTAAAACTATTTAACTTATTTATTTACCTTATTTTTTGTCTGGTTTATATACTTAGTTTATTTTAAAGTAATTTCTGGTTTAAATGAATATTTTGTATGTACCTGTCGGGTCCAATGGACCCGTCTGGTAGACGGAGGGTTAAATTATTAAGGTTAGTTGGGGTAACTGGACCAACGAGGTAACTGGGCTATAGGCTATTTTATAAAAAACCGTTCATGTATTTTAAGTTTTAGCTTTTGTAAACAATGCCCCTTAACCTCTACTTCCTAAAACAACGTGTGTCAACTCAATCATAACTCTCTCTTTGCTGTGATAGGTTGTCGAAAATTTACGTTTCTTTTTTTAAAAACAACGTGAATTTGGTTGAACTTCCTCGGCTTTTTATTAACACGTTCACGCCGGCGCGGTGCATCACACTCGACTGTCTCAGTGTTGTCAAGTCACCGGCTTTTTCAACACCACTGTTATTTTAGAGAAAATGTTGTTCCTTTAAATCGCCCAATTGTTCTAATTAAATAAAACAACATTTTCTGTATTAAAATACTGGTATCCAAACAGCCGGAGACTTGGCAGCTCTGAGACAGTCGAGAGTGACCCACCGCGCCGGCGTCAACGTGTTAAACAATCTTTTTTTTTTTAAGATTAGGCATATAACTGCGTTAATATTATCAGGTATCTATACATATTTACTTCATGTTTCAAATGTAAGCCCGGTGACCGAGTTACCCCATAATTTTTTCAAGAATGGGGTAACTGGGACATGTATCCGGAATATCTGGACCATGCTGGATCCAGTTACCCCAATAGTTATAAATAATATTTTTGAGTTTGTCTTACTACGGGAAGTAAATTTCTCCATTGTTTTTTGCTTAGAATAAAGAAAATTATAGAATACCTTATTAAAAGTACGTAATAAAATTAAAAAAAAAAAAAGCATATTGGGTGGTATCAAACCAAATTTCTTGACCCCTTGAGAGGCGGTTTCCGTTATGGCATCACATAATCTTAATTTCTAATTGCCACATTGGCACCGGAATTTTATAATGAAAATTTCGCCTTTATTAAGTACGCGAAAATATACTTTTACTTGTTTTCAAATAGATCCTCTTGTAAATACTGGTGTCACTATTATTTTACCATTTTACGAATGCAAGTACCTTGCCCCTGAAAGCGAAACAACCGAACCTTGAAATTGTACGATGATACAGATAAAGTACTTAACCCCTTCACTGTCGCTTAATATTTGAAAAAAACCATCAAAAGTGTATTTATTTTTTTTATTAAAGAAATTGAATAATTATAAGGTTTCTAAATAAAATATGCAATTAGTTAATTTTTAAGCCGAAAAAACAATATTTTATAGCCATATTCATATTTGTATAAAAGCCATCATGCGAGAATTATGTGTCTTAACCTCTTAAGCTCCGCCTCCGATAAAAGTAGGTTACTTTTTTGTATTATTCAGATTGTTTGATTCCCACCACCGTAGTTTACGGCAGACAAAATGATGCGAAAATAAAGCCATTTACACTATTTAAAAAAAAAAACTGGTGGGAGTCAAACAATCTGAATTAAAAGATAGTAGCCTACATTTATCGGGGGCGGGGCTTAAGAGGTTAAGACACATAATCCTCGCATGATGGTTTTTATACAAATATGAATATGGCTATAAAATATTGTTTTTTCGCCTTAAAAATATTGCATATTTTATTTAGAAACCTTATAATTATTCAATTTCTGTAATAAAAAAAATAGGTACACTTTTGATGGTTTTTTCAAATATTAAGCGACCGTGACGGGGCTAATATTCCAGTTATCATCAGAAAGGCTTCATTCATCAGAATCCATATCAAAGTGACAAAAATATTACAAATCTATGACAAATCTATGGCAAATTATAGATCGTACAAAGCTAACCAGAGCGCTAATATTCAAAGACTTCAAATGGAAATTCCAGTTCAATTTTTTTGGTTTCAGAAGTTTTTTCCAGCAATTAAATCTCCAGCCCGAGAATATGACGGGCACGAGAAATAACGAACGACACCTCAGCCCGAGATATTGACGGGAGCGAGAATTAAGGGGTTAAGTACTTACGTAGCCTTTTGTTCATAGATTTACCTTGCCATTTTTTCCCTTAAAATACCCATGTGACTTTTATACTTATTACCTATACTTATTACCCATGAGGAAAGAAAGATGAAATATGCATATTTTTATATTTTTAAATATTAAAATGTAATTTTGAGCATTTCTGTCTGATAGAGGGAACCCAACTGAACACATTTACAGAAGTTCAGACTTTAATTTAAATGAACATTAGCTTTTTGAAGCTGAATTGTCAGAAGCTCCAGATTCACATTGTAAAATCATGGCCCAGTTGCCCCAACTAACCTTACATGTCCTAGATTTGTGTTTTATGTATATTTTATTGTTTTATTTATTGACTGATGAATGTTTAAATTTGTTAAGGAACATAAGCTGGAAGCAAATGATGATATATTTATATTAATTTAAATACATACGGATTTATCCATTGTAATCGTCTGCACGCGATACAGATAGATATTGAAACAAAAATTCATCTTTGAAACTTATTTTAAAAACAATAAAAATCACGATACAGTTTACAAAGGAATTGCAAATAGATTACAAACAAATTGAAATTGAAATTCCATTATTTTTTCCCTATTCGAATTTGCAAAAATTGAAAACGTGCAGTATTTAGAAGTTTAAGAATTTTGAATAAAAGTTAGTTAAACTTAAATTTAATCATCTCCCGTTGCAGGGCCGAAACAGCATCAAATTTACGCCCAGTCACGTTCGTCTTTTTTAATATAGTAGGTATCTAAGTTTGGTTTTTATTAACCCCTCACAGCACCACGTGCCATATCTGGCACATACCTAAAAGCATTATAATTTTCATTATCTGCCATGAATTTGGCTTATATGATCACTATAACTGATCAAGAACAATCTAAATAATAGGATAACATTTATTTTGTCCATGTCAGATGGGACTTTATACAAAAAATTGGAATTTGTTCTTCGGAAAAAAAAATCAATGAAGCTTTCAAAATATAGCAATATAATATTTTAAAACTCTAAATGTTTACATTTGGCATACACCATAAAGTACCAAATTTTAGCTGAAATTTTGAAATTTAATTTTTTTACCATTTTCCCATTATTAGGCCGATATATAGATTTCAAGAAAAAAATTTCATACAAATAGAAAAATTCGTGAAGTGAAGGGTTAATAAGAATGTTTCCGTGTCTTTTGATAGACATATTCTTAAATCATTTTCCAATGGTCATTTCTTTTGCATTTTATAATCTTAACCTTTCTTTCAGGTGGTGCAATTTTTTCCGAATGAAATAATTTTATCCGAAAAAGAGAGACAATCTTTATAATTACTTTCGAATTCTCTCATAAAGAGTATGCAATAAGAGAAATAAAATAACTGGGGAAGTGCAAGAAGTGTTACGTGCCGATTTTGTCGAGAGTGGTATTGTTGGGAAGATTTTGTCGGTGAAAATAAAAAACTCAAAGGAACTATCTGTCGCAAATCAGTCGTTTTCGAGATATCCGACAACTTATGTCACACAATTTGTTTATTTATTACAATGAATTCATGCTTTTACATTTATGATATAGGTAAATTTATAATTTTTAGAGTTAATTGGCTTCCTGTTAACTGAAATATGTGATACTACTTATGTTTACAAATTAAAAATGTAAAAAAAAAAAAAAAAAAAAAAAAAAAAAAAAACTTGTTTAAAAAGGGAAGAGCAGTTAATGTCTATAAATGCAGGTCTGCTACGTGCGACTATTTTTATATTTTATTCGTACCGCTGTTTTTGAAAAATAAATTTTGTAGAATGTATATTTCTATTGCACATACTGTTGGAATACATGTTTAAGTGGTGCAGTTCCCAATGGTAGCTTTCTAAATGTATTGTCTTGTGCAGGCCTCCCACTGGTCCGTTTTTTGTAAACCAATAATTTTTTAGAAAGAAATTCGTGGAGGATGTCTGCAACAATTGCAAGAAAAATGCGCTTCCCGGTAGGTTGCTGCAAAATTTATAAACAAGATTTTTCTTTGAATAAAAGGGGTGTTCAAAAAACGGACCGAGTGGGAGCCCTGCTTGTGTGCTGTGTGTGTGTTTGTTGATGGTGGATATTTGTACGGTTCACTGGTCATTGTGGTCTTCTACATCGAAAAGTGCAGGAAGTCATTTAACAGCAAAAATTATACGCGTAAAATATAACACGTAACACTTCTTGCACTTAACTAGTAAGTAATGAAGGGTTCCAAATAATTTTTATGACATGTTTTTTAAATATGTTTTTACAACAATTGCAACAAAAATTACGTTCGGAAAAGCTGTACACTTTTAGTGCATATGTTAAAGGAGTGTACCACGAATATTTTTTATTAGAAATAGTGGTTGGAAATATCAAAAAACTTAGGAAAGGTTTCGAAACCTGCGTTTTGTGATATTCAAATTCCTTGCAAACTGTTTCGCTCGTTGAACGCAACACTGCCTGTATAATCTAAAGCTATTGAAAAAAATTTTAAACCCAGTTTTCTTACTGGGAGATCATATTTCGCCAAAACTATAAGAATGATTTCCTTCATTCTTCAAAAAGGAAAAGGAATTTATATTGCTAGAGGTTATATCACCAAAACATATAATTCTCACTGATTAATTGTTTTTTCAAGATCGCCAACTGTAAAAGAAAAGGTGACGAAATTATCTTTTTCATTCAAATGACCGCTATTTTGCGCAAGTGAACTGTTTAAATTAAATGTTGGCTTAATCTCCAGATAATTTAACGCATTTTTATTATTTAGCCACCAATTTTTTATCACAACCCACGCACGCATCGCACGGGGCGTAGTATTTATTATTTTTCCCTTGCAAAAAATTAAATAAATTGACAATAAATTGAATGCAAGAAGTCCGAAAGTGATGTCGCTTTTCTTTGTAACCGAAAACAAAATCGTAAAATCTACGTGAATTTACGTCAAAAAAGTACAATTTTTCTGTAGTGGATTAAGCCATGCCGAAAATAGTCTTTCTCTTTTCACTTATGTTCGTCAAATCAAGATAAAGGTTTCTTTCTACTATGTTGAAACCCACGACACAATATTTCAGTAGTCGTTCACGTATATTCAAGAAGAATATTACTATACAACATTTTTTTTAATATCTTATATAAAACAGAAAGGTCATTATTTTTAAGCTCGTCACAACGAATAATGATAAGAAGCCTTCCTTCCTTCATTTGATGTACACTAGACAGTATGTATATATACATACTAGGGAGATCTGTCCCCTGCAAGCTACGCTCCCCAACCCCTGTTCAGACACCTCAGAATCTAAAAACACGCTAATCTGATGGGTTTTAAAAATATTAGAGAAGATTGAATTATACTTAAAAAAGCTGTACAGATCTCCCTGTAAACGGGTTTCCATTCAATTCTCTTTGATTGCAAAAATTTAAGGGCGAATCAGTTGCTGTTAAGACATCAAATGGTTGTTTTCGTTTTTGATTAAAGAGGATCAGTTAAACATTTAAAAAGAAGCTACAATAAAAGGAATTAAGTATACAGAGTCATTGTCTCCCGGTATTTTAAAAAATCTCTATAACAATAGCCTAAGTCATGTGACTATCATCAACAGTTCCGGGCGGACCACTTCGCTTTTTATACTCCATGTGCCATTTTGGTACTTTAATGTTAGCCAGTCACAGGTGATAAGTCACCAAATATTATTCTTAACTGCCATAAACAAATACGGTCTGATCCCTTCGCTTTTCATATGAAAGTTTGGCACAGATGTCATATACGTCCCATATTGGCGCGATTTTTTTCCGACGCCAATTTGGGGAAAGCATCAACAGTATAAACAATAACATCCGGCTTACCATATCAAGCAGAATAACGATACTTTGGCGCCAGTTAAGCACCTGTTGCGTATATGACATTGGCGTCAGAAACAAATTGCGCGCCAATATGGGGCCGTATATGACATCTGTGCCGAAAGTTTCCTATTTTGATTAAAAAATCGAATTTTTTTTTCGAATAAAACTACATAAAAGTTGCAATGGTCGAAAAGAATTCTTGGTACTATTATGCTAGCCGGGTGTAAATCTCGCCAATAGCTTTTTTTCAACTCGCCAGTTAGCATTTTTTTTTTTTTTTGGAGTGGTAAATTAAAACATTGATTTGAAGTTGAAATTAAATGTCATGGTTTGTTGCGTTATTTAATATTTGACCAGATGTCATATACGCACCGCAGGTTTGGCGTGATTTTTATTTTACGAAAATTTGTCGAAAACCTCGTTCTCGAATACCAGTTACATATGTATTTTTGGTACTACTTAGTTATCCCGTCGACCAAGAATCTATCGCCAAACTGTTAAATGCCAATAATGGTTGATCTGAAATGTCACATTCACTATTTTTATTATATTAAAATATATTTCATAAAAAAAATTCATAACAAAATCTTTATAAATGAAGAAAATAGAATTTTGAGCCCCGGACCCCCTTAAGTCTATGGGCATTTGATGCATTCTTATATTTAAAATTAGGTGGCTCTGCCCCCTGCAAGCTACGCTCGCCAACCCCCCGTTCAGACACTGCAGAATCTAAAAGCACGCTAATCTGATCGCTTTTAAAAAGATTAGAGAAGATTGAATTATACTGAAAAAACCTGTAGCGATCATTCTGTAAACGGGTTTCAATTTTGGTTGTAAATTTTTGAGGCAGAATCAGTTGCTGTTAAGACATCCAATGGTTGTTTTCGTGTTTGATTCTCAATCTGTTGCCTGTTATATGTAAAATCCGTCGCCAAAGTATAAGATTAAATACCAATAATGGTTGATCGTAAATGTCACATTCACTTGACTTTAAGCAAGTTACACGTGTTTATGTCATCAAGTGATTTTTATTTCGACGTTTTATTTGTATATTTATTAATGTTACAGTAATTTATTTGTTCTTTCGTTATTTAAAATAAAAATTATGTCAATTTGTAGAATTTGGCGATTCATATAATTTGGTGAAATTGGTCGATGGAATAACGAAGCAGAACCGTATTTTTTAATGGTTTTCGATTATTTTCAAAAGGAAATAACAAAAAAAAAATAATAACTATAGAATAAATAATTTATGTAATTTTAAAAAAGAAATAAAAGTAAATAAACAACAATAGCCGGGTTACCATGTCAATCAAAATAATGCCATTTTGGCGCCAATCAGGCACCCAGGTGCATATATGATATCTGTGCCTAATATTTTTCTTTTCGTTTTGTTTTTTTTTTTTTTAAAGAAAGAAATGAAAGCCATCAATTTTAAATGTTTCAGTTTTAAATGAAAGTTTTGTATTTTAAATAAAATGAATGAAAGGATTATGTTTTAAATGAAATATAAAAAAAAAAATGCGATGGGAAAAATGTTTGGCGATTTGTGTTTGAATCACTTGCGTCTCGCTAACATAAAAATACCGAGTTCTTGATTTCTCTATCAGAATCTTTCGATTTGGCGAAAGATTGTTCAAGTAAATTGAATTATGAATAAAATTAATATGATACAATTCTTAGCATACATTTAAGGGAGGCCAAACTGGTCGCCAAATTAGTTTAAAGTATTTACCTTTTCTAAAATATGAAAAAAATATATCTGTTATGATTAAAATTTGAGTTGCCATCATTAGAGAAAAGTATTTAAAATAAGAAAAAAAAATTAATATCTCGAAAACCAAGTTGAATTTTAAAATTCTAATACCAGTTTTGAAATCTACGGATCAATACGGATTTTTGGTGTTAATTTTAACACATAGTATTACATATTATAGGAGAAATCGCCGTGAAACATAATCAGTTGTTTAATCAGTCGTTTCATAAATTCGTTTGATCAAATCGTTTCAATTCAGCCGTTCCATAAATTCGTTTCGTTAGGAGTTTACATATGTGTGGTAGATATCTGTACATAATAACCTGCCGGACTACTATTAAATATTTGGTCAGGCATTGTTTAGGTTGCAAAAAATTCGTACCACCTAGTGAAACATTACTGCTAAAGCCATCAAACTTGTAGAATATTGGCAGCTGTGGGCAGGCTGAGTACTTTGCTGTTGACCAATTCAATCAACTATATTGATTTATTTGTAGTAATGAGAATGGCTAAGTCCAGTTGAAACACCAGGTATTCATGAAGCACTCAAATTCTATTTCGTTGGTCAGGCCATATGAGTGGTAAATAATAGATTAAGAAACCCGGTAGTTTCCCCATTAAAACAGATGCCGAAACCACTTTAAAATATTTATTCAACCACACATAAAAGCGTGAAAAGCTCCCACATTACAAGAGTTTTCGTAGAGCCTGCAGGCTAGAGCACGAATTACTATTCCTTGCTAAACAGATCTTAATGCACAAATTTAGGTGTTCTACTTGACGATAAGACAACTGGTAACAGAGTTTTAAAATAATCGAACAACACATAATTATCCCTCTGACTTCATGCTCGACGGTTTCGTCAGGACTCTCGCAGGAAGACAAATTGAAATATAAACGTCACGACGAACCAAACAGATTCGGGAATGAGACACAGAATGAAATGCGCTCAGTTACTCAACCAATGGAGAGCGAGAGAAGTGTGTAATAGAGAATGAGTTCCGTATCAGATCACGGAGGGATTTCGATGTAATACGCCCGACGCCAGACAGGTGTTTCATGGAATAAAAAAAGAAAAAGTAAAATGGCTTTTAAAACATTCGAAAAATAAAAAGTAGCTTCTCTCAGAATATTACAGTTTTGGTAGCTGATAAAAATTAATGAAGTGATTATTATTTTTAGATTAATATTTGCAAAAAGATAATTATTAATGTACGCGTTTTAAGTTTATAGAAATTTAACCAGAAATAAATAATAGAGGTTATTAAAAAATAGGGAAAAATGAATATGCCAGAAATTTAGAATAAGTTAAAGGAATATTGCAAAGAAAAATTTTATAAAAGATATGAGATGTAATTATACATGAGATGTAATTTTCTAATTTGTTAGATTTGTGTTTGTAAAGGCCGCAGAATAAAGAAATAGGTGCCGAGCAGCTCTATCTCTTTCAGTCATTTTTCATTCCAAAACAGTGATATTTTTAATTGTACATTTCCGAATTTCTACAAGACGTGCGAAATTTAGAATTCTGTATTATTATGCTGAGTTATCCCATTATTATATGTACAATATTCTGGCTCAAAATTTCAAATGTCTACTGATTTAATAAAAATTTTGACCACCCCTTACTGAATACTCAGCCTGAGTGCTGACAGAAAATGGCGTCCTTTAGATACCAGTATTTTACAACAGTTTTCTAAATTTAGGGGATCTTACATACGTTAAAATAAAACCGCCTACAATAGCCGCCATTTTTGCGTCAGCGCTCAGACCTAATGTTCACGGGAGGTGTTTTGTCAGTATTACTGAACCTTTTTGCGACAAGAGTCCTTTACACTTCTTTTAATTCTCCGGTACCAGTTTTTCTAATAAGACGTGGTGGAAATTTCTGGATGGAAACACTGCAGATCAAATTTAAATATTTCCTTTAAATTACTGCGGCGCATATATCGTTGATACCATGTCAAACTATCCAATGTGAAAACAGTGAGCTACTTTTTTATAATTCAGATTTCTTGATTGGCACCACTTTTTTGAAATAGTAAAATTCCCCTTTTGTTTAACCTTATTTTATGACCATATTAATTAAGGCTAAAACAAGGGGAATTTTACCATTTCAGAAAAATGGTGCAAATCAAGAAATCTGAATTTAAAAAAAGTACCCCACTGTTTTCACATTGGATAGTTTGACATGGTACCGACGATATGTGGCTCCCGTGTTGTCAGTGGGCTACTTTTTTAAAATTCAGATTTCTTGATTGGCACCACTTTTTAGAAATAGTAAAATTTCCCTTTTTTTTTTGGGGGGGGGGGGGCTTACTTAATACGTTATCAAGTAAGGCGAATTCTACCAAATCAAAAAAGTGGTACCAATCAGGAAACCTGAATTTAAAAATGTAGCCTACTGGCAACACTGTGTGGCTCTCGGCGCGAAGGAGTTAATTATCTTCTTATTTATGACAGATAAAATCTGATCGTTTTAAAAAACGATAGACTGAAGCCATTTAAAAATAGATATATAAAATTAAAGATAGAGAGTAATCTCTATATGTGAAATATAGTGTGTCCCAAATTTGTTTTTACAACTTTGGTCATCCATAAAACTTAAACGAAATTAGATAACAAAAATCTATTTATTGTATAATGAACAGCGAGTTCAAATGTTTTAGGTGGTGTTAGAAGAGCTCCACTTGAGCAGCCAATTGAGCATACATGATTCTCTCATGAGCACACTCATTACCACATGAGAAACCATTTCCACCAACAACGTTGAGAAGGCATGAAGGCATTCAACCTCCTCGCATACCTGGATAATGGGTGACCTCCGCATTTTATTCGGAACTTCCTTTGCACTTATGTATCTGACTTCGTCTCTATGAACCAGGGCACACACTGGGCCTTTTCCTGTGGTCTAGCCATCAACAGTTACGGATCTTACTGGGTCACACCTGAAAGCAAAAACATTCTTTTGAGTGCAAATAAAACTTTATTAGTTGCTGTCATACGCACACAAAACCAAACTACGCTATCTTATTTCATTTAGGTGTTACGGAGGATCAAAGTTATAAAAATAAATTTGGGATACCCTGTACGTTACGAGTTAGAAAGATCGGTGCATAAAATATCGTTTGAGGTAGATAATTAATGGAGTTATGAATAAAGAGGAGGTGACATTTAGTGTACTGCCTACTGGTTGCGACTGAAGTAACTGAGGAGGTTGTCAGAAGATGGCGGCTGCTTTTTTAAAATCGTATCTTCAGTTTCTGATTACAGCAAAGGCGAACTTCGCATCAGTAAAACTGAATAGAAAATTTCGTTCTATTTAAGCGTCTTATTCATGGATTTTTTCTCAAAAAAGAAGTACAAATTTTTATTTGTTTTTACTGGTGTCAGTATGTCTTCTAAATCTGTCAGTTTGTTTCCCTGGTTGTCACAATATGGCGGAAACGCGGGGCCTAATTACCGCCAAAGTAAACTCCTACCAGTAAAAATGAAAATCTGTTTCTACCATTATTTATGACTGAAATTTTGCAATAATAAGGTGTTTAAATAAGTTGCAAATTTCTATATAAATCTACTGGTGGAAGTTTCCACCGGCGATAATCAACGCCTGGGATAGCGGTTACAGTTGAAGCTTCACTATTTTAAGGATATGTCAGTTCCTCTTTATTAATAGTTCCATGAGATAATTTAACTATACTTTATAACGGTTATATGTACTTAGCATTACACAAATTTATTACAACATTCCTTTGCCCGTTTTCTGTAGCTGTATCTATTGAGAGAATAAAATTTTATTTGAAATGTATCTACAAATATGAATTCGAAATCCGTAAGAGCAAATTCCGTATGGAAATCGGGCATCACAAAGTTGTGTGCTTTGCGTCAGCTAGAAAACGATGATTTTTTTTTTTTTTTTTTTTTTTTTTTTTTTTTTATGAAAGAAAAAGAATTGATATATTGTCAAGAGATTTGACAGTTTGACTTACAATAACAAGTTAAATAGACTCCTATTTCTTATATAACTTGTATTACATTTCGTAAAACAAAAAGAAAAAAAAAATTGTCTAAAAGACATAAAAATTAATACTAAAATACCACGGCTTTTTTTTCAAAAAGAACAAATTTTCTCTTGTGTTATTTATTAATATCATTTCAATTGGATGTGTCCTATATTTCCTCTTTTACTTAAACTAGTGAGGTGTATGTACTGTAAAATTACTTATACCCACTTTTAACTACATATTATACGCTTTAGTTAATCCTTGTTACGTCATAATATTTTTTCAAATTTAATTCTTCTGTAAGCCGTATTGACGATTAAATATCTAACATTTTCGTCTACGTTTCACATTTACAATTTAAAAACACTACACACATTTTAAAATATACCAACTCTCCTTGCGGTATACATTTCACCACCTCCAACGGTACATTATTATATTACAACACATTTCACATCTCTTAAAATTCGCCACTACTTTTAAAACGCAGTTTTCATCTCATAAAAATATCCAATAGTTCTATGTAAGACTTTCCACATAGCATCTTCTTTTTCCACGCATATGGAAAGACCTTTACCGATTTGATAGCGAGGCCAGTGAATCTCCAGAAACTAATAGACTGCGATTCACGGACAATTTCTGCTTTCGCAACTTACGAGTCGAGTCCTTTTGATCGTCACACCCTCAAATACCCATGTTAGCATATATGCTACCATCAGCGTTTCCAATTTAGTGGATTTTTTAATTCAGATATTTCAAATACATACCAGAAATTTAGCATATAGCAATATTTGCTTTATTAAAAAAGATAGAAATAGCAAGAAAAAGCCAGAAAATAGCAATATTTGCTTTATTTAATAATAAAAATTTCGTCATTTATTGAAACGAAATTTACTGTTAAAATTTTCTGGTGCAAATTCAGATTCTCTGAATTATAGAATTTCTGGAATGCATTATACCCTAGGGTTAACGAGGGAATAATTATTGAAACTGGTATTTATCACCCGAGCGATGTCGGGATATCACAAGAAAATAAAATTTTAATTCAAATGCCAATTTGATTGTTTTGACTGATGTATCCAGATATTTACTGCTTTGTATTTTTACTGTAACACTAGATGTAGAATTAGTTTTAATCTGAAAATCTGTTAGTATCTGAAAACAAATACAGAAATCCTTTAACATTCGCGGTTTTTGAAAAAGAAAATGTAGACTATTTTAACATTCGCACCACCATTTAAAAAGAAAAATCTTTTACATACGCGTTGACAACATTTGCAAGAAATAGATAATACAAAATGTATTTTTTTTAAATAGTGATATGAACAGAATATATAAAAATAGCAGTTTTGCGATCGCGGTTTTGGCATTCGCGGAATCTAACTCTCGCGAATGTTAACCCCTTCGCGACGGGAGCCTTTTACGAAATGTTTATTATTTTGCTACCGGTTTTTAAAAACAGAAGATTGTGCCTTTTCAAATCGGAAAAATGCTCGGATTAAATAAAGCAAATTTTACAGTAAAATTTTACTGGTGAGTATAAACAAAGATCCTTAGGCCTTTTTGCGGCACGTATGCGTGTCGCTCGTCCCCAAGTGGTTAAGGGATTACTGTATCTTATTATATTTTGATAATTCCACTTAATTGAAACATATTAGTATTTTCTAGTTTTGGCTAATTGACATTAGTTTTACTTAATTGTCTTAGTTAAAAATAATTTTCACTCTATGACACTATACTTGTTCTAACTAAGAAGCTCTGATAAAACTAATTTGGAGTGATGTAGTAGTTGCAAATAAATTTTTAACATTTTCGAATTTTGACTCCATAAAATGAAAGGAAAAGAGTTAAGATTTTATTTGAAACTAACACCGTAAATATCGCATGGTATACTGAATAGACAATTCTAGTTCACAACAAGATAATACTTTAGGACGATGAAATAATTTGGGTTCACGACAATCGGTTGCTCGTAAGCGATTGATGCTTTTAGTAAAAGATACGCTTTCTTTCCGGTGCGTTTTAGATGTATAGGAATCCCAACAGTGTGATAGTGGTCAAATATGTTCAGTTACATTTCAAATAGTAACGAAAAGAATGGTAAAATTGTTACATACACTATATGGCCAAAGGTGACCGTCCACTTGCGATTTTTGACGTTTTCTTAAATATCTAGAAAAATACATGATGAATTATCTTGAAACTCCAGATGTGTAAATAGTACAGGGCATATATTTCCGTGAAGATTTTTTTCCGAAACTCCATAGGGGACAGTCAACAAATTAAAAAGAACGAATATCTTTTGGACAACCCTGTAAAAACTAACGTAGCAAAAGCGTTCAAACTGTAGATTATGATTAAGTGTCTTATTGTAATATATTTTGTTCATTTTTATGAGAATAACAAGTATACTAGCAGAGAAATTAAGGTTTTTTTTTTAAAAACAGACCCAAATTTTGCCAAGTTTTTTCCTTATAATTTGTAGAGTTCTTAATATAAAAAAAGTTATTTTCAGAGAATATGACAAATAACATTGTACACAATACCCTGCAATTAGAATGAAAAAAATAATAAAAATTGTATGAAAAATGAGCAGTTTTACTAAATAATAATTCTCTGCGCATGCCCGAATGTAAATAAAATAAAATTTGCATAATGTTTTAGCTAAATGTATAGAGCAACTTTTCTGAAAATCTTAAAAATATAGTTTGAAAAGTCTGAAAATTATCTTTTATAGAATAAGCTCAAAATCCGTTATTCCATAAAGGAAGAAAAAAGATGAGGGGCTGCATTAAAATACAGTAGTACGTGCAATATTGTGCATGCTATACTGGCACTAATCAATGGATATATGGATACAACCTCTCATCTTTTTGCTTCATTTTGGAAACAACGGATTTTGAGCTTATTCTATCAACGATAATTTTCAGAATTTTCAAGCTATGTTTTTGAGATTTTTACAATAGTTGCTCTATATATGTTATAACGTTCTGTACAGGTGACTACATGTACAATAGTTTGCATCATTAAAAAAACCGCCTTCAGCTTCAATAATTGCTTCTAAACCGCTGCCATCGAAATACTCAAAGCCAGAGGACATGAGTTGTGGCGTCATCACTAATCGAACGACTTCTCACTAGTGTTGGAATTCACACCGGAAAATTTTGAATAGCATTTTATTTTATTTGTGGAATATCTATCACCTTATAAAACAATAATAACAATTGAAACTTACTGGTGAGAATTTGGAATCCCCCAATAAACAATCAGCCAGATGCGGCAAATACTGTGCCATTCCGCATCTGGCTGAAATTTTATTTGGATTATTTCGATTAGTGATGACGTCACAACTCCTGTCATCTGGCCTTGAGTATTTCGATCGCAGTGTCTAAACACTATGAAAATTGACTGCAGGTAGTAATGATATGGGTGTGGGGACTTTTCGCCATTGCATCCACAATGTTTGCCTTGAGAGTTCCCCGTATAATGCTTTGAATTTGTATACCAATAGTGTTTAGAAGTTTTTCCGCTTTTTTTTCTGAGATTAAATAAGTGAAGGAAAAATAAGAAAATTCTGGTGTCAAAATTCAAGGGGCCGTAAAAAATTAGCTTACAACAGACGCTAATTTTTGTTTCAATGCTCAGTTCTAGTAATCAGCTGGTAGTGATGCTGGTTTAGAACACGTAGACATGCATCTGGTTATCTAGTGATTAGGTTGCTTGCTGCAAGTTCAGAGCTGTGACGTTTAAATAAATGCCTGTATCAGGGTTACGTAGTTGTCACATTCCCTTTTATGCGGAGATTAAATTCTAATTAGAGTTTGTTTGAAACGGATAACTGTATTCATTTTTAGATTCATTATGTTACTAGTTAATGTTTCAATGTTCTATCAGCAAATGATTAAACCTAACGCAAAATTATGTTTAAATATTGTATCCTTTCATGGTAAAGCACCAAATCGTTATGAAACATTTTTCTAGCATTTAAATGTGCAGGTGCACCCCCTACAACAGGAATTTTTGGTTTAACCGCTCCCCAAATTTTTAATAGCGTAACATATATATAGGATGCAGCAGGGTACCTTGCCTGTATACTGATGGCGGACACATACAGCTTACTTACTTCAACTCTCATATTAAAACAAATTGTACTTTGCTCACATGTTTTAGTTTTAGTAGTACATCTGCTTCTGTCGTATAATACTTCACTTTTGCATTCAGTAAGTGATCTGTATCAGCTGGTGATTTTATTTGCATTTGTTAATTTTCCCCGCTTTCAATAAAGTTATTCTTCATGTAAGCGATTATTTTATACGAAATGCAGGATAATTTATACTTTTGTTATTCATCTTTTGCCGCTGTCTCTCATAGATTTCGAGTTAGCCATAAGGGAGGGCACTTCTATCAGTTGCATTAAGTTTCTTTGTTCAAATGTTTTTTTTTTTTTTTTTTTTCCGGATAAAGGGACCTTTCCAATGCATGTTTGGATATTTTAAAATGAGTAATTATTCTTATATGTAGGGTATATTTAAAAAAATATATCGGATTATTAATGAAAATAACTTCGTTCGAAACAATGATTGATAGAAATAAACAAAATATTGAAGAATTCCCAAAGTTTTGCTTGCGTACTACGTATTTGTTCAAAGTAAAGTATGAAGTACGAAAGAAAACTTTAAGCTTCCTTTAGTACTGTGTGTACAAGCTTCATCATTTTAATCATTTTTACAATGCAGTTATCGTCCTTTGTAATGAGGTCTTTATTTTGTACACATCCTGTACTTCGCCGAGTAAATGCAAATAAATCATTCCTCTCATGGAAACCTTTAAAGAGTTAAGTGCAAGGATACATTTACAAGTTAAACATACACCAGTTTCAACTAAACTAAAGTCTGATTAAAAAAGAAATTATCAGAAAACCTCAGGTTGCTTGGTTTTAAAAATATATATAATATTTAAACAAAAATACATTTCTTGCGTATACCATACAAAACTAAGCATTTACGTTCAGAAATTGATTTTCAGCATATTCAATTTCGCAAAAGTTTAAATAAGTTACACTAATCCTTCTTGTAAATTACACAGCTAAAATTTTTGACAGCTGTTACGATTCGCTTTTCCTTTACCATGTAATAAGTCCACTGATTAAGTGTTTGAAAACGAAGAAATTAAAATTACTATGTTTCCTTTAAATTAAGAACTTATTCCTTGAGTTAATTTTAAGATCAAAATTTTGCATGTAAGTGTCTTAGAAAATATTTAAATAAATGCAGTCAAGGTGTTTAACCCTTTCAGGGGCAAGTAATTAAGTTTGTGTAATGTTGAACTCATACCGGAATATTCGAAATATTTTGTTTGAAAATAAGGCAAAGCATTTCAACTTTTTCCCATCAAAGTCAGAAAGGTGAATTTTAATGAAAAGTTTCTGGTGGTAGGAAATATTGATTAAAATTAGGTGACTCAAGGGGTTAAAATCTTTGTTTCAAAATGCTTACATAATATGAGGGTAACATTTTTTTGTGAGGACGTTATAAGATTTTTTATTTTGTAATAAAATGGAAGGAGTGTATGTAGGGTTTTTACGGGTCCCGTTATTTTCCAGGTCAACCCATAAATGCCTGACTTTTCAAAAATCATTGTAATAATGTTTTTCGGCTTTCATTTTTTAAATGAATCCTGGGAAAAGTACTTAAAAAATCCTATTTTGCTTAAGTATAATTTACGGCTAAAAAACAGTTTGTTACTAATCGGCACTACTGGTCTTTAATTGAAAAAATAATTTTCCTTGATAAAATTCTATAATATTAAACAAACAAGAATTTTAGGAACTATAATAAGAAATAAAGGTGCTTCTTAGTTATCCCGTCGACCAAAAATCTATCGCCAAACTATGAGATTAAATGCCAGTAATGGTTGATCGTAAATGTCACATTCACATGACTTTAAGCAAGTTACACGTGTTTACATCATCAAGTGATTTTTATTTCGTCGTTTTATTTATTTCTATTAATGTTATACTAATTTATTTGTTCTTTCGTTATTTAAAATAAAAATTATATCAATTTGTACAATTTGGCGAGTGGTTTGGAAATTTATATAATTTGGCGAAATTGGTCTACTGGATAACTAAGAAGTACCGAAATAAATTTTACTTGCTCACTGCAGAACAAAATAGGGTATTTCGAAAGCTTCTAAACAAAACAAAAGAACAAGTAGCAACAATTGAAAAAATAAATCTATCCTTATTCTTAAACAGCACAAGTGTTGCCATCTACATGTTGAAAATCGATTTAATAATATTTTCAGAATGTATTTTATTGGCAACATTAGGCATTATAGATTCAATATTATTCTAATAGTATTTTAGAGCCTAAATTGGGTATGTTGCCGAAAAGCAACACCCGACATTTAAGGGTTAAATATCAGCATTTTTGTAACCCTTTGAGGGCAAGTAATTATGTTTTTGTAATGTCGAATTCACACCGGAATCTTCAAACAATTTTATTACAAAATAAGAAAAGGCACGACTTTTTCCCATCAGAGTTAGAAAAGTAAAATTTAATAAAATTTTTCTGGCGCAAACCTTCATTACTTGTAGGTGGGATAAAATATATCCCACCGCTCCTCAAGGGTTAAAGAAAATAAATCTAAATTCTAACGCGCTAAATTCCACCTTATTTAAGGAGATATTTTCTGTAAGAGAATACTGTTACCGAAGAAATTTCTGGCCTGGAAATTCCAGGACCCGTTGGAACCCTGGGTGAATGGATTTTAATCAATGTACTACCCGAAGTAGTGAGGTTTCCCGCGTAGGGCTCCAAATGCTCTGGACCAGGGTTGTCGTTTTGGCCTCCAATTTTAATCCGAAATTTTTTAATTCATACAGAAATTTTTTAAGAATAATTTTCACGCTAAATGATTGCTTGTGGTTCGAAGACAGTTTTCTCGAGGAGTTTGGGACCCTTGTCCTACATGTTGTGAGCTAACTGTTAGGGCAAATTCATAGCTGGTAGCAGTGGGAATGGAGCGCTTACGTATAGAATGCAACAAAATTGCCAGGGAAAATCATGGAATTTTTAATAAAGAGGAACAGACGTATCTTTAAAATAGTGAAGCTTCAACTGTAACCGCTTTTGCAGCTGTTGATTAACACCAGGGAAAACTTCCATCAGTATATTTAAATAGAAATTTTCTCGTTACTTAAACGCTTGATTAACGTAAAATTTCAGTCTTAAATAACGGAAGATACAGATATTCATTTTTACTGGTGGAAGTTTACTTTGGCGGTAGTCAGGTTCTGCATTTCCGCCATATTGTGACAACTTAGACAATTTGCTGTCAGTATCAGTAAAAAGATTATAATAATCCTGGGCAAAATGACACTAGTAAATACAAATAGAAATGTTCACCATATTTTTTAGATAAAATTTGCTTGAATATAGAACTTAAATAAGACGAAATTTTCTGTCCAAATTTGCTGGTGGGAAGTTGACCCCGGCGGTAATCAGAAACGGTTGATCCGAATTCAAAAAAGCATCCACCACCTCCTCAGTTACTTCACTTCTTACCGGTAAACAGTACACTAGATGTCTCCTCCTCCTTATTCATAACTCCATTGGGAAAAGAGCTCATAGCATAATGAAAATGCTAAAAGGAAAGTCAAGTATAGCATTACAATAACAAGATAAAAATGATCGCTTAACCTCTCGCATTAGATAAAGCATAAAATATTATTCTTTATTTATTTCTGGTATGAACTTGAAATTACTAATTAAAATTGGAGACCAAACTGGCTACCCTGCTTTAGACAAATGTAATTTCTTACGATTTTTTCGCCATATTCAACCCTTTCCGGCGCGGAGTAATTATGTTTATAAACTGATGAAATAATGGACTGACACCAGAATTTATAAACAATTTTTTTTAGAAAATATGAACTTGCTAATTTTCGCGTACTGTATAAAAGGGAAATTTTAATTGCATATTCTTGGTGAGGACTGTCAGTTTTGGAATTAAAATTACGTGTCCCTTTTTTAAAGACTCCGCACTCGAAAGGGTTAATAGCAGATAATTCTGTCATTGGGTAAGGCGGAGAAAACTACTTGACCCTATTTACGGAAACACAATATTTACCGACACATGGAAGCACAAATCCAAATATTTGTCTTCACTCCACGAGTGTCATAAGCTATAGTTATATGGCCTGATTATATCGCAGGTACCATGCCAAACTATCCAATATGAAAACAGTGTTACCAGCGGGCTACTTTTTTAAACACTAGAACGGCGGGAAATTTTACTCAAGTTTTATAAAAATATTTCACATCAGAATTTTTACGTAAAACTATTTAACTTATTTATTTAAGTTATTTTTGTGCAACATATATTAATCTTAAATTTAAAAAAGTTTTCTGGTTAGAATCGACATGTATTCGTTTGGCAGAGGTCAAAATGACCCCTCGCCGCCGTTCAAGTGTTAAATTCAGATTTCTTGATTGGCAGAACTTTTTTGAAATAGTAAAATCCGCCATATTTAATGACATATTAATTAAGGCAAAAACAAGGGGATTTTTACTATTTCAGGAAAATGGTTTCAATCAAGAAATCTAAATTTAAAAAAAAGTAGCGCACTACAACACTGTTTTCATATTGAATAGTTTGACATGGTACCGACGAATGTTTCCTCATTTTACTATATAATATCAAAAGGCTGGTAAATGTTAAGAATGGTACATGAGTCTGTCTCGTAAGATTGACTATTAAAAAGTGCTAATTATGGGATATTAAATATTTAACGGTCACGTTAAATTACGGTTTAAAAATTCAAATTGCTTATTGGCACCACTTTTTTGAAAAAGAAATATTCACCTTATTTAATCACAGGTAAAATTACATCATCATAATAAATCCAATTATACTATTTTATTATAAAACTGGTGGGAATCAAACAATCTGAATAAAAGACAGAGCCCGTGAATATCACGGGAGCGAGAATTATGGGTTAAAATGATTCAAAAAATGGCTGTTAAAAAGTATATTACTCAAACTGCAACACAGAGATACTACTGGCGATTACTTTAACATTCTATTCGAATCACTATTTTTAAAGTGTAAATTTTGTAGTAAATTTCCCTTGCGTATGTTTTCACTGTTTTTAACGTAATCCATCTACATAACAAAAATCTTCGTATCGTCCGTAATTGATCTCCCTACCTACGCAATTCTACCATCCGTAGAGACTTGAAAACTACAATTTTACGCAAACGTATTAATAATCTAGCCAAAAAAAAAAAATCTATTAAAAAACCTATGACCTGCCAAATGAAATTTTAGCGCAGCTATTTCACTATGACGCTTTCGAACCCCAACAACGTAAGAGGCCGACGTTTTTTATGATTATGGGCTGCACTAAACACTGAGTTTGCCGCACATGGATTTTTTCTTTTGTGCCTATTCGTTATCAGGGTTCGCACAATTTTACCACTAAATTTTAACAGTAATTTCAAAGTATTTCTCTGCAGAAAAATATTGCAAAATCAGTGAATAAAGGCGGTGATTACGAATTCTGTGTTTGAAAAATTAAATGTAAATTTTCTTATCATTAATAGTGGTGCCAGAGTCCTTGGAAATTCCAAGCAGTGTGCGAACCTTGGTTATAAAACCACAAAAAATCCCCCAAAAAATGTATGTATGCCATGAAAAGCGCCTTTTTAGTAGCTTTACCTTACCTTCTATGGTGACTGTTTCTTTCTGAACATGTGCTAACATAAATTTTTAACCATTTTTAAAACTTTAATTTTACAGAAGTTCTTGTAACTGCAGCTATACTTTGTTTTCAACTTTAATATATTTTTATTTTAAAACTTTTCCTGTCTTTTACATTATTTCCAACGGCAACTTAATTTTATGGATTTTTAAATATGTAAATTATTTCTTTTAATTCTTTAGAATTTTAATATTTAAAAAAAATTATTTTTCAAACTTAAGCTTTTATGACCAAATTTTCTTCTTGTGTTATCACATGTAACCTTAGAGAAACAATGGGGTATACCCGGGCTTTCCGGGTTACTGTATATAGATGAAAACCATTTATTTAATTTATAACTATGTTACAGTACTTGTCGACATTCAACTAAACTTCCGTAAAATGTGAGTTAAATATACCCAGGTTATGCGTGTTACTAACCAGAAAAATTATTGTATCATTATAGATATAAAAGGGCGTTTCTCTATGAAATCTATTTGAATTAAATCTTTGGTAAATTTCTGGTTCGAAACGTGTTTAACCTGGATCATTTTAACTCACATTTTACGGAAGTTTAACGAAAAGTTGGCAAGTATGTGTTAGACTTTTACATTTCATATTTTTTGTAGAATAAGCACTAACAATACCATAAATCATATTTATGCAGGGTTCGTAAGCTTCAAGGACATTCAAGGACTATTTACCACAATTTTTGTAAAGGAATATTTGCGTTTTATAATTAAAACAAGTAAGAAAAATCATGCGTTAAGCATAGATTATGATACAGTTTCCAACACTTCCTGAATGCTTTAACAAAACTTCGTTATTTAGAAAAATAAGGTATATAAGAGAACTAGGTAAACATTTTAGAAAACGCATGAAACATTTGAAAAACTGATTTCTGAAGTTACCGTCTATAGCCAAATATGTATTCCAATTCTTTTGAACAGTCCTGTATTTGATCTGTAGGTTGATATATATACTATATAATGGGTAAATTTAGTCTAGCTAGAAAACGCATTACAGGTTGAAATTTCTCTTTCAGCAATTTATACTAATAGATCAAAACATACTAGTATACATGTATACAGCCCTGTAGTTAACATAGTATCTTTATTACACGCCACTATTTAGCTAAAGCTCAATTCAAATTAAAACACTCTTAAAACTACAGAAATCACATTTCCAGAAATTATCATTTATAGACGGTCATGTATCCAATTCTTTGCGTGACCCTGTATATCATTTTATCCATGTTCTACACACATTTCTTAGTAAACCAAATGCAGTTCCGCGTTAAAAAGCATAACTCATTTAAAAACCACCTTTAAGCAATTTGCAATCATACCCAGTAACCATTACGAATTATTTTGTGTAGCCCTGTATATGAATTACAACATTTATACACACCATATACTATGCATACTATGCATATAATATAGTGAAACATATAAGCACATAACAAAATTAAAAATGCATTTCCCAGCAATCATCGCTACTGTACATTAATTCGGAAACAATATAGTAACTGAAATCTTTTGTGTGTCCCTGTAAATGCTATGCACTTCGTATTATACATGAAATAAATTATCGTAAACCTCAGCGACGTATATCAATTTCATTATACATGAAATAATTTAACATACTTAAAATACGCCGCAAACAATTCCCTCCACCCCTATATCGTTCTGCAATGGAATTACTTTGTGTGGCCTTGTAAGTGAATAATAACTATTCTTTGCACCGTATATTCCCCAGAATGCATATTTTAGTGCTCTTGATAAATGCATATCAATTTTATTATGTTTGAAAGCATGTAAAATCATTAAAAATAATTTTCAACGATTTTTTCCCATAGGCCGTAATGTAACGGAAAACTTTTGACTGTCCCTGTAAATGAACTAAACATGGTAGAAACTTTATTTGGAATAGGGAACGTGGTATGGTAGAGGTCGCTAACATCCAAAAATTCCAGAACGATCCGAGTATATTTACGAGAGTTAGAGCGCGGAAAGATGGCCAGAGGGCCAGACGGACAGGCAAACCGAAGTCTTAAATACTTTTCAACATTGTTGGAAAGTGTTAAAAAGAACTGCCTTCAGATATAGCGTATAACACTTTACGAAATTTCTGCTACTTAAATACCTAAAATCCATTGAATCTCTTGATACGTACGAACCCTATTATATGAAAAATAATAATTAGTTTAACCCCTTAACGGTCGCATTAAATTACTGTTTACAAATTCAAATTGCTTATTGGCACCACTTTTTTGAAAAAGAAATATTCACTTTATTTAATGACAGGTAAAATGATATCATAATGAAGCTAATTGCACTATTTTATAAATCTGGTGGGAATCAAATAAAAATAAATAAAATGAATAAAAGACACAGCCTGTGAATATCACGGGAGTGGGAATTAAGGGGTGAAAAAATGCTTTGGAACTTATTAAAAGCAATAGTTTTGTATACAGCAGTTAACAGTAGAAGAAGTCGGCAAACATCACTTTAAAATCTGGCTTTTTTATTTTGATCATTTTAGTGGTTTATAAGTCTTAAATCTGTGTTGTATTTATATTTTATTGGGTTTTTTTATTTATTGATGAACGTTTTAATTTTGTTATAATATAATCTGGAAACAAATGCTGAGCTATTTACATTAAATACAAATGGATTTATCCTACGTATGTGTCTGCACACGATATGCATAGATTTTTTAAAAAATCATGCCTGAAAATTATTTTAAAAACATTAAAAATTTAGTAAATAACGATACATTTTCAAAAAAATATTGCGATATATTTTTCAAATACGCTAGATCAATCTAGTGGTTATACTTAATTACACTAGATTAATTAATCTAGTGCAATTACGTATCCAGCATTTTCTGGAGTTCCATTACCTGTTATTTATTCTGTTGAGCTCATTCAGATATCAGATGCTATAATCAATAAGGTTATCTGAGTGAATTCGGTCTATCAGATTCGTCCGGGATAGATCAGATGGTAGAGCATTGGGGCTTCAGCCAATAGGTACTTATTTCGAATCCTGGTTCGGACACTTTTTCGCCCGGTTGAAAATTTACATCTCATATGAATTAATCTAGTATGTTACTTATGTTTAGAAATTAAGTATTAAAAAAAAAAAAACACACACAAGAAAAAAGGAATTCTGCTTCTTCAGAATTTAGTATCGTCCCCGATAGAAAAAAAAAATATATATATTCATGGTTCGTATGGGGCCTGAAATTTCCAGATCATGAAATTCTTCGGTACCAAAATTTTCTTATAGAAAATCTCTTCTTAAATAAAGCATAATTTTGCGCGTTTGATCTAGAATAATTTTTTTTTAATATACAGGTATTTCACATTGAAAATGAAGGGATCCGTACGAACCCTGTATATGTATATAAATATAGATAGTACAAAACACATTTAAGTTTAAAGACTTACAACACACGCTTTTATCTTGTATAAAATGACGTCATTCGCATCCTGGGGAGGAATTCCTCATTTACGATCTAGTCTTAAACAACGTTTTCAGTAATGCATCGAGGCTAACGAGAAAGACAGGCTACCACGGTGGGTCCGATTCTTCTTTTTTTACAGACCGCTGGAGTCACGTGATGCTCTTTTCGCATACCTTCATTGGTGCATTCGAGCATCACGTGACTCCAGCGGTCTGTAAAAAAAGAAGAATCGGACCCACCGCGGTAGCCTGTCTTTCTCGTTAGCCTCGTAATGCATGCATATGACGTCACTATTACTGAATAATACAACAATTCCCAAAAAAAGATGTCGGCATTCAAGAAACTCGGCAAGAAAGAAAAAAAAAACGTATCTAATGATTTGCATGCCTTCATTTATTTGTAATGGTAATGTAGATACTTAAAATTAAATATAATTTATAATAATTCTATGTTTTAGCAGAAATCATTCATTTATATATTTTCAAAATAGCTCGTATTTTAATTACATTTTTTTCAGTTATTATGGGAAAATCGCAACAAAAAGTTATAATTACTATTTTCCAACATTTTTTCTTTATTTTCTACAGAAATGGTATACTGTAATTTCCGGCGTATAATCCACGGATCAAACAATTCTGTTTGGACCCAGAAATTTTATTTAGTAATAAGACAAATATTTACCGCGATCCGATAAGTTTCATTTTATTTAAAAACATTTCTGGGTCGAAACATGATTGTTTGAACCCCGGATTATATGTTATACACCGGAAATTACGGTACTTCAGTTGCCAACATTAAATAAATGGCACTAAAAACAACAACAAAAAAAAAATTATGGCTCTAAAATAATCTCAGATGCAGTTTTCAAATAAATTGCATTTAAAAGTACTTTTTTCCCCAATACGAAGGTATAAAAATTGAAAATGTTCGATGCTTAGAAGTTAAAAAAATTGCAGTAGAGTATTTAACCGTACAATGATACAGCTGCTTTGTTTTACGGCTGAATTATGCAATGGAGTGTTATTTTTTAGAGACAACACTTTAATTGTTGGCCGAAAGAAATAGCATATGGGAGATTAAAAAAACTTAGAAAAAAGATGAAGATAAGTTAACACGTTGAGTGCCACTTCAGCCACCGGTGACTGACACTGAACTTTCTCTTTAGGTCGCGTCAGTCATCGGTGACTGAGACTTATAGATAGTGTAACGGGAATCTTATTTCGTGGACCAAACGGAATGACCGACAAAATAGACTTGGCATTGAACGTGCCAATGTCTATAAACGCAGGGCTGAAACGGACGACTATTTTTACACTCTATTCGCACCGGTATTTTTGAAAGAAATAATTTTAGCGCATTTCTCATACGCATGTTGCCAAAGCCAGGGTTCGCACGCTATTATTCAACGCCCCATTTTGTAAGGAATATGTCACCAGTAATCACATAAAACTATCTTCTAGCTAATGAATCGTGAAGAAAATTATCTTTATAATAAAACTGGTGGAAGAGTCCTTACATAATGGGGCGTGGCTTAATAGTGTGCGAACCCTGCAAAGTACAGTCGTGGAAAAGAAAAAGTAAACACCCCTTACTAACTCCTCAAAAATTATTGTAGACGAAAGTTACTGGTACCGAAGGACTGGAAATAAAGTCTACTTTTAAATGACGTATACAAAAATTGGCTTAGGGGGCCATCTACTTATTAAAACGAAACCAAAGTTCATTTTTTTCAATGACAATACCCAATTTTAACAAGATATTTCAAATTTTCGGTTCAAATTATGCCTAGACACCGAATTTCAAGACATTTGAATAATAAGTTTTTGAATTATAAACATTCAAAATTGAGTGCTTCTAATGTTAAATTACATTTTCATATTTTTATTTATATCTCCAGAAATTATGCTCCTAATGTGCTAATTTTTTTTGTAGCAATAATACTAATATACCCAAACATACATACGCTGAATTTGCAATTTTTATAATTTTATGATATGAATTATGAAATTAATATTCGAAAAAATTATGAATTGCAACCTACAATTTTTTGATGGATTCAGATTTATTAAGTCCTGATTTATGGAAATCCAAAATTTCACATTTTTCTTCGGAGTAGTTTTTAAATTATACTTAAAAAAAAGGCAAAATGATGGTTTAAGGGGCCGTCTATGATAGAAGTAACTAAATATTTTGAAATTTCTTATGCTATCCTGTAATCTAACAAGCTAATTGACTAATTGACTATTTAATTAATTGACTGCTTAAGGTGCCTTGATCAAGAAGGGAGCTCTCTCGGTTAACAATCGAGTACCGAACTTCAATTTGGATACATCCCATAAAATAAGCTCGTTTTAAAATAAATAATTTCTCGGAAACTTATGGTACGAATTGCAAAAAAAATTTGTTTTTAAACTAATTGAAGGGTGTCGAGATCATTTATGATGTCAGAATTGTGTGCTGCTATTGAAAAAAACAAAGTTATGGTTCGTCTTAATATGTAGATGGCCCCCTAAGCAAATTTTACATACATCATTTAAAAGTAGACTTTATTTCCAATTGTTCGGTACCAGTAACTTTCTTCTACGATAATTTGTTGAGAAGTTAGTAGGGGGTGTTTACTTTTTTTCCCACGACTGTACATGCGAAAGATTTTTATTTGAGAAGACCTGAGGTGAATTAAAACATAGTCCCTAATGGTTGCCTTGTAAATGTATTCTTCCATGTGTTTGTTGATGCTGAACATTTGTAGTGTTCACTGGTAGTTCTAGTCTTCTATATAGAAGTATGCAAGAAGCCATATAGCAGCAAAAATTGGATATTTAACAACATAACAAATGTTACAGCATAAATACATTATAATAAATAAGGAAACTGCGTAACATAATTTATCAGATACCTCGAAATTGAGTTTTTTACTCCCCACGATAAGATCTTTCCAACTACGAGGGTGTATCTATAAGTTTTTTAACTCACATAAAAATAAATGAGTGAAATTTATGAAATTGCTACATTGTATGAGTCCTTTTCTATATACTCACCGTGCACAGTAACACATTTCTGCAAATGGTATTTCAAAGAGTGGGGGGCAGAACGTATTCGAGGAGGCGCGATAGTAGACACAAAGGGGGTCATTTTTCCAACTTCTGTCGACCCTCACATGTGACATATTGTTGGAAAGGCCTCTGACTACTTATTTATGCTATATACCTCCCGAGCCCCTATCCCCAAATTTCCCCCCCGGGGGCATGAATGATGTCCGCAAAATTTAGAAAACCAACAGTATGTCACATATGGCAAATGGTCGGCAAAGTTACCCCCTTTGGGTCTACTATCGTACCTCCTTGAATAAATCCTCCCCTTCTCTTTGAAATACCGTTTGCAGAAATGTATTACTGTGCACGGTGACTATATAGAAAAGGACTACTACAATGTAGGAATTTCATAAATTTCACTCAATTATTTATATGCGAGGGCAAAAACTTACTGATACCCCTCGTATTTTAAAGACCGTTTACTGTCATGTATTTGATCATTGTAATTTTCTACCGCCTTGTTTTTCTTACTGTATAGTAAATTTAACAATTTATTTTTAGAGGGTGCCACTGGCGACTAATTTTAAAATTATTTAAATTACTTTTTCTAAACATCTCTCTTCGTTGTACACAAGGGATGTAAATTTCAGGGATTAAATTTTTTATGAAATTTTGGAGATAAAAAAACAACGTCGAAGTTAGCATGTCACTGCGTTTAAAAAGTATAAGGCTTATTGTTTTTAAATGTATATATATATTATAAAGGACAAACATATCTGTGCGTAACGCATACGTCATTTTGCGAATGGCAGCACTTTGAAATTGGAAATGAAACTTCGGTTTTGCAATTTTCGCTACTGCAAATTTTTAAACTTCTAAACATCGCACGTTTTCAATTTTTACACCATCGTACAGGGGAAAAAATGTGCTTTTAAATGCAATTTGTTTGAAAGCTGTATCTCAATTTATTTTTCAGATATTAATTTTTTTGTAGTTTCTAATACAAATTTTATAATCGTGGCAACTGAAATACTCCATTCATATTGAAAGTAAAGGGAAAATAGTCATGGTTTATTATTTTTATTGATTATATCCTTACTGATGCCATTTTCACATTACAAATAAAATAACTTTTTTATAATTTTTGAACAGAAAATGACGTCAGACATTTAAAAAAAACATGCATTCTTCTACATAAATCAGTTACATTTTAATATTTTTGCATTACACTGATACCGAGTTTACGCTAGGAAAAGTGATTCAGTGAGTAAAAATGATGTCATATTTAAAATAATACGATCATTTTATTTATTTATTTTTTTATATAAAAGTAAATATTTGACTAATACTAAATGGCCAATACTATGACAACTAAAAGCAAATTTCTGATTTTTTTTTTTCTTTTTTCGCGGGTACTGAGATTAGAACTTAAAGTTTGTGCGAATGTTCACATGAAAAGTTGTATCGGACAAAAGTGGCTTTAAGTTTGGAAATACATTCATTAATAATCTATTGCGAGTTAAAATGCTTTCAAATTGTGAATTTGAGTGGTGCGTATGTAAATTATGAGAATGTGAAAATAACGTCCAGTTTAGATTTTATGGGGAAAAATTTTATGATGTGACAAAGCGAAATCCTTTTTACTGATTTTTCATACCGTAAAACAAACATAAGAGGTTTAATCGATAACTTCATCATAAATTACTCATCTTGATTATGTATTCTAATACAGTTTAATTTTTCAATAATATAAGCATTGCAGTTTTTGGAAATAATATTTTGGTAATTTTGGGTTAAAAATATTATTTGTTTCAAGAGTTAGACAACCAATGTAAGATGAATTTTTTATTATAATTATTTTTATAGGTTTATTATAAATTCGATCTGACAGTTCCTTTCTACAGTGCTCAGCAAAAGTTTAGACAATGATCGATTATGCTTCTGTGCTGAGAAATATGTAACGAAGTGTTGTAATTCAACTGTCATGTATTACTGGGGACTTATCTTTCATACACAAACAATAAATTTTAATTTATACACTTTACATAATATATAGTGACAAAAAAAATAATAAAAATAACATTGTTACGAAAGTATAGACAATCTGTCTGTTAACAGAAAAATATCCACAAATTAAAATCGAACTGCACCTACATTATCTGCTATTAATGCAAAAATGTGACTTTACCTCGAAGAAACTAAATCCTGCATCACTTGGGGGTCTATTTCGTACGAAACACTTTCAACATCTGATCGAAGTTCATTTACAGAGGTATATTGTTAAAAAATTGCATAAACCGTATGCGATATGATGCCACAAAAGTTTTCGATTGGGTTCAGATCAGGGCTACGCGCGGGCCAGTCGAAAATAATATAATTTGAGAGTTAAACCAATTTTTCGATTTGTAAGCAACATGAATAGACGCATTATCTTGCTCAAATACATACTCTGGAAGAGGTAAAAGTTCACCAAATGGCTGTAAATTGTTTTCCAATGTATGTAGGTAGTCTTACGCAGCTTGGCGACCATTGAGAAACTCCAGAGACACTTGGGAATTAAAACAAAGTGAGGCCCAAATCATCAACCCTTTCGAGGGTAAAGGACACATAATTTTAATTCCAAATGTGACAAGAATATTTAATTAAAATTTTTCTTTTGTAATATACGTGAAAATAAGCAATTTCATATTTTCTATTAACTTAGTTTATAAATTCTGGTATCAGTCCATTATTTCATCAGTTTATAAAAAGAATTACTCCGCGACAGGAAAGGGGTCAATTTGTTGTGAGATTTCAAAGCTGGTTGTTTTATCATTTTCATGTAAACTAATGTACATCTTTCTTTAATGCATCTACGAAATTATCCGTTGACACAGAAAGCTCTGACTCACTTTTAATGCGATTAGCAGTCATCATTTGTCTAGATGCCAGTTTATGGATCCTTCTATAATCTCGTTTTCTGGCCACACGAGTCCTTCCAGATCTATGTTATGCTTTGAAAGAGTCACCCTTAGAAAGTACTTAATAGACAGACTTTTTTGGCCGATTCAAAGTAGCTGAAATTTCCGCAACAGTCTTCTCTTTCAATTTCAGCTTCCATGCTTTAATTACTTCATCTGACTGAAATTTTCTTGCTCGCGCATCTTCACTAACCGATGCTATCGCGAGGTGCACTTAAATACTTCATGCATGTGACGTCATAAGTTTGAAATATGCGTTTTTCCGTTAACAATATCCAAAAAATCACAAAAGTGTCTAAACTTTTGCAATATGCAAATTTCACTTTTTTCAGTTAAATTAAATAAGATCCTACATTAAAACCGTTATTTCTGTCTCAAAACGTTTAAAATCTATTTAAAAATAAGTACAGTCATTTGTATAACCCAAGTATTCGTATTTTTTATTTAAAGGTTAAAAATCACCAGTGTCTAAACTTTTGCTGAGGAGTGTAACATTTTAGTTCATCGAATCTCGATGGGTTCCAACTCGTTTTAATAATGATTTGGGACCAGAAAAATTAAACGAATCATTCAGTAAAGACTAAATGGTATGTATCAGTTGCGCATATTACTTTCCAATAAGTTGTAAATCGTGCAAGAGCTGTCTATAACAACAGCTTAGTAAAATAAATAAATTAAACCCTAAGCTATAAAACGTGACAACAAATACACCGTTCTTTACAAAGTGTTAGCACTATGTTGATTGGTGAGGAAATAAAATAGTAAATTCGTCACTAATTTAGCGCGTTTTTTTTTTTAACATATACCCGAATTTTTGTGTATTAATTTTTTCTTTAAGTCATGTAGCAATATATAGCATTAAATAAAGTGAAAATCACCGTTAGAAAATTCCATGACACTATTAACCCCTTAATTCTCGTTCCCGAGATATTCACGGGTTGTGTCTTTTACTCAAATTGTTTGATTCCCACCAGTTTTATAAAACAGTGAAATTGGCTACATTTTAGTATCGTTTTACCTGTCATTAAATAAGGTGAATATGTTGCATTTTTCACAATTTCCGCAGTAGCAGCTATCTCATAAACTAATGTAATGATTTTCATAAAACTTCAGATTCAGTTAGAGGTTGATATAAGTTGTTGCTGATTCGGTTTTAGTGTAAATTACACAATAAGTGACGCTGCTGTACTGCATTTAGTAGGAATAACACGATTTTAGCGATCGACATATTGCAAGAACTAATGCACGAAATTTCATACCGTTAAAATCAGCATGATGGACATAGGTTGCCATTTATTTTTGGCATTGTGAAGCGATTTTTGTTGTATGAACATGTATTAGATGGAAGAAAGTTTTGGTATTGTCATATTCGACTAGTCTTAATCATGAATCATAAAATCTGCAATTTTAAAATTTTATATCCTAAATCATATAAAAGAAAAATATATAAAATTAAAGTATTGACGACTAAACTAATCATGACGAAAAGTAAATGACGACGATTACATATACACATTTTCAGTTCAAAATACAAATACCTACAGAGTTAAGAGGAAATGGGGGGAGTTTTGAAGTAGATCATTTAATTATAATTTATAACATGAAATGTCAATCTGGTATTACACAAATTTATTACAAGGTTTCTTTGTACATTTGATGTACCTTTGTCTATTCGGACAGTGTGACTATTTTAACTGAATTGTTATTTACATCATGTAACAATCAATGTAACAAACTTCAATTCAATTCAGACTATTTTAATTGAAATCGATGCATAGATATGAATTCGAAATCACTCGGTATAAATTTTTTACAGCAACCGCACGACAAGCATATGTACAGGGGTGTAAAAAATAATAAACAACCAGTAGTAACTCTTTAACTAATTATAATAGAAGAAAGTTACTGGTACCAAACGATTTGATATAAAGCTTACTTTTAAATTATGTATGTACAATTTGCTTATCGGGCCATATACAAATCTAAACCAGACAAAACTTTGTTTTTTTAAAGGCAACACCCAATTTTGACAATACATTTTAAATCTTCGGTTAAAGCTCAAACTATGCCTAGAAACGAAATTTTAAGTAATTTGGATAATCAGTTTTCTAATTATGAACATTCAGAATTTAGAGCTTCTAATGTTAAATTATATTTTCATATTTTTATTAATATCTCCTGAAATTATAATCTTAATGTGATTAATTTTTTTCTGTCGTTATAATATTAAAAAACAGGGTTCGTACGGGTCCTTGAATTTCCAGACTAGGAAATTCTTCGGTACCAGTATTTTCTTATAGGAAATCTTTCCGTAAATAAGGCAAAATTTCGCGCGATTAAACTAGATTTATTTTTCTATAAAAAAAGAAAATACTGATATTTGGCCTTGAAAATAACGGTACCCGTATGAACCCTGAAAATCCATAAATACATTGAATTTTTATTTAAAAAAGAATTATTATATGAAATATGAAATTAATATTCGAACAAAATATGAATTGCAACCTATGATTTTTTTGATTGATTTCTATTTATTATGTCTTGTTTTATGCGAATTCTCAATTTCAAATTTTTCTTACAATTAGCTTTCGAATTATGATTAAAAAACGTCAAAATGATGGTTTAAGGGGCCGCCTAGGGAAGTGCAGAAAAGAATAATCTGAAAAAATATATATTTTACTCATTTTACTGAAGCATTTGGGCTGGCAACAGTCGAAACATATTGAGTGAAATGTTCATATTGGCAAAATACAATGCATTAAGTGCTATAGTCATTCTATAGCATTTTTGCAATCGAGTATCAAACTTCAATTTAAATACAACCCCTTAAATATGTTCATTTAAAAATAAATAATTTTTCGGGAACTAATCATACGAATTTCGCGAAAATTTGGATTTGGGCTAATTGAAGGGTGTAGAATTTATTTATCGCGTCAAACTTGGGTATTGCTATTGAAAAAACAAAGTTTGGGTTCATTTTGATATGTATAGTATATGGCTCCGTAAACAAATTTTTACAACATCATTTAAAAGTAGACTTCCAATCGTTTGGTACCATAAACTTTCTTCTACAGTAAATTGTTGTATAGTTAGAAAGAGGTGTTAATTTTTTTTTCCCCGACTGTACGTTGCATCAGTTAGAAAGTGGGGAATTTTTCTGTGTAAAAGAAAATTAGTCAATATATTTTCAGGGGACTTCACAGTTTGCCATGGAATAACAAGTACAATAGACACCTATTTTTCATAGCGCTTATATTTCATTTAATAATAAAAAAAATATTTAAATTCTTTTGTCTAGAATAGTTACAAATAACTCTAAAAGTATGTACCACAGCATTTACCTACTTAAACAATGAATTATCTCTTGTATCATCATAGCTGCCAACTTTTACGCCTTTTT
The DNA here is from genome assembly GCA_963932465.1 of Maratus speciosus. Taxonomy (NCBI): domain Eukaryota; kingdom Metazoa; phylum Arthropoda; class Arachnida; order Araneae; family Salticidae; genus Maratus; species Maratus speciosus. The sequence continues at coordinate 319,129,305 of OZ010797.1, forward strand.
CTTACCACTAAAATTTAACAGAAATTTTTGCTTTATTTAAATTGCAGATTTCGATGATTAAATAAGGAGAAATTTTCTATAAAATTTTAGTGGTAGGAAAAAAGCGTAAAAGTTGGCAGCTATGCATCATTCATTTCTATGATTTCATTAGCATTTCTTTTTTTTTCTTTACTTGAGATAGACGGATGTTTGCTCTAGAAAATTGTTTATATCTCTTTTTAACTAGGCTTTTGTATATCAGGAAATGTTTATTGAAAACTAGTAATTATTACGAGAGGGATTTTGTGATTTGCTTCACTAGTGAAACAAAGTTAAAATGAAGCGTCTCGTTAAAACTAGATTTACGTAATGTATCTGGATTTTACTGTTTTGATTTTCTACTGTAATATGATATTTAGAATAAGTTTTGATTAGTAAAACCGTATACCTTAAAATGCCATTATATATATTTTGTTATTCCATTTCAGTTGAAACAAGTTAGAATTTTCTAATTTTGACTTGCTGACGCTAGTTAATTGGCTTAGCTGAAATTATTTTTAACTATTTTACACTTTTTAAAACTTGGAAGCTGTGATAAAAATAGTTTTGAGAAACAGGCGTTATCGCAAATAATTTTTATTTATTTAAAATTTTGACTTCAACTTGTCAATGAAGTGTATGAAAAAATGAGATTTTAATTTAACTTAAACCGTAAATATTAAACTGTACAACTAAAAAGTAAAATTTGTGTTCGGCCTTACTATTGATCTCATTATCTTCGTTTAGAAAGTTCAAGACAATCGGTTGCTCGCAAGCGATCGATAGGTAAATAAAAATTAGCAATTACAAGTGTATGATTACCATTGGACACGCGCCGTGGCTTTTAAAATAAAAATTCTAATAAAAATAATGTTAACCTATTCGATACCAGGGGTACATATATGCACCTTTAAAACGTGCATGCAAAATTTGATTAGTAAAACCGTATACCTTAAAATGCCATTATATATATTTTGTTATTCCATTTCAGTTGAAACAAGTTAGAATTTTCTAATTTTGACTTGCTGACGCTAGTTAATTGGCTTAGCTGAAATTATTTTTAACTATTTTACACTTTTTAAAACTTGGAAGCTGTGATAAAAATAGTTTTGAGAAAGAGGCGTTATCGCAAATAATTTTTATTTATTTAAAATTTTGACTTCAACTTGTCAATGAAATGTATGAAAAAATGAGATTTTAATTTAACTTAAACCGTAAATATTAAACAGTACAACTGAAAAGTAAAATTTGTGTTCGGCCTTACTATTGATCTCATTATCTTCTTTAAGAAAATTCAAGACAATCGGTTGCTCGCAAGCGATCGATAGGTAAATAAAAATTAGCAATTACAAGTGTGTGATTACCATTGGACATGCGCCGTGGCTTTTAAAATAAAAATTCTAATAAAAATAATGTTACGCTATTCGATACCAGGGGTACATATATGCACCTTTAAAACGTGCATGCAAAATTTGTTTCTTAGACCAGTGTTAAAGAAAAGAAATACTTGTCTTATTTAATTAGAGCATTTTTGAAATTGTCTAATGAAAGTTAACTTTTTCTAAAAAAGTGGTGCCAACCGAATTAAATTTGCGCAAGAGACGCCGGTCCCGAAGGAGTAAAACTTTTTTTCTACTTCTTTTTAATATATTAACATTTAATGAAATATCTGATTTTAACTTTTTAAAAATAAGAAATAAAAAACGAATATATATATTTTTTTATAACGCAGTTTTTTCTTTATAAGATAGAATTTTCGGATAGCCATATTCTTAGATCTTTTTCCATCTATCATTTCTTCTGCATTTTATATTCTAATTACTTCAGGGGGCATAGTTTTCCTCTGAAAGAAGTAATTTTATCTGAAGATGTGAGATAATTTTCATGATATTTTTTTTCACACTCTTATAAAGAGTATACAAACAGTAAAAAAAAATTCTAAGTAAAGTAGTAGTTCACATAATTTTTCGTACTATGTGTTGCATTATGGTTTTCGTTTTTGTTGAGAAACGAATTTTTGTTAGAATGCCTATGAGCATGAATGTAGCTTTGATATAGGGGAGACTAGGGAGGGTTTACCCACATTTTAACAAATGATTTTTTATTTTTTAAATATTGAACGTAGAATAAAGTTTTACATATCATTTTATTCGTTATACAATCATTTATCAAAATAAAATTGCTACATAAGTGTCTTATATAAGAAATTTGAAAATACTTGATTTTAATCATGAGAAAATAGTGGATCAATGTTCCCCACATATGGGAGTGTTGACCCACTGCGTGGGAGGCTTGACCCACTTTGTTTTATATTGAAATATTTGTGAAGAGAAATAAAATCAGTTAATAATAATAATAATAATTTTAAGCTACATGCTTTAATTATTATGAAAAAATATTTTTGAACATATGATGTTTAAACAAACCTGTTTAGACGCAATCACAAGTCAGAGGAGAAAAATCTTGTTTTAAACAGGGTTTTGTCTGAGCAGGTATTGTACAGCAGGGAAAATGAAATTTTAACATTTAAGACAGTATTCCGTTAGAGACACGTTCCGTTTTCATAGGGTTTCATGTATTATTATGTCCGGATTTAGGAGCGACCGTCCACATTTTTTTGTCTCTTTGTCCTACTTTTTGTGGCACTCGAACTGACGACTCTAGTTGTCACATAGTTTGGCATCATCTCACTCTAGTCATCCTGGTGAAATTTGTCTACATAGCTTCTTAAAGTTTTTCGATGAATGCTATGTTCTTTTGTAACCGCATCAGCACTTAACTTATCAATAACATATTTATAGACTTTCAGGGACAAAGTACTTTCAGTACTAAAATGTTGAAAAAAATTACTAGCAGCGGAAATTCAAAACTAATTTATTTGGAAATAATAAAAAGGGTATATTTCACATACATATTAAGTGGAAAACATTTTATCAAAATTCTGGTACCATTGTGGCGTTTGGGAATTAAGGGGGTCCGTGGCTCAAAATTTTATTTTTTTTATTTATAGAGATTTTGTTATGAATTTTTTTCTGAAATAAGTTTTAGTATAATAAGAATATTGCATGGAAAAAAATCTAAAAAATTTTAAATATTTTTTTTAATCTAAATTTAAAAATTTTAAACATATTTAATTTTTGTATTAACTCTGGAAGTACTTACTCGATTTACAAAATTTTTACATTTTTGTGTACAGAAAATGTGTCATTTTAATTTGTCTTCAGTATTTCTTAAAATATTGATTATGAATTTTATAAAACAAATTTAAGTAAAAAAAGTAATTTTTTATGAGTGAATTTTGTATTAATTAGCTTATTTTCACAACTATCACTCAAAATTAAAAATCCCGAAAGCAATTTGTTGGAAATATAGCATAAAATCTCTGTTGAAAATTTCATACATGTATCTTGCAAGGAACTTTAGATATATCCTTTTAAAGTTGACAAATCGTGAAAAAATTCATTCTGAGATAAATGAAGTTAAAGTTCTCCTTAGAGGGCAGCTGATGCATCGCTTCTCAAGGCAAAAGGTGTTATATCTCTGGATCTAATAAAGGTAAAAGCATGCGGTTTGAGATATTTAACGCTAAAAACTCAGTTTTTTTTAAGCCAATAAAAAAAATGCATTTTTTTGAGAATTTTTAGCCCTGGACCCCCTTAAGATTAAGTAGTTTCATACATACCACTGCCCCTGAAAGGTTTAAGACAGCTACTTTCATACTTCTAGTCCTTTCTAGACTTTTCAACTGTTTCTATTTACATATTGTAATTAATATTTATATAGAAAAAAAGTTTCTATCAACTTTCCCACTTATATTTCACTAAATTGTTTCTTGTAGTGGATACTATAGCAATTTTTGACATCGCTCCTTAATCAGTTTTAACCATTTTCTTTTCCATCAGCCCATTTTACTGTAGCTTTACGGAATAAATTTACATTCTTTTTTGTATATATCCATTAACCCTTTCCGGCGCGGAGTAATTCTGTTTTTAAACTGATGAAATAATGTGCTCACACCAGAATTTATAAACGAAGTTATTAGAAAATACGAACTCGCTTATATTTACGTACATTATAAACGGAAAATTTTAATTAAATATTCTTGGTGCCGTTTGTCAGTTTTGGAATTAAAATTAGGTGTCATTTTTTAAGGACACCATCCCCGAAAGGTTTAACCTTTCATTATGCAAAGTGTGTAATAAAAAGATTTCCAAAACCACTTAATTAAGGGAGCCTTGAGCATCTCATGGAACTATTAATAAAGAGGAACTGACATATCCTTAAAATAGTGAAGCTTCAACTGTAACCGATATCGCAGGAGTTGTTTACCGCCGGTGGAAGCTTCCACCAGTAGATTTATATAGAAATTTTCAACTTATTTATACGCCTCATTATTATAAAATTTCAGTCATAAATAATGGTAGATTCAGATTTTTATTTTTACTGGTAGTAGTTTACTTTGACGGTAGTTAGGTCCTCCGTTTCCGCCATATTGTGACAACCAGAGTAACAAACTGACAGTTTTACAAGGCATACTGATACCAGAAAAAACAAATAGAAATTTGTATGACATTTTTGAGAAAATTTTCCATGAATAAGACACTTAATTAAGACGAAATTATCTAATCAATTTTATTGGTCGGAAGTCCGTCCTGGCGGTAATCAGAAATTGAAGATCCGATTTGAAAAAAAAGCAGCCGCCATCTTGTGACAACCTCCTCAGTTACTTCACTCGCAACTGGTAGACAGTGCAATATATGTCTCCTCCTCTTTATTCATAACTCCATTGAGCATCTGGCCAATTCACCATCACATTGACTGGGTCACGTCTCCCCACATAGCATTTTATAAAAAATAGCAAATTGTTATGTTTTTTTTAATATGTCAAACAAATTTATTTGAAAATAATCAAAAGCGTGTTTATCACGTATATTAGTAGATCGCAATTGTACTAAAAATTACTGGGGCCAATTGGTAATTTCGGCATTAAAATTAAGCGTTTGCAGACTGCAGAATCGGAGTCCTTGAAAAGGTGAAGACTAAATTACTGTACAATCTTTATGCCTGGACTGAAAGCTCGGTATTTATGCATTACTTAATACCTACTTACTTAAATTTCTGTGATATATTTTATCTGAAAAAGCTTACAAAATAAAAAAAAACACAACTTTTAGGATAAAAATGCCTCACAATTGATTTTTTCCACACCTATTTCGGTTATCTGTATGAAACAAAGACTGTTGTTTGAACATTCCAGTAGCTTTGTTTGACACCTATCGATAAAAAAACTCTGAAATTATTTTAAATATGAAAACTGATGGGTGGGTTAAGCCTCCCCTGTGGTCAACCCTCCCGAGTCTCCCCTATATCCGATGTATAATTATTATGGTAATGAATTCAGTGTTCTCGCTGGCTTTTGACTAACATTAGCGATTTGGCGAATAAGAAATAAAAAACAGTAGCCAAATGAAAATAAATGTTAGCAAGATTGATTCGGCGTGAAACACTGAAAAATCTATCTTTATCCTTATTGTATTCATTTTTTGAATATGTTCTAAAATAACCCATCTTTTGTAATTACTCAAAAAATAGAAATTCAACAATCCTCTGTAGAAATTATTCAAAATAAATGCATTATAAATGCCTTCTAAATGTGTAAATGTTTCAGACATCCTTTTAGCAGTCTGAATAAAAGTTTAAAACAACTATCTTTGATTTACCGTTCTGAAAACATACACTAAAAATTGCTATGAGATTTCGACCGATAGAAAAAATTGACCGGCCAATGATACTTTACGTACAGCTAATAAATAGTATGGCTAATTTCAAAACCACATTCCAGCAAAACTTTTCAATATTTGGCACTTGTTGCTAGTAATTTTGTTTATGTTTCTGCCAGAGCGACGCCGGCGCAAAGACAGTGACTAACTGGCAAAAATCTATCGCATAATCCTTTTTGTGTGTTTGGCTGTTGTTAAACTGAATTGATATTGAGTTTGTATCTCTATAAACATAGCAATGTAAATGACACGGTGTGATTGAACGTGTAAAGCTACATCAATCGTTCAGAAACGCTGATAATTCTCGGGAGTATTGGCACACACACAAACAGATCAGAAATTGAGCACTCGCAGTTTGACGAGTCTGATTGTTAGTTTACTCGCCAAATGAAACATTTTGTTGCGATTTGGCGCAATGGCGAACGGTAGCGAGAACCCTGAATAAGAAATAAAAAACAGTAGCCAAATGAAAATAAATGTTAGCAAGATTGATTCGGCGTGAAACACTGAAAAATCTATCTTTACCCTTATTGTATCCATTTTTTGAATATGTTCTAAAATAACCTATCTTTTGTAATTACTCAAAAAATAGAAATTCAACAATCCTCTGTAGAAATTATTCAAAATAAATGCATTATAAATGCCGTCTAAATGTGTAAATGTTTCAGACATCCTTTTAGCAGTCTGAATAAAAGTTTAAAACAACTATCTTTGATTTACCGTTCTGAAAACATACACTAAAAATTGCTATGAGATTTCGACCGATAGAAAAAATTGACCGGCCAATGATACTTTACGTACAGCTAATAAATAGTATGGCTAATTTCAAAACCACATTCCAGCAAAACGTTTCAATATTTGGCACTTGTTGCTAGTAATTTTGTTTATGTTTCTGCCAGAGCGACGCCGGCGCAAAGACAGTGACTAACTGGCAAAAATCTATCGCATAATCCTTTTTGTGTGTTTGGCTGTTGTTAAACTGAATTGATATTGAGTCTGTATCTCTATAAACATAGCAATGTAAATGACACGGTGTGATTGAACGTGTAAAGCTACATCAATCGTTCAGAAACGCTGAAATTCTCGGGAGTATTGGCACACACACAAACAGATCAGAAATTGAGCACTCGCAGTTTGACGAGTCTGATTGTTAGTTTACTCGCCAAATGAAACATTTTGTCGCGATTAGGCGCAATGGCGAACGGTAGCGAGAACCCTGAATAAGAAATAAAAAACAGTAGCCAAATGAAAATAAATGTTAGCAAGATTGATTCGGCGTGAAACACTGAAAAATCTATCTCTACCCTTATTGTATCCATTTTTTGAATATGTTCTAAAATAACCTATCTTTTGTAATTACTCAAAAAATAGAAATTCAACAATCCTCTGTAGAAACTATTCAAAATAAATGCATTCTAAATGCCTTCTAAATGTGTAAATGTTTCAGACGTCCTTTTAGCAGTCTGAATAAAAGTTTAAAACAACTATCTTTGATTTACCGTTCTGAAAACATACACTAAAAATTGCTATGAGATTTCCACCGATAGAAAAAATTGACCGGCCAATGATACTTTACGTACAGCTAATAAATAGTATGGCTAATTTCAACACCACATTCCAGCAAAACTTTTCAATATTTGGCACTTGTTGCTAGTAATTTTGTTTATGTGTCTGCCAGAGCGACGCCGGCGCAAAGACAGTGATTAACTGGCAAAAATCTATCGCATAATCCTTTTTGTGTGTTTGGCTGTTGTTAAACTGAATTGATATTGAGTCTGTATATCTATAAACAGAGCAATGTAAATGGCACGGTGTGATTGAACGTGTAAAGCTACATCAATCGTTCAGAAACGCTGATAATTCTCGGGAGTATTGGCACACACACAAACAGATCAGAAATTGAGCACTCGCAGTTTGACGACTCTGATTGTTAGTTTACTCGCCAAATGAAACATTTTGTCGCGATTTGGCGCAATGACGAACGGTAGCTAGAACCCTGAATAAGAAATAAAAAACAGTAGCCAAATGAAAATAAATGTTAGCAGGATTGATTCGGCGGGAAACACTGAAAAATCTATTTTTACCCTTATTGTATCCATTTTTTGAATATGTTCTAAAATAACCTATCTTTTGTAATTACTCAATAAAATTCAGTTCGCAGCAAATTTCGTGCTGATGCACGAAAACGTTATGTATTTTGTTTTGTGAAAGTCTTTAAATGTATGTTTTTAAGTGTGTTCGTAATCATATAAATACGTAGCACCTATAGTCGTTGTTTCGTCTGTCTGTCGGTCCGTCCGTCCGCATATAATAGTGGAAAAACTACCTAACCGAATGGTTTGAAATTTTAAATATGTAATTGTTTCGAAATTTTGCCGGGTCATTTCAAATTTTATCAAAATCGGATGTATAGTTTAATTACAGGGACAGTCAAAAGTTTTACGTTACATTACGGCCAATGGAGAAAAATTATTGCAAGTGCATTTTAATGATATTACAACCCTTCGAAAAGAATGAAATTAATATGCACTTATGAAGTGCACTAAAATATACATTCAGTACAATATGCGGTGCAAAAAATATTTATAAAAGTAGATAGAATACGAACGCACCTCATTTTCCACGTTTGCCGCGCAATTTCCAACTTGTTATCTCTCCATTTGTTGCTGTGATTACTAATTAAATAGTACGAACATTCACTATAATGACTTTAAATTGATCAATCAGCTTCCGATAAGGAGACCTTTGTTATTAGTAATGCATTGACATATGAGTGGCTCACAACCATAGTTGACCGTCCATTTAAAAAAAAAATGAGATAGTCCATTTAGAAGGTGTATAAAGTCTGTTTTATCCACTCCCACAGTCAACTAACAAGGAAGGTCTCCATACGGGCATATTCAGAAAAATCTGAAAAAATTACAGAGTGTTTTTCTCATGTGGATATATATGTTTATAAAAATTCTTTTGGCGGAACCTCGATAGAACGTTCGTAAAAAAATAATGAAATTTTCGTTTATTTGGCGATTTATCATCGGTTAGCGATGAAAGGAAATTTCGAAAAATACTTTTTTATGTCGAATACTGTTTAAGATAAAAATGCTTCATATTGGACTTGTTCAAATAAATTTAAAGTACATAACTTACGTTTTGTCAGTTTTAATTTGATTTAAGTATAGTTTTGTCAGATATATATACATTTATAATGAAAGTTAAATATCAAATTTTATGAATTAAAGCAAAATTAAAATAAATTAAAATTGTTTCAATATCTCAAAATTAAGTCCAATTGAGCACTGTCAATTCAATTTTGTTGCTATGGAACCGACGAATTTTTTGATATTGAAATGAATAACTGGTGAATGAATTTTGATTTTATTTTGGAATGCGCTTAAATATATATGAAAGTTTTTTTTATATATGAAATTGTTTTTAAAGTAATAAAATTAAATAACAAGCAACATAAATATGTAACACGAAAAAATGTATTTATTAAACTCTCTCATTGTTTAGGTTTAAATCCATTAAATACTTTTTACACGTATTCTAAAAATCAATTAACAAACAATTTTCAGGTGCATTAAAATCGTTTGCTTCTGGCGCGGCAAAATGCTGCTCGCCAAATCGCGTGACGCTTTCGTCTTTTCGCGACAAATACTCGAAAGTATTTAATTTTTTTACAGACTTTCTATTGTAATTCCGCCGCTAAATTTGACTGATCTTTTATTACATACATAAGTAGTTTAATTGGTATTTTTTTTAAATATTCTGAGAATGCCCAGTAAGGAGACCTTCCTTGTAAGTCTGTAAACAGATGCCCTATATGAGAAGGTATGTGAAAACAGTCTTGGTTCACTGTGGAGCATATAAAACAGATTTTATGCACCCTGGACTATCTCATTTTTTTTAATTGCTCTTGGTCTACTATAATTGTGAGCTCCTCGTATAATAATAGTGATATGATGTTTTACTTCAAATGAATATTGATAATTACACTTTCAGTGTAATAATATTGAGCATAAAAATGTACAATAAGGGATAGGTTCAATACTATGTTTTTACAACAATTGCGACAAAAATTGCGTTCGAAGTATTTGTCTATCAAAATTGTAACTAAAATGTAAAAATTGTTTTTTTTTTGTTTTTTTTTTTTTTTTTTTTGGGGGGGGGGTTAAAGAAAAAGAGGTTTTCAAAAATGGTGTGAATGCGAGGTCTGTGTAATGTAATTATGACACTAAACCTCATTTTAATAAATCATATAATATCACATGTAATATGTTAAAGAATCTACACTTCTTCTCTCCCTCCTTTAAATTCAGAAAATTTTGAAATCACATCTGAGATTTTTTTTTACCGTACTAGGGGGCTCTGCCCCCTACGAGCTACGCTCGCCAACCCCCGTTACGACTCCCCAGATTAAAAAAGTTAGATAATTTCATCGACTTTAAAACGATTGAATTATACTTTTAAAAAAACAGTGGCGATCTCTCTGTAACCGGGTTTTCATTCATATTCGTTTGATTGTAGATTTTTAAGGCGAAATCAAGGAATACAATGTTAAGGAATACAATGGCTGTTTTCGTCTTTGATTTAAAAAAAATTAGTTAAACATGTAAAATTAGTAAACATGCAAATGTAAAATGAATTAAGTATACAGAGTCTTTGTCTCTCGGCTTTTTAATAGATTTATAAGAAAGTTCTTTTAAATAACACATTTGAAATATATCGTTTTATATCTGACGTAATTTCCACCAAAGTTTTCTTTCTCTTTTTAACATTCACATGAAAATACTTATGTTGTTAGAAAGGAAATATTATTTGCGCTGTCTTAGAGTTCACGATAATAGTTTAAATGATTATCTAAAAATATGAAATAAATGTCTTGCACAAATATATTTTTTTAATTTAAACTGTTTTGTCAACTTTCAATTATTTGACCTTTTTAAATATGACGTAAATTTCCTACGTTTGCGACTTTTAACGCTTAATAATGAATTTATTATTTAAAAATTTTCTTTCTCTTTTAAAATTCACGAGTAACTATAGTTTTTATGATGTAATATTCAATATTTTACTGATTTTTAACGCGAATAACTTAATTCTCATTTGAAAGTTATTTTCTGATTATAATAGCCACGTGTAAATAAATTTTTAATTTGAAGGAAATATTATTCTTTGCACTTTTTAAAAAATTAGCAACAGATTAAAATAATATCCTCTTCTAAAAATGTAAAAAATATCTCACAAAATGCTGCAAATTTGAATTTAAAATGGAGATAAGCCCTAAAAAAGTTAGTCAAATAAAAAAAATAAATATGGTCTGCACACCAGTAACTTCTAAAATTTTAAATGGTGTAAAAATGTTTACATTCCTGTGTATAGTTTTTGCACACATAAATTTTTTTAATGAAACGATTTTTTCCAACTTTAACTTTAAATATCTCTTAAAATAATTATTCGATTTAAAAACTGTCTGCATCAGCGTGTTTATCAAAGATTTCTCTATAAAAGCAGAAATTTTCATATTTTTCGATGAAACAGTTTTCTTAATATTAATGAAGAAAGTTCCCCTGTCACAAAAGATATGGATGCCGATCTACCGGGAAGTACCCGGATGATCTACGCAGATTTTCATTGGTTCATTTCCAAACCTTTACTTTTTTTATATATATAGAAGGACACCACTGAACTGATGAACACCAGGTGAAAATTATTGTATTACAGTAAAGAAAGAGGTATTGAACAGAATGTGAAAGCATTAGAAATTAGCTTCTGCAAATAGAAAAAAAAATAGGAAATAATAAAAGTTTAACATACAAAATAATAATTGTATTTTATTTAACTCCGTTTCCCGTTCTAAAAATTAAAATTAATAATTATCAAAAATTTAAATAACAATTTGTGATAACTATTTCTCATATAGGGTTGGTTGGGATAAGTGGAACCCCTTTTTCAGTTATGGAAGCGCTGCGCCACAAATGGCTTATTTTCACTACCAAATTTTAAAAATATTTTTCACCTTATTAAATCTAAAAAATTCGGTTATTAAATAAGATGAGGAATACTATTAAAATTTAGTGGTAGCAATCGGCCATTTGTTGCGCAGAGTTTGCACCTCTGCTCTTTGGAATAGTTCATTTTTGAAGCCTTATACACAAATTTTGAAACAGTTTAATTTGAACTTATCAACTTATTTTATTTAAGACTGTATTGATAAACAAAAGTTTCTAAAATAATTAATAACAAAATATTTTTTAACTGATTTTTTTTTTTTTTTAAATCAGGTAGGTTTAAATCAGGTATAATTTACGCCATAAGAAGGGATAAGTGGGCCAACCGCGCTTTCTTTAAATTTAATGCAAGCATAACTAAAGAAGAAATAAGGGGATGTTACTTGATAAAGAATAGAAATTTTCAATATGAAATATTTTATTGTAAATGTATTCATTTACCAGATATCTACACACATTAAGATAAGTATGAGAGGTATTTATATCATGAAAAACAAAACAAATACATCTATGAAATTTTAAGAATGTGTAAAGGCATATATTTTACATTAACGTATAAACAGTGTTGAAAAAACATAATAAGGTTCATTAACCCGACAAGATGCGCGCCGTGAAACGTAACACAAGAACGGGCATGGGGTGTCAGCACACCACAAACATATTAAATGGCATAAATACGAAAAAACCTTTAGAATTCTGTCTGTTAGTGAAATTCTTGATAATTATAATCTTTCTCGTGAAAAATGATAGCTGAAATGTTAAATTATCATTAGTTTAAAAAAATAATAAACAATAAATTAAAAGCACTCACCGACAGCAAACGAAAATTATCCGGCGTGTAGTGCAAAACACCCCGCGAACGTCCTGCCGGATTAATATTAATTTTGGCACATTAGCAAACATTGTAAGTTTAAAAAGAAATTGGAAATACTAAATGGCGGTGTTTATTTAAAGCTGGATGAGGGAGAATCATTATTACTCCATCCTCAGTTATAATTCCAACATCCTCTGTATCCTGCCAATAAAAAGTGTCACTATTTCTATCCTTTCTTGCAAAGGGCATAGCCGGCTAAGCATTGGAAACATGCCTTTCAATCAAATTTCCGGATTTTTCACCCAGATATGGCTACATATCTGACAATACATTTCCCCTATTATCACCCTATAAATATTCATATTTAATGAGATAAAAATATTTTTTCGATTTTTTTAAAAAACAGATTTTTTCAAAAACTGCTGCGCGGAATTTCCTGCCATTGACTGAGGATATATAGATACCAAAGGTGCATTACTGGTATTTTTTGTATAATTTTCTGCTCATAAAAACTGTATGAAATAGAGAAAAAAAAATTAAAAAAAATAAAAATCATATCTTATGGTTATCCGAAAATTACTATTTTCTAGTAAAAAATTCTCCATATGTGACCACATATTCTATATAAATGCCGAAAGTTTGCGTTGGGTACTACATATAAATATTTATAAAAATGTATATTAAAATTATTGAAACTCATTTTAAGGCGTTATTTGGGGCGGATCTACTTAACTCCGACATCCGAAGAATTTTTGGAACACACTCAGCATACAATATGTCTACTGATGTATTTCAGATTTCATTAAACATATAAGCTATGTTTTCCAACTTCATGTTCATTTTGATATCGCCAGCGTTGAGAATGTTGCCCATGTGTTCATTAAAATTTAAAATACAGCAGTTCTGTAGCTGTTTATTCCAAAAATTCTTCGGGTGTGGAAGATAAGTAGCTCCGCCCCAAATAACGTATTAAAATGAATTTCAATAATTTTAATATACATTTTTGTAAATATTTATATGTAGTACCCAACGCAAACTTTCGGCATTTATATAGAATATACTGGCACATATGGGGAATTTTTCACAAGAAAATGGTAATTTTCAGATAACCATAAGATATGATTTTTATTTTTTTAATGTTTATTTCGCTATTTCACACAGCTTTTATAAACAGAAAATTATACAAATATGATCAGTTATGCATCTTTGGTACCTACATATCCTCAGTAAATGGCATGAAATTCCGTGCAGCAGTTTTTGAGAAAATCCATTTTCAGGGCTCCCAAATGGTCCGCCAACTGAATACCAATATTATTTTAGAAAAATTTTCTTTTTAGATTTTTCTTACAAACCGCCCCCAGAACCACCTTTGAAAGTTAATTCTAGCGCAAACCTACCATAAAATTTTCTGTTAAAATTTATTGGTATTCAGTTGGCGGACAATTTGGGAGCCCTGGTTTTAAAAAAAAATCGAGAAAACATATTTATCTCATTAAATATAAATATTTACATAGTGATAATAGGGGAAATATATTGTCAGATATGTAGCCACATCTGGGAAAAATGTTAGAAAATTTGATTGAAAGGCATGTTTCCAATGCTTATTCCGGCTATGCCCTTTAGCAATTATTTTTTTCATTTGTATCAACTTCTCAAATTAGAGCTACATAATACGGGACTGCCATAGGTGACTACCGGGTGAGCAAAAAGTCCGTATAAATTTTAAAAATTCATAAAAACCGAAAAAATAACCGAAATAAAAAACTGTTTGCAGAATTAACATCTATAGGTCACGGGAATTTTTTAAAGACAGAAATAAAAAATAACTCAAAAAACAGCCGACAGATGGTGCTGGTTCGTGCGATTTTGGTGGAAATATGCAAATGAAACGGTTATAAGAACTTGGGCTCGTAATCCAGAACTAGTTCACCGTTGTGAGCCGTGTACTTGATCGAGGATGCTGAGTATGAAGGATAAAGCTTTGTCGGTGAAGTTATTTTACGTGGACAATTTCTGGATTACGAGCGCAAGTTCTTATAACCGTTTCATTTGCATATTTCCACCAAAATCGCACGATTGTTAAACTTTACACAACCGTTTAATAAGCATTAAAAGATAATGAAAACGAACTTTGAAACACCTCTTGGGAAAATGTAGGTCGAACTCTTTAAAGGAAATATTCTGTAAATCTATTTTATATTAGTTCTATGAACTGAATAATAAATGAAACAAAGCTCAAATATATAATCACAACCCATCAGTTAAACGTGTTATGATCAGTGCAAATAAGCGTGAAATATCCTGTACATATTTTAGTTTGATGGGGATGACCCACTTACGCCAGTGGTCCACTTACCCCAACCAAACCCATTCTCAATATGAATGATAGAGGTATGATAAATATTAGTTTTAAGTATTCATTAACCCTCTAATTATGAGCAAGAACTGATTACTAGTTTTACATTCAACCATATCACAATTTACACAGTTTTTTTTTTTTATTCGATAAATGTTTCCTGAAAATATCCTATTTAGTGATGGACAGAATGACTGATTTAACTATTCGCATGAATCATTCATGCATGAGCAAAAAAAATTGTTCCAACTTTTGTATATATTTTAATTCCTTTTCCACTACAAATTTTATAAAACTAGTCGTTGGGGGCCACTGTAATACTTACCCATCATGGATATACATAATATAAAGTATGAAAATAAAACGTGTGATACATGCATCATGTTGTATCATGGATACATTGTATCATGTTACTTTATTCATAATTTAATTTACTTGAACTCCCTTAAATATAATTAATATAATCCCTTAACCACTTGGCAACGAGCGACCGGTATTCGTGCAGCTTAAGGTGCTCAGAATCGGGGATTATTCTCACCAGTAAATTTTTATTGTAAATTTTGCCTTATTTAATCCGAGCATTTTCCTGATTCAATTAGGTAAAAATTTCTGTTATGAAAAACCGGTGATTGAAGATTAAAAATTCTGTAAAAGACGCTCGTCCCGAAAGGGTTAAGCTAATATTACTTTTGTTGCATTAAAATATCTTAATTTGTTGATTTTCTGTAAGCAAGTAAACCCTACTGGTTTACAATGGAAGTCCATAGGAATTCGGCGAAATATTAGAGATACCGACAATTTGGCGTCACTTTTCGCGACTAATTTTGGTCGCCAAATTTGGCGATATATCGCCAAGTTGGCGACAGGACAGGGCCCCCTTCTATGGTGCCCCCCTCGATGGTAACCCTCCTTATAGGTATGGAGATGCATTAAATGCTTGACATTTACGATAAGCCATTATTGGCATTTAATCTTATAGATTGGCAATAGTTTTTTGGTCGGCGGTTTAATCGAGTAGTACCGAATTGCGTAAAAGAAACATCCTTATAACTAGAAAAATTATAATCATATTAACTAACAGTTTACTGCGTCGGATTAAGTGTGTCATTTCCAATTAAAATATACCTTTGAATTGAAATTTGAATGAAATACAGGGTTATGAACCATCGAAGAGTGGGAAAAATATGATTACAAATATCTCGTTAACCGATTATCCGATCAACTTCATTCTTTATGTAAAATTTATGTTTTTTATTGTCTTTTATATTCACTAATTCAAATAAACAATTTCGAAAATTTTTGTATACCTTTTACCAGGACGAATATTTCGAGAGTCCGAAAAAAATAGTTCCGGATAATCGAGGCTACTGATATTCTATAGGCTTCTTTCCATTATTACTTCCTAAGTACTAACCAAATTTCAAGTCTCTATGTCAATTTGTTCGGGAGATAGAGCTTTTACAGACCGGCAATTTTTTTTTTTTCTAAAATTAAGTTTTTGGAATTTCCAGTGTCTGAAACGTGTAAATCCGTCAAAAAAATTTTCGATTTTTTAAAATGATTACAAGACTTATCCTATACTACGTATGTAGGGTAAGTAAAAAGAAGAAAAAAAGAGCACAGTTGTCATCCTTTCACTAACATTTAATCAATTTTTTCCGTCAATTTCGAAAATAAAAAGGGTTTTTATGGGGTTCTTTTAATTGAAATATGAAACTTCTTTTTCAACACAAATTTCTTGTAGAAATTGAAATCTAAAAAACAAATTTTGGCAGTTATGCTTTTGCGCATCCCTAAATGACACTAAGACCAATATCAGACGGGCGTCTTTTTTGCCGCTTTTTTGCTTAGGTATTATCCATTCACAATGCGTCTTTTTTGCTGCTTTTTTGCTTAGGTATTATCCATTCACAATGCAAATAGCATTGTGAATGGATAATACCTAAGCAAAAAAGATGCCCGTCGGACATTGGTCTAACTCAAATAGTAAAATCTTTCATTCTGCCCATCACTAAACCTACTATAAGTGTCTGGCAGAGATTATTTTTAAAAAAGTTGTAGGAGTAGACAGACTCGTAGCCAGGATTTCGCTTCGGTGGTTGCTCAATTTTCAGACAAAATATACAATGTTATAAAAATACAATACGAGCACAATAAGACGTAGAATAAGACGCAAAATTCCATTATATATTAAAACTACATCAGATTTTAAACAATAATTGACCACACGCACTAGGGATTTCCCACCAGCATTGCGGCATTTGATTGGCCTTTTTTGAACGCTTATGGGAGATTGAAGTTGTGGGAGAAAATTGAGAAACAGATTAGCTATAATCAGAGCTGCCAAGTCTCCAGGTTTTTGCACACCACTATTATCTTAGAGAAAATGTTGTTCTTTTAAATCGGCCAAATGTTTCAATTAAATAAAAGAACATTTTCTGTATTAAAATACTGGTATCCAAAAATCCGGAGAGTTGGCAGCTCTGGCTATAATCCATCGTGACGTCAGAAACGCCTGTCGTCCATTTAAAAACCTTCAGCAGCATTTGGAAGCCCTAGTCCCGTGTCCCGAATGCCCTGCCTTAAATCAGGCACTGCACACCATTCCTTTTCACAATTTTCTGCTACTAGTTTTTTTTTTTTTTTTTTTTTTTTTTTTTTTTTTTAATAAAAAGCCTTTTACAGTTAAAACATTTTCAAAGGTACCGTAAAATACCGAAAGTAAGCTACACCCCCCCCCCCCCTCATACATGTGAATTTTCACTTTTTTGAAAAGGGAAGAGAGCAGAACCCCACCAGTGGCCGAGAGGTTCTGTTCTCGAAGCTGGGTTCAAACCCAATCGCGCCCGTCAGCCTAATCGTTCGGTGTTTTCGTGGTTTTCTTCGAACCTTGGATTTCCATGCGTAAGTACGGGTTAGGTTCCCTTAGAAAGACCCCCACGAAGGGCATTCTCCCCTCGGCCTATATACCTCGAGTAGATAATAGGCCGTCAAAAATAAACCCAACCATATTATCAAAAAGTGCCATTTATAAGCCCGTCCCTTCAAGTTTTATTTTCTGACGCTTACAGGCTTTCTGTTTTTTCAAGAAATTCTTTAAGATTTTCGTTTCCATATCACATAAATGAATATATCTTATGAAATTTATTTTTATCTAATCTCTTTACATATCATTGTATCAGAATGGCATATATGTTCTTTGTATTATACTACAGTAGACTCCCTAAAATCAGCAAACGCCTAAAATCTGCACATCATCGCAAATATAAACAATGAAATTTTCAATTGAGATGTACGGGCAAAATTACAGAATTTTCAGTTTCCATATGTGGGGTATTCTCACAATCTTTTGGCTTTCATGTCCCTGAATAATAATTTTTATTTTAATACACTTTTTGTGTGTGTTTTTTATTTCATATACTGGGGAACATTCCATTGCATGATTTCATAACAATATTAACGAGAAAAATAAGTTTTGGATGATGTTGGGGTCCAAATACCAGGAAAACTCCTATACCGTCCCGTGTGCTTGATGCTGATTTTTAAGTTTGGTGCTGTCTGTATAAAATTGTTTCAATAAAAATAATTCGATTTAATTTTATTCCGAAACTGGGACAATTGTTTTATATAAATATGCAGCAAAAAATTAACCTGCATACATTTTTACGGTTGATATTATGTTTTGGACTCTGTCCCTGGGTTTTTCATCCTTACCGTCCCTCTTGCTAAACTTATACAGAAAATCACTTCAGATGCAGCCACAGAATTTTTTTCAAGTTTTTTCTCATGCAGAAGTACGCTAGAGAAAGAAAATCTAAAATTCTTTGACAGGAAATTTACTGCAGAATTTAAATCAGCATTTAAATATCAATTTCACGATCGTGCCTTTATTGGTAGTCTTACCGTCCCCAAGGTTTATTCCTGCACTTTTCGTGGTAAATACTTTTTTTTTATTTAATCCAATGCTAACAACTGTTTCTAAAAATCAATGAACATTGTGGCTATCACTTGGTCTTAACATGATTTACCTAAAATAGGTGGTAATTTTCCTTACCGTTCCATCCTTACCGTCCCTTTTTTTCCCATTCCTCCCTTTTTTCCTATACCGTCCCATTTTTACCTTACCGTCCCTTCATTAATAGCCCTTTAAGGCAATGTTATACCAAAATTTTGTACTAAAAATACGACATTGTTATTATTTTTTATTTGAATGTCCTGTGGGTACTATGCAAATTCATTATAAGTAAACATTTCGAAGAAAATCAAAAGTTTTAGTGGTAAAAATATAAGAAAAATTAAACTCGCAAAGTTTAATTTTCCATAACATAAGTTTAACATAAACCTAAGTTAAATAAAAAAATTTCGCTGCTGACCATTTTTTCTTTATTTTGAATCATTAAGGCATTTAAGATGTTATTTTAGCAAGTTTAATTTCGCCAGATTTTTTTCCCCAAAAGTCAAAAGATTGTGAGAATGCCCCATGTATTTTAATATGTAATTCTCGATAATATGACTGAACTTGTGTTTTTTCATGAAAGAAGTATAAATTTATTTCTGAAAAAAAATTAAGATACTGATGGTATCATTGACTGGTAATCACAATCTTTTTATCACATATATTTTTATATTAATCAAGCTTTTTTTTGGTTATTAAGACTGGCTAAACTTGAAATAAAACTTCCTTACTCTATGACTTTCATGTGAATTAATAATGTAGCTTTATAAGGAGAGTTTCATTGATAAATCAAGGAAAATGTATCTCATCTTTATTATGCATTTTAATTATGCATTAATAATTATTTACTTGACCTTTACCTTTAATAATTTAATCATTTTTAAAAGTATCTTATTTTTTATCATTTTAATTTATTACTTTACTTAATTATTTTAATATTTTACTATATTGCAAGCATTCAGTATAATTTTGATTGCATTATTACATCCAAATTATTTTTAAAAAAGATAAACAAATCAATGACCTGAAATCTGCAAAATTCTAAAATCCGCACATCCTCTGGCCCCAAGCTGTGCGAATTTGAGGGAGTCTGCTGTATTAACGTGTCCCTTGATTTTTATGCACTAGGATTTTATAGATATTTATATTGAGTTTTAGTTATAATTTTTGTTCATATTTCTTTCATATCTAAATTAGTAATTTTATATAAATTTGTTTCATTAACTTATTGTTTATATTAATGGGAACTACTTAGCTTCTATGAAAGAGAATTTTAAACCCCAAAAATTTTAATTTGAACTGATTTTATTTTGCAAATTGTATAAATCCTGTGAATCTCCATAAATTCCAAATATACCCCCCCCCGCCTCCTATTTTCCCGGTCGTTTTCACAAAAGTTTCAATTATAACCCCCCCCCCCTTAAAGTCATTAAAATTTTCTGTCTACTAAAGGGGTCTTACTTTCGGTGCTTTCTTAAAAATAATTATTTTTCACATAATTTTACATTAAGGAAGATCATAACATATAAGTAAATGTTTTATATTTGACTCCTAAAGTGAAATTACACGCCATATGCGTATTAAACTTACTTTTCTTAGTCAAATTAATGATATGGAATTACACTTATCGAATTTTACTGTGCATAAAGTTAAAATGCATTTTATGAAGAATTGATTTTTTGCGGTAAATACGAATAAAGAACAATACATCCGAATGAGCGATATAATGAGGAATTCCTATAACTGATTAAATTTATATTTTTACAACTGAAAAAAAATCTAATGTAATGGAAGATAAAAACAAGAAGAACATTGTCAATTTTTATTATTATTAGAAGTAACTTTGCGAATTCTTTTTAAACTTTTGGGAGGGGCTTCGGCCCCCTTAGCCTCATCCCGGGCTATGTACCTGGGAATAGAATAAAACAAATAGTTCATTGAGCCCAAAGCCATTATGTATTAAGTATGCGCAGATGAATGGAAGTATTAAGAAAGTTGAAAATAGCTACCTCTTACGACTTATTGCGTTCTTGCCGTGCAACTATGAATAAAATGCAGTTGACGTATGCATGATGAAGCTACAACTGTAACCGGTTTTGCAGTGGCTCATTACCGCCGGGACAAACATCCACCAGAAAATTTCAATAAAACTTTTCTCCTTATTAACGCGGAATTTCAATCATAATTATGGCCAAAAACAAATACATTATTTTTACTGGTGGAAGTTTAATTCAGCGGCCATCAGGGCCCGCATTTCCCCCATATTGTGACAACCTAAAAAACCTCCTGTCTGTATCAATGAAAGAGATTATAATACCTGTTTACCGGTTAAAACTAATAGAAGTTTTACGATATTTGTGAGAGAAAGTTTTCAGGAATAAGCCGCTAAACTAAGGCGAATTTTTCTGTTCAAAATTTACAGGTGGAAGTTTGCTTCTACGGAAATCCGAAACTGTCGATCCGACGTAAAACAAATCATCCGCCATCTTGTGGCAACTGCATCTTCAGCATAGGTGCCAACCTCAAACTAATCTTCCGTAATACTTGCGTTAATTTGACCCTGGTTTAATGCGTTTCGAACCAGAAATTTTTTTAAGAAATGAAATTCAATATGTTCCACGTAGAAACCTGGAATTAAATAAATAAGCATTCGTGAAATAAATTTTCTGGCTCGAAATGTGGTTAACCTGGGTCAAATTAATCCACACATTACAGAAGATTAGGGAAGGTTGGCAGCTTTGCCTCAGTTACTTCACTCGAACTGGAAGTCTCTACAGTACATGCCTCCCCCTAATTATTCACTAAATATATTAGGTTGTTCCACATGTTTCTTTCGGAATTCACGTGACAAATTTTAATTCACCTTGCACCACTTTCTGAAAACAGAAATCGTTCACATATACTTTTATTACATCTCCAAGAAAATACAAGTTATCAAGTTACTTTTAACTCTTTAATTCACGTGCCGGTGACTTTAATGGGCAGTGCACTTTTTTATTCAGATTGTTCGATTTCCACCAGTTTACTAAGATAGTGCGGCTTTATAATAGTGGGAAAATGTACATGTTACCTTGCAAAACGTACGGTAGAAAAAAAATTCTGACTTGTATATACTGAGACCAGCATGAAAAAATGGAATTTTCCAACAAAATTTCCCAAAAGAAAAATTCTGTGGTGGCAAAAAAAAAAAAAGAACTTTTTCTTATTTTTTGTTAAATATCTTGCGACCAGTTGCCGTAGCGTATAATTTGTAAATTACAATCTTAAGGAGGACAAAATTCTCAACAACTTTCAATTTAAAACTTAGTACAGCACTTAAAAAATAAGACATTCTTTTTTCAATTTCCTTAAAAACCGCGGGAAACATAGTTTCGCCCCTTATTTTTCTGCATTTCCCTTTACGAAATTTATGAAATCATCGTACTATATTCTCACAGGTGCTAGTTCTGAAAATGAAACTTTGACTAAATTAACTGAAGGTGTTAAACGCCAACTTAACGAGGAAAATTCTTCAATCCCTCTATTCTTCACTCCCTGTATAAAACTCTTATAAAAAATATGCGATAACTAATGGAAATATAGACTCTAAAAGTAGCTCTTAAAAAGCAATATAGTATATTTAAACAATACATAAAAATGAATTCCATTAATTTTACGAGCAGATGCATACAGTTGTAAAAAATTGCGAAAAACATTTGAATCATAGAAACAATATATCAATCTCACAAGTTAAATTTTCTGCCTTTACTTTTAAGTGGGTGGGAAGGCGTTTTAATCTCCCCCTCTCATTGAAAATTGAATTAAAAGGACTATCGGCAGGATTCATATAATGAAATATCCTTACATTAAATGCAAATTAATCTATATAAATAAAAGATAGTTTTGTTCTGTCTCTGTGTGTATGTGTGTGC
Organism: Maratus speciosus; assembly: GCA_963932465.1. Taxonomy (NCBI): domain Eukaryota; kingdom Metazoa; phylum Arthropoda; class Arachnida; order Araneae; family Salticidae; genus Maratus; species Maratus speciosus. Next base: position 319,152,150 of record OZ010797.1, read on the forward strand.
GCGATGGCTAGCGAAATCTAAAGCACGTACCAGGCTGAAACGTTTTGTGTGGCTAAATCAAAGTGTCTCCTGATCTACCTGAGACTCAGAATTTTAAAATTCTAATAATTATTTGAGTATATAATTAACAATCGCAAAGCGCTCTCACTAAAAACTCATCTTAGTCTTTGCAAGAGGGTAAAAGCGCTGGCACATGCTTTAAGGCTGCCAGTTACTCAGCTTCCGAATTCCCTTCGGTAATATTAACCCTTTAGTGTGCAGCTTTGCATATGTGCAAAGAAAAGTATTTTGAATTTAATATTTTTTTTTTTTTTTAATTCGTATATACCTAATTGACACCAGAAAATTAAAATAGCAATATTTGCTTTAGTTAATAACAGACATTCCTTATTTAAATAAAGCGAAATTAACCATTGAAATTTTCTGGTGTGTCGGCAGGCGCGCGCCTGGCCCGATAGACTTAGAGTGCGTATGGTTTTTAAAATTGTCACCACAATTTTTTAAAGTAATCTTCATCTTATTTTATCACAGATTTTGTAGTAATTTTCTCTGGCCAAATAAAGTGGCGATTATTATTTGCATTTATCGATAACAAAGTAAAAACCATTTGCACCCTGGGTATGCGAGCGTTCTTCCGGGTTAAAACACCTTATTAATGTATAATATCAGTCATAATTAAGTTCAAAAATATAGATTTATTTTTACTGCTAGAACTTTACTTCAGCGGCAGCCAGGCACTGCGTTTCACCATATTGTGACAACCTAAACAATCCCCTGTGAGTGTCAGTGAAAAATATAATACCCGGGCTAAATATTACAAGAAAAAAAGGAATAGAAATTTTTACCATATTAGTGAGACAAATTTTGCACTAATAAGCCGCTAACATAAGGTTAACTTTTCTCTGAAAATTTCCTGGCCAAAGGTGACCGGCCACTTGTGATTTTAGAGGTTTTGTTAAATATCTAAAAAAATACATGAGGAATTAACCTGAAACTCCAGGTGTGTAAACAGTGTAGTATAGGTCATATATTTCCGCGAATATTTTTTTCCTGAAACCCATTAGGAGACCGCCAACAAATTGAAAAAGAACGAATATTTTTTGGATAACCCTGTCAAAACTGATGTAGCAAAAGCGTTCAAACTTTAGATTATGATTAAGTGGATTATTGTAATAATCTGTGTTCAATTTTATGAGGATAGCATGTATACTCGAAGAGAAATTCAGGTTTTCATAAAAACAATCTCAAATTTTGCCAAGTTTATGGCTTATAATTTGCAGAGTTCTTAATATAAAAAAAGTTCTTTTCAAACAATATGACAAACAACATTGTACACAATACCCTGCAATTAGAATTAAAATATAGTAAAAATTGAATGAAAACTGAGCAGGTTTATTATACAATGTTTCACTGCGCATGCTCGAACGCAATCAAAGTATAATGTACACTGTTGTCCAAAATTAAGGACCAATCACAAAACGCTAATTTTCAAGTACGCAAATGCTCAAAAGGAAATAATATAATTTGAATAATTACTATATCTACAGCACAGCTAGTCATATAACATCTCATTCATGTCACACATGGTCACAACTGCCACAGTCACTATGGTGATAAAAAAAAATAGGAAATTCCATACATCTCATTATGAGTCTCAAACGATCACTATATGTGACTCCACTGAGACGTCACTGTGACTGCTGCTTTGTGACGAGTCACCATGTGACTTTACAATATAGTTACATTGTGACTCTCATATGACTGTTATCTGTAGACTCGATTTCAAAGTCATCGTGAACGCTGCATTGTGATAAGTTACCAAATAATATCATATTAAAGTCACATGATGACTTTCAGGTGACAGAGAGACTACTGTGAAGTCACCATTGTGCTCTTTTGTGAAAAGTCACCATGTGACTATAAGATGATATTATTTAGTGACTTATCATAATGCAACGTTCATGATGACTTTGAAATTGAGTCTAAAAATTACAGTCACATGAGAGTCAGAATGTAACTACATTGTAAAGTCACCTGGTCACTCGTAACAAAGCAGCAGTCACATTGACCTCTCAGTGGAGTCACATATAGTGATCATTTGAGACTCATAATGAGATGTATGGAATTTCCTATTTTTTTTTGCTTCACCGTAGTGACTGTGACACTTGTGACCATGTGTGACATGAATGAGATGTTATATGGACCAGCTGTGCTGTAGATATAGTAATTATTTGAACTATATTTTTTCCTTTTGAGTATTCGCTTACTTAAAAATTAGCATTTTGTGACTGGTCCTTAATTTGGACACCAGTGTACATAATGTGTTGGCTAAATGTATAGAGCAACTTTTGTAAATGTCCCAAAAACTAAACTTGAAATTTCTGAAAATTATCGTTAATAAGCTCAAAATCTGTTGTTTCCAAAATGCAGCAAAAAAAATGAGGAGCTGTATCCATATATCCATTAATTTGTGCCAATATAGCATACACAATATTGCACGCACTACTGTATTTGGATACAATCCCTCATCTTTTTGCATCCTTTTGGGAATAACGGCTTTTGAGCTTATTCAGTCAACGATAATTTTTAGACTTTTCAAACTATGTTTTTGAGACTTTCACGAAAGTTGCTCTACATATTTAGCTAACACATTATGCAAATTATATTTTGATTACACTCGGGCATGCGCAGTGAATCATCATTTAGTAAACGTGCTCATTTTTCATACAATTTTTTTAAAATTCTGATTGCAGGTTATTGTGTACAATGTTGTTTGTCATGTTTTCTGAAACGAATTTTTTTTTTTAATATTAAGAACTCTACAAATTATAAGCAAAAAATTTTGGAAAATTTGGGACTCTTTTTATAAAAACTTAAGTTTCTCTACGAGTATACATGCTAGCCTCATAAAAATAAACACAGTTTATTACAATAAGGCCCTTAATCATAATCTACATTTTAAGCGCTTTTGCTACATTAGTTTTTACAGGGTTATCCAGAATATATTTATATTCTTCAATTTGTTGAATGTCCCCTATGGGGTTTCGGGAAAAACTCCTCACGGAAATGAATGGCCTGTACTATTCTGTTTACACACCTGGAGTTTCAGGATGATTCCTCATGTAGTTTTCAAGATATTTAACAAAACGTCTAAAATCGCAAATGGCCGGTCACCTGTGGCCATATAGTGTATATATCTCCCCCTCTTTATTCATAACTCTATTTTCAATATTGGTGAAGTTTTAAGTAAAATTAACACCGATAATATTATGAAATGAAATTTATATACAAAAGTCTAATACATTTTAATCGTGTATTGCAATTGACCCTTAGCTGTTCAAGATATCGATCGTTTTTAAATGATCGATGGTTTTGTAATCAAAACAACGTACGGTAGGTTACGTGCAAGGCGCAAATGTTCAGCGTTAATTACTATATGGTTATCGATCTTGCAGTATTGTATAGTTACTTATAGTCTATGAGCTAGCAAAGTTTCCGTCACCTGATTTTTTAGCAAGGTTAATTTTCCTATATGCTCTTCCCTTTTATGGTGAAGTACGTATGCGACGGTCTAGCTGGTGGGAGACGTTGAGTTTACCTGCGGGAGAAGGGTTTATGCAGGTCAAAAATTTTCAAAATTATGTCATTTTAGCAAGGCTCATTTTTCTATATGGTCTTTCGTTTTATGGCGTAGTACCTATGCGAACGGTCTGCCTGACGGGAGACGTTGAGTTTACCTGCGGGAGAAAGGGCTATGCTGGTCTAAAAACTTCAAAATTACGTCATTTCAGCAAGGCTTATTTTTCTATATGGTCTTTCGTTTTATGGTGTAGTATGTATACGGACGGTTTGGCTGGCGAGAGAGTTGCGTTTACCTGCTGGAGAAGGGGTTATGCAGATAAAAAACCTTCAAAATTAGGTCATTTTAGCAAGGCTCATTATTCTATATGCTCTTCCGTTTTATGGTGTAGTATGTACGCGGACGGCCTGGCTGGCGGGAGACGTTGCGTTTACCTGCTGGAGAAGGGGTTATGCAGGTCAAAAAACTTAAAAAAACACTTGATTTTAGCAAGGCTAATTCTTCTGTATGACGTTCCGTTTTATGGTGCAGTATATATGAGAATGAGCTGCCTAGCGGGAGACGTTTTTACCTGCGGGAGAAGGGGTTATGCAGGTGAAAAAAACTTCCAATTTACGTCATTTTAGCATCATTTTTTTATAACATTTGTTTCTACTAACTATTTGTGATATTAATCCATTATTGCCGGAAGTTGCCAACGTTGCTAAGACCTTGCCAGATCCACATTTATAGGTAAAAAAAAAATATGTCATCTTTCGCGTCATTTTAGCAAGCTTAAAAATAGCAACATATTACTCTTTGGCTATCAGACAGTCTATAATTAACTAGTCAGACACAAATTCACTTGCGAAGTTAATGCCAGACGGCTTTAAATCTGGCAACGAAAATGCCTGTTTGAGGAGTAGTTTATAGGTTAAAAAAATAAGTCATCTTCACGTCATTTTAGCAAGCTTAAAAATTACAAGATATTACTCTTTGGCTAATAGATAACCTATAATTAATTTCTCAGACACAAATTCGGTTGAAAAGTTAATGCCAGATGGTTTTAAATATGGCAAAGAAAGTGCCTGTTTAAAGAGTGGTTTATAGTTTAAAAAAAATAAGTCCTCTTCACGTCATTTTTGAAAGCTTAAAAATTACAAGATATTATACTCTTTGGCTAACAGAGAACCTATAATTAATTCACGTCATTTTTGAAAGCTTAAAAATTACAAGATATTATACTCTTTGGCTAACAGAGAACCTATAATTAATTTGCCAAAGACAAATTAGGTTACAAAGTTAATGCCAGAAGGCTTTAAATATAGCAACGAAAATATCTGTTTCAAGATTGGTTTATAGTTTTTTTAAAAATAAGACATCTTCACGTCATTTTAGCAAGCTTAAAAATTACAACATATTACTCTTTGGCTATCAGACAACTTATAATTAAATTGCCAGATACATTCGTTTGCAAAGTTAATGCTCTTAGACTATTTTAAAATCTGATCAAAATATTTATATACTTTCTTCAACATTAAAAATTATAGAAGAATGACTTTTTTAAATAAGAATATTTTGTTACAAGCTCTTAAATCATATTCCAATTAACAATTCTACTGCATCTTACATTCTTCAGGCTTCAGGAGACACAATTTCTCCCTGAAAGATGCAAATGTATGCGAAGATGTAAAAATACATTCCTGACTTACTCGCGTACTTTTATACAGAGTATACAAACAAAGAAATACATTTCTAAATAATCCCAACAAAGAGGAAATTGCTGGCCAGCAGCAAGATAGATGCTGGCTGATGGTCTGCCACTGCATGACCACTGCTGGACAGCTTCAGTCAACTTTGCTGTTGGAAATCATCAGATAAAATTCTGGTGGGCATCCGTTTTATCTCATGCGCTGGCCCACCACTACATGGAAGTGCACGAACTTTTGCAGTATTATTGCTGGGAACCCTTAAGCTAGGTGGCGCTGCGAATATCGAAGACAACGAGTATTTGAACGCAAATCTGAAATGATTATCTTAACACAATTTAAGCTGTGAAGCTAATTATTTTTTAAACTGTAAAAAATACAGCACCACTACCACCAACAAAATAAATAAGTAAATGAATAAATAAATAAATTCTTTACTTCAACGCAATATTTTTTCTCCTTAAATTTGGTTTTACTAGGTTACAAAGTATTTCGGTTTGCATAATTTACACAGTTCAGACTCAATAATAAAAAAAAGCGTATAAAATATATAGGATTTCTATACAATAGAATAATTTATATACCAGTTTAATGATTGGGAATGTAAATCACAAAAGAGACAAACTTCAAATAGTGTAATGAGAGCTTGAAAACAACTAGCAGACGTAGCGTACACTGAAAGTACTTGTTTATGTCCGATCACGAAAACCAAGCAGCATCGAGCGCGGCTAGAACTTCGGAGGGTGACCACATAGAAAACGCTAAAAGTTCAAATATTTCTATAGCTCTTGGTGAAACTAGCTTACAGGAAAAAGAGCCATAATTATATAATACTTTGTTTTTTTTTTTATAGAATTCTATAAGAAATTTTTGTAAGGTAAAGTGCTGGGCCAGCAAAGCAATAGCAGTGAGATATGTGCTAGCACTGCAGGAAAAGTATCGGATTGAATTAATGTGATGGCATACCAATGCTGGTCTGCTGTTGGCCATCACTGATGGGTCAGCTGCATTCGGTTTGGACACTTTTCGACAGGTTTAAGTAATGGCACTATTGGACTTTACCGCTGATGGCAGTGCTGGCTGCCATCTTTTTTCTAGCTGATGGCCCACTGTTTCTTTCTTTGCTGGGATGTAGTGTTATCGCTCTAAACCTCATACAACATCACATACAATGTGAGTGAAAGTTTTAGAGATATAGCTGAGGACCTCCCGCAGCACACTGGAACAAAAAAAAACCGCGTTAGAGGAAATAAATACGTATTTATTTGAATGCGAGAGAATTAAAATTTAGCCACTTCGAATACAGAAAAATAGAAAGGATTAATTATTATTAAACTTTCGAAATAATAAATATATTTTTATTTTAATCCATTTCTTTGTGTAAAAATGAAAATTAATGACATTTAAATATTTGAATAACAATATCTGAAAACTATTTCATACATATTCTCAATACGAAACATACAGGTATGAGGTAAACATATTTTCGAAATTTGAAACACACATTTCTCCTTTTATTAAGGCACTGGTGTCTATTTTTTATTCAATTGCAGATTTCTCCTGAAAATATCGTAGTATAAGTGTATTGCAATGATTATTTTATTACAAAATGCTACGAATAAAATTAAATATAGTCCACTGGACCAATGTCATTATATTTCAAGCCGTCGCAGAGGAATTGTAAGTTTTTAGGCAGTTGAACCCTCTTACTACTGATTGTGTTATTGCCTGTATACAAAAAAAAAAAAATAAATAAAAAAAAAAATAATAATAAAAAAATAGATAACTCAAAGAGAGAAATTGAAAAGTATTATTCGAAGCAAAGGTGGATAACTAGGACAAATGTGCACCTTGGAATCAAAATCCACTGTTTTATAAAAACTGTATATAGACTAAAAGAAAGGCTTCGGACGTGGCTTTACATAAACCACGAATAATGGAACCATGTGAATTATTTGTAGTTAGTTTTTTGTGGCAAACTTCTGTGTTGACAATTGGTCATGAGGTATGATATGCCACGCATGTATAAAAATATGCAGTGCGTGCGATTTATGACAGAAGTGTTTTGAAGAAGAATGGTATGATAGGTGAGGGGTTGGGGGGGGGGGTTGATCAAAGCTTTATTACATTTTAACAACGTCACTAACTTTATTTTTTTTTTGAAAAATGAGTTTTTTAACTGAAGCGTCCCAAAATTAGAATGCTAGTAATAAATGGGTTAAAAATAGTGTTGCCAGGTGTCTCGTGTAAATCGGGGCGCCAAATGCTCTGGACAACAGTATTTTAAAGTAGTTGTATTCGTGTTATTCAATGGCGAAATTATTTGCGTTTAAAGATGGCGAAATGAACTGTAAGAAATTAGTGGTGTCCAGAGCATTTGGAGCCACCGCCCCCTGTATGCTAGACCTAAGCCCTAACACAAAAATGGCGGCTGCCGAAGGCGGATATTTTTCAAGGTAGGTACGGTCGCTTAAATGTAGACACCGGTATTTTATAAAAGATTTCTCCGACTTCTTTAATCTCAGAAAAATAAAGCCGAAAAAAAAACTTAAAAAAATTATTGGTACGAATTTTTAACACGTTCACGCCGGCGCCTATATTCATGTTTTTCGCTGTGAGGCAGCGCTCTTCATCTGGCGGCGCGATACTTTCGATTATTCAGACAATGCATGTAAAGACACGCCCATTTCATATTTATGAAATTGAACTCGAATATAACAAGCAGAGTTGATTGTGAATGTCTGACAGTTCGTAAGAAGTAAGGAAATTACTTAGAGACATGATTTTATTGAAAACATATGTACGAATTTAATTTAAAATGTCTTAAAATCTAAAGAAATATGGACAACATGATATAAATGTATTTTCTGTAAGGTAGAAGCCACGCCCTTAGTCAATGATATCTTTTGAATGAAAACAAGAACTCTCGTTTCCCGTCGTGATTGTATAAGGTTTATAATATTGAATTGTTTTTACTACTGAATTTTCTAATATTCAAGTGCGACTCACCTGTAGTGCACGCCGTCTATGGCATAGTCCAGTGTGACCCACCTGTAGTGCACGCCTTCTATTTAACCGCTTGAGGGGCGGTGGGATATAGTTTTACTTTTATAACTTTGAGGGATAATAGTTAAATAACTGCTTTTCTTTATTTACAAATAAAATTTTTCATACTTTCCAGTGGGAATTCAGCATTATACAAACGCAATTGCTTGCCCCTCAAGGGGTTAACAGTGGAGTGTGAGCCACCGGTGATGCACGCCGCCTGATGGGGCAATCAAGCGTGACTTCACCGCTGATGCACGCCGGCGCAGTGTTGCCAGTGGGCTACTTCTTTTTAATTCAAATTTCATGATTGCCACCACTTTTTTAAAACGGTAAAATTATCTTTGTTTTCACCTTAATTAATATGTCATTAAATAAGGCGCATTTTACCATATCAAAAAAGTGGTGCCAATCAAAAATCTGAATTTAAAAAAGTAGCCCAGCTGGCAACACTGCGCCGGCGTGATCATGTTAACCTTCCGTCTACCAGACGGGTCCATTGGACCCGACATGTACATTCAAAATATTTATTCAAACCAGAAATTTCTTCAAAACAAACTAAATGTATAAATCAGACAATAATAAGTTAAATAAACAAATTAAATAGTTTTAAGTAAAAATTCTGGTGTAGAATGTTTTTATAAAACTTGAGTAAAATTTCCGGTAGTTCTAGGGTTAAGTGACATTACACACGCTGAAAAAAATCCGTCTTCGGCAGCCCCCATTTTTGTGTCAGCGCTCAGGCCTAATATTCAAGGGGTGATGTTGGAGATCTGATTTACGAGGGACATGTGGCAACACTAGTTTAAAATGACGTTAACAAACTGATACATGTTCTTCCTAAGAAGCTCAGATAAAATTAGTTTTGATAAAGGGTCGTAATTGCAACTAATTTTAATTAACTTCGAATTTTGATTTCAACCCTTCCGTGAAGACTCTGCATAATCTCCTTATGGGAAAGCGCATTAGGTTGTGATTGTGGATCTACTGAATTCCACTCCCAACGGCTCCATTGAACACACTTCGTTCTTTATCTCCCGGCTTTATTTGCGTCGCATTCTGGATCATCGCTTTCACGACTGCCGTCTTGTGTATGAAACAATAAATAGAGAAGTTATATATAAGAATAAAGAAGAAATATTTTATCAAATATTCTGTGCTAAGAAATTAATCATTCGAGACAATAGGCGTTAGACATTACAAATTGTGTTGCCAGATGTCCCGTGTAAATCGGGGCTCCAAATGTTCTGGACAACAGTATTTTAAGTAGTTGTCTTCGCGTTATCCAATGGCAGAATTATTTGCGGTTAAAGATGGCGAAATGAACTGTAAGAAATTAGTGGTGTCCAGAGCATCAGTGGTGTCTTTGTGCTAAAGGTCTCAAAGCAACCGCCTCACAATTTTTCAACGCGTCTATGAAATTCATCCAAAACAAGTGAAATATTAAGTAAAACTGACACCGTAAATATTACAAAATGAAATAAGAATATAAAAGCCTAGTTTCTGGCTTAGTGTACTTAGCAAATGTACTTGGTTATCAGTTCAAGATGATCGATTGCTTATAATGAGCAATTGTTTCGTAATCAAGTTAACACTAAACGAGAAATTGCGAAGCATTAGTCCGCTCGTGTTAGAATGGGTATCTAGGCCAAAAGTAAACCGTGAACTGAAAACCGTCACCTTTGAAAAGATATTGGGCGTGGTATTACATAAATGACAAATAATAAATCCTTTCAATTATTAGTAGCTGAGTGTTTTGCGAAGAACATCTGTGTTGACAATTCACCTCAGGACAGGAAAGTGGAAACATAAATGGGTTAAAAATACAGTTGGTAGGTGTCCCGTGTAAATTGGGGCTCCAAACACTCTGGAAAACAGTATTTCAAAATATTGCCTTTATGTTATCCAATGGCAGAAATATCTGAGATTAAAGATGGTGAATTAAACTGCAAGAAATTAGTGGTGTCCAGAGCATTTGGAGCCCTGATTTACGAGGGATACATGGCAACACTAGTTTAAAACGAAGTTAACTAATTAATACATGTTCTCACTAAGAAGCCCAGATAAAATTAGTTTTGATGAAGTGTCGTAATTGCAACTAATTTTAATTAACTTAACATTTTAATTTCAACATTTCCATGAGGATTATGCACGGTAGTCGAACGGGAAAGCGCATTAAGTTGTGCCGAATTCCACTCCCACCCGCTCCATTGCACACACTTAGTTTTTATCACCCGGCTTTATTTGTGTCGCCCTTTAGATCATCTGTATCGCGACTGCGCCTTGTATTTCGAACAATAAATAAAGCAGATATATGTAACAATGAAGGAGAAAAAATTGTATCAATTACCGTGTCTTAAGATTGTGTTAATAAATTTAACATTCGAGACAATAGTCGTAATAGCCAAAGGTCTCAAAGCAACCGCCTCGAAATCTATCAATGCGTCCACTAAATGCATCCAAAACAAGTGAAATATTAAGTAATACTCACGCCGTAAATATTACAAAAGAAAATAAGAATGAAAAAGTGTACTTTCTGTGTTTTGCTGCGCTTGCCTTTCCTTCATGTTATGTTCAATACAACCGGTTGCTTGTACGTGATCGATGTAAGCAAGATAATCCAAAAACAGAAAATGCAAAGCATGAATCCTGGCATAGGTGGATAACTAAGCCAAATAATGGAGTTATGAATAAAGAGGAGGAGACATATGGTGTACTGTCAATCAGTTGCAAGTGAAGTAACTAATGAGGTTTTCACAAGATGGCGGCTGCTTTTTTTAAAATCGGATCTACAGTTTCTGATTACCACCAGAGCAAACATCCCACCAGTAAAATTGAATAGAAAGTTTCGTCTTAATTAAGCGTCTTATTTATGGAAATTTTTCTCAAAAATGTCCCAAAAATTTCTCTTGGTTTTTACTGGTGTAAGTATGCCTTGTAAAACTGTCAGTTTGTTTCCCTGGTTGTCACAATATGGCGGAAACGCAGAGCTTAACTATCGCCAATCTAAACTCCTACCACTAAAAATGAAAATATGATTCTACCATAATTTATGACTGAAATATTGTAATAATTATGCGTTTAAATAAGTTGGAAATTTCTATATAAATCTACTGGTGGAAGTTTCCACTGGCGGTAAACAACTTTGTGATAGCGGTTACAGTTGAAGCTTCACTATTTTAAGGATATGTCAGTTCCTCATTTTTAATAGTTCCATGGGCCAAATGTGCATCGTAAATTGAAAACTCAAGCCTTTGTAAAGACAGTGGCTTGCATGGACTGTAAAAAAGGTTTCGGTTGTGGTATTATATAAACGTCAAATAGTGGAGCCTTTCAATTAGTAGTAGGTGAGTGTTTTGCGAAGAACATCGGTGTAGACAATTCTCCTCAGGACAGGAAAGTGCGGTCATGTTATAAAAAAATTTACATGTAGTGCGTGCGATTTACTTCAGAAGCGTTCTGATTGTGAACGACATAATAGGGGTGGTGGCTATCAGGGCATATGCTCCGGGCGTCAGACCAGAAGGAGGCACCAAAAGAAGATTCGGTTCTTCGTGCGGAATAAAAAGTGTAAAACATCAAGGAATCGACAACCCAAAGTTCAAATATGTTCGCTATGTGTATACTCTTTGCTTTGAAAAGTGGGCGTTTTTGCATTAGTTGACCACCTATGGATGCAACAATATTATTTAATTGACGAATTCTGCTAACGTGCTTGCAAGATCAATGTACTACCACAATTAATTTTAAATTGCTTCAATATTTTGGACATTATCGTGCTTAAAAATATTTTACGGTTTGCTTTTGTGTGTCCCTGTAAATGAAATTTTATCTCTACATTTTTGACTAACGAATTCATCCAAGATGCTTGAAAGATCAATGCACTGTGCCGTTTAGGTTCTAATTAGTTCAGTATTTGGGATATTATCGGGATGACTATGTTTGCTTTTTTACTTCGATTCGATTTTGAACTTTTAATTTTTTATTGAAATTTACTTTAAAAAATAAAACGGAACCTGATTTTTTAATTTTATTTTTAAATTTTGTATGGATTACTTTTATTTTTACTTTTTCGAATAAATAAAACACATAAATAATCACTGAGAATTGGTTAATAACGAATTTAGAATTACCTTTCACTAAAAAGTTAAATTGCTCCCTGTGGGGTCTATTACCCATGTTGGGAAACGCAAGACTAGCGTAATATTTCTGCTTTAAAAGATGTTGATTTTGCTTAAAGACTATATACATGACATAAAGTTGACATCATTCTACGTTTGCGAAATACTTATTAACAGAAAATCTCAAAAAACAAATGCATTGAAGCGTGTGCTGATTTTGTAAAAAAAAAATTATCTGCATATTTGTTTGATGATTAAAATTTTATGAGTTGTATGGTACTTTTTGGATTGGAGAAAGCTCCCGTGCTACCAAGCTACCATTCTTTATTGTGTTTATCCTTATTAGAACATTTTTAGTTTGCATAATGACAGAAATTTGCGATTAAACTTGGCGAAAATTACTTTCCGAATTCGTGGAGTCTAACGCCGTACAGACAAGAAGTTTCAAGACACCTACTTTCAATAAACTCGGGATTTGTAAACAAAAATTGGTTCCAAAAACTTTTTTGAAAAATTATGGAAATTATGTCTCTAAAACCCACAGGAACCACAAAAGACAAACATTTCAAGGTACAAGAAAAGAAATATTAGGTGTAGAATTTAGGTTAACCCTTTGAGGGGCAAGCATTGCGTTCGTAAAATGCTGAATTCCCACCCGAATTTGGAAGAAAATTATTTCAAAATAAGGAAAAGAAACTTTTCAACATTTTCTGTCCAAAGCTTTAAACGTAAAACAATTAAATTTTTCCGGTGCAAATCTGAGTTAAACTTAGGTGGGATAAAATATATCCCACTGCCCCTCAAGGGGTTAAAGTGTTTTAACCCCTTCAAAGGCGGTCGTTCATTTTTTAATCACCTAATTTTAATCCCAAAATGGGATATAAACACCAGAATTTTAGTTTGAAAATTTTCGCTTTATTAACCCCTTCGGAAGGGAGCCTTTTGCGAAATTTTTAATCTTTGGTCACTGTATTTTAAAACCCGAAATTTGTGTATTCTTGAATCAAGAAAATGTGCTGATTAAACAAGGCAGATTTTGCAGTAAAATTTTACTGGTGAGGAAAAACAAGGATTCCGAGCGCTCCATGAGGCACGTATACGTGTCGCTCGTCCCCAAAGGGTTAAATACGTGAAGAAAAGCTTTTACTTAATTTCAAATAAATTTGTTTTTAAATTCCGCTGTGATTCCTTCATTTCATTATTTTACTAATAGAAGTGCCTTGCCCCTGAAAGGTTTAATCACGTACTTGACAGATGTTAGAAGCGCAAATGCGTGCTAAAGATCTTTAACCCTTTCCGGCGCGCAGCAATTCAGTTTGTAAAATGATTAAATGATGGACTCGCACCAGAATTTACAAAAGAATTTAATGTAAAATATAAACGTGCTTATTTTCCCGTACTTCATAAAAGGAAAATTTTAACCCTTTGCACTCCGCGTCTTTTTGACTGTGGGCTGGCTACTATTCGGTCGGCACCACTTTTTAAAAAGAAGTTTCCTTCAAGTACACAATTTCAAAAATGCTCTGATTAAATAAGGACAATTTTATTTTCCTTTATTACTGTTTCCAAAAACAATTTTTGAAAGGAAAGATGAATTTGCCGCAGAGGCGACAACGGAGTTTTTAACCTACCTTATCACGTCGCCGCAGCAGCGACAACGAAGTGCAAAGGGTTAAAGTACTGCAAGTACTTTCATTAAACAATCTTTTTTTTTAAAGATTAGGCATATAACTACATTAATATTTTTAGGTATCTATACATATTTACTTCATGTTTCAAATGTAAGCCCGGTGTCCCAGTTACCCCAAAAATGTTTCAAGAATGGGGTAACTAGGATATACATCAGGTCCAGTTACCCCAATAGTTATAAATAATTTTTTTTTGATTTTCTGTTACTACGTGAAATAAATTTCTCCATTGTTTTTTGCTCACAATAAAGAAAATTATAGAATACCTTATTAAAATTACGTAATAAAATTTTAAAAAAGCATATTGCGTGGTATAAAACCAAATTTCTTAACCCCTTGAAGGGCGTTGAAGCCGTTATAGTATCACATAATTTTAATCCCTAATTGCCATATTGGCACCGGAATTTTATAATGAAAATTTCACCTTTATTAAGTACGCGAAAATGTACTATTTCTTGTTTACAATTAAATTCTCTAGTAAATACTAGTATCATTAAGTTATTTCAAAATTTTAGGAATACAAGTACCTTGCTCCTGAAACCGAGATAGCCAAACCTTGAAATTGTATGATACAGATGAAGTACTTAAGTACTTACTTAGCAGTTTGTTCATAGATTTACCTTGTCATTTTTTTCCTTAAAATACCCATGCAACTTTTATACTTAATACCTATACTAAAGTACAAAAGTACTTACTTAATGTTTATGTTTTTGGTATACATAAATCTAAAATTTTCACTTTTAGTGCTTTTTTAGACACATTGACAGCAAAGGTGTCACTTACAACGCTCATTAGTTGATATATAATTTCCATGATTTGCCTGATTTAAATTTTATAAAGTTGTTTACAATTTTGCAAACAGGGCCTGATATCCCATATGAAAAAAAAGTGGCCGAGAGGTTCTGCTCTCGAAGCTGGTAGACGGGAGGTGCTGGGTTCGATCCCAATCGCGCCCGTCGGCATAATCGTTCGGAGTTTTCGTGGTTTTCTTCGAGCCGTGGATCTTCCATGCGTTAATACGGATTAGGTTCCCTTAGAAAGACCCCCCCGGAGGGCACTCCCCCCGGGCCTATATCCCTCGTGTTGATAATTGGCCGTCAAAAATCAACCCAACCCAACCCATATGAAAAAATAAATAATCGCGTGTGGAACATAGACCCTCCTGGTCCACTTACTCCATTTTTATGGGGCAATTGGACCGATGAAGTATGAAAGATGAAACATGCGTTTTCTTTTTATATATTAAAATGTCATTTTGAGCATTTCTATCTGATAAAGGGAGCCTAACTGAGCACATTTACAAAAGTTCAGACTTTAATTCAAATTAACATTAGTTTTTTTAAGTTGAATGGCCAGAATCTACAGAGTCACATTGTAAAATCATGGCCCAGTTGCCCCAAGTAACCTTATGTTTGTTTACAGTGTATAAAGCTTTTAACAGAGTCCAAAAAGGCTCCCACTCGGTCTTTTTTTTAACACCACTTTTATTTAAAGAACAATCTTATTGATAAATTTCGTGAAAACGTATCTGGAAGAAGGTGACTTCTTGCAATTGTTGCAGAAACCAAGCACGAATTTCTTTCTAAAAAATTACTGGTTTTCAAAAAATTGATCAGCGGAAGCCTTGAGTCACAGAAATGTATTGTTTAGAAAAAAAAAATTCCAATGCTCATGTCCATTTGATATTTATGATACTTTAAATTTATTATACACCATTTGGAAATTTCAAATATTATTTAGGTTAAATATGTTGAAGACAGTCAGTTTTAGTGATACCCTTGAGTAATTTTCGGTAAAAAATCACAAAAAACAATTCATCGTTGTCTCTGGAAGTGACATGATTGTTTGCCGTGCAGTAACAAATAAAAGAAACTCCTATTTCTCATACTTCTTATATTAGATTTAATAACAAACAGATATTGAAATTCTTTGGCCAAAAGAACATAAAAATAACTACAAAATAATGGTACTACTAATAAAGAGGAATTAATATATCGTCGGTACCATTCCAAACTGTCGAATATGAAAACAGTGTTGCCAGTGGGAGATTTTTTTTAATTCAGATTCTTGATTGGCACCACTTTTCTGAAATGGCAGAATTCCGCTTGCTTTCGTCTTAATTAATATGTCTTCAGCCCGTTAACGCTTGAATTAAATTTCGGTTGAAAGATTCAAATTGCTTATTGGCACCACTGTTATGAAAAAGAAATATTCACCTTATGTTATGAGAGGTAAAACTATACTAAAAAATAGCGAATTTCGCTGTGTTATAAAACTGGTGGGAATCAAACAATTTGAGTAAAAGACACAGCCCGAGAATATGACGGGAGTGAGAATTAATAGGGTTAAATAACGTTAAATAAGAGGAATTTGTCTATTTCAGAAAAGTGGTGCCAATCAAGAAATCTGACTTTTAACCCCTTCACGGTCGCTTAATATTTGAAAAAACATCAAAAGTGTACCTATTTTTTTATTACAGAAATTGAATAATTATAAGGCTTCTAAATAAAATATGCAATTAGTTTATTTTTAAGCCGAAAAAACAATATTTTATATCCATATTCATATTTGTATAAAAGCCATCATGCGAGAATTATTTGTCTTAACCTCTTAAGCCCCGCCTCCGATAAAAGTAGGTTACTTTTTTTATTATTCAGATTGTTTGATTCCCACCACCGTAGTTTACGGCAGATAAAATGATACGAAAATAAAGCCATTTACACTATTTAAAAAAACTGGTGGGACTCAAACAATCTGAATTAAAAGATAGTAGCCTACATTTATCGGTGGCGGAGCTTAAGAGGTTAAGACACATAATCCTCGCATGATGGCTTTTATACAAATATGAATATGGCTATAAAATATTGTTTTTTCGCCTTAAAAATAAACTAATTGCATATTTTATTTAGAAACCTTATAATTATTCAATTTCTGTAATAAAAAAATAGGTACACTTTTGATGGTTTTTTCAAATATTAAGCGACCGTGAAGGGGCTAATATTCCAGTTATCATCAGAAAGGCTTGATTCATCAGAATCCATATCAAAGTGACAAAAATATTACAAATCTATGACAAATCTATCGCAAATTATAGATCGTACAAATCAAACCAGAGTGCTAATATTCAAAGACTTCAAATGGAAATTCCAGTTCAGTTTTTCTGATTTCAGAAGTTTTTTCCAGCAATTAAATCTCCAGCCCGAGAATATGACGGGCACAAGAAATAACGAACGACACCCCAGCCCGAGATATTGACGGGAGCGAGAATTAAGGGGTTAAAAAAGTGGCCCACTGGCAACACTACTTTCACATAGGATATTTTGACATGGTACCGCTTATATCCTTAAAATAGTGAAATGTTAGCTATAACTGCTCTCAAGGGGTTGATTATCGCAGTGGAAACTTGCACCAGTAAGTTTAAATAGAATTTTTTTCCTTATTTAAACGCCCTCTTAATGCAAATTTTAGTTATAAATAAATGCAAAAACAAATATTCACTTTCACTTGTGGAAGTATACTTCGTCGGTTTTCAGGCCCTGAATTTCCGCCATATTGTGACAACTTAGACAACCTTTATTCAGTGTCAGTGAAAGAGATTATAATACCTGGGCAAACTACCAGCAGTAAAAAGAAATAGAAATATTTACCATATTTGTAAAAGAAATTTTTCATGGACAAAGTGATTAAATAAGACGATATTTTCTATTCTAATTTACTGGCGAAAATTTCACTGGCGGTATCAGAAGCTGTTAAAAAAACCGATAAAAAAACAGAAGCCATTTTCTGAGACCCTCCTCAGTTGCTTCACTCGACTCTGGTAGACAATACACTATATGTCTCTTCCTCTTTATTCCATTAATCCTCTTTATTCCATTAACACCATTACAAAAATATGTTTCCATAGCATTTTCGTAGTACATAAATAAAGAATTTTATTTTATATGACTAATCTCTATCATTTCATTAGCATTTGTCATTTTTTTTCTTTTACATAATGTATTAAGACTTCAATAATAAAAAAAAATTGTTCATACGTCATATACGACGGATTATAGTTTGCCATATACAGCGGATTATAGTCTGTAGTTAAAAATGAAATTTTATTGATGCCCAATGATTATTATTAGATATAATCGAGATTTGACTAATCAAACAAGTTTTAAATAAAATACCTAGTTAAAACGCCTTTTACCTTAGTATTCACCTTATATATTATCTTTAACTTACACATCTTAATACAATCGCATTTTTGCTTTAACCCCTTCGCGACGGGAACCTTTTACGAAATGTTTATTACTTTGCTACCGGTTTTAAAAAACAGAAGTTTGTGCCTATTCAAATCGGGAAAATGCGCAGATTAAACAAGGCAAATTTTACAGTAAAATTTTACTGGTGAGGATAAACGAGGAATCTTAGGCCTACTTCCGGCACGTATACGTGTCGCTCGTCCCCAAGGGGTTAACACGAGATTTAGAACTAGCGTTATTTAGTAAAAATTGTTAATTACTGAAAAAGACTTTTTTTTGTTAATTCCACTTTTAATGAAGTACTTTACGATTTCTTAGACCCACCATCATCAGAACCAGTTAAAATAGAATATATTGATACTGCTGTACCTTATTACGCACCGTTGGTTGGTGAATCAAAAATTTATAAATCACTCTACGAAGCTATCTGACACCTGAGCAAACGTCTGTTTCATCAGTATGTAACTTACAGAAACCTACCCATTCTCAAACTCAAAAACCAAACCAAAAATCTCGTTTAAAGAAAGGGGAACAGAAAACCTCAACTCAAGCATCCTCACAATGGAAAACTGCAAAGAAAAAACAGCGAAAATCATCTCATAGCCCATCTGTTACTAATTTTAAAAATCCCAAACATTTTCAAAATTATCTAGGAGAGGTTATTGGGGTCAGAATCTTATGACTCGAGTGCAGATGAAGAAAATACTTTCTTTGAAGAATTTGTGCGTGATTAATTTTACATTTTTTTAAAAACTTCTCTGTGATTTTTAAACTTGTTTTTTTGTAGTATTGAACAACATTTTATACTTAGTTTATATTTTAACAATTATTAATTAATAAACTTTTAAAGTTTTAATTATAAAATATTTGTCTTTTAACTATGATATTTTTTACCCTTTATTTTATTTTTTTTTCTTGGCACAGCATGTCCCTAATGAATCTTTGCGCTATTAAACACCAAACAACTAATTAACCAATTTCTTAGTTGCGACTAGTTGACACTACTTTTATTTAATGTGCTCATCTAAAAGTAACGTTAACTAATTGATATTTATTTTCACTATGAAGCTCAGATAAAGTTAGTTTTGACGAAGGGGCGAACGTGCCACTCATTTGAATTGATTTCAAGTTTTGATTTCAACATATCCGTGAGGACGACCAGTGACCTAGCGTGTATTCGCATCATGTTATCACTGTGGATATGCCGATTTCCACTCTCGATGGTTCCATTACTCACATTTAGTTTTTTTTAGCTCCCGGCTTTATTTGTGCTGTGCTTTGAAACATCTGCATCTCAAGAGTCATCTTGTATATGGACGAATAAATAAAGATATATGTAACAAGCAGAAAAAATTGCATGATTTGTTAAGATTGCGTTAAGGGGTCAGGTAACCTTTGAAGCGTCCAAAAATCGATTTTTTTAAAAAATAGCTTATAATTAAATATGATTCTTTGGAAACATTTAAAAGCAAACCCCATACAAAAATTCGCATTAGAAGAGAAGTTATGTCTAAAACACTTTGAGCTTTTTCTATATGATCGACGGGTTTTTTAATTCTTAAAACAAATTTTCTCAAAACAGCGATTTTGATCATTGCGCGCACGATTTCTGAAAAACGGTTGCCTAGAATTTCACGAAATTTTTGGTGGATGTATTAAACGTACAGAAGCACAAAATGACCTATTATTATTATGTTTCTCAAGTAAGAAGTTTAGAATTCACGTCTACTTTTGTATAAAAAAATCTCCATATTTCGAATTACTCTAAAGAAAATTTTTTTTCTCGGGATCTACAAGTTTTATTTTTTTCATTGTAGGTCATTTTGAAAACACTTTATATCTGTACTCATTAAAAACATTTTGGCTTGTTTCAGCCATTCAAATGGGAAAAATCATGCGCGCAATGCATGCAAGGATAATTCTTTCGTAAAATTGTATTTTCTTTAAAAATAAATTAAAAAAAACTATATATGTGTATAACTTTTCTAACATCTTTGATTGATAAAATAAATCGTTCCTAGCATGTGTTTTCAATTTTATAATTAAAAGTTAATTAGTTAAAGAATGACTGCAATTCTTACAGAGGTCACTTTTCCATGTACTTTATTGGTGCAAAGTTTACCTGACCCCTTAATAAATCAGTCATTCCAGACAACAGCCGTAACTCTAAAAGTGTCTAAGCAAACTTTTCACAGTCCATGAACTGCATCCAAAAACATGTAACTGTAAATAAAGCGGAATTGACATATCCTCAAACTAGAGAAGCTTCAAATGTAACAGAAAATGTTTTGCAGTGACTCATTACCCCCCGGGAGAAACTTCCATCAGTGAATTAGAATAGAAATTTTTTCTTTATTAACCCGCGCCTGGCCTGATAGACTCAGAGTGCGTATGGATTTTAAAATTGTCACCACAATTTTTTTAAAGTAATCTTCAACTTATTTTATGGCAGAACTTGTAGCAATTTTTTACGACTGAATAAAGTGGCGATTATTATTTGCATTTATCGATAGCAAAGTAAAAACCATTCATACCCTGGGTATGCGCGCTTTCTTCCGGGATAAAACGCCTTATTAAGGTATCATTTCAGTCATAATTATGTTCAAAAACATATATTTATTTTTACTTCTGGAAGTTTATTTCAGCGGTAGCCAGGCACTACGTTTCACTATATTGTGACAATCTAAACAACCCCCTGACAGTGTCAGTGAAAAATATAATACCTGGGCTAAGTTCCACAAGAAAAATAGGAATAGAAATTTTTGCCATATTAGTAAGACAAATTTTGTACTAATAAGATGCTAACATATGGTGAACTTTTCTCTTGAAAATTTACTGGTCGAAGTTTGCTTCGGCGAGATTTGAATGAAATTTGAATAGAGAAGTCCAGTTTTTCTTTTAAGTGTTTCGTATATTAAACCTTTTGCAGTTCAAGATATCGGTCGTTTCTAAATGATCGATGACTTTGTAATCAAAACAACTTACGGTATATTACGCACAAGGCGCAAATGTACCACGTCAATTACTAATGGTTATCGATCTTGCAGTAATAGTCCAGTAAAATTAGCTCAAAAAAAGGACAGTTTTATGCAAAAATTCGCGGAAAGCTGGAAATCGTTTTAATCACTTTGTTTTCATCCAAATGAAGGGATTTGAAGTTTGTCCCATTTTTCCTAGTGAGCTTCAGGCATGGCACCACTAAAACCTAAAAATTTTCGGATTTTTTTCAGTATTTTGCAAATAAATCAAAAACCATTCACTCTACAGAAATAGTTCTAATTTATAAATTGTAGAACATAAAATTCTGCGTCGATTGAGTACTGCAGACCAAAAATTCCATCAAAAATAAACAATATATGATAGATCAAAAAGTGCATTTTTCCAATTTTTTCTTAACCCCTTGGGGACGAGCGACACGTATTCGTGCCGGAAATAGGCCTAAGGATCCTCGTTTATCCTCACCAGTAAAATTTTACTGTAAAATTTGCCTTATTAAATCCCAGCATTTTCCCGATTTGAATAGGCACAAACTTCTGTTTTTTAAAACCGGTAGCAAAGTAAATAAACATTTCGTAAAAGGCTCCCGTCGCGAAGTGGTTAAAAATCTCAGAAAATTGGTTTTTTGAAGTGCTCATGCAACCAAACGAAATATATTCACACGTATATTTGCGCTTATGATTACAATTTGGAAACCTTAACCCAAACCTAGTGTTACATTAAACAAACACTAATAGTGTCAGTAGTACAAGAGGGATTTTTGGCGATAAAATAAATTGTCATCTAGCCAAAGAGATTGGAGTTGCAAGTATAAAATGTGTCATTGGTGGTGATTTTGGCCTTGTGAAATTCAAGAGATCCAATGAAAAGCTTCACGTGTGCTGTTAAATTCCATGATGCGACAAGGTATCCGTCGAACCAGTCACTATTTTTCGCCTAATTTCTTTCCACAAGAAATTAGAGGAAGAACTTTGACAGTTCTTTGAGTATGAATTGGCTCCATTTCCGACTTCTCTGTTTGATAACTTTGGGATGCGTAAAACGCGAAAGTCGGTATTTTACGATTTGTTTACTCCCCCTTAATAATTTAGAATAAACCATATAAACTGTCCATGTGATTGATGGTGGCTTTCACCTTCATCGAGTGACTTGGGAGCTAAGAGAAAAGTTCTCTTCAATTATTTCCAAGTACATTGGATATTTGAAAAATAGCTATGTTAAAACTGCAACAATTGTTTTTGATGGTTATCCAGAAAAATCGTCAGAACATAGCACCAAGTCTGCTGAGCGCTTCCGTCGAAAAAATAAATACATTGCACCAAGTGTTGACTTTGACGAAAATACGACGCTCACAATGCTAAAAGAGCACTTCCTTGCAAATGAAGGGAATAAACGCCGTTTAATAAAAATGCTCATTGGAAAATTTGAGCAAAACAATTTTACTGTAAAACAAGCTGTCGAGGATGCAGATACAAGCATCGTGATGACAGCCATCCAATTTGATCAGCAGTCAGAACGTGTCATCATAGTTGGGGAAGATATTGATCTGCTTGTGCTTTTGACTACATTTATTCCTAACTCATCCAAGATATACTTCTTGAAACCTCGGAAAGGACAGGTGGGTATTGTTTTATATTTACCATTAAGATTCAAGTACTCGCCGATTGTGAAGAAAAACATCCTATTCCTACATGCTTTTAGTGGCTGTGATTCTACATCGGCCTTCTTCAGGCCGGACAAACTGGAATTGGTCAAGCTTTTGGAAAATCATGCTCAGCTACAGGATGTTCCAACTGTTTTTAATAACCAATATGCTACGCCTGAAGAAGTTAGTGATGCGAGGAAGAAATTTATTGCCACCTTCTACAATCCCCAGTATGACGAATCCACAACACTGCACAAATTGCGATACAACACATTTGCAAAACATCTTATGAAGACCCAATTTAACCTCGCTTCTCTGCCGCCAACTGAAGATGCAACCAAATAACATTCATACAGAGTTTTTCTTCAGATCGACATCTGGAATGGAAGAGTGATGAATCCCTCTGATTGGGGTTGGAAGTGATTCAAACATAGTATACTTCCAATCACCACGAACGATATAGCTGCAACACCACACCTTCTAAACACTCTGTCATGCAAATGTGCAAAGGGATGCAAAGGCGGTTTATGTTCTTGTACGAAGATCGGCGTTAAATGCTCAATTATGTGTTACCACTGTAAAGGTGCGTCGTGCACAAATACTGCAAAAGAAGAAGGCTCACAAACCGGATACGTCGAAAAAGTAGATATGGACAAGGATTGCCTTCCATGGGCAGGAGGAAGAAGAATGGGCAGATCAAGGTCCAGCAAAAAAACGCTCCAAGCTCGATTTTCCTGTATTTCCTCAATTAACTTGAGTTGATTTTATCACCATTGCTTATATACTAATTTTTTTAAATAAATTAATTTTCTTGATTTTCTGTTATTATTTTATTGTTCTCTAACATTTTATACATGAGAACTTCAAAAAACCAATTTTATGAGATTCTTTAGAAAAAATTGGAAAAAAGTACTTTTTTGATCTATCATGCCTCGCTTATTTTTGGCGGAATTTTTAGTCTGTGGTACTTAATCAACGCAAAATTTTATGCTCTACAATTTATAAATTAGAACTGTTTCTGTTGAGTGAACGGTTTTTGAGTTATTTGCGAAATACTTAAAAAAGTCCGAAAATTTTGAGGTTTTTGTGGTGCCACGTCTAAAGTTCAACAGGAAAATGGGACAAACTTCATATTCCTTCATTTGGATGTAAAACAAAGTGATTAAAATATTTTCCAGCTTTCCGCGAATTTTCGATTAGTAAAATCCTATTTTCAATGGCCTATAATGTATAGTTACTTATAGTATAAGAGCTGGCAAAGTTTTCGTCACCTGATTTTAGCAAGGCTCATTTTTCTATATGCTCTTCCCTTTCATGGTGTAGTTCGTATACGGACGGTCTCGCTGGTGGGAGACGTTTGCGGTTATCTGCGGGAGAAATTATGCAGGTCAAAATTACATCATTTTAGCAAGGCTCATTTTTCTATATGCTCTTCCGTTTTATGGTATAGTACGTTTGTGGACGGTCTGGCTGGCGGAAGACGTTGCATTTACCTGCGGGAGATGGGGTTATGCCGGTCAAAAAAAATTCAAAATTATGTCATTTTAACAAGAATCATTTTTCTATATGGTCTTTCGTTTTATGGTGTATTACGTATGCAGACAGTCTCGCTGTCAGGATACGTTGCGTTTATCTGCGGAAGAAGGGGTTATGCAGGTGAAAAAAGGTTCAAAATTACGTCATTTTAGCAAGGCTCGTTGTTCTATATGCTCTTCCCTTTTATCGTGTAGTTCGTATGCGGACGGTCTGGCTGGCAGGAGACATTGCGTTTACCTGCGGAAGAAGAGGTTATGCATGTCAAAATTACGTCATTTTAGCAATGCTCATTATTCTGTATGCTCTTCTGTTTTATGGTGTAGTACGCTTGCGGACGGTCTGGCTGGCGGAAGACGTTGCATTTACCTGCGGAAGAAGGGGTTATGCGGGTCAAAAAATTAAAAAAAACACTTGATTTTAACAACGCTAGGGAGAAGTTGTTATGCAGATGAAAAAACTTCAAATTTACGTAATTTTAGCATCAGTTTTTTAATAACAGCTGTTTCTACAAACTATTTGTGATATTAATCCATTATTGCCATATGTTGCCAAAGTTGTCATCCAAAAATAAGTCATCCACATTTATAGGTTAAAAAAAAACATGTCATTTTAGCAAGCTTAAAAATAGCAACATATTACTCTTTGGCTATCAGACAGTCTATAATTAACTAGCCAGACACAAATTCGATTGCAAAGTTAATGCCAGACGGCTTTAAATCTAACAACGAAAGTGCCTGTTTCAAGAGTGATTTATAGGTAAAAAAAAGTCATCTTCACTTCATTTTAGCAAGCTTAAAAATTACAAAATATTACTCTATGGGCTAACAGACAACCTATAATTAATTTATAAAAAAGTGGGGAAGGATTGCACTTTGTGCCGATATATTAAGAAAGAGAAACAACGTATAAAGACACAAATATAAATATGTTTAAAAAGCATACAGCTGTTTCGAAACCACTATGGTTTCATCATAAGTTCTTCAAAATATAAAGTAAAATTAAAACTCTGAGTGAAAAGGAAGGGGGGAGGAAGCCAGAAAGGCGTACTTTTCAGCTCTACTGTCAACGACGAAATACTATATACGGATGGCAAAGAGCTACGGAGTCGATATCAAATTATAATGAACGAATTATATGTCTTCTCTTCACCTCGCCCCCTTTTTTCTCCTCTCAGTTTGAACTATTCCGGAGCAATTGTGCGATTTTGATTGGTGTTCCTGTGTGTGCGCGTGAGGTCGACTCCGTAGCTGTTTGTCAGCCGTATATCGCATTTCGCCGTTGTCAGTAGAGCTGAAAGGCACGCCTATCTGGCTTTTTTCCCCTCTTCTTTTAATCAGAGTTTTAATTTTACTTTTCATTTTTACGCACTGATGATGAAACCTTAGAGGTTTCAAAACAGCTGTATGCTTTTTAAACATATTTATATTTATGTCTTTATACGTTGTTTCTCTTTCTTAATATAATTAATGTGCCAGACACAAATTCAGTCGCAAAGTTAATGCCAAATGTTTTTAAATATGGAAAAGAAAGTGCCTGTTTAAAGAGTGGTTTACAGTTTTAAAAAAATAAGTCATCTTCACGTCATTTTAGCAAGTAAAAATTACAATATATTACTCTTTGGCTAGATAACTTATAATTAATTTGCCAGACACAAATTCGTTTGCAAAGTTAATGCTCTTAGAATATTATAAAATCTGATCAAAATATTTTTATACTTTCTTTAACATTAAAAAGTATAGAAGAATGACTTTTTAAATAATAATATTTTGTTACAAGCTCTTAAATCATATTCCAATTAACAATTCTACTGCATTTTATATTCTTTTTTACATCAGGAGACACAATTTCTCCCTGAAAGATGTAAATGTATGCAAAGGTGTAAAAATATTTTCCTGACTTACTCGCGTACTTTTATATAGAGCAGGGGTGTCAAACTGTGGCCCGCCGGTTACCACTAAAAGTTTAAAGAAGTAGTCGACAAGTTGAATCGCAGAAATTCGACGATTACATAAGTCAAAGAAACTAAAATTTTAGTGGTATCAGGCGGGGCACAGTTTGACACCCCTGATATAGGGTATACAAACAAAGAAATAAATTTCTAAATAATGTAGTGTTATCGCTCTAAACCTCATACAACATCACATAGAATGCGAGTGAAAGTTTTAGAGATATAGCTGAGAGCCTCGCGGAGCACACCGGACGAAAAAAAACTGCGTAAGAGGAAAGAAATATGTATTGATTTGAATGCGAGAGCATTAAAATTTAGCCACTTCCAATACAGAAAAATAGAAAGGATTAATTAGTATTAAACTTTCGAAATAATAAATATATTTTTATTTTAATCCATTTCTTTGTGTAAAAATTAAAATTAATGACTTTTTAAAATTATAATAACAATATCTGGAAACAATTTCATACATATTCTCAATAAGAAACATACAGGCATGAGGTACAACATATTTTCAAAATTTGAAACACTCATTTATTCTTTTATTAAAAGCCAGGACTGGTAACTATTTTTTTATTCAATCGCAGATTTCTCCTGAAAGTATCCTGGTATAAGTGTACTGCAAAGTTTTTTTTTCTTTACAAAATACTACAAATAAAATTAAATTAGTCCACTGGGACCAATGTCATTATATTTTAAGCCAGCGCAGATGAATGGAACATTTTTAGGCAGTTAAACCCACTTACTATTGATTGTGTTATTCAGGGTTCGCACAGTTCTACCACTAAATTTTTACAGTATTTTCAAAGTATTTCACTACAGAAAAATATTGCAAAATCTGTGAATAAAGGCGGGGATTGCGGATGCTGTGTTTTAAAAATTAAATGTAAATTTCCTTATCATTAATAGTGGTGCCAGAGTCCTTGGAAATTCCAAGGAGTGTGCGAACACTGGTTATTGCCTGTAGTACAAAAAAAATAAACTAGATAACTCAAAGAGAGAAATCGCAAAGTATTATTCGAGGCAAAGATGGATAACTAGGCCAAATGTGCACCGTGGAGAAAAAATCCACTCTTTTATAAAGACTGTATATAGTCTAAAAGAAAGGTTTCGGACGTGGCTTTACATAAACCACGAATAATGGAACTTTATAAATTATTAATAGTTAGTTTTTTGTGCAAAACTTCTGTGTTGACAATTGGTCTTGAGACATGATAGTAACGCGCATGTATATAAAAAAAAACACCGTGCGTGCGATGCAGTGCATGCGATTTATGACAGAAGTGTTTGGAAGAAGAATGGTATAATTGGTGAGGGGGGGGGTGAACAAAGTTTTATTACATTATAACAATGTCACTAACTTTATTTTTTAGAAAGAATGAGTTTTTTTACTGAAGCGTCCCAAAATTAGGATGCTAGGCATAAATGGGTTAAAAATAGTGTTGCCAGGTATTCCGTGTAAATCGGAGCTCCAAATGCTTCGGACAACAGTATTTTAAAGTAGTTGTCTTCGTGTTAGCCAATGGCAGAATTATTTGCGATTAAAGATGACGAAATGAACTGTAAGAAATTAGTAATGTCCAGAGCATTTGGAGCCACCGCCCCTGTATACTAGACCTGAGGGCTGACACAAAAATGGCAGCTGTCGAAGGCGGATATTTTTTAATCGCTTAAATGTAGACACCAGTATTTTATAAAACATTTCTCCGACTTGTTTAATCTGAGAAAATAAAGCCGACAAAAAATTTAAAAAAATTATTGGTACGAATTTTTAACACGTTCACGCCAGCGCCTATATTCATGTTTTTCGCTGTGAGGCAGCTCTCTTCATCTGGCGGCGCGATACTTTCGATTATTCAGACAATGCATGTAAAGACACGCCCATTTCATATTTATGAAATTGAACTGGAATATAACAAGCAGATTTGATTGTGAATGTCTGACAGTTCGTAAGGAGTAACCAAATTACTTAGAGACATGATTTTATTGAAAACATATGTACGAATTTAATTTAAAATGTCTTAAAATCTAAAGAAATAGGGACAGATTGATATAAATGCATTTTCTGTAAGGTAGAAGCCACGCCCTTAGTCAATGATATCTTTTGAATGAAAACAAGAATTCTCGGCAGAATCCCTAAACAGGCGAGACACCCCATTTGGCGACTTTTCTGACTAGCGCCAAATACCCCACATACGCCAATCTAAACGGCAACATGAAAACTAACGTGATTGGTCGACTTTCCTGAATGCTTCCAGACTGTTTTTTACTACGTCATCATCCTGGAATCATGGGAAATACAACTTTTATAAATAACGACATATTAGAAAACACAGGAAAGCTGATTTTTATGAGATTCAAAATAAAACAAACGATTTAAACATAAGTTTCTTTAAAAATGTGAAATTTTTATATTACCTTTCGAAATTAGAGTAACGATATAATGATAAAATTTTCCTTCCTCAACAACTTTCAGAAAAAATCATAGCGTCATTTAGTATTATCATTTAATTAATCATGGCGTCATATAATAATTAACGTGCCTATATCAGAGTAAAAATTGAACAAATCATTTCTAATTTACAGAAGTTTGAACGCATCGCGTTCATAAAAAATAAAATATATATCACTCAATACAGCAGTTCTCGATCTGTAGCGATCTCAGAATGTACAAAACTCGTTAAAGCGGCAATCAGTAACAATAACAAACTTTTGACTTGCCGCCATTCTATTTTTACAAATGCGGAGTTGAGTTGTCAAAACACTGCTGAGCTAATTGTGAATAAAAGTTTTCAATAGGCGTAAACATCCAATACACAACAAATCAACCAATCTCAAATCAATATCAGACCACTGTAGGCGTGGAAAGAATTCACGAAACGAACTGGTAACAACAAAAAACCATTTATCGACCTCCCTAAATTGAACGATGCCAAGTGTCTCGGCTGCTTTGGGATTCAGACGAATTCTCGTTTCCCGTCGTGATTGTATAAGGTTTATAATACTGAATTGTTTTTACTACTGAATTTTCGAATATTCAAGTGTGACCCACCTGTAGTGCACGCCTTCTATTTAACCCCCTGAGGGGCGGTGGGATATATTATATACCACCTAAGTTTAATTAAGATTTGCACCAGAAACTTTTAACTAAGTTTTAATTTGATAACTTTGAGGGAAAATAGTTGAAAAATTGCTTTTCCTTATTTACAAATAAAATTTTTCATACTTTCCAGTGGGAATTCATCATTATATAAACTCAACTGCTTGCCGATCAACTGGCATAGCTGCCAACTTGTACGGATTTTTCATACCACTAAAATTTCATAAAAAATTTTAGCTAATTGAATCGCCGAAATTGAAGCAATTTTAACGTTTAAATAAGTCAAAAATTTCTGTAAAATTTTAGTGGTAAGAAAAATCCGTACAAGTTGGCACCTATGAACTGGTTAACAGTGAAGTGTGACCCACCGGTGATGCACGCCACCCGATGCGAGTGTCAAGCGTGACCCACCGGTGATGCAAGGCGGCGTGAACGTGTTAAGTGACCTTACACACGCTGAAAAAAATCCGTCTTCGGCAGGCCCCATTTTTGTGTCATCGCTCTCAGGCCTAGTATTCAGGGGGCGGTGTTAAAGCCCTGATTTACGAGGGACACGTGGTAATACTACTTTAAAATGACGTTAACAAACTGATACTTGTTCTCACTAAGAAGCTCAGATAAAATTACTTTTGATGAAGAGTCGTAATTGCAAATAATTTTAATTAATTTCGAATTTTAATTTCAGCTCTTCCATGAAGACTCTGCATGGCCTCTGAGTGGGAAAACACATTAGGTTGTGATTGTGTGTGTGCTGAATTCCACTCCCAACGGCTCCATTGAACACACTTAGTTATTCATCTCCCGGCTTTATTTACGTCGCCTTTTGGATCATCTGTATCGCGACTGCCGTCTTGTATGGGAAATAATAAATAAAGAAAATATATATATGAATAAAGAAGAAAATATTTTATCAAATATTCTGTGTTAAGATTGTGTTCATAAATTAATCATTCGAGACAATAGACATTAAAAATAGTGTTGCCAGGTGGCCCGTGTAAATCGGGTCTCCAAATGCTCTAGACAACAGTATTTTAAAGTAGTTGTCTTCGTGTTCTCCGATGTCAGAATTATTTGCGGTTAAAGAACTGTAAGAAATTAGTGGTGTCTTTGTGCTAAAGATCTCAAAGCAACCGCCTCTCAATCTTTCAACGCTTCTACAGTGCTCAGCAAAAGTTTAGACAATGATCAATTATGCTTCTGTAGTGAGAAGTATGTAACGAATTGTTGGAACTCAACTGTCGTATATTAGTGGGGACTTATCTTTTATACACAAACAATAAATTTTATTTTATACACATTACATAATATATAATGACAAAAAAACAAATTTAACATTGTAGCAAAAGTATAGACAATTTGTATGTTAACAGAAAAGTATCCATAAATTAAATTCGAACTGCACCTACATTGTCTGCTATTAATACAACAATGTGAGTTCCCATCGAAAAAACTAAATCCTGCATAACTTGGTGGTCCATTTCGCACCAAACAGGTTCAACAGCAGATCGAAGTTCATTATTGAGGATTATTGTCAAAAAAATGCATAAACCGTATGAGATATCATGTCACAAAATTTTTCGATTGGGTTCAGGTCAGAGCTACACGCGGGTCAATCGAGAACAGTAATATTTTGAGAGTTAAATTATTTTTTTGATTTGTATGCTACATGAATAGACGCATTATCTTGCTCAAATGCATACTTTGGAAGAGCTAAAAGTTCACCAAATGGCTTTCCAATGTATGTATGTAGTCTTACGCTGCTTGGAGACCACTGAGAAACTCCAGAGATACTTGAGAATTAAAACAAAGTGAGGCCCAAATCATTAACTCTTTCGAGGGCGGTGTCCTTAAAAAAGCACACTTAATTTTAATTCCAAAACTGACAGACGGCACCAAGAAGAATTAATTAAAATTTTCCTTTTATAATATACGTGAAAATAAGCAAGTTCATACTTTCTAATAAATTCGTTTATAAATTCTGATTTCAGTCCATTGTTTCATTAGTTTTATAAACAGAATTACTTCGCGACGGAAAGGGGTCAATTTCTTGTGTGATTTTAAGGCTGGTTGTTTTATCATTTTCATGTAATCTAATGTACATCTTTCTATAATTTATCTACGAAGTAACCGTTAACACAGGAAGCTCTGACTCACTTTTAATGCGATTAGCAGTCATCATTTGTCTAGATACCAGTTTATGGCTCCTTCTATAATCTCGTTTTCTGGCCACACGAGGCCTTCCAGATTTATGTTTTGCTTTGAAAGAGTCACTCTTAGACAGTACTTAATAGATAGACTTCTTTGGACGATTCAAAGTGGCTGAAATTTCTGAAGAAGCCTTCCCTTTCGATTTCAGCTTCCATGCTTTAATTACTTCATCTGACTGAAAATTTCTAGCTTGCGGCATCTTCACTAACCGATATTATCGCGAGGTGCACTTAAATACTTCATGCATGTGACGTCATAAGTTTGGAATTTGTGTTTTTCCGTCAACAGTTGCCAAAAAATCACAAAAGTGTCTAAAGTTTTGCAATATGCAAATTTCACTTTTTTCAGTTAAATTAAATAATATCCTGCATTAAAACCGTTATTTTTGTCCTAAAACATTTAAAATATATTAAAAAACAAATACAGCTATTTGTATAACCCAAGTGTTCGTACTTTTTATTTAAAGGTTAAAAATCACCAGTGTCTAAACTTTTGCTGAACAGTGTATGAAATTTATACAAAACAAGTGAAATATTAAGTAAAACTCACACCGTAAATATTACAAAGTGAAATTAAAATACAAAAGCCTAGTGTCTAGGTTTCGTGCACAACGGTTATTTGCCATGTACAGATCAAGACAATCGATTGCTTGTAATGAGCAATTGTTTTGTAAACAAGTTAACCCAGAAAGAGAAATTGCAAGGCGTTAAACCCGTCCTGGCAAAGATGGCCATCTTGGCCAAAGGTGAACCGTGAATTTAAAACTGGGTTGCTTGGTCCGTAAAAAAGGTTTCGGGCATGGTATTACATAAACGACAGATAATGGAGCCTTTCAATTGTTAGTAGCTAAATGTTTTACGAAAAACATCTATGTTGCCAATTCACCTCAGGACAGGAAAGTGGAGACATAAATGGGTTAAAAATAGTGTTGCTAGGTGTCCCGTGTAAATTGGAGCTCCAAACGCTCTGGACAACAGTATTTCAAAGTATTGTCTTTGTGTTATCCAATGGCAGAAATATCTGCAATTAACCCCTTGATGGGGGGTGGGATAAAATATATCCCACCTAATTTAAACAATATTCTCACCAGAAAACTTTAACCAAATTAAATATTTTTAACTTTGGGGGAAAATGTTGAAAAATTGCTTTTCCTTATTTAAAAATAAAATTTTTCGATTATTCCGGTGAGATTTCAATATTTAGAGACATTCTTGCTTGCCCCTCAGGGGGTTAAAGATGGCGAAATAAACTGTTAGAAATTAGTGGTGTCCAGAGCATTTGGAGCCCTGATTTACGAGGGATACATGGCAACACTAGTTTAAAAGGAAGTTAACTAATTGATACTTGTTCTCACTAAGAAGCTCATATAAAATTAGTTTTGATGAAGTGTCGTAATTGCAACTAATTTTAATAAACTTAAAATTTTGATTTCAACACTTCCATGAGGACTCTGCACGGTAGTCGAGCGGGAAAGCGCATTAGGTTGTGATTCTGGTAGTGCCGAATTCCACTCCCACCGGCTCCATTGCACACACTTAGTTTTTATCACCCGGCTTTATTTGTGTCCCCTTTAGATCATCTTTATCGCGACTGCGCATTGTATTTGGAACAATAAATACAGACAATCACGATACCTTTGAACCACGGGGTGTAACTTTGCGCCACCTTCTCTTTTACAATATTTTTCACTCTAAAAGACTAAATAAACTCCAGAACTATGCTCTGTTGGCAAGGTTTTAAACTGGGATTTCAGTCTTTATTTTAGAAAATAAATTAGCAACATTATGCGCAATTAATTGCATCATCTAACTATTTTTGTAAAGTACTGTTTTCAAGTTAATTTTGAATGCTGTTTTGAAGTTGTTGTAATCCAATTAAATTTGCATAGTAAGTAACATTATACTCATTTATAAGACATATTATTATCTAAATGTTGTAAATGTGTTAATATTTTGTGATTATTCATTTATTAATAGTTAATAAAAATGTAAAATAAGAAGGCACTAACATTTTACCGCATTTTCAGGGTAACTTTGTGCAGGCTCAAAGATATACCGATACTTATAATTTACTAATTATAGGTGCTACTGTCAAAAATTTCCCATATTTGCACGTATATCTTATACAAATGCCGAAAATGAACATTAGATATAACATGTAAATATTTTCATAAATATGTGTAAAATACATAAAATCCATTTAAAGGCGTTTTTCAAGGCGAAGCTACTCAAATTTGACATTACATGCATTCGACATTTTTTATTCTTCCTTGAATAATACTAGTACTAGTATGCATTACTGTAACTATGGATATATTATTGAGTTAAAACATTGTAAATTGTTTTCCACTGCATTTTTATGTTTTATATGAATAATAAACGGATTTTTTTTTCTAAATGTTCATGGTTCTCTTCTTCCACTTTTCTTATGCCTGATATTTGTTGTAATGTCATAAATTATACAAATCTTGTGATGCTGGGAAATGTAAGTTCGGAGTCTTTACATATCTGAAGACAATTTTTGGGGGTTTAACCCCTTCGGGACGGGACCCTTTTACGAAATTTTTAATCTTTTGTCACCGTTTTTATAAAACAAAAATTTGTGTCTTCTTGAATCGAGAAAATGCGCTGATTAAATAAGGTCAATTTTACAGTAAAATTTTACTGGTGAGGAAAAACAAGGATTCTGAGCGCTTCATGCGGCACGTATACGTGTCGCTCGTCCCCAAGGGGTTAAAGTTGTCCTGACTACAATACTTTTTTTATAATGAAATTTTTTATATAAAAATTTATCATATGGTGCTTAATTTTTGATAGTCAAACAGTAATTTAGGATCGTTTCTTTTCTTTTATGCCCCTAGTTGCGGCAATGTTCTTCAAATAAGAGTGTGGCATATGAAAATAGAGAAAATGCGGATCAAAGTTACCCTGAATGACTGTAAAGCAGATATATATAACAATAAAGGAAAAAAAATTGTATCAATTATCGTGTCTTAAGATTCTGTTTATAAATTTAACACTCAAGACAATAGCCGTAATAGCCAAAGTATAGCGCCAAGAAGATACAGTGTGGAGAACGGCTATTCCTATAATGCTTTAAAAAGTGCTAAAAACTTGTATCCCATAAATCTCCAACAATGCTCAGCGGCAATATGCTGATACGAGCGCCATCTCGTAACTCTTTTCAATATTATTCAATACTTTTCAATATAATGTTTTGAAAAATTATAGAATGTTAAATATCGGAAACTATAAATATAAGATATTTTAGTCCGTTATAAGCTAATTTAGTTAAGGAATGACGTGAAATAGGTTAAAGAGTCTCTTTTAGAATGACTATCGTTTTTAAATCACTACGATGGCGCTACGATCGACATCTTGTTATTCAGCATCGTTGTACATTTATGGAATTCAATTTTTTAGCACTATTTTGTAGCCGTTTTCCACACTGTATCTTCTAGGCACTGTAGCCAAAGGTCTCAAAGCAACCTCCTCGAAATCTGTCAATGCGTCTACGAAATGCATCCAAAACAAGTGAAATATTAAGTAATACTCATGCTGTAAATATTACAAAAGAAAATAAGAATGAAAAAGTCTACTTTTTGTGTTTGGCTGAGTTTGCCTTTCCTTCATGTTATGTTCAAGACAATCGGTCGCTTGTACGTGATCGATGTAAACAAGATAATCCAAAAGAGAAAATGGAAAGCATTAATCCTGGCATAAGTGGATAACTAAGCCAAATAATGGAGTTATGAATAAAGAGGAGGAGACATAGAATGTACTGTCAACCAGTTGCGAGTGAAGTAACTGTGGATGTTGTCACAAGATGGCGGGTGCTTTTTTTTTAAATCGGATCTACAGTTTCTGATTACCACCAGGGCAAACGTCCCACTGGTAAAATTGAATAGAAAATTTCGTCTTAATTAAGCGTCGTATTTATGGACATTTTTCTCAAAAATGTCCCAAAAATTTCTCTTTGTTTTTACTGGTGTAAGTATGCCTTGTAAAACTGTCAGTTTGTTTCCCCAGTTGTCACAATATGGCGGAAACGCAGGGCCTAACTACCGCCAAACTAAACTTCTACCACTAAAAATGAAAATATGATTCTACCATTATTTATGACTGAAATCTTGTAATAATAATGTGTTAAAATAAATTGAAAATTTCTATATAAATCTACTGGTGGAAGTTCCACCGGCGGTAAACAACTATTGTGATAGCGGTTACAGTTAAAGCTTCACTATTTTAAGGATATGTCAGTTCCTCATTTTTAATAGTTCCATGGGCCAAATGTGCACCGTAAATTGAAAACTCAAGCCTTTGTAAAGACAGTGGCTTGCATGGACGGTAAAAAAATTTCAGGTGTGGTATTACATAAACGACAAATAGTGGAGCCTTTCAATTAGTAGTAGATGAGTGTTTTGCGAAGAACATTGGTGTAGATAATTCTCCTCAGGACAGCAAAGTGCGGTCATGTTTGAAAAAATTTACATGTAGTGCGTGCGATTTACTTCAGAAGCGCTCTGATTGTGAACGACATAATAGGGGTGGTGGCTATTAGGGCATATGCTCCAGGCATCAGACTAGAAGGAGGCACCAAAAGAAGATTCGGTTCTTCGTGCGGAATAAAAAGTGAAAAAACATCAAGGAATCGACAACACAACGTTCAGATATGTTCGCTATGTGTATACTCTTTGCTTTGAAAAGGGGGTGTTTTTGCATTAGTTGAACACCTATGGATGCCACAATATTATTCAATTGACGAATTTCTCTAACGTGCTTACAAGATCAATATACTGCCACAATTAATTTTAAATTGGTTCAATATTTTGGACATTATCGTGCTTAAAAATATTTCACGTTTTGCTTTTGTGTGTCCTTGTAAATGAAATTTTATCTCTACATCTTTGACTAACGAATTCATTCAAGATGCTTGCAAGATGAATGCACTGTGCCGTTTAGGTTCGAATTAGTTCAGTATTTCGGATATTATCGTGATGACAATGTTTGCTTTTTTACTTCATATCGATATTGAACTTTTTATTTTTTATTGAAATTTTCTTTAAAAAATAAAACGGAACTTGATTTTTTAATTTTATTTTTAAATTTTGTATTTATTACTTCTATTTTTACTTTTTCCAATAAATAAAACATAAATAATCACTGAGAATGGGTTAATAACGAATTTAGAATTATCTTTCACTAAAAAGTCAAATTGCTTCATGCTGGGTTTATGACGCACGTTGAGAAACGCAGGGCTAGCGTAAAATTTCTGCTTTAAAAGATGTTGATTTTACTTAAAGACTAAATAAACGACATAAAGTTGACATCATTCTACATTATTGCGAAATACTTATTAACAGAAAATCTCAAAAAATAATTTTTTGAAGCGTCTGCTGTTGTTGTAAAAACAATTTTATCGGTATATTTGTTTGATGATTAAAATGTTTTGAGTTGTATGTTACCCTTTGAATTGGAGAAAGCTCGCGTGCTACCAAGCTACCATTCTTTATTGTGTTTATCCTTATTAGAACATTTTTAGTTTGCATAATGACAGAAATTTGTGATTAAACAAGGCGAAAATTACTTTCCGAATTCGTGGAGACTAACGCCTTACAGATGAGAAGTTTCAAGGCACCTACTTTCAATAAACTAAGGAATTTGTAAACAAAAATTGGTCCCAAAAACTATTTTGAAAAATTTGGAAATTATGTCTCTAAAACCCACAGGAACCACAAAAGACAAACATTTCAAGGTACAAGAAAAGAAATATTAGGTGTAGAATTTAGGTTAACCCTTTGAGGGGTAAGCATTTTGTTCGTATAATGCTGAATTCCCACCGGAAATTTCGATGAAAATTATTTCAATTTTTCAACTTTTTCTCTCCAAAGCTGTAAACGTAAAAGTTAATTAAATTTTTCTGGTGCAAATCTGAGTTAAACTTAGGTGGGCAAAAATATATCCCACTGCCCCTCTAGGGGTTAAAGTGTTTTAACCCCTTCAAGGGCTGTATTTCATTTTTTAATGACCTAATTTTAATCCCTAAATGGGACATTAACACCAGAATTTTTGTTTAAAAATTTTCGTTTTATTAAGTACGTGAAGGAAAGCTTTTACTTATTTTCAAATAAATTTGTTTTAAATTACGGTTTTATTCATTTATTTCAATATTTTACTAATAGAAGTGCCTTTCCCTTGAAAGGGTTAAGCATGTTAGAAGATGTTAGAAGCGCAATTGCGTGTTAAAGTGGTTTAACCCTTTCCGGTGCGGCGTAATTCTGTTTGTAAAATCATTAAATGATGGACTCTCACCAGAATTTACAAACGAATTTAATGTAAAATATAATCGTGCTTATTTTCCCATACTTTATAAAAGGAAAATTTTAACCCTTTGCACTCCGCGTCTTTTTGACTGTGATGCTGGCTACTATTCGGTCGGCACCACTTTTTAAAAAGAAGTTTCCTTCAAGTACACAATTTCAAAAATGCTTTGATTAAATAAAGCAAATTTTATTTTCCTTCATTACTGGTGCCGAAAACGATTTTTTCAACGAATGATGAAGTCGCAGCAGCGGCGACAACTAAGTGCAAATTGTTAATTAGATATTCTTAGTTCCATCACGCATAAAATTAGGTGGCCTTTTTTGTGGACACCACCCGCTAAAGGGTTAACACATATTTGCACACCTAAAAGTACTGTGCAACAGTCAGTAAGTTAGTGTTATCACGATATTATCATTTCTTCTTATAGTTGTTGTTGGTTAACAGGTGCAAGTTTATAATCTCTGCGATCACATTTGTTATTCTTTTTAGTATTGCACTATTTCTATGTTGTCAGTTTGCTACTTTTTTTAAGCCGGGAGAACGCGCGCATACCCAGGGTATGTTACTTTGTCACCAATAAATACAAATAAAGATCGTCGCCTTATTTAAAAGGAGATAATTTTGCGATAAAAGTAGTTGAAGAAGAAGTAGTTTTATAAAGATAGTGCGGACAATTTTAAAAACCGTACGCAGTCCTGGTCTATCAGGCCCCGGGCGCGTCCTCGCGGGTTAAAATTAAGATTGCTTTATTGCCACTTTTTTTAAGTAGAAACATTCACTTTGTTTTATGAAAGATTAA
Source organism: Maratus speciosus (assembly GCA_963932465.1). Taxonomy (NCBI): domain Eukaryota; kingdom Metazoa; phylum Arthropoda; class Arachnida; order Araneae; family Salticidae; genus Maratus; species Maratus speciosus. The sequence goes on from OZ010797.1 coordinate 319,191,075, forward strand.
ATAATTAGAAAATTAAGTGAATTATTCTATTTTGAAAAACTGGTGTCAATGAAGAAATCTCAATTTAAAAAACAATATAACGAACTGGCAGCGCTGCACAATTTTAACCCTTCACTGCACGATGTTTTCTATTTGTATGAAAAAATTATTTGAAATCTATATATCGGTCTAATAATGGGAAAAATAGTAAAAAAAAAATTAATTTTCAAATATTCAGCTAAAATTTTATATTTTATGGCGTGTACCTCATCTACACAATTAGAGTTTTTAAATATTGTATTGCTATATACAGTCGTCTCTCTGTTTAACGACGCTCTACTTAACGACGATCTCTACTCAAGGACGATTTTTTCCCGTCCCGGCTCCTTTAAGTAAAAAAATCTCTATTTAAAGACGAAATGGTTTCTATTTAACGACGATTTTCAGGTATTTTCCGGATATATTTTGTATATTCCAGGACTTACAAATGTGTCAATTCATTTTTTACCGCTATTTATACAAGTAAGTTGCAGCCATTAGACCTGGAAATCATTTGTAGTGTAAAAGCATATTACCGAAAATCCTTAATTAGGAAATTATTAAAAAATTTCCAATACAAAATACAAAAATGAAGTTAAAAAAATTACAATTTTGGGAGTCATACACATGATTACATCAGCCTCGAAAGAAGTTTCTCCTTGCACAATTGAAAACTGCTTTCGTGCATCTGGAATTGTCATTCAAGAACAAATGGATATAACAGATGCACAACTCGACACAGAAGACCACCGAAGAATGGAAAAGTCTTGTTGGCGATGAAGATGTTTCAGTAAAAGATTCTATCTATTGTGACGAAGACTTTTAACGACCAACTTCAGAAATTTAGAGAAAATTTATGAAGACATCGCAAATGAATATTCAACTTCAGATGCAGAAGATGTTGATGATGCTGATGATACAGAAAGCGAGACACCACCTCCTTCTTACTCAGATGCAAATTCTGCCCTGCATATTCTTCGCCAGTAGATTGTTTCATTAAATATAGAAGATGACTCATTCAACCTTCTTGAAAATCTTGAAGCAAGGGTACTAAAAACTAGACCATCATTGAAACAATCTACAATTTTTCATTTTTTTTAAACTTAATTTGTTTAATTAAATTATTATAAATATTTTTGTTGTACTGTAAGTAACATTGTATGCATTATAATTAATCCAATTTGTATTTGTGCAATAGAGATATGAATTATTATATTCGTTATCCGTTTCAATAAAATAATAAGAATGAAAGAAAACATAAAATAAATTTAAATAAATAAATAAATAAAACAGTTCTAAACACGCCAATACATTGAGAAAGGTATTGACAGTCTTAATCCTGTATAGTGTGAAGGGAAATGTTTTTCAAATATTATTTTTCCAAAAATTCTGTTTAAGGACGATCTCTATTTAAGAACGATTTTTCGAGGTTCCTTGGAAGTCGTTAAACAGAGAGCCAACTATATTTTACAACTACATGATCTTAAATTAATTAACTTTATCTGATTAACACTATGCAACTTTTTTTCATATTAATATATTTAAGTATTCAGTAAAAATAATGAAAGTAAATTTTACCTTAATAGCTTGATCGAAATTTTTTTTGTTTCCGAAGAACAAATTCCAATTTTTTGTGAAAGACCATATTCAGCCATCTGACATGGACAAAATAAGTGTTATTCCATTCTTTGGACTTTTCTTGATCAGAGATAGAGATCATATTGGCCAAATTCATGGCACATAAAAAGAATTATAGTATTTTTAGGTATGTGCCAGATGTAGCACCTGGTGCAGTGAAAGGTTAAAACATTTTCTCACACATAATTTAATCATTGGATCAAGGTTGTCAAATGTTCTCCTTATAAAAGCACTCTTTGAGTGAAAACGACATTTTTATTTACAAATTCCTCTTTCTATGTGCTTACTTATTGTGATATCGATAATTAAGGAAAGTGTTTCATACACTATGTGATATCATTTTCTTATTTGTTTGACATTTTTATATGAAAGGTAGCCAGTTAAAGTAAGTGTAAAAAAAAAAAAAAAAAAAAAAAAAAAAAAAAACTGTATATATTTTAGTCAGCCAGGATTTCAAAATATATTTTTAATTTTAGATCTTTGAAACTCTACAAGATGTGTCAAATTTAGAATGTCGTGTAATAGTAACCCTGTATGTCTACATATGTCAGTAATAGGTGCAGCTCAAAATCTGTTGTCTTCTCCTTTTTCACTCTTTTTGTTTTCAACTAGGTAAAGATATAAGAGTAAATACTTCGCGATTGTATTGGAAATGCTCGATAACCCTTTAGCGGGCGGTGTCCACAAATAAGGAAACCTAATTTTAATTCCAAAACTGACAAACGGCACCAAGAATATTTAATTAAAATTAAAATTTTCCTTTTGTAAAGTACTGGAAAATAAACAAGATTTTTCTTTCTAATGAATTCGTTTGTAAATTAAGTGTCAGTCCACCATTTTACAAACAGACTTACTCAGCGCCGGAAAGGGTTAAAGCTTTTTAACCCTTTCAGGGGCGGTGGTATGTTTATGAAACCACTTAATTTTAATTACCAAACGCTACAATGGCACCAGAATATTGGTAAAATATTTTTCCATTTAATATGTGACTTATAGCCTTTTTCCTATTGACAAATAAATTTTTTGGCAAAATCCGGTGCCAATCATTTATTTTAACATTTTAGCATTGAAAATGTTTTGCCCTTGAAAGGGTTAACACATATTTGTGCACATAAAAGTACTGTGCAATGCCACTAGTGGAAATAATGGCCACTAATGGCATTAAGCACTTCAAGACGGGATATTTTGCATAATACAATAATTTAAGTACTAGAATATTGTTAACCCCTGGAGGGGTAAGTGGTTGATTCCTGTAATATTGAACTCACACCGGAATCTTTGAAAAATTCTATTTCAAAATAAGGAAAACAATTTAACGGCTTTTTCCACCAAAGTTAGAAAAATAAAATTTAATAAAATTTTTCTTGTGTAAAACTTCATTAATCGTACGTGGTATATAATATATACCGCCGCCCTCAAGGGGTTAAACAAATTTAAGAACTCCGTGTAGATAAAACGTCTCGTAACATGCCGCTCGTCGTGAAATCCTCTTTAATAAAACGCTATGTGTTGCTGGCGACTGGCTTTTTCGCTAATCGTTGCCACAGATTAATCTCGAAAAATGAAACTTTTGAAGTTACTGGAAAAATTAATAGCTTTAAAAGTGTTTGTCGGAAAATTGTTGGGGAAACTGCGATAGAAAGGTAAAAAAATTTATTTTTCTTGATATAAATATCAAATCGAATGATTATGCAATTTTTCAAATATTGAATTTCAAAAACTGCCAAATTTCATAACAGAGTACCGTAGCGAAACCTTCACTGTATAAAAAGATAATGATAACGACCATGGAGGAAAGAGATAGATAGAGATGCAGTATGCCTTAACCCTTACCGGCGCGGAGTAATTCTGTTTATAAACTAATGATATAATGGACTGACACCGCAATTTATAAACGAATTTATTAGAAAATATGAACTTGCTTATTTTCATGTACATTATAATAGGAAAATTTTCGTTAAATATTCTTGGTGCCGTTTATCAGTTTTGGAATTAAAATTAGGTGTCCTTTTTTAACCCCTTGGGGACGAGCGACACGCATGCGTGCCACATGAAGCGCTCAGAATCCTTGTTTTTCCTCACCAGTAAAATTTTACTGTAAAATTTGCCTTATTTAATGAGCTCATTTTCTCGATTAAAGAAGACACAAATTTCTGTTTTTAAAAAAAGGTGACAAAAGATTAAAAATTTCGTAAAAGGCTCCCGTCCCGAAGGGCTTAAGGACCCCGCGCCGTAAAGGGTTAAAAACTGTTTGCAATATGAAAGCGGTTATCGCTCAAATTTAAATGCCCTCATTAGGTCCAAACAAGAGAAGGACGTGGAACAGGGAACAGGTATTTTATCCTATAACTGCCCATATTCTCATTTTTAACCCTTTCAGGGGCAAAGCAATTTCATTGCTAAAGCGTTGAAATTAATGAATGAAACCGGAATTTGAAAACAAATTTATTTCTAAATTCGAAAAATCTACATTTCACAAGGCGAGATTTTTTGTACTGAAATTCTAAAGCCAATGTGTCATTTGGGAATTTTAATTAAGTGGTTTCATAGAAATACAAGCGCCCCTCAAAGGGTTAATCGAAATTTTGATCATACCTACGCTCAACACGCAATTTATGAATAAAAATTTGCAACGATAAAAGCAAAAGCAAAAGCAAAAGCAAAGAAATACACGTTTGAATTCACAAGCACGTCAAAGCACTGGTTCTGTTTGGGCCAAATGTAGCTGATTTTAGGGTTGCATTTTCAGCGTCGTCACCACCAGACACCATACTTCATCTCTATTATTTCTTTTTACTCTATGGATAACGGCAATATGTCCTGACGTGTATACTGGCTATAGTGTGAGTCACAAATTATAGTAGCCTTATTATTCTGTTAAAATATAAAATTGAATCATGATGTCACGATTGCATGATTTTTATTTAATTCTCGACAAATACTAGATACGCCATTTCTTTTAAGTTGTGAATAAGATAGGTTAATTCACGTATAACCACATATTTTAAACGATTATATGATTAATGCATGGCTTTTACAAGAGAAAGGCATGAAGGGCTTTTCATGAATTTACTTTTCTTTTTTATGTTGTTTTTTTTTCAAAATCGAGACTATATTTATTGAGTCTTGGGAATTTTTTTTTTTTTAAATAATGGTATAAAAGCAAAATTTCTCAAGCTTTCAATATATTAACAAGTAATATAAAAATATTGCTTTTAAAGTCAATTTCTACTTAGGTCATCAAAGAAAAATTTAATATAATCCCTTAAGCTAATATTAGTTTTTGTTGCATTAAAATATCCCAATTCGTTGATTTTCTATAAGCAAGTAAGTTTACAATGGAAGTCTATGAGAATTTGGCGAAATATTAGAGATATCGCCAAGTTGGCGTCACATTTGGCGACTCATTTTGGTCGCCAAATTGGCGATAAACTTGGAGGTATTTGGCCTCATAACAGGGTTCCCCCTTATGGTAAGCCCCCTTACAGTTATGAAGATGCATTAAATGCTTCAATAACCAATGGCCGCCATTTTGTCTCCCATGTAAAACTAAAATTATTTAATTAAAATTTGATTAATGAATTAATGTTTGAAAAAACTGTATTAACATCAATTGTCATCCAGTACAAGTTTAAAAAAAATTATTTCAACTTGATAGGATGAATAATAAGTATTTTATTAACGATTGAAAATTTGAACAAGATATATATATATAAATAAATAAATATAGGGAGTATGAACTAATAGTAGGAATTGAAAAAAGAGAGCATATTTGTGCAAGATTCATAGTTCGTACGGTGTTTAATTTTAAAACTGATTTTTATAATCAAACATGTTTAAAACCACGGGTAACGCCAGGTATTTCAGCTAGTAGTTAATATTTCTTATCCATTTCTCACTGATAAAATCTGCGCTTTCTGAAATTTCATATCTCAAATCCTATTAAAGTAAATGTATAAGATTTAATTTTTGGACTATATTACATTGGTGAATCTTCAGCTGAACATCTAAAATATCTTCTGAGTTGCGCAGAAAAGGAGAGGATAGAAAATAATTTGAAGTAATTCATTTAACTGTAATTTATAAATGTAATATGAACTTCACATTGCACAAATTTGATATTACATTTCCTTTCACATTCTCTATATTTATAACTATTTAGGTAGCGCAAAAATTATTTAAATTGAAATGTATCAAATGATAATGTGTCGATCAATAGGTATTATATCCATACACAGGGCTTGATTACCAAAGCGGCAAATTTACACCAGTAAATTTTAATAAAAATTCATTCAAATTTACTGACATCAATAATGCAAAAATTTCTGTTTCTTTTTCACTGGTGGAATTTTACCCTGTTGGAAATCAGACCATGTCAATAGATATTGTTTCATTAGATCAGTGTTGCAGGTGGGCTATTTTTTTTACTTTCTTCTATCTTTACAAGAAGAAAGTATTGGATTCATGAAAATTTTCGACTTTCGGTTTTCGACGGATTTACACGTTTTAGGGGTCAGAGATTCCAAAAAACATGTTTTTACAAAATGTCTGTCTGTGACTCTGTGAGTCTGTCTGTCTGTCTGTGTGTATGTGACACAAATTTTGTGGGCGCTCTATCTCAAGAACTAATGCACGGAATTTAATAAAAATTTATATTAAGTTAGTCCCTAATACAAATTGATGCTGATTAGGTTTTGGTGTAAATCGTTCAACAGGTGGCGCTGCTATGCTGCATTTCCCGCGATTTCTGCACTAGCTCTATCTCAAGAACTAATGCACGGATTTTCATCAAACTTCAGATTTAGTTAATCCTTGATATGAATTAGTGCTGGTAACGTTTTGGTGCAAATCGCCCAACAGATGGCGCTGCTATGCTGCATTTTGCAGCATTTACACGATTTTCGTAATAGCTCTATCTCAAGAAATAATGCACGGATTTTCATCACACTTCAGATTCTGTTAGTGCTTGACATGAGTTGACGTTTTGCACCTTGTGGTGTAAATCGCTCAACAGGTGGCGCTGCTATGCTGCATTTTTGTGATTTCCGCGATAGCTCTATCTCAAGAACTAATGCTTGGGTTTTCAACAAACTTCAGATTCAGGTATACCAGTATATGAATTAGTGCTGTTTATGTTTTGCTGTAAATCACTCAACAGGTGGCGCTGCTAAGCAGCATTTTCCTCGATTTCAACAATAGCTCAATGTTCAGAACTAATGCACGGATTTTTATCAAACTTCAGATTCAGTTAATCCTTGACATGAAATGATGTTTTGTACCTTTTGGTGTAAATCGCTCAACAGTTGGCGCTGCTGTGCTGCATTTTTTGTGATTTCCACAGTAGCTCTAGCTCCAGAACTAAAACGCGGATTTTCATCAAACTTCAGATTCAGGTATACCTTAATATGAATTAGCGCTGTTTGTGTTTTGGTGCAAATCGCTCAACAGGTGGCGCTGCTATGCTGCATTTTTTAGAATTTCCCCTACAGCTCTATCTCAATAACTAATGCACGAATTTTCATCAAACTTCAAATTCAGGTATACTTTCATATGAATAAATTGATGTAATTTCTTTTATTATTTAAATGATTTAATTGACGTGATTTATGTAGAAGAAAGTTTTGTGATGGCCACAACATACTAGTTTAATTTGGATTTCTTGACATGCACCACTTTTTTGAATAGGTAAAATTCGTTCCTTATTTAATAATACATTAATTAACCCCTGACCGCCAAGCAAATGGTTTTGCAATGTTGTTTTCTCTGTATATATATATTTTTTAAATACTAAAAACAAGTGTTTTTCAACATGATTTATTTTTTTAATTACGTATAGGCATATAAGACTTGAGAGTATAAATCATAATTTAATTTCTTAGCCCTTAAAGGGTCACCGTTTGCTGTCTGCAAACCGTTAATTTTCACGCATACATTGCCAAATGGCACCAGTAATTTTTTAGTACAATTTGGATCTCATAATATACGTGAAAAAAAAAAAAGCTTTTTATTATTTTCAAATACATTTGTTCGTTAATTGCGGTGTGAATTAATTATTTAAACATTTTTTCAGCAGAAATGCCTTGCCCCTGCAAGGGTTAAAGCTTCTTATATATGAAGAGTCACATTAACCCATAGCTACCAACTCTTCCGCTTTTTTCTACCACAAAAATATAACAGAAAATTTTGCCTTATTTAATCGGACTATTACTGCAATTTAAAAAGGTAAAATTTACTATAAAATTTTTGTGGTACAAAAAAGCGTAAGATGCTGCAGCTATGAATTAACCCCTTAACCTACAACTACGTATGGGACAACGTGGTCTTGTATTCGGGGAAAACTGATTATCACGGGCCTGGCCCGTAATACATCAATTGGGCAAAACGTAAAAATTACGGGCATAGCCCCTGTTACAATGATCGAGCCAAACGTAAATTCTTACCACTAAAATTTTATAGTAAATATTTTCTTACTCAATCGTCGAAATCTCATGATTAAAGTAGGCCAAAATCTCTATTAAATTTTAGTGGTAGCAAAGAAGCGTAAAAGTCGGCTGCCATGGATTTGCGGAACCATTGCATGGCTCGAAGACTGCGCGATCGTGCTTACGTTTTGGGGCCAACCTCTTGAAACGTAAACCGTAGGTTAAGTAGGAAACTTAAATAATGCGTCTGTTGCAGTGAATCCTGTAGCTTAGTGAACGGATATATTAGTTCGCTGCGGTAGGAAGGTTAAGGTGAAAACATGTGAAATTTTACTATTTCAAAAATGTGGTGCCAATCTGAATTTTAAAAAAGTAGACCACTGGCAACACTACATCAGTTAATGTATACGCAGAATTTAAAATCTCTCCGATTAGTTCCGTATAGTAACCGCATCACAAAGTTTTGTGTGCTAGAAAACGTAGGTTGTTTTATGAATACATATAAAAATCATTGAATCATTGTCCCTGGAAATGGCATGTTAGTTTGCCGTACATTAAAAAGCAAAATTAGCCCCTATTTCTGATAGAGGTTAGATTTAGTAATAACAACCAGATATTGAAATCCTGCTCCCTAAAGCAAATAATTAGTAAAAAAATATGTTTCCATAGCATTTTTCTAGTGCATAACCAAAGAATGTTCTTTTGTATCACTCATTTCTTTTCCTCCATTTGAATTTCTCATTTATAACACTTTCCAAGAAAGTTGAAAAGTGTTTGTGATTTCGGTTTGTTTCTCCGCACTCTAACTCTCGTAAATGGACTCGGATTGCACTGTAATTTTTGGGTGTTACTGGTGTTTACAATAGCACGTCCCCTATATCAAATGAAGTTGCATGCATGTTTAATTCATTTACGGGGACAGTCAAATATATTCTGTCATATTACGGCCAATGGGAAAAAATCGTTTCAAATGATTTGTAATGATGTTACACGCATCCAAACATAACAAAATTGATATGCATTTATGAAGTTCACTAAAATATGCATTCTGTAGAATATGTGTGGCAAAGAATAGTTATTATTCATTTACAGGGCTACACATAAGAATTCTGCTACATAAAGGGGTGGAGGGAATTGTTTGCGGGGTATTTTAATTATGTTAAATTGTTTCATATATAATGAAATTAATATACGTCAAAGTCAATAAGTTTCACTATATTTATGCACTATATAGTGTGTATAAATGCTGTACTTCATATACAAAGCTACACAAAAGAATTCGCATTCGCAAGGGTGAGAATGAGTGTAAATTTCTTAAAGGTGGTTTTTAAATGATTTATAAATTTTTACGCTGAACTGCATGTAGTTTGCCAAGAAATGATTGTAGAATATAGATAAAATGATATACAGGACCACCTAAAGAATTGGATACATGGCCATCTGTGGATGATAATATCTGAAAATGGGATTTCAGTAGTTTTAGGTAGGTTTCATTACAAAAAGTGAAAAGCTACCTATTGCAGCCTTCCGGAGGAAAACACTTCCGGAAAAGTTTGGTATATTTTCAACGATCATGACCCCTAGACCCCAAAACCACCCTCCGTTAAAATGTGACTTATACTTATACATAAATATCTGAGTTTTGTCATGCGATAACTCGTATTTATTAACCGATTTGGATGAAATTAATTGTATGCATAGTACATATCAATATCTCGGCCGAGTTCGTTGGCCAGCTCCACCACTATCTTGTTTGAAAGTGACGGCTATTTAAAAAAATAATTTAAAAAGCAGTGCGAATAAATTAAAAACTGAAAAATATTTTTTTCTTAAAAGTTTGACCTTAATACAAGGATTCCGGAGCATATTTTGTTTGGTCATTATCTTAAAAATAATGGCTGAGATATAGCAGTTTGAATTTCTAGGTTGGCTGACATTTTGAAACAATCTGATTTTCGTCATGCTGTAACTCTCGTATTTATAAACTAATTTGGATAGATTGATTGTATGCATAGTACATATCAATGTCTCGTTGCCCAACTTCATCCGCCATCTTGTTTCAAAATGGCGGCCATTTGAACCGCGCACTGCCGCGCAATGCTCAAATGTTATTAATATCCGTTAGCTTTAAATTCTCGCAAAGCTTGGCGACACTTGGAGATATATCGCCAAATTTGGCGATCAAAAATAAATAACCATAATTGATGCCAACTTGGCTATAGCTTACTGATTTGGTGCAATTCTCTTAAATTTCTAGGGTGGCTGACATTTTGAAACAATCCGACTTTCGTCATGCTGTAAGTCCAGTATTTATAAACGGATTTGGATGAAACTGATTGTATGCATAGGACATTCCAATGTCTCGTTCGATTTCGTTGGCCAGCTTCATCAGCCATCTTGTTTCAAAATGGCGGCCATTTGAACCGTGCACTGCCTAGAAAGGCTTAAATGTTATTAATATCCGTTAGCTTCAAATTCTGGCCAAGCTTGGCGACACTTGGCAAAATATCGCCAAATTTGGCGACTAAAAATAAGTAAACATAAATGTGCGGATTAGTAGTTTGTAGCTGTGCAGGTTAGTGGTCTTCTACTGTATTACAGTTTTTTATAAATGAGTTTTGTTTTTACAATCGATTATTTTCATCTTTTCACTGCGGAACAAGCGAGAAAATTTCATATTCTTGCACACATGTTGTATATATCTTTATATCTCATATTCCGTCATTTATGATGGGCTATCTTTATAGTAGTATATATATCAACCTACAGATCAAATGCAGGGCTGTTCAAAAGAATTGTAATACATATTTGGACGGTAACTGCTGAAATCAGTTTTTCAAATGTTTTATGCGTATCTAAAATGTTTACTTAGTTATCCTATTTACCTTATTTCCCTAAATAACGAAGTTTTGTTAAAGCATTCAGGAAGTGTTGGAAATTGTTTCATAATCTATGCTTAATGAATGATTTTTCTTTCTTGTTTTTTCCTGTAGTCGGACATAAATACTAAGAAATTGTCTATACCTGCTCCTTATGACTCCTCCTTTAGCAAGGGACACAAATCTTTCTCAAACTCAATTCTTTTACATGTACTTTGACAATGTGCAAGTGAGTGTGTGAATTTTATCCTGTTCATGAGAAGAAGTACTACAAAATTCATATTTTGAAAAACAGTCGCCAGTGTCAACACTCCATTTGCAGCCATTAACTTCTCAAATATAAATAAGGGAAATGTAAATAAACTACAAATCATTTGCTAAAATGGTGTATAAACATTTAATACAGATTAAAACATTAAAATCACTAAAATATCTATTCTACGGTTTCAGCCAACCTTCGTGGCCCTTCTTCAGAAATCTAAATGAACCAAGATGTCAGCTATGTCAAAACTCCGCCCGACAGAAAATCGTACACATGGGGGAAATTAACCCCTTCAGGACGGGAGAATTTTACGAATTTTTTAATCTTTTGTTACCGTTTTTTAAAAACAGAAATTTGTGTCTTGTTGAATCGAGAAAATGCGCGGATTAAATAAGGCAAATTTTACAGTAAAATTTTACTGGTGAGGAAAAACAAGGATTCTGAGCGCTTCATGCGGCACGTATACGTGTCGCTCGTCCCCAAGGGGTTAACCAATGACCGGGAAATAAGAATTTACTGTCGTCATCTGTTGACATAATATAAATACTCTGTCGCCATCTGTTGAGATATGATGATAACATTAACTTCTCTTCATTTTTTCCAAAGCTTTTGTCTTGCATATTGAATTCCTAAACACGAATAACATAATTGAGTTAACAGGAAGCCATTTATCAAACAAAATTTGAATTTAACGGTATTATAAATGTAATAGCATAAATAGTACATTGTAATAAAAAAACAATACATTGTAATAAAATTTTGTTGTATAAATTCTCCGGATATCTCGAAAGCTACAAATTTGCGACAGATAGTTCCAATAATTGAGTTATGAATAAAGATGAAGATACATATAGTATATTGTTTTCGAGTTGCGAGTGAAGTAACTGGGGAGGTTGTCACAAGATGGCGGCTAATTTTTTAAGCCTTTCAAGGGCGGTGTCCTTAAAAAAGTCCTTAAAAAATCACACATAATTTTAATTCCAAAACTGACAAACCGCACCAAGAATATTTAATTACAATTTTCCTTTTATAAGGTACGTGAAAGTAAGCAAGTTTGCATTTTCTAATAACTTCGTTTATAAATTCTGGTGTCCCATTATTTCATCAGTTTAGAAACGGAATTACTCCGCTCCGGTAAGGGTTAAATCGGATCTACAGTTTCTGACTACTGCTGGAGCAAACTTCAACCAGTAAATTTTAAAAAGGAAATTTTGCCTTATTTAACCATTTCCGGAATGGGCAATTTTTGTTGCAAAATGATGAAATGATCGACTGATACCGGAATTTTAAAACGACTTTTACAGAAATTAAAAACATGTTACTTTAACTACTCATTGTAAAAACAAAATTTTACTAAAATATTCTTGATGCCGTTCGCAAGTTTGGAATTAAAATTAGGTATCCCGACCCGGGCACAGTGTGCTGGAAAGGGTTAAACGGATTTTTCAAAAAATTTCTGTCATAAATATGCTTAAATTTGCTGTTTGTTTTTTCTGGTTAATTGGCCCAAGTATTATAATCGTTTTCCTTGGCACTGAGAAGTGGCTCTCTAGGTTATCACAATATGGCGGAAACTCAGAGCCTGAGTACAGCCGAAATAAACTTCCACCAGTAGAAATGAATATCTGTTTTTGCCAATATCTATGGCTGAAATTTTGCATTAGTAAGGCGTTTAAATAAGGAGAAAATTTATATTTAAATTTTTTGGTGGAACTTTTACCCGGCGGTAATCAACTCCAGCGAAAACGGTTACAGTTGAAGCTTCACTATTTTAAGAATATGTCAGTTCCTCTTTATTAATAGTTCCGTGGTTCCAATAAGTTTTTTATTCCCCACGACAAGATCTTTCGAACGATACCACTCTTGTCAAAATCGGTGCGTAACAGTTCTTGCTCTTCCCTAGTAAGTTAACAGGAAACTTATGTTTATGATACGCTAAAATTTCTATAAAAAAATCCACTCCTCCGCCTCTTACAATGATTACTTATGTCATACGAAATTTGTGTGGTCTGCGAAAATTTGGATCCGAGTTATAATTGTGTGTGGGTACCAGACCGTTATATTCGCGCCATGGAACTAATAATAAAGAGGAACTGACATATCCTTAAAATAGTGAAGCTTCAACTGTAACCGCTATCGCAGGAGTTGTTTACCGCCGGTGGAAACTTCCACCAGTAGAATTTATATAGAAATTTTCGACTTATTTAAACGCTTTATTATTACAAAATTTCAGTCATAAACAGTAGTAGAAACAGATTTTCATTTTTACTGGTAGTAGTTTACTTTGGTGGTAGTTAGGCACTGCGTTTCCGCCATATTGTGACAACCAGGGAAACAAACTGACAGTGTTACAAGGCATACTGACAACAGTAAAACCAAATATAAATTTTTACAACATTTTTGAGAAAAATATCGATGAATAAGACAATTAAGACCAAATTTTCTATTCAGTTTTAGTGGTGGGGTGTTTCCCTGGCGGTAATCAGAAACTGAAGATCCGATTAAAAAAAAGCAGCCGCCATCTTGTGAAAACCTCTTCAGATACTCCACTCAAAACTGGTAGACATTACACTATATGCCTCCTCCTCATTATTTATAACTCCATTATTCGCGCTATAATAAAATTTATGGTGTTTCGGTTAAAAAAGCAACAAAGTAAATTAATTTATTACACACGAAACGCATTTAATAGTAAAATTTACATTATACAGTGAATTCTCGATAAGTCGAAGTCTGATAAGTCGAATATTCGTTTAAGTCGAAGTTTACACGAAGTCCCGACCCTTTTATTGCAAATCAATGTTAAACTTTATCGTTTTCTCGAAGTCTACATCTTTTAAGTCGAATTTGTTTTTCAGAAAGACAAATAATAGTAATTGGACTAATTTCCTAATTTTTCAGCCACAGCTCAAAAATGCTAACACTTTCTGTTAGATAAAACTTTTCTGAACTCCTTCGTGGCCTTTGAAGGATGCTATTTTTACTTCCCACCCTGCATCGTGAGAAGAGTCTGCGAGTTTGCAATTATTGGTGGCAATTGTTCCCCCTCCCCCATTCATTTCTCCTTTGCGTATTCCTTTTTCTCAACTCTCAGGTGGCTTACTGTAACCTAATTTGCCAAATTTCTCACGCCTTTGTGGAAGGATTTTTTTTTTTTTTTTTTTTTTTTTTTAATCTTTCGATTCCATTATTGAAATTTCATTTGGGTTCTTTGTTTTAATGTTGAGTCTTGTCATTTTTGTGTTTATTGCTTTCACATCGTCATACATTTTTAGTCGGGTTTTTTAAAATGTCGCAGCAGAAATTAGAAATTCTTACTTTAGAACAAAAAGTAAATTTGATAAAAGATATTGAAAACCATCGTAATTTAATGAAAAAGATCTAGCCCTGAAATATGGTATCCCTCGCAACACTCTATCTACCATACTCAATGATAAAGAACGCATTTTTCAAAAGACGTAAGTCAAGTGTCAACCCAAAGTGCAAAATGATGAATACGTGTGCCTTCCAAGATATCGAAACAGACCTCGTAAAGTGGTTTACATCTTGCAGACACAGAAGAGTGTAATTCCTTTAAGTGGTACGATGTTACGTGAGAATGCTTTGGATTTCACAAAATTATTGAATGTGGAAGGATTTCCTGCAAGCACGGGATGACTGTAAAAATTTAAAGCCAGACATAAAATTGTGTTTCGAACATTAGAACTGAAGCAAAAGATGTCTGATACGCTGTGTGATGAATGAAAGACAGTTTCATTATTCAAACTTCTTGCAGGCTATAGCGCGGACGACGTTTACAATATGTATGAAATGGGAGATTTTTGCAAATGTTTTATTAAAAAGACAATGATGTTTAAGGGGTAATCATGTTCCGGTAGAAAGTTAAGTAAAGAACGCTTAACCCCTTGGGGACGAGCGGCACGCATACGTGCCGCATGAAGCGCTCAGAATCCTTGTTTTTCCTCACCAGTAAAATTTTACTGTAAAATTTGCCTTATTTAATCAGCGCATTTTCTCGATTCAAGAAGACACAAATTTCTGTTTTTAAAAAACGGTGACAAAAGATTAAAAATTTCGTAAAAGGCTCCCGTCCCGAAGGGGTTAAATGTACTTGTCGGAGCAAATGCTTGTGGAACAAAAAAAATACAGTTACTGGTCATCGCTAAATACAATAAGTCTCGCTGTTTCAAACATAAAAAGTCACTTTCGGTTGAGTAAAGATCCAATAACAAGGTTTGAATGACACTGATATTGCTCGAGGAGTACATCAGAAATTTAGGTGTAGTGTTTCAGGCAAAAAAGCGTAAAATGTTGATCTCCGTTGATCCGTGTACAGCCCACGATCAACTTTTGAACTTGAAATCTATCAAGTTAGAATACTCCCTTCTAACACAACTTCTAAACTACAGCCAGCAGACCAGGGAATTATTAAATGTTTAGAACATTCCTACAGAAAAGGGTGGAAGGCAATCGAAGATGACGAAAATGGTATAAATCAAAAGTGTGATGTGTTGAAGCAATTAGACTGATTTCAAGTCCCTGGAACATCGACGTGAAACAAATCACTATCAAAAATTGCTTCAGTAGATGTCGCTTCTTTGCAAGCAATGCACACTCATGTGTTGTGAATGAAAATCTACACGATCAAGTTATTTCTGAAGATGACGATAATGAGTTTTTGAATATTGACGAAAATGTCGCAGTTTGCGGAGAAATTAGTGCTTGAGATATAGTTGAAGCAAAGAAAAAGGTGGAGAACGATTCTGAGTTTGAGGATGATGAGGAAGTAAATTGTGTTTCACCTCCAAACAATCAAGAAGCACATGCGGCAACGACGACACTACTGCAATATCTCGGAAGTAGACACGGTGTGGACTATTCTCTTTTCCTTTGTTTACATACTTTCTGACATGTGAAAGACAAAAAAGTTTTTTCAAACAGTCATAATTAACAAGTTTTTTCGGAAAACTTGAGTTTGTAAGTACCTTATATGTAGCATTAAATTATATATCTCTTTAGCGCTCGTTTTACAGACTCCGTAATTACAGTATAATTGCAATTCCTATGTATATGATTGAATTACTTTTCATATATTTTCTGTATGTATTTAAGGATTTTTGATAAGTCGAACTTACGATAACTCGAATATTTTTGCCGGTCCCTTCGAATTCGACTTATCGAGAATTCACTGTATATTAAAACTATGTTTTTAAAACCATTTTCTTAGCATACTTGCCAAGCTCTCGCTTTTTTTAAATCAACAAACATACTTTAAACCAGAAATTTTATTTAAAAATTTCAATCAGTTATGTTTCAGATGACTTCCACATAGAAGAAAGTAATATTAATTTAATAAATTTTCTGGTTGAAAGTCTGCTTTTTCATTTTAAAAAAAGCGGGATGTTGGCAAGTATGTCTTAGGGACAATATTCATGTGACGTCCCCTTCGGTTTCTCTTGGTTTAAACTTAGTGCGTGTTAACCCATTATATTCGCGCTATACTAAAATTTAGATGCTTCAGTTAAAAGAAATCGACAGCCGCCCCCTTTTATAAAGATTACGTTTACCATATAAAATAAGAGTGTTCTACGATAATTACAGCTCGAGTTTTACGTGCTTTAAGGGGGTCCGGGACACAAAAATCTTCAAATTTTGCAAAAACATTTTATTTCGTTAAAAATTTCTCTGTTTTTTCCTGCTTAAAATGACATTTAATTATTCATTTTGATTATTTTTTTTTCGTTTTGGTTTGTTTTCAACATCTAGCTTTCAAGGAATGAGACTTCTTTTTAAAATGCGTTTTCCTTTATGATTTGTTTTTTCACCATTTCTCGTATTTAAATTCTTATAACTCGAGAACCGTTAAAGATAACGGGTTCAGACTTGGAAAATATCTTTTTCAATTGTTTTACTTTAATTTTGATTCAGCATATTTGAAAAAAAAAAATATTTACTTTTGAAAATATAATTTTTTTTTTAAGTTGCACCACTTTTTTTTTAATTTTTTCTTTAAATATTTATATTTTTTTTTATAAGTTATTGTTTTTAAAAATGCTGAATCAAAATTAAAACTTATATATTTCTGTTTATTTAAATTAAAAAAAAATGAAATTCTATAAATAATATTCCAAGTTATAAACGATTTTAACTTACCCCCCTTTTTTAATAAATTTTAAATTTTAAATTTTTTTAAAAAAATTATGAGAAGTTTTATCATGTGATTTTGTTTACAAATGATAAGTTAACCCTCACAAAAAAATTCAGAATTTTAACTCAATAAATAAAAATTACTTTAAAATGTGTCCCGAAACCCCCTTAAGTTGCCAAGACCATACATGGATTCATTAAAATATTGGGGCGTTTCTATAAAATATTATAATGGTCCTTCATGTTGTTTAATGATACCACGGTTAGCAGTTACAACGTTGGCAGGACCTTGTATTTATGATACACAAAATTATGTTGGGCTGCAATAAAATACTAACTTCAGTTATAATTTATAAGTAATGTCAGCAGGGCTCGTACGCATCAACGGATTCGGTGTATTTAACGTGTTGTAATACCACAAATTTCGCAAACAACGAGTCGCTATATCTGAAGATATTATTTTTTTTAATTTATTAAATAAGGCAAAATATATCTTTACGAAAATTCTGGTAACAGGTCCCTTAAGCGTAAGAACCCTGGTATAGAACTTATATTTATAATACACTAAAACATAGGCGGAGCTTCCATAAAAATCCACATATCCCCCACCCCCTTTAAGATGATTACGTTTACCATACGGATTTTGTGAGGGTTGCAAAAGTTTGGATAAAAGTTATAAGTTTTTGCTGTTATCGGTTCTTATAATCCCTATATTAAAATTTAGGGGTTTAGTTAAAAACCCGACAAAGACCACCCCGACTCCCTTTATAGCGATTACGTTTCCCATCCGAAATATGAATGTTCCGCAGTAATTACATCTGGAGTTATAAGTGTTTTAAGTTATTAGGACCTTATATTTATGATACATTAAAATAAGGGAGCGTTTATACAACAAATTATAATAGCCCCTCATGATGTTGAATGATAGAACTTTTAGCAGGCCTACAACAGTTAGAGTCCAAGTAAATAGTGAGTTTTATTGTGTAAGGGCCGAAATGGCATCGGGGAAGAAACGTCGGGACCGGAATATCGTGTACCCTCTGATAGCGCTAATATGAGATTTAATATTAACAACATATATTGAAGTTTTTTACCCATAAATTAACTACAAAAATAGGAATCCATAGAGTTTTATTACATAAACAAAGAATTTTCTTGTATTCATTCATTTTATATATCATTTGTCATTTTCCATATTTTATGAAATCCACTCAATGTGTTTGCTGTAAAATTATTTATATCTTCTCTGAGCTAGGTATTATATGCTTTTTTTAATGAGGAATATTTTTTTAGAAGCTTGTACTTATTACCAGAGCGATATCGGTATTTCACTAGTTAAACAAATTTTAATATAAGTATCAAATTAACTAGTTTTTCATAATGTATCTATATTTTAACTGCTTTAATATTTTTACTGTAACCCTGAATGTAGAATTAGTTTAATTTTAATTAAATGATAATTGAAAATGTCTCGTTTTTTTCTTGGTAATTCGACCTTAATGGAGTACTTTAAAATTTTCTAGACTTTACTAATTAACATTAGTTTTACTTATGGACTTTGATAAAAATAACTGATACGTGTCGTCGTTAATCTGAAGCTCAAATAAAATTAGTTTAAAAAAGAGACGAAGTTGCAATGAATTTTAATTGATTTCGAATTTTGATTCCAACTCATCATGAAATATATCAAAACAAGCAAGTTTTTAATTAAAATTGACACCATACAAATTATAAAATTAAATTAAATATAAAATTTTAATTCTTATGATTAACAAATACCGTCAATAGTGCACCTCAAATTCAAGACAATCGGTTACATGTAAGTGACTGATGGTTTAAGAATATAGAACACACTCCCTGTATTGATAAAGAGAGTTGAATTATAAATTAGGAGGAGGAGACATATCGTGTAGAACAGCGGTTCCCAACCTTTATTGGTACGTGACCGACCTTTAAGCAAAACATTTTTTGAGAACTATCTAATATATAGGTTTACATCAGTATGGAAATTGTTGCATGACCTCTATAAGCTATCGGCTATCTTATCTTACAAAAAAGGTAAATTTTCGTACGAAGGATACACTATCAACAAAAACAAGAATTTGTAATCCCATTGTGTGTAAAAGGAATAATAATTAAAACAACGCACAAACTACAAAGATAATAAAATATACGTTTAATTATTATCAAAACATAATTTTATAATCAGTGAGATTTCTGGCACTCATGATTATGGATGAGGGTATATACAGGGTGATTTTCTTTAAAATTGTGAAAGTAAAACCCTACAACAAAAGATCCACTAATTCGTATGACCTGAAACTTCACCAGTATGCTCCCAAGGCTACGGGAATAACTCGTAGCTGAAAACGCTGGACAGCACATCGAAAATCTTTTGCGTTAGTTATGTGAGTACAGGTTGATACAAGTTGAAGTATAAGTCACGTTAACAAGTGAGTTTTTCCTTAAACATCACACCATAAAAATTACAATATAGAATTGAAAATTTAAATTCTTGCACTCTTTTAACATAGCATGTAAAAATAATGTAAAAAAAATTCAAGACAATTGATTACTTCTAAGTGATCGATAGTTTAATAACAGAAGTGCAATCATTCTACCCAAGGTTCTTCTACGTAAGGTTGTTCCATTTGAAGGATAGCCAATCAGAGCAGAGCAAGACTGTTACGTCATGTGGCGGACAACGGGGCTAACGTAGAGGGCTCCCGCAGTTGAAAATCACGTGACAGTCGCGGTCTTAACCAATTACGACGCGCAGTTTTTAACAAAGGAATTCTACTGCTTTATTTTAAGTGCTGTAAATACACTTTTTGTTGTGAATAAGTTCTTTTAATTTTGTCAAATTGACATTACTTAACTGTGTTAATCAATTTGTAATACGACGAGAGCGTGGATACATCATTATGCTGATCTGTCGAATGTAAGTAATCCATTTTACTGTTTTAGTGTGATTGATGTCTGATGTATTCATATGACTGTTTGTTTTGTATTCTTTAGGTAAACATAATTTATTTTAAATGAATTAATCTTTACATGCACTATTTATACTAAATGTTTTTCTTTTTTCAATATAAGCAGGAAAAGAAAAAATCATTAATAACATTCAATAATCATTAATTACATCAATATTGTTTGCTCTGAACATTAAGCTCGTGATATTAACCTGTGGTGTTTTTACGTTTTGGTTTCATTAAATGATTCATATATTTTTTATACGTTCATCGAATGAATGTTATTTTCATTTATTTATTTGAAATGTATTTATTTATTTATTTTTCCTTTCAAGAAGTTTTTCTGTAGATGAGATTTTTATGTTTTCTTCAGGGGTAAATACAAGGATTTTTTATGTTCTGCAACCTTCTGTTAAAATATTAAATTTTGTAACAAAAGATGAAATCTAAATTAAGTATTTATTAACGCTAAATTATATAAATCCTCCTGGTAAAGCTTTCCTTCTAGTGAATTTGTTTAGTTTACAAGCACATTGCCGATAACTTTTATTTTTGCAATAAAGTAGATCATAGCTCGGTAAAATTGTAATCTAGAAGATCTAACAAATGTTTTAGTAGATAATAATATACGATTCTGATGTAATTTTCCCAATAACTTAAAAATTTTCTACAGCTGTAACATGTTTATGCGTTAAAAAATCATTCTTAAGTAGTCTATATGGTGTGTTTACAATGATTTTTAGCTGACAATTAGCTCAGTTTTTTTAATCACTTTTGATAACTTATGCCTATAGTTACAAATCATTTTACTTAATGTACATGAAATTATGTCAGTGTTTTGAATTTTTTTATAAGATCTGAGAATCATAATTCTACAGCTTGGGGGAAAAATTTCGATGCGATAATATTAATTTTTAGATATTCTTGTGTGCTAAAATTGCTTTACTTCCGTTTTTAACTATTATGCTGAAAAATAAATATCAATCACATTTTTTTTTAAATACATAGTTTTGTATTAAAGTTTTTTAAATTTTATATAATAAATAAAATATGTATCTGACGATCATGTATAATTTTCGTGCACAAATATAAATATTTAGTGTATAAAGATCCTGTTAAAAAAAAAAAAAAAAAAAAAAAAAAAAAAAAACCTCTTATTTTCTCTTTTCTTTCAACGATCATGTTTTTTTCAATAACTTAAAAGTGTACTACATCTTCGAAATTTTTATCAATTTTTTTAATTTAAAATGTTTATATCTTTGAAATTGTTTAAATCATCATTAAGTAGTTGTGTTTAATTTTGCGGTATTTACAATGTTTATTTATAGGGTTAAAATGTCCAGTCGATTGTTTCCTCATTTTTGACAACATTATATCTATTAACAAATTATTTTGTTTGATATACTTAAAATAAGGTCAGGGATTGAACTTTTTATGAGATTTTACAATCATACTTTTACTGCTTGAGAAATCTCCTGGTTAAAAGATTCTAATTTTTAGATGTTTAGTGTGCTAAAGTTGTTTTATTTTGGTCTTTAACTCTTATGCCCAGAAGTAAATATTTGAACAAGTGGAATTATTTTTAAGTACTTATTCTTATACCAAAGCTGTTTATGTTATATATTAAATGAAATATGTATAATTTTCGTGCAGATATATTGATATTTAAAGTATAAAATTCTCATTTGAAAAAAAAATCTCACTTTTTATCTGCTTTTGACAATTGCATTTTTTTAATAACATAAATTTGTGTTAAAGTTTGAAATTTTTATATGTTAAATAAATCATTCTTAAATAGTCAGTCTTCAATTTACGTTTATTTACAATAATTATTTCTAGAGTATAAAAAGCTCAGTTGATTTTTTTTTTTTACTTTTGACAACATTATGTCTGTTTATAAATTATTTTATTCGATATTCTTAAAATGATGCCAGTGGTTTCGAATGTTTGTAAGATTTTACAATTATAATTCAGCGGTCTGGAAAAAATTTTCGTTCTTTTTTAATTTTTAGGTATTTTGTGTGTTAAAATTGTTTTATTTTTGTTTTTAACTATTCTACCCAGAAGTAAATATTAAACACATTTAATTATTTTTAAATACTTATTTTTAGACCAAAGCTTTCAAAATTTAAAATAATTTAGAAGAATTTTTTTTCTCAAAATTTTAATCTTTTTGCAAAAAGATTAAGTAAAATATGTTTTTGGTGACCATGTTCGTGCGGATATATTAATATTTAATGAATAAAGATCCTGTTTGAAAAAAAAAATCTCACTTATTTTTCTCTTTTCTTTCGACAACCATTTTCTTTTTTTTTCCAATAACTTAAAATTGTGTTATAGCTTTGAAATTGTATGTGTTAATTAAATCATTCTTAAGTAGGTTTGTGAATTTGGCCTGTTTAAAATAATTATTTCTAGGCCATAAAAAGCTCAGTTGATTCTTTTTCACTTTTTACAACATTATAGCTGTTTATTAATGATTTTATTTATTATACTTAAATTTATGCTAGTGTTTTGGAATTTTTGTAAGATGATTGATATCATGATTGCCGCTGCTTGATAAAATAACGAATTTTATTGAATTACAGAATTGTTTTGATGAGATAGTAATCTAAAGCCGGGAGAATAATCTATTTTGTCAATTGATTTGCTTAGCTCAGCTAAGACCGGGAACGTCACGTGACTGCTCTAAATTGGAGAAGCGCGGTAGCCCGTCTTTTTCGTTAGCCCCGGCGGACAAGATCGGAGACCGGCCGGCCGTGAGATAGTAAATGGATGCGTAAAAGAACGGAATATGAAGTAAATCAATTTTTAAATAGCAGATCTTCGAAAGTAAATTGAACAAAATCACTTTCCTTAAAGTAATTTGTTCAAACACTGATTAGAGTCAATTAAATATAAAATACATAATCGTTAAATAATATCGCGATACGTTTGTTTCCATTCAAATACTTGAGTAAATTCGCGAAAAAAAATTAAATTTTTAATGCGTAAAAGTACAAATAAAAACGTTTAAACTATTGCAAAATAAAATGAATTATATGAATATGATGAAACAGCAGTAGTAATAAAATGACTAAAATTATCAAGCAGAATAAATTAAACAAATGTCACGCATCAAAATGTTTAACAATAATGCATTGTCCGATTTCTAGATTTAAGTTTTAAAAAAATTTCGAATGTCACTATGCTTATTCAAGATCAAAATAATACAAAAATATTACTCTATAATTAAACTAATTCTATTTTAATTATGTACTATAATTAAAATTATGTACTATAATTTTAATTATAGTACATAAAAATTATGTACTATGTACACTAAATGTACACTTTATGTACACTAAAAATTATGTACTATACATGTTTTTTACATCATGATATACAAGTAGCAATATCGTTATTTCATGTATACAAAATTTCAGCAAAAACTGAAAAATTTAAATCAACTTCAGTTCTAAAATTTCCATGTTATCTTATAAAATACATCGAATATAACATTTCTCCATACAAGTAAGAAACAATAGATAGAAAATTTATGGAGATATACAGATTTAACATTTTCAAAAAATAGAAAGGGAAAAAAAAGTAAGAACCATTATTATACTTTCAATAAATCAATATGTGAATAATACTTTTTAAACACTATTTATCAGGTAGCAAAATCATTGATCCTCATTAATAAACAAAATATTTTTTTATTTATTAGTTTCAAATGCACATCAATATGATTCAAATATCTGTAACAATATATATACACAGAGCTTAGTTTCTAAAAAAAAAACTACCAGAAATCTAATATTCTGCAGTAATAACAACTAAGTCACTAACCCCCCCCCCACACACACACACTCACGCATATTGATATTTCATGCATTATTTACAAATTTTAAAGCAATTTCGTCTTCCTCAAAAAGAAATTATATGTATATATATGTGTAATATATTTTGACATATCTTTAGGCATTAATATATAATAAATTCTAATAAATAACCCGAGCAAAAACATTAAAATCAGGAGTGGGGAATTTTCAGAAAATCCTACTCGTCATGGACTTGATATTTTTGGTGCGCAGTATTTATAAACTGCGGTCTGTTCTGACTAATATTTAAGTATTTAGTAAAAATAAAGACGTACTGGAGCAGCGCTCCTGTGTCGGAGCAAATGAAGTACCACGCGGAGCTAGAAAGTTTATCAGAGAGAATATTTAAAAAACACGAACAAAAAGCAGCGAGTAAAAACGGCAGAAACAGTTGAGTATAATTCTGACATTCCTTATCGCCGTTCTGAAATCATTAAAAAATAAAAAAGCTACACATGACACACTATGTCACATACGCAAGTGCTTTGGTAGGAAAGAACGCAAAAGATTGGAGATGGAAGGGAAAGAAAAACAAAATTTAGGCATTGATTTTTTAGAAACACTATTTTCGCCAAAATCCGGAATGAGCACAAATGAATTCAGGTCAATATTTAAATTTCAACTAAAAATAAAGAAGTAACGAAGCTGAGCTCCGGCGCAAATTAAGCACTGCTTATAGGTTATTACCTCAACCCTACATTAATTTTCATCTTAAATTCCTTCTTCATTTTATTAATCAGAGTAACTCGAACATAGTATTTAATAAAATAAATATTATCGTTATTCTGGTTGCGAATCGCCGGTCAGCTAGAAACGAAATGCATGTTACTGCAACAGCAACAAATGTACAACAGAACTTCGAAAAACCGAGAAAATCGTTATGACAGCGCCCCCTTTCAAGGTTACATATCCATTTTCAGCTGGGACTTGGCGTCAATAGCCAAAAACATATGTATGAAGTTTGGCTCAAACCTATGCTTTGCGATGAAACAATAATGAAAATTGGATAAAATTGCTATTACATCGCCCCCTCCCAGCGTAGTATCCCCAAATTCAACCTGGACTTGCTGGCCATAGTCAAAAACATACACATGAAATTTTGTTCAATTCTATGCGTAATTTCATACACTTATCGATGATAGAATATTGAAAATGGCACAAAAAACGCTACTACAGCACCATCACAGCAAAACACTTACATGAAATTTGGTTCAATTCTATGCATAACTTCGCATACTTTCTGATGACATAATGAGACACACGTATATACGGACAGACAGATATTTTGTAAAAACATGTTTTTTGGTATCTTCTAGCCTTAAAACGTGTAAATCCTTCGAAAACCGGAAGTCGAACAAAATTTCGACTACAATACTTTCTTCTATTATAGATAAAAGAAGGTAAAAAAAAAAGATAATGCTAAAACAAATATTTTAATAGGGGAATTTTTTTTAAGTTAAAAAAATTATAATAACAAAAGAAATTTTTAAAAAAAATTTTATGCAATTTTTAACAGTTTTTTTTTTTTTTTTTTTTTTTTAAATTTTGCGGCGATTTTTCCATATGTATAAAAGAAATCCGGCTTTATTTTTTAGCCCAGTATAGTAAATCTTGTCTTTTTTCAATAAAGTTTATTCGGAATTTGCATTTTTCGCGAGTTTTTTATACGAATTTTAGAGTTTTGAGATTTGTAAAAGGAACTCGGTTACCAACATTTAGCGAAATATAATAAATTTTCTCCTCTGCGAGTTTTGAATTGTTTTTTTTTTTTCCATTTCATGGCGATTTGTCTGTATATGTGAAAGAAGTCCGGTTTTAATCTTTTAGTCCAATATAGTAAATACTGCTATTTTAGTGTTTTTTTCATTTCTAATAATTATCTAAATCTAGAATAATAATCGTCATTTAACAAAATGCCCGGATTTTGACGTCCGGATTTGAGACTTTGTACAGTATTTTTAAATCTGTATACGTGTTCTCCGAGAGTTATTAGAACATGTTGATATAGTGCATTCACTAGGTTTTTTACAAAAAGTCTGTTAAAATAATAAAATAATTAAAATCATTCACAGAAAAAAATTCCATCGCAGAACGGCATACAGCTATTGAAACGAGCGAAACGAGGCGAATCTGTCCGCCACGTGACGTAATGCGCGAGCAGTTACGAAAGCTTTTCAGTTGGCGCATCGCACGAATGGTACCCCCCTGATTCTACCTTACTGACATGAAAATTTTCGTACTGTACTATGGTTACCGAACGTGGATAGTTACGTTTAAAATATACAATAATAGAATGTTAAAATTCTTGTTATTTTTTTTATCTATCTCTTTAACCCCTTAATTTTTCCCTTACCAGGTGGCACAAAGCACTCATTCGACAAATTCAAGTCGTTCGATTACTCCTAAGTGATCGATAATTTAGTTCAGAAGTGCAATCTTTACCTTACTGGCATGGAAATTTTCGTACTCTAAGATGGTTACCAAACATGGATAATTAAGTTTAAAATCTATAATAATAGAAGGTTAAAATTGTTATCTATATTTTTTTATCTTTCTTTTTAATATACAGGGTGGTCATAAAAAAAAAACTTTTCCGATATATGGACCTCTAGCGGCTGGTCCGGTCAACCGATCGAGATGACATTTCAGATATGGTTATTGAGAGGTATGAGCTCGGAATTCTGTGAATGGAAACAAAGTGGCGCTCACGGTTATAGGTACAGAAACTCGAAATTTTCGAATGGCAACGCCCATTTTTTTCCCGTCGCAAAAACTTTGCAGATCAAATAAAATTACGGAAGTCAATGGCTACAATGTACGTTTCATTTGCCAGCAAAGTTAGCTCGGGATAACGCGAAAAATTTGCAGATTTGAGCTCTAAAGTTTTCTACGCATTGTACCATGTTTTCTTCAGTGGCCTTTAGCGACACAGATAATGTCCTAAATGCGGGGAGACTTTTAGGATATTAACTAAGGTAAACTTATATGGTATTTTCATAAGTTGCATTAAAATTATGTTTAAAGCAGAAATTATGTTTAATTAAGCTGTGTTCAGACAATAAATTAAGAATTTCAACATGATCCTCCAGTATTGCTTTCTTTTATTGCGTACTTAAACACGTATTTGAAATTATCAAAATAGAAAAATACTCATCTTTAAAATTTAAAATTTAAAAAATGGCATTTTCCAATTTAGTGAGTGCACCGTAAAATTAAAAATGTTAACGTTCTGCGTATATTTTGGTATCGTTTTACTTTTCATAAGTTTTTATAACAGGAAACTATAATTTTATTTTCTGAAATATTACTACTACTCGTATGTACTGGTGACAATTAACTCGCTAGCACGCGCTTTCGCCACCAATGTATCTGTTCATTCCACAGGAAGTTTACAGATTTTTCAGTACAACGTTCCAGAATAATTTAGCAAATTTTTAGTTAGTTTAAAAACATTTCTGGCGTTTTGTAAATAAAGACATAACGCGCAACGCAAACACACCCACAGCAAACACAATTCGAGTTGCAAAATAAGTTTTCACGGACTACGGGCGTATTTTTTTTCACCCGGTACCAGCATTCGGTGAACAGTGAACAGTGAACAGCAGACAGTTCCAGGGGCTACCCATTTGTAAAACAAATCCACGCCCTGTCGATGAGTTTGTGTATAGCACATCATAAGGAAAAACAGGAAATGTTAGTCTAAGTGTAGTGAAAAACTATAATACCCCCAACTCCGATAACTCCCAGCATCACTGCCGAGAATCAAAGACAGAATGAGAGAAAAAGACAGAGGAAAGTCTATTTAACCCCTTAATTCTCGCTCCCGAGATATTCTCGGGCTGTGTCTTTTACTCAAATTGTTTGATTCCCACCAGTTTTATAAAATAGTGAAATTGGGTATATTTTGGTATCATTTTTACTGTCATTAAATAAGGTGAATATTTCTTTTTCATAAAAGTGGTGCCAATAAGCAATTTGAATTATTCAACTGTAATTTAATTCGAGCGTTAAAGGGTTAAGTAAGTGGCCGAACAAACAGCCAAATTGAAAATAGGAGGCGGGCCTTCACTGTTACATGAAGTCCGCAGTAGAAAATCGATGGGTAGAATAAAAAAAAAGATGTTCATGAAGCCGAAAAGATCGCAAGCCAAGCCAAAAACCTTACCAAAAAGGACACTTTTCAGTGACCACAAATTTAATTTACAAAAATAAGAGAAAAAAAAGTTAAATGAGGGTAGGAACCATAAGCGGACTTATGATTCGCTACTAGAGAGATTAAAATTACCGGTTATCATCTCACTGAAGGCGAGAAGTTTGGATATTGGATCTTTTTTAGATTGTATCTCTTCTAAAACACTGTTGAGTTTAGAGGGTATTTCGTTAACCCGTTAACCGCCAAAACTATAAGGTTGAATTTTTCAACTTTTCAGCTAAACGTCGTTTGCCACAAAGAATTCTAAAAGAAAATTTTCGGTTTATTTGATCGTAACATATTGTGTCTTTTAAGTAAGGCTAATTTTTAAATTGAAAAATAATGGTGGGTATGTAAATAATTTAAACTTGAGTATATATTTTGACCGTTGCGTGAACGCAACACCAGCGGGTAATGGGTTAAATGAACTTTCATTTAGTTCTTCTTTAATTTTAGTTAGATTTCAGCTATCGTAGGGATAGAACCTGAAAATTCCTGCAACTCATAAAGCTGCTGAGTGGGAGGCGGAGCCTTGGGCACAGAAGTAATTTTATTGGCGGGTGGTAAGATGACGTCCTCAGACTGTTTTCAGGGGTCTGTCCAGACTTTTCTCACAGGGTCCTGTTTTTGTGAAATTGTGAAGTTTTTCTTATTTTTGTGAAAATTCTAGTCATAATTTTGTGAATTTTAAATTATATATGTCTTCATGTCCTATGCCTCATGTATAAAAAACTAAAGAATATGCTCTTTGGTAGCTCAACTGCTTATTTACGGGCCAGATTTTATTTTTAAATGACTAAATTTGTGAAAAGTTCAATTTGAAAGTGAAAAAATTCTGTGAAAGGTCTATTTAAGAGACAAATAATTTTGTGAAGGGTCCTGTTTTGGGATAAAATGTTTTGTGAAGGGTCCTGTTTCGGGATAAATAATTTTGTGAAGGGTCCTGTTTTAAGATAAATTATTTTGTGAAGGGTCCTTTAAAGGACCTAAAATTTTCCTAAACATATCCCTGGTTTTTCTGGGATTTTGTGAAAGAATTTTTTTCTTTTCTATTAGCAGCAGCGGCTTTAGCATAGATCTTTTTGAATTGGGGTTTAAGAGGAAATTGCGAACAACCCTTATAAGATGAAGGGTGCTCTAGAGAGCAGTTGGCGCATTTAGGAGGTGGTTTAGGGGCCTCAGTAGAATTTTCTTTAGAAATTGCGGCACCTTTTTTAACTTGGCAGTGAAGGAACAGGTGGGGACTACCACATCCGACACATTTGGGATTTAGATGACAGTTCACACTTACGTGGAAGAACTTTTGGCAGCGATGACATTGAGCAGCTTTTTTTTATTGGTGAAAAATTTCAACTTCAACCCTTAAGCTATAAATAGCATTTACTTTGAATATCTCATAGGAAGTCACATTTTTAGGTAATTCCAATAAGTAAAGAGGGAGGGGTTTCCCATCTCTTCGACTTTTTAATTGAGTCATTTTGAGAATTGTGAAACTTCTACAAA
Organism: Maratus speciosus; assembly: GCA_963932465.1. Taxonomy (NCBI): domain Eukaryota; kingdom Metazoa; phylum Arthropoda; class Arachnida; order Araneae; family Salticidae; genus Maratus; species Maratus speciosus. Next base: position 319,220,971 of record OZ010797.1, read on the forward strand.
AGAGAGTTTCTTTAACTCTTTCAATATGGAGAGTCCTAGGGAGGCCTCTAATTACCACTTTTAATGGTATGTCCCGGTCCGGGATAATGTAGTGCTGAACAGCAATTTGCTTAAAGTGTTCATGAAGCGACATTTTGTCGCGGAAGTTTGCTGGAGAGATTCGAATGAATTCTCCTGCTATCTTAGCAACATAGTTGAATTTGTTGCATGATGAAAGTTCATTTAGAAATTCAATGATATTTGGAATGCCCGTAACCATGATGGGTTTAGGTCTTTTCTTAGTTTTTTCAGTAGTAACATCATCATTAGCTACATCACTAGACTCTGGTTCAGAAATGCTTTCGTTTTCGTCGTCTTTAAGGGTTTCATCATTAGGGGGGGGGGGGGGGTGGTTGGCAGCAGCTGTGTCTTGCACTTTACTTTTTTTTTAACAGGGGTAAAGCCCTCATCAGTGTCCATAAGTTTAAAGCTACCATCTTGCCTTTTAGAATTTACAACGTGTTGGATTGCATCCAACATATTATTGGCTTTGCGAGTGATTAAGTTAGTAACAATTTCCACTTTATCAAAAGTAGTTAATTCATATGGTTTATCATTAAGCATGATTTCGGAAGGTCCGTTAAATTCATTAGAATACTTATTTATCAACAGCAACCCTATTACTTTTAGAGTTGTTAGTAGAAAGAGCAAAGCGATATAAGTATAAGCGTCCTATCTTAATGCTGGAATCGGGCGTAAGTTAACACAGTTGCTCCATCTTGTGGACGGAGTGCTAATTCACATACGCGGGATTTTAGTGTGGCGCGTATTTTCTAAATCTTGAACCACTCATATAAAGTATGAATTTTGTTTGCCACATTTATTGCAAAATAATGGCGTAACGAGAAGGGCATCTAGATGCGCTTGACACCACAACGTTATTTTCGCTTTATCATTGACAATTCACTTATTAATCAAGGTGAAAAAAACTTTATAATTTTAGTGGTGTGAGTGAGAAAACAGTTAGGTATCTACCTGTAGTGCATACTCCATCCGCTACGTGGCGCATGACCTTGATTGATGTGACCTCGCTTTTAATCTTGCCGTTACTTTTCCAATTTAAGATAGGGCGCTTACTTATATCGCTTTGGAAAGAGAAGACATGGAAGATGTACGACTGATCACACCATCACCGCCAGAAGCAGTAGAGCCAGACCCGTGGGCCTGAGACACCATCGGAAGCAAAAGCACGGAGAGGGGCAATCTATCTGGTACTGACACACAGAGTGGCGCATATAGTGAAGAACGCAGTAGAAATTTATATATGAAAATACTTCATGTGTAAACTGGTAGAAATATAAATTTTTATTTGTTAGTCAAATCCTAGGAAAGTTATTACATCGTAACCAATTTAAAAATTGTTAAAAATTTTTAATTTCATAAACCGAATCTGTATTGTGCAAGGCAGGGTTGGCGAACCGTTGCCAATGGACAAACTGCCATCACTATTTCTGAAGAGCAATTCATTTAATAACAGAAATTGTGGAACTAAAATTAAAAAAAAAATAGAATATTTAACAAATGCTGCAATATTTATAAAAAAGCTAAAAAAGAACAAACCTGTTTGGAATATACGTGGAACTTTATCATTTGTTTTCGAGTCTAAAGATTAAAATGTTTATCTGCTTTCAAATACGCTTACGATGTGATGTTTTTTATCTGCTTATGTAAAAATTCATTGCCCCAGTTTCCAGTAAAAGCAACGTGGAAATATAAATATATTTTACATGTTTAGGTTTACACTTGCCAGGTTCTCATGTGTTCTTTGAACGTAAGCGGAACCTTTTCGAGCAGTGGTTTGCTATTGCGTACTAAAAATGTATTCGCTGTCATTGCGTTCCTGCATTTTCGTACTTTGCGGAAGCTAATCCATCTTCTGCGTTTAGAAGCCAATTGTTAAAAACAGTTTCGCAAATAATTTAAAATCCTGCGAAGAGTCAACCATTGTTGCATGTTTAAAAACTGTAGATTATACGGAAAAATAAAATAGGACACTGAAAAAAAAAAAGCAGCAACAAAAAATGAAAAAGGGAGAATAATTAAAGCGCAAAAAAAAAATCAAAAACAGCATTTCAAAAACAACATTCGTTAGAAACCTGAAGTCAATGACTAAAACAGTCTGGATGTAAAACTGGAACAATCTAAACCTTAATCTATATAGATCCATACCATTTAGAAATGAAAAAGGAAAATTGAGGCCTAGAAGGAAGGTGAAAATCAAAAATCAGTTAAAAGCAAACTGAAAAGAAAAAGGCATGGTAAAATTTGTTGTATCAGTCATTCATTATTTACTTTGTTTTATCGTTGGTCAATGTTAAAAGTCTGTTAAATACGGATTTTGAAGTATTCATTATTTAAGTACAATGTATTCAAGATTATGTACCGTTATGATTTTTAATTTAAATTATTAGTTTATCTAATTGCTCAATAACAGGCCATTCAACTTTCAATTTTATGTATTTTCACTCTTTATTAAGTAATTAAAATATGTATAGAAATTAAATTACCATTTTAACCCCTTGAGGGGCAAGCAATTACGTTTGTGTAATGCTGAATTCCAACCGGAAAATTAGTAAAATTTTATCTCAAAATAAGGAAAAGCAATTTTTCGCCCCTTTTTACCACCAAAGTTAGAAAAGTAAAATTTCATAAATTTTTTCTGGTGTAAATCTTTATTAATCGAAGGTGGGAAAAAATATATCCCACCGCCCCTCAAGGGGTTATGATGAACTGACATGTATTGGGTTGGCAACTAAGTTCCCGCAGTTTGTTTAAATACACCTTTTCTACCAGAATCTACATTCTGTTTTTTTGATGGAGTTAATTTATGTTAAATTTCAGGTTATTAAAATGTAATGTAAACTATAGACTTTAAAGTGGGTTGGTAAGTGTGTTCCCGACGTTTTGCTACGTACATATTTGTTACAGGAATCTATATTATGTTTTTTTCATCGGGTTAAATTTCATATCATTAAAATGGAATGTTAACTATAGAATGACAACTGGATTGGCAACTACGTTCTCGCCTTTTTAAAAATACATTTCTCCTGTCGTAATCTGTATTTTGTTTTTTGATCGAGTTAATTTATGCTAAATTTCAGATCATTAACTCTTTTCACTGGTATGTCCAACCTGACTGGACATCATCTTTCTTTGAAAAATTTGATATTAGCACCAGTGATAAAGGAAAATAAACTATCGAATTCAGAGTGGGTTGGTAAGTGTATTCTCGGCGTTTTTCTACATACATTTTTGTTACAGGATTCTATGTTATGTTTTTATTTGATCGGGTTAAATTTCATATCATTAAAATGGAGTGTCGACTATAGAATGACAACTGGATTGGCAACTACTTTCCCGCCTTTTTAAAAATACATTTTTCCTGTCGTAATCTGTATTTTGTTTTTTGATCGAGTTAATTTATGCTAAATTTCAGATCTTTAACTCTTTTCACTGGTATGTCCAGCCTGACTGGACATCATCTTTCTTTGCAAAATTTGACATTATCACCAGTGATAAAGGAAAATAAAATTTGCCTTATTCAATTAGAGCATTTTTGAAATTGTGTACTTGAAGGAAATTTCTTTTTAACAAGTGGTGTCAACCGAATAAAATTTGTATTAAGATACTCCCGAGTCGAAAAGTTTAAAATGGAATGTCAACTATGGAATGCCAACAGGGTTGCTAACTAATTTCTCGCCCTTTTTTAAATTTTTTAAAAGTTTATCTTTCAATAAAATTTAACAACTAATTAATCAACAATGTATTCTTCCTTGTTGTTTGTAACTTCTTCCCAACGTTCAATATGATTTTCAATACCTGGTTGGTAGAAATCCCCCAGTTTCCCCCAAATCCCCAGCTATGAGTTTGATTGGCTTCCTTGGTCATATTGGCGACATGAGGGCGGGCATTGTCGTGCAGCAAAGAAACTCCATGTTGCGATTAGGTCTTTTCTCTTGAATAGCCTTGGTGAGTCGTTCCATCTGTTGAACACAGAGTTCTACGTTAACCGTTTGTTTCCGTTCAAGAAATTCGTAATTGATAATCCCTTCCCAGTCCCACCATACACACAACATCGTTTTACGTGGATGCATATCTTGTTTCACGCGCGGTGTTGGTAATTTACCGGGGCTAAGCCATTCCTTGCGCTGCTTCATATTAATGTGCAGGCACCATTTTTCGTCGCCAGTAACGATTCGGTAAAGAAATCGTTGCTTATTTCCATGAGTTGAGCGGTGAGGAGCAAGCAAACCAGCGGAGATTAAGGCTCGCTGATTTTTGTTGTTGTCACTTAACCCATTGAGGGCGGTGATACCGTCACGACATCACATAATTTTAATCCCTTATTGCCACATTGGCACCAGATTATTTGAATGAAATCTTCTTTTTTTTAAATAAGCGAAAATATACCTTTTCTTCTTTACAAATATTATTTCACCAGTTTACAAATACAATTACCTTGCCCCTGAAAGGGTTAAATCATGCGGAACCCATGCTCCACACTTCTGAACATTTCTCATTGAGTGAAGATATTTCTCTATATCAGTGTGGGAGAATTTCATTTTCTCTGCGAGTTCCCTTGTCGTTTGATGCGAATTTTCGTGCAAAAGTTGGTTTAATCGCTCTTCATCGAACTCAACTGGTCGGCCAGAACGTGGTGCGTCGTTGATGTCAAAATTTCCATTTTTGAACTTGACATACCAATCATGAGCGGTTCTTTCAGTTATAGCCATACACAGCACAAGTGTTGCGAATAGCTTTTGCGGCCGGCAACTTTTATTAAAAGCAAAGAGGAGGAGGTGTCGAAAATGCTCCTTTTTCCCAACTGGACACTGTATTTTGCGATCAGAATTTTAACACAAATTAACACTATCCAAAAAACAAAATATAGATTCCGGTAGAAAACTTCTATTTAAAAAAACTGCGGGAACTTAGTTGCCAACCTAATATAAAACGCATTGTCACATTTAGGACAATGGATGCAATGTTGCCAGATTGGGGACTTTTTTTGCCCCCAGATTGTTGATTGTTACCGCTTTTTTTAAATAAGAATATTCGGCTTATTTAAAAATAGATTAAAAATTCTGAAAAATATGGGGTATAAAACCATTTTAAAAATTGGTGATAGCCAAATAATCTGAATTAAAAAAGTCCCCAATCTGGCAACACTGAATGGACGTCTCATTTAGGATTTAACTGCCAAAAATGCGACAAAAATGTCCTAAAAACGACAATGGCACTAAGTTGGCTTATATTAACTCTTTCAGGGGCAGAGAAATTCTGTTAGTAAAATGATGAAATAATTGACTGACACCAGAATATTCAAACGAATTTCTTAGTAAATAATAAAACGCTATTTTGCACTTTAATTACAAAAACAACATTTTATTAAAATATTCTTGGTGCAAGTAGTCAGTTTTGGAATTAATATTAAGTGGCTAGACCATCTAGCCACCGCCCTTGAAAGAGTTAAAAATTAGGATTCAATTTTTACGAAAGAAGTTAGCAAAGCGATATAAGTAAGCGTCCTATCTTAAATGGGAGAAATAACCGTAAGATTAAAAGGGGGGTCACATCAGTCAAGGCCATGCGCCACGTAGCGGATGGAATGTGAACTACAGGTAGATACCTAACTGTTTTTTTACTGTCACCACTAAAATTATAAAGTTTTTTTCACCTTGATTAATAACTGAAGTGCTTTTAATAAGGCGAAGAAAACTTCGTAGGGTCAAGTGCATCTGAATGTCCCTGTCGCTACGCCGTTAATTTGCAATAAATGTGGCCAACAAAATTCATTTCTATGAGTGACTAAAGATTTACAAAATACCCGCCCCACTAAAAGCCCGCGTATGTGAATTATCACTCCGTCCACTAGGTGGCGAAACTGTGTTAATTTACGCCTGATTCCAGCATTAAGTTTGTTGGCTCACTTATAACGCTTTGGAAGTTAGTTTTGAACTAAAGGCACAGTATTCAATAATTTTCAGCTTCATAAAATCTATAGTTATTTTACGAAATGCCAAATATACCCTAAATGTGACGTTTGTATGGGAAATCGCGTCTCATTTAGGCACAATGACCTTACTTTTTCAATACTTCTTATAGCCAGAATTTCTAATGGAATGTAAGAGAAATTTGTACAAATAACCTATGCTTATGCTTTTACCATATGACCATTATAAATACTAGAGGATTGTACCCGGGCTTCAGAATATAGGTGAAAACCATATATTAAAATTGAAAACGATTATTTTTTTAATGCAATATATTTTTTAGATTGCCCACTAACAGTAAAAAAGCACATTTCATATGAAAAATATGAATTATATAATCAAATGAATTTTAAAAATTTATCAAAAGCGATATTTCTGTATTAGCCGTATGCTAAGAGTTATTAGCACAAGATTTTGCTACTTACGACATCTTTTTATGTTTTGATAATTTCAGAGCTTTAAGCGCGTATTTCAATTACATGTTTGTTAAATTTGTGTTTATATTATTTTATTTATTTATTCAAAGAGGAAGTATTAATTTTTTATGGAATATTATCCGTAAAAAAATGATGACCTCTTTGTGTTGTTTTAAAGGCAAACGAATTAATCTTTCGTAATCGAGCTCCACGCGATAGAGATAAATAAAAAAATATTTCTTGCTTAAAGATTATTTTTAAATCCATAGACAATCAGTAAACTGAGATGCACGTTGCAAACAAATTCCATTTGAAAGATTTTTTCCCTATTTGGCTGTCTAAAAATTTTAATTGTTCGATTACAAATATGTTGAATTAGTGTTTTTTCAATATTATTATTTTATTTATTTATAAAGAAAATACTAATTTCGTTATCGAAAATTAGCCAGAAATAAATACTGCACAATTTTTGTTGCTTTATGTACAAGATGTTTATTTAAGTATTGCGCGGCAGCGCAATACTTATTTATTTCCAGTTTTTCACTTCTCAATGTTAATTTAACATAGAAAAGCCTATGGAGATGATAACTTTTTCATTTTTTCTTCCCACCTTTTTGTCCCTGATGCCACTCATTTTTTATTCTTTACTAATTCTAATTATATTATAAATTTAAAGTTTAAAAACGTTTGCCTGACGTCAAGGTCAAAACGAATGGCAAAATACTTTTGCATATGGGTGAGTTATAACCCAAAGTGAAACAAAGGCCAACTTTTTTGTATATTATTCAAATATTTTTTTTTAATAATTCCAAATTTCACTTTTTTCATTGAGAATCAACTGACATTTTTAACAGAAAATGTAACATTTTTTCTTCATTGTTGCAAAAATTTCAAAAGTCGTAATAATAATTTATTTGGTTTTAGTAGAAAGATTCCCGCGGGAAAAACTTTAATTGAAATAGTTTTTTTTTTTTTCAAAAATTAAAAAGGTGAATATGGCGTCATAGTGGAAATAAAAAGGATATTTTCAGAATACGTTTTTGCTTTGGTCAAGTTTATATTTTAGTAAAAATTTTCTAATGGATAGCTATTTTTACGCAGGTAGCAAACTTAGTGGGGAATTACATAACTTAAATTTTAAAATGTATTTTTTTTTTCGCGATGAGAACTATTTATACCCCAAGTTAAACTTGGGTAATAATTTTTTGATGTGTTTACATCACCCTTTGGTAGAGAATAAGGTTTAAAAATTCAAGTAAAACTTTTATTTTTCTTATTTTTTACTGTATCACAGCTATAATATTGTTAAATATTAGCAGTAAGCATTCAACAGAATTTACATTTACATTCATAGCGTTCCTGAGTGGGAAATAGGGTATCTAAATTTAAGTGAAGTTAATTTTTTATGTTTTGATTATAGATTTTTTACGATTGGAAGTTTTTGTCCAAACTACCGCAACCTGCATTACTACAGTAGTGAAACATTTTGAATTACACATTGGTAAACTGCATCCCACATTGTGATGCAATACCGCATACATCAAAGCCTGATGATGATACTCTGTATTAATTTTGAAATGCGTTCGTCTGAGTGCTGTAGTCATTAAAAAACTTGACATATTAAACAAAAACATAATTTGAAGAACAAATTAAAAAAACAAAATTTATTTCCTACATTGTTTAAGCCTGAGAAGGGACAGATATTAAGTTATTTCATTCAATTAGTTCTACATTTAATGTTAAATTTTTGTAACAAATTAGTTAAGCCAATTGAAGATTAAACAATAAAAATAAAATTCATACAATATGATACTTAAAACATCCTAAAAACTTAGATTCCGTTCAAATGAAATCGAAAAAAATCTTAGACTTTTTTTAAAGTTTTGTATTTTGCATGCATCTTATCATTTTATGCACAATTTTCATAAACATAATACTAAATCTGCAATACAAATATTTTCATTTAAAAATGAAAGAAGTCTAAGATTTATTTCGATTTCATTTGAACGGAATCTAAGTTTTTAGGATGTTTTAAGTATCACATTGTATGAATTTTATTTTTATTTTTTAATCTTCAATTGGCTTAACTAATTTGTTACAAAAATTTAACATTAAATGTAGAACTAATTGAATGAAATAACTTAATATCTGTCCCTTCTCAGGCTTAAACAATGTAGGAAATAAATTTTGTTTTTTTATTTGTTCTTCAAATTATGTTTTTGTTTAATTATTATTATTATTATTATGTATTCAAGCCGGCACATGATAAGATAAATTACAAAAAATCATACTTGAAAATACTTTTAAAGAACATAATAAATCAGTGAATTAAGATACATTTTTTACAACGAATTGCATTTGAATGTAGATTTTTTTCTTTAATCAATTTTCTAAAAATTGAAAATATACGGCGGTCATAAGATTAAAAATTGCAGTAGCGAAAATTTCAAAACCAAAATTTCATCGTGAAGTGTTACCAATCACAAAATAACGTAAGCTTTACGCACAGATACGTTTGTCCTTTATAATATACATAAGATACACAATCCGTAATATATAATAAATATCAGCTATTATGATGAAGTTATCTATTGAGGCTCTTACGCTTGGTATTCCGGAATGAAAAACAGCAAAATGTATTCCATTTTAACATGATAATAGAACCTTTTCCCCATGAAATCTAAAGCCGGTATCATTGTCTTCCTCTCAAAATTTACATACGCACATCTCATATCCATATTCACCATTTTAAAAAAAATTGGTATTTTAATTTTACGATTTTAAAATAATTTTAACTCAAAACTTGAAGTCACGATTATCAGCAATATCTTTGCATGTCATTAGTCGCACTCTTAACTCGGGATTCTAGTCTGAGTACCTCAGAATAAAAATTGACGTAATTTATGTTTTTTAGACGCATTGTAAAAAGTTTTAGTTTTATCTAAAAGTGCTATTGCACGAAGGGTCAAACTCGCTTCAAATTCCAGGCGTCTCCATGTTATCCTATGGCTCCAGGGGAGTCGCTTCGAAAGCAAGCAACTTTCTTCTGTCGGCGCGTCATTGACGCCTGAAACGAAGCGAATCGCCAGCAACTGCCAATCAAATGCTTGGAAATCTGACGATGGAAAAACATTTTCCCGAACAGCCAATGAAATGATTGGAAAACTAAAAAAGTGGCTTTCAAAAGCGGTAAATCAGAAGAGTCGCGGTTATTTTTGTCGCTTGGAATTTTTACGTGTAATAACACTTTAAGAAAATGATCGTTTTCTTTTAAGTATGACGTCATTTTCACTTACACTTTGAAGGAAACAAATATGAAAACTTTGTGAGGAAAAATGCGGGTTTTCAAAAGCAGTACGTCATTTTCCGTTCAAAATATTATGTCCCAAATGGGATTTTGCACCACTAAACCCTATACTACAATTTGTATCAACAATTTTGAATTTTTATGAAAAAAATGGCATGAATAAAAATAAATAAACCTCATTTTTTTTCTTTTCTTTCCAATAATGAAAGCTATCTAATTACCACCATTATGAAGAAATTTTATAAAATACTTTTAAAATCAAAATATAAAAATGGGGATATTTAAAAAAACAGCCAGTGCGGGCGCATCTACAAATGAACAGCTTTCAGTTCTAAAAAAATATATTAGTAAAATTAGTTTACAGAAAGCTCAAGGCAGATGACTAAAAAAACAGGCTTCTGTTTTACAGATTATGTAAAATTTTGAAAAATTAAATTAAGCAAGTTATGTTATTTTCATAAAATTATAGTAGAAATGTCTTAAACAATAGCAAAAAAATTTATTATTCGAGAGAATTTTCGACAAAAACCTGAAATTATTGCCAATATCTTCCTTGTTTACTTGTCTAACAAGGCGAAGTGAATTCATCCAGGCGAGAATCATCTGATCTGAGCATGAACGCTGTATGTCACTGATCTTCTATAAAGACACTCTTCATTTTTGTGAAGCATTGCGTTTTATCAGGGTGTGATTTCGATGAAGTAGAGCATTCTCACCTGTGAAGAATTTCAAAGCAGCTGGCGTGAAAATGGTGCACTTCTACAAAACAACTTTCAGTTTTCTATAATTAATAAGTATTAAAACATACGCTTTATATATAAAATGACGTCATTTGCATTCGTTAAAGCATTCCATATTTATGACCCCGTCTTAAACAACATCTGTAGAAAAGTATGCATATGACTTCAGTATCGTGGAAAATCAAACAAAAATAGTGTCGTCATTCAATTAGTTGGGAAAAACAATATTCATATGTCTTCATTTGTTTGTTTATAACATCTCCATGTTTTTTTAGAAATCATTTATTTATATATTTTTTCAAAATTCGGAAAATATTACACACGATTAACCCTTTCCGGCACGGGCAATTTTTGTTGTAAAATGATGAAATAATTAACTGACACCGGAATTTTAAAAGGACTTTTTTAGGAATTAATAACATATTACTTTAACTATTCATTGTAAAAGCAAAATTTTACTAATATATACTTGGTGCCGTTCATAAGTTTGGAATTAAAATTAGGTATCCCGACCCGGGCACACTGTGCCGGAAAGGGTTAATAAAATTGCATTTTTTCAGATTTTTGATACGAATTAAGTAAATGCGAAGAAAATAAGTCACACAAATATCCTTTAAAATTCATTTTTGTAAAGAGAATGTGTTGTATCGTTTGTAAAGTAAGTTTTAATAAACTAAAAATTATTTAATTGATGAATAAAAACGAAATAAAACAAAATTTCACTAGGTTTTATAACAGATGATACTCTTGACACAGCACGCATTTTAATTTCAATTATTTTTTCAGTTTTTATGAGAAAATGGCAACAAAGAGATATAGTAATCTACTATTTTTCCTTTACTTTCAATAGAAATGGAGTACTTCAGTTGCCACGATTTCAAAAAAAGTATTAAAAACTACAAAAAAAAATAATATCTCAAAAATAAATTAAGATACAGCTTTCAAACAAATTACATTTAAAAGCACATTTTTTCCTCCATACGACGGTTTTGTCCTTTATAATATAGATAAGCTGCGTTATCATATTTTTTTTTTCAAGATTTGTTTTTCGATAACCCCCCAATAGAGTAAGACCGCATGGATAATTAAATCATACAAGAAATAATAGAGTTCAGACTTTCGTATGAAATGGGACAAATTACCTTATTTTGCATCTTCAAGTAAGAAACATAAAACAATCATTTTAATTATACGTCTAATGTTTGGTATTAAAAAAAAACAGTAATTATCTTTGTTATTAGTATAAGAATTGCAGAAAAGAAGTTTAACCCCTTCATTCTCGCTCCCGTGATATTCACGGGCTGTGTCGCCTACTCAGATTGTTTGATTCCCACCAGTTTTATAAAATAATGCAATTGGCTTTATTATGGTATTATTTTACCTGTCATTAAATAAAGTGAATACTTCTTTTTGAAAAAAGTGGTGTCAAAGAGAATTTTGAATTTTTAAACTGTAATTTAATGCGATCGTTAAGGGGTTAAAATAACAGGAATCACTCTTGTCCTTGTAGATTTGACTGCCATTTCTTCAATCATTCTTTTCCGGTTGTCTTAACCCCTTCGAGACGGGAGCCTTTTACGAAATGTTTATTACTTTTCTACCGGTTATAAAAAACAGAAGTTTGTGCCTATTCAAATCGGGAAAATGCACGGATTAAATAAGGCAAATTTTACAGTAAAATTTTACTGGTGAGGATAAACGAGGATCCTTATGCTTATTTCCGGCACGTATACGTGTCGCTCGTCCCCAAGGGGTTAACAATGGAGCTATGAATAAAGGGGAGGAGACATATGCAGTATTGTCTACGAGTTGCGAGTAAAGTAACTGAGGAGGTTGCTACAAGATGGCAGCTGATCGTTTTTCACCGGAGAAACCGTTTCTGATAACCACCGAAACAAACTTCTACAAGTATATTTTAAATAAAAGATTTTGCCTTATTTTAGTTGCCTTTCTCGTGGAAATCTTCTCTCATATATATTCTTAAAATTCTTATGTATTTTTACTGGTGGTAGTTTGACTAGGTATTTTAATAATTTTCTGTGACACTGACAGGAGGTTGTCTAGGTTGTCACAACATGGCGGGATCGCAGGGCCTGACAACCGCAGAAGGAATCTTCCACCAAAAAAATTAATATCTGTTAATAGCATTATTTACGGCTGAAATTTTGTATTAAAAAAGCGTTTAAACAAGCAGAAAAATTCTATTTAAATTCACTGGTGAAAATTTGACTCGGCGGTAATTAACCCCTGCGAAAGCGGTTACAGTTGATGCTTCACTATTTTAAGGCTCTTTATTAATAGTTCCATGGTCTTAACATCGCCTTCATATGTCAATTAATTGTAAATGCCCAAATGCTTCTGGTGAAACTTGTTCGTACAAAAATATTTCTTTTTTTCTAATACTGACAATTAGACAAAACCTTATTTCTTTTTTGAAAAAGACAGATTGCTAAAATTTATTCGTTGGAAACGTACGTGAAAGTAAAATAAAATTTTATAGTCCGGCAAAATACGGATATCTGATATAATTCAAGCAGCCTTGTAGCGGGAAATGGTGAAAATAGGCCTGAAGGTAAAGCGTATGTTAGGATGCATCCATTTTATATTTACCGTGTTTGGAAATTCCTTTAATCTTTGTTTTATTTTAATGTTTGTGTTAGTCCTCGAAATTCTTTAACAAACACAGGTTTAAAAATAATGGAGGATTTTATATTATTGTATACAGCATAGCTGCCAACTTTTACGCTTTTTGAATACCGCTAAAATTTAATAGAGATTTTTGCCTTGTTTGGTCATCAGATTTCAACGATTAAATAAGACAAAATTTACTATAAAATTTTAGTGGTACGAAGAAAGCGTAAAAGTTGGCAGCTATGTATACAGTATATTTAATATGGATTTATTTTCCAAAAAGAAACTATTGCTAGTATTTACAAGTGCATTGGTTTTGTGCCACTATTTGCAGACTTCCGTTTCCTTGGTGGAAGACAACATATTCCAAGTGAGATAATGGACAATCTGAGGGGTTAGCCATGGGTTCCCCCGTGTCACCTATTCTCGCAGACATCTATATGCATTATTTTGAATGCTCACTTTTTAATCAATTCTCGTTCCCGTTCTGGACTCGCTATGTTGATGATACTTTCACTTTAATTGACACCTCTTTTCACAATATTGATATTATCGTTAACATATTATGATCTCAATCGATAACATTTTACAATTCACTTATGAAACCGAAAGTAACGGTTCTCTCCGGTTTCTGGATACCCTTGTCACACGTACTGTGGACGGTTTGTCTACATCGGTCTATCGAAAACGTTTTGCAGTTTGTCTCCCCCCCCCCCATCCTCGCTCTTGTCACCCTCCCAGCCAGAAAATGGCAGCCTTTTTTACTTGCAAAAATCGTGCCATTCATCTTTGTTCTGATTCTCACTCACTTAATAGTGAAATTCAATATCTTAGAGCCATTGCGATTGACAGAGGTTACAGCCCTTCTATTATCGACACTTCTTTACGTAAACTACAGCAACCACGTCCCACTAATTCAAATCAGTCCACCTCTGTCTCCAGAAGCAGCACTGTGTTACCTTTCTTACTTAAATCCAGCTTTCCTATTGCCAAAATTCTTAGACTGCATGACTTCAGAATAATTTTTACTCCTACGAATAAGCTTACCCTCTCGAAACTCAAAGATCTTATTGAGTTGTACAACTCATAGAGTATAGTATTAATTGCCAGTGCGGTCTTTCCTACATTGGATAGACAAAACGGGGTTTAAAATTTCGTATTAAAGAACACCAACAATATATTCAAAAACAGGAAACCAATAAATCTTCAATTGCTAAACATTACTGGGAGATGAATCACTTTTTTGATTTTAATTCAGCCAAAATCATCTCTAAACCCACTTCTGTACACGAACTTAAATTTCTTGAATCATTTCATATCTACAAAAATCATGTCAATATTGTTAATATTGAATATGCTATTCCCCTTTTATCAGATTGCTGGAAATATTTCATAAAATCCTCTTTCGCTTAATCACTATAATTTTTCGTCACATTTATGGTGGCATCACCTTTACTATTCTCCCACTGGTTGGTACTCAGGTTTTCCTGTTTCCCCATTGGTTAATGAACTTCTCAGTTGAATCCGCTTCTCCTCTATATAAATGAGCATGTTTCCGTTATTCTTTGCACTGAGGACGGTACGCTAAACGATACCGAAACTAGTCTTCGGAATTTTTGCTTATTCTGGCGTTTTTAACGTTGCTTTTTAAATTTATATGCTTATTACATTGCATTCTTAACCCTTTCAGAGGCTATGTATATTTCTGTTTCTGTAATGTTGAATTCGTACCAGATTTTTCCATTAGAAAATAAAGAAATACAATTTTACAATTTCTTTTACCAAAGATGTTGTATAACTTTATGTTGTATAAAAATATTTCACCCCTTTCAAGAGATTAACATAATATTTATGGTTCAAAATGCGTTCATTCCACCCTTAAATGCATAGTGATGCATATCGGCAACACTTTTTATTTATACAAATTTAAAAGCAACGTTAAAATCGCCAGAAAAAGCAAATTTTCAGCAGACTAGTTTCGGTAGCGTTTAGCGTACCGTCCTCAGTGCAAAGACTAACGGAAACTTGCTCACTTATATAGAAGAGAAGCGGATTCAACTGAAAAGTTCATTAACCAATGGGGAAACAAGAAAATGCTGGTACCAGCCAATGGGAGAAACGTATAGGTAATGCCACCAGAAATGTGAAAAGAAATTGATAGTAATTAAGGAAAAGAGGAGTTTATGAAATATTTCCAGCAATCTGATAAAGGAGGTATAGCGAATTCACTATTCACCCATTGGAATTGTCATAATTTTTGTACTGTGTTGTCAGTGGGCTACTTTTATGTAATTCAGATTTCCTGATTGCCACCACTTTTTTGAAACGGTAAAATTACCTTTGTTTTCGCCTTAATTAATATGTCATTAAATAAGACGCATTTTACCATTTCAAACAAGTGGTGACAATCAAGAATCTGAATTTAAAAAAAAGTAGCCCATCTGGCAACACTGTTTTTGTAGATATGAAATGCTTCAAGAAAATTAAGTTCGTGTATAGAAGTGGGTTTAGAGATGATTTTGGCTGAATTAAAATCAAAAGAGTGGTTCATCTCCCAGCAATTTTTAGCAATTGAAGATTTATTGGTTTCCTGTTTTTATTTTCCTTTATTTTCCACATCTTAGATCTTTATTTATCATAATCAAACAAATTTTTACAAATAATATTTGAAATTATATAATGTACATTGAATTTTGATTAATAATAATTTTTTTGAGTGTGATATATTTCGAAACATGCAATACAAAGTCCAACATCACAATCAGCGCCATAAACCAAACCCTAACGCTAATATTCAAAAGACTTAAGGAAAGGAAATGCCAGTTAATTTTTTTCTGGTTTCAGAAGTTTTTTCCAGTAATAAATCTCCAGCCTGAAAATAAAACGGGCACGAGAAATAACGAACCACATCTCAGCCCGTGATATTGACGGGAGCGAGAATTAAGGGGTTAAAGCAGATTATTTAACCCCTTGAAGGGCGGTGGGATAAAATATATCCCACCTAATTTAAACAAGATTCTCACCAGAAAATTTTAACTAAATTTTATATTTTTTAATTTGGAGGAAACTCGTTGAAAAATTGCTCTTCCTTATTTAAAAGTAAAGTTTTTCGTTTATTCCGATGAGAATTCTATACTTAGAGACATATTTGCTTGCCCCTCAAGGGGTTAACTGTGGTTTACAAAGTGCTGTGTCGTTTTGTCATGACACAAATCGAGAAAAATATTTCTTTACACATTTTCTATACCTGTATCTTTTAACCATTTGAAAGGTAAGTAATTGTGTTTCTGTAATGTCCAATTGACACCGGAATCTGCAAAAAGATTTATTGGAAAATAAGGAAAAGCAACTTTACGACTATTTTCCACTAAAGTTAGGAAAGTAAAATTTAATAAAATTTTTCTGTTGCAATTCTCCATTAATCATAGGTGGGATAAAATATATCCCACCGCCCCTCAAGGGATTAAAACTGCTGCAGCAATATCGTAACACTAGAACGTTCGGAAGTTTGACACAACTTTAATAAAAACATTTTAACACCAGAATTTTCATTTAAAACTATTTCACTTATTTATTTAATTGAGTTTTCTCTAGTTAAAATTTAACTGATTTTACGAAACAAATTCTGTTTCGAATCGACATTTTATCATTTGATCGGTGTCGAATTGACACCAGCTAGACGTTCTAGTGTTAATTGAATGGTATCTATAGATATGGATTCGAAACAACTTCCTTGGGACAAATTCCGTAAGATAATCGCAATCACAAGGTTTTATACCTCACGTCTGCCAAAAAACGGAGAAAACGGGTAAAAGAAAATGAATCACGATATCTTGAAGACAGTTTGAACTGCAATAACATTACATTTAATAGTAACTTTTTTTTGCCTAAATAACATAAAATAACAACAAAAATATGTTTCCATAGAGATTTACTATATATACAATGGTTTTACTTGTGTGTCACTCATTCATCTTTTGTGTCATTTGTCTTATTTCTCTCTTTTGCCAAAGCTACATTAGCTCTAAAATTGTCTATACCTCCTTTTACTAGTGATTATATACTTTAGTTAAAAAGTAGTACTCATTATCAGAGAAATACCAGGATTTCACTAATCAAACAAATTTTAATTGTAGTGCCAAATTAACAATATATTTACTTAATGTATATACGTTTTAACTGATTTATTATTTTTTCTATAACACTAGATGTAGATTTGGTTTAGTTTAAAGTAGTAAAAACCGTTAATAATTGAAAGGATCTATTTGTTGATGTTTATAATTCCACTTTAAGAAAATACTGTATAATTTTATACTTTTGACTGATTGACATTACTTAATGGGCCTACGTAAAAACAATTTTAAATAATTGATATTTGTTCTTACTAAGACGCTCAGCTAAAACTAATTTCAAAAATCGATCTAGTGTCAATTACAGTAATTTCCTGCATATCCGCAGTGGCTTAGTAAAATCTTTTTCAAACCGGAAATTTTATTGAAAAAAAAGAATTCAAATAAGTGCTAAGCAGAAGGAAGTCATGTTTTATTTAAAATAAATTCCACTAGGAAATCGAGTTATCTGAGGTGCGGCGGATACGCGCGAAATTACGGTACTTTGAATTAATTTTGAATTTTTAGATCAACTTAACCCCTTAATTCTCGCTCCCGTGAATATCACTGGCTGAGGTCTCGTTGGTTATTACTCGTGCCCGTCATATTTCCGGGCTGGAGATTTACTGTTGTAAAAAACTTCTGAAACCAGAAAAATTTAACTTGCATTTCCGTGTGAAATCTTTGAATACTAGCGTTTATGTTTGGTTTTTGGCGCTGATTGTGATGTTGGGCTTTGTATTGCATGTTTCGAAATATATCGCACTCAAAAAAAATATTAATAATCAAGATTTAATATATATTATGTTGTTTCAAATATTATTTGTAAAAATTTGTTTCATGATGATAAATAAAGATCTAAGATGTGAAAATAAAGGTCTTATTCGCATTAATTTGTATGGTGTAAAACAAACATTAAAACACAGAATTCTCGCATGATGGCTTTTCCACAAATGTGAATTTGTTCTATAACATCTTTTCTTTCGCCTTAAAAAACTAATTGCATATTTTATATAGAAACCATATAATTATTCAATTTCTGTAATAAAAAAATAAAGTACATTTTGATGGTTTTTCTAAATATTAATCGACCGTTAAGAGGTTAAACATGAAATATTTCCAAAACAGGTGAAATTTAATTACTCACCATAAAAATTACAAAATATAATTTGATATATAATTCTAGTTTACCTGGTTCACACAAGAGTGCAATGAAAATCAAGAGTTTTCAGGGAAATCGGTTATCATAAGTAATCGATCGTTTAATAATAGAAACAATTTTTTTTTGTACGTAACTGCCATGCAGTGTTTCCAATTACGATGATTATCGAACGTGGACTAAAATTCATATATATTTTCTTCTATTTTTATGTATTTTACGTTAACATTTAAAGAAATATCTGAGGTTTACTTAAAAAAAAATTCCGTTAGAAAGTAAAATTTTCGCATGCATTATTCTAACCCTTTTCCTTCAAAAGACACTCTGAAATAAGTACATTTATCTGAAGATGTGAAACCATTTTCATGGTTTTATCGTCCCAAAGCAACCATAATATGAAATGTTGTGCAATATAGTATGAATATTTCTGCTAATTTTTAAACACTTAATACGACTTGACTGAAAATGTTGGCGACACATCTGATGCCCTACCACGGCACACCGCTTAAAAACGAATGTGTTGGGGAAAGAAAGACGTGTTGATCGAAAAGTGAAAACAATTTTATTTAACCACTGCGATTACGAAGACTAGAAAATCCTAATGAATAATACAATTACAAAATCTGATTTTTTTTTAAAGGGACATTCTACATTAGGAGAAAAAAAAACACTTTATTATGATTTTTTTGTAAGAAAACTGCATGATGGAACTTTTTGAAATTTCAACAGTTTATTGTTCATATCTTAAGGTATGCACAAGAATTTTTTTATTAGATTTTGTTGCTTCTATATTAAGTTATAAGCAAATATGCTCAACTGCTTTGGGAAATTTCGTCTGGACGGTGGACATGATAGCGCTTTGTAGAGTTATCTGAAACAGAAAAATATTTTTTTTTTTCGTCAACTTCTAGTTAAATTAAAGGAGCCCATAAATTTATTTAAAAAAGTTATGTAATGGCTGATTTAAAAAAAATTTTAAAAAATTCGTTCTTATTTGTTAAAGACTGTTTTTTAATAATTTTAGTAAAAACTTTAATTCATATCAAAGGCAATTAAATAAGCTTTTATTTAAAGAAAAATCAAGATGATTCATTGAGTAGTTTTTTTTAATCTTGCCCACCATGTCAACCACATTTTTTGACACGGTGGGCAAGATTAAAAAAAAGCTACTCAATAGATCATCTTGATTTTTTTTAATTAAAGATAATTTAATTGCCTTCGATATTAATTAATGCTTTTACTAAAATTATTTTTTTTTAAAGTTATTAACAAATAAGAATGAATTTTGTCACAGAAATTAATTTTTTATCAACCATTACATAACTTTTTAAAAATAAATTTATGGGTTCCTTTAATTTATCTAGATGCTATACTCACGAAGTTTAAGAAAAAAATGTATTTTTGTGTTTCATATAATTCTACAAGGCGCTATCATACCCACAGTCCGTACTAAAATTTCCAAAGCAGTTGAAAATATTTGTTTATAACCGAGAGTAGAAGCAACAAAATCTAATCAAACAATTATTGTGTATACCTTAAGATATGCATAATAAACTTCAAATTTCAAAAAGATCCACCATGCAGTTTTCTTACAAAAAATCATTAAAAAGTTTTTTTTTTTTTTTTGTCTCCTAATGTAAAACGTTTCCTTAATTCGTGAATTACAATTCACATTGCTAACAAGGCGTAGAACTAACAGAGTGAAAAATTATCGAGGCCAGGGTTCGAACCTGGGTCATTGGGGAACCCTGGCCTTGATAATTTTCCACTCTGTTGTTTACTACGCCTTGTTAGCAATGTGAATTATAAATCACGAATTATAAATTCAGATTTACTGTTTCTTGGACGTAATTCGGCGTTAAAAAAAACTAAAAAAATTATAATTATCTTTTATTTAATTCCGTTTCTTGATCTAGAAACTAAAATTAATGAGCATCAAAAATTAGAATAAGAATATGTGATATCTATTTTAAATTAATTCTGAATATGAATGACATAGGCATGAGATACATATTTATTTTCAACACTCATTAAGCCTTTGCTTTCAAGGTAAGTCTGGCGACTATTTTTATACTCAATCGTACCACAATTTACAAAGGAAATTCTTTTTTCGCAGATTTCTCCTGAATGTAGCCTACTATAAATCTACGGAAGAGATAATTGTTTAGAAAGTGGTGCGAATAGAATAAAAAAAAAATAGTCCACTGGTACGAAATTCGTTACAAATTAACTCATTACCCGCTGATGTTGCGTTCACGCAACGGTCAAATAAATGCACGTGTTTAAATTATTTACTTACACACCACTATTGTTCAATTAAACAATTATCCTTACATAAAGGTTTTAAAAAATTGTAATGCGACAATTATCTTACTGAATTTGTGGAGGGAAACGAAGTTCAGCTAAAAGTTGAAAATTTCAAACTGATAATTTTGGCGGTTAAGCCATTAACCTACAACTTACGTTTCAACAGCCTGGGTCACCGCCCCCTGAATGCTAGGCCTGAGTGCTGGACCAAAAATGACGGCTGCCGAAGGCGGATTTTTTTCAGCGTGTGTACGGTCCCTTAAATATTCCTACCAATAATTTTCTGAAGTTTTTTCCGCTTCGTTTTTCTTAGAATAAACATGGTAAAGAAATCTTTTATAAAGTACTGGTGTCTACATTTAAGGGACCGTACCTACGCTATAAACAATCCGCCTTCGGCAGCCGCCATTTTTGTGTGAGCGGACAGGCCTAGTATTCAGGGGGCGGTGCCTGGGTCCAAAACATAAACAGCCTTCGAGCCATTTAGTGGTTCGGCAAAGCCATAGCTTCCGATTTTAACGCTTCTTTGCTACCACTAAAATGTAATAGAGATTATCGCCTTGTTTAATCGTAGTTTTGACGATTAAATAAGACAATATTTACTATAAAATTTTAGTGGTAAGAATTTACATTTGGCTCGATCATTGTACTAGGGACTATGTCCGTAGTATTTAAGTTTGACCCAACTGATGTACTAAGGGCCAGGCCCGTGATAATCAGTCTTCTCCCGAATACAAGACCACGTGTCTCACACGTAGTTGTAGGTTAAGGGGTTAATGGGTTAAACTTTTACAGATGAATAGAAGAAATTTAGGCAAATGAACATAGCGACCTATTAGGACTGATTGTTTTCTTCCATGATTAAAAAAATGTATAAACAAGAAAACTCACAAAGATAAATTTCAAAACAATTATCGAGGCCAAGATTGATAACGAGACCAAATGTGATCTGTGGAATGAAAACCCACTCTTCGATAAAGAATGAAGCTATGAATTAATAGGAGGAGACAACTAGAATAGTTTCTAGCGGTTGTAAGTAAAGTAACTGAGGACCTAGTCACAAGATGGCACTTTTTGTTTGTTTACATCGGATCAGGACCTGTTGACAAACTTCCACCACTAAAAACGTAATTATTGTCTTGTTTTTGACAAAAATTATCTATGAAAAACGTGTTTAAATAAAGCGAAAATTTCTATTCAAATTTACTGGTTGAAATTTTATAGGCGGTAATTAACTTTACCGACATTAACAAGAAGATTGTATATGTAATACCAATATTGTGGAAACATAGGGACTGTATATCTGCGGGACAAACTTCCACCAGTAAAATGTATAGATCTTCTTGCTTTAAGAGCCTACACTAATCACGAAAACAGACGCTCAAGCTAATGTTAATTCTATGGGAGTGTTGTTTAGAGATTTTTCGCTGGCATTTATTTATTATTTTGTATTTTATTATTTATTTATTATTATTATGATTTATTTATTTATTTTGCTGTTGTTATGTAGGGCACCTGAGGTTAATGACTTTTATTGTATATTTGTACTATTTAGATTTTACTTTCTGTTTTTTATATTTAGTTACTTTTAATTTTGGAAATCGATTAGAACCGGTTCCGAATACTTAAACCTCAGATTACCAGGTGTGCCACAGGCGACTATTTTTCTATTCTATTCGCACCATTATTTAAAAAAATTGTAGTATATTTCTCTTTCAAATGCTTTCAAGCGATCTATCAAAGATTTTTGTTTTGAGATAGTGGTGCGAGATAGAGTTAAAAGATAGCCCCCTGTGCATCCCTGGATAACGGAACCTGATTTTGCTGCTGAAATTTTTTTGTTGACTATCCACCACACGAGAAGAAAGTCGCGCCCATAGTTCGCAGTTTTCAGGACAGTGGCTCTTTAAATCTGAGCAAAACTGGTGTGAGTGTCATTTTATTTACTTAGATTATCACTTAGAATTTTGTTAAATTGTTTTTAAAAAATTAAGAGATAAAACAAATGTACTGAAAACTCGTTTTAAAACATATTTTCAAATAAATTGACCAGTAGATTAAGAAATTCCTGAAAAGCCCCAAAACAAAGTAAACATAATATGAATAATCTCAAGTAAGATATTTTTAAGATGTATTCTTAAAAATTATGAAAAAAGATCTGCAGAGCCATCACGTGGAAAATCAGTGTTGGGACTAGGGTCCATCTGTCTTTAAAAGTGGACTCTTCGACATTCATAAAAACGTAAAGTATTTCATAAAACTAGTAATATTATTTAAAACTATAAAATTTAAATCATTTAGGAATCGTTCTAGTGCGCTTTGTATGTATTTATACGCTATTCATGTATTTACATATAAATAATTTAGAATATTTTTAGTATAAAATGGGTTTTATCAATGACTCAATACAGAGGTTCCCAGTCTGTGTTCCGTGTAGCCCTAATATTGCCAGTGGGCTTTTTTTTAATTGTCAGATTTCTTGATTGGCAGCACTCTTTTGAAATAGTAAAATTCACTTTATTTAATGACATATTAATTTAGGCGAGAACAAGGAGAATTTTACCATTTCAGAAAAGGGGTGCCAATGAAGAAATCTGAATAATAAGAAAAAAAATTGCAGCCCACTGGCAACACTGCGTAGCCCAAGAAGCCCCGCGCGCGCTTACTTAAAATAAACAAAATTTAAACGAAACATACGCATTTCAAGCTGGGGATAAAAAAATGCACACAAATTCTTTTGTTACCAAAAATATCTATAAACTAACAGCTATGCTTTGCCAATTCTTTTAATAAACTAACATTTTTTTTTCTGTAAAAAAATTTTTGGTGCAAACATTAATTTAATCTGCAACATAATTTAGAATACATTTAGTATAAAACGAGTATTGAAACGACTTAATATTAAATATTGCGCTGAAATAAATTATTTATGGACATTACAGCAATATCTAATGATATTACCGACATTACGAATTAAGGTGCAACGATTATTTTAGTGCTGGATTAAAATTTGTAACTAGACCAAATGTGCACTGTGGATGAAAAATTTACGCTCTCCTAAAGTTAAAGATTTCGGCTGCGACTTTTACGATAACGACGAATAAGCGAAAATTTATCAGTATACGGCAAAATAAATTTCATTAAAATTCTAAAATTGTGCAGGCAATCGATACGTCAGTAGTCACTACTATTTCCGCGTTTTAACGGAAATTATTTTCCATTTCAGACCTGAAATTTTTTAAGAAGTATTTTTACCTGCCGATGATGATGCGAAGACTTTTTGCCGAAGAGCCCGGGACCTATGTCCCACATCCAAGGATACTGAACATATGAGGTAGTTGACAAGGTGTGTTTCCTTGGGCAGCAGTAAAAAAATAAAATGAGTGGGGGTGGAGGGCTAAGACTTAGGTTCTTTAGTTCAAAAAACAAAAAAAAAAGTAAAAAATCAAATAAAAAATAACCATTTTAGAGGTCTGATATTAAATAAATCTAAAAATACTTTTTGTATTTTCTGGTGTGGATTCAAATAACAGTCAAACCAAACTGGCAACACTGGCCTTAGCGTACTTTTTGAAGAAGATAAATTTCTAACGTTGTTCCTCAAATGTTTTTTCTGAATACTACTATCCAGGAAAAGCCTTAATTAATCAGAGAAAAGTATTACAAATTCTGTAGTAAAATACGATGAAAGTTAGTACAGTCGGTCCCACTTAATCGGGTAACGGATAATTGCATACCCCGCTTATATGCATAGAATGCCATGGAACAGAAACGTTCCCCATAAAGCTAATGTTAAATATACTCGTTTTATCGCATAACAATCCCCGGTTAATTGCATAAATATCTCTTTCTTGTAGTAGTAAACCGGATTTTATGAATTCCTGTTATAGTGATGAATGGGGGAAAAAGGAAAACCTTTTTTGTGGTAATAGTGGTTTGGTTTGTTATATTTACAATCGAAATGCAGAAATTGTCGTGAAAGATGATTTATGAAAGATGATTCATGATTTGTGAAAGATGATTCTTAATTTCGGAAACTTATTCGAGTGTTGAATTTAGACAATTGCGTTTTCCTTTTAAATCTTGCCGTACATACAGTGACTCAAGATGCTGGGGGTACTTTTTGAAAAATCTGCAATCGGGGGAAAGTAGAATCGAGACGGTCAAGAGAATAAAAGACCAATATTTTGCGCTGGAAGTGGAGAAATGCAATGTCGAGATATGAAAAAAAAAATTCCTAAAGAATTTTTTGTGTAGGCAAAAAAAAAAAGAGAGAGAGAGAGATAAATTGGAAAATAATTGAAAAATAAAAAGAATTTATGCAGAAACTTTTATTTTCAAAGGTAAGATTTAAAAGCAAAAATTTTTTATTTAACTTTCATTTCAATTTTCGCATAAATTATAATGAAAAATTAAACCATGTACCGTAAATAGTGTTGTAATACCCTATACTTTATTACATATATTGTTATATGGAGAGTAATAATAAATTATTTATTAAAGTTATTAATACAATAGTTTTTAATTTATTAGGTAAATAATTATTGTCCATTAATATTTATCATATCTGTGGTATATAATCAAATGATAACGTATACTGATCACATTAATTGCTGTCCTCGCTTAAATGCATACCCCGCTTAAATGCATACAATTCAGTGGAACCAACTATATGCAATTAAACGGGGCCAATTGTATTCGTAAACAGTAGTAGTTTAAAATACGGCCAGTACACACATTGAATGTACGGATATTAGATACTGATTTAAGCTTATTATACTTAAAAAAAATTAAATCCACTTTTTATTGATGATTATCTTTTTATAATTCATAATTATATTTATTCTACTACTATGTTTCTTAATTATTTCCAAAAAACAAAGAACTCCACTGATTATTTACGTAATTAATTCTTACAAGTGAGGGTGACCGAGCATAGCTCGGTCAAAATTAGATTTATGTTCAACTCGAAAGAATATTCTCACTGTATCATCCTCTCTGAATTGTTGATATAAAGCATGTTATTATATAACAGTATTACTCACAAAAACAATCAATATGAAAAGTATGTAGTACATGCTTCTACATTTTACACTATTTACACATCTACAACTAAAGGACATCAATCCAAATTACATTTTAGCTCAACTCTGATTGAATATAACTCTTTAAGACCCAATGTATTTGTAAACAAAGCTAGTCATGTCTGTAGAAAGTAAAACATGGACTGCAACCGCTATCTGTTGATAAAAAATGATGCTTTACTCTATCTACAAACCAGAACGGCCTTTCGATTCGAGTTATTATTACATACGACTCAGAAGCAAAAATTTAAATGAATGTCTAACCCGCACGATCGTGCGGGTTGCGTCTTAAAGGGTACTATGTATCTCGAGTCCTACTATGAATTGCTAAAAAATTCTTTCACATTCTGGATGCTTATTTTTTCGACAAAAATAGCCAAATTTGTCGACATTCTTGCATTTGGTGCCGAATATGTGTTTTGGCATTCGTAATCTTGAAAGTCGATTTTTCGGACAAATGTTGCCAATATTTCGCCAACTTCACGGTTTCGTGACTCTGACCCGTAGTGACCCAAAATGACACACTAACCAAATCTGCTCGAACATGTGACTTAGCTCAATGGTCTGGTAATCAAAAACGGTAGATACAAAATTTAGTCAAAATCATTTAAGCCGTTTTACATATAAAACTAGCTTGACCCGTAGTGATTCCAAAATGAACCACTAATCTAATTTTCTCAAACATGTGACACAGCTGCGTGATCTTCTCGAGCCCAAAAACGATATAATACAAACTTTAATCAAAATCGTCAGAGCCGTTTTCTAGGTAAAATCAGCTTGACCCGTTTTGACCCAAAAAGGACCCATTAATCGAAATTGCTGAAACATGTGACCTAGCTCAATGGTCTTGTACCCGGAAACGGCATAATACAAAATTTTGTCAAAATTGTTTGAGACGTTTTTTAGATACAATTAGCTAGAGACTGACCTATTGTGACCCAAAATGACCAACTAATGGAATTTCCTTGAACATGTGACCTAGCCCAATGCTCTTGTTGAGCCCTAAAACGATAGAAAACAAAATTTAGTCAAAATCGTTAGAGCCGTTTTTAGATAAAATTAGCTTGACCCGTAGTGACCCACTTAAACTAAGTTTCTTGAACATGTGACCCAGCCCAATGGTCATCTCAAGAACGAAAACGATCTGATACAAAATTCAGATAAAATCGTTAGAGCCTTTTTTAGATAATATTAGCTTGACCCGGATTGCGGGGAAAAATCCGGATTGCAATTTGTTTTGCTACGATTAAAAATGAGTTTAAATATAGAAATTCCAAATTTTTAATATGCTTAATTCCTAACCAACTTGAACAAATGACTTTGAATTTTTTAACCAAAGGTAAAATTTACCGAAAGATTCAATTATGATGTCAAAATTAGTTGTTAACGTTGAAAATATTAACTCATTAAAACCGGTTTGCAAGAAAACTTGCCACGTAAGCCGAACAAAACTTTAAAATTTGAATACCAGTATTTTATTTTGGAAATTTTCATATTACCTAATCTCAAATTTTGAGCGATTAAATAATTCAAAATTACATTGTTGAAAAAACTGGTGGGGCAGAATTAAAAGATGTGTAAAAGAAGCTCGTCCTTAATGAGCTTAAAGTTTGTTGCAATTTCACTATGGAGATGAGCACTTTGCAGCACTTTAAAAAGTCAGTATCCGCTGCCATAAAGTCATTCTGCACCATGCTGTTAGCGAAGAAAAAACGAGCGTTTCTGGTGAAGTTCTTTTATTAGAAAGGCAGTAATTAGTCATGCAAGATGTTGCACCAGCTCATATAGCCTGAACAGTGACGGCACTGCTTTATGCACTCTTTGGAGATGATCGGGTGATTTCGAGAAGTTTTCGGACAAGCTGGCCTCCTCGTTCTCCGAACTTAAATAACTGTGACTTGTGTTTGTAAGGATTCCTGAAAGATTGTGTCTACAGAGGAAGCACACGGACTCTGCTGATTTCAAAGCAAGCATAACGCTTTATGTTGCTGCAACTGATCGAGAAACCCTTCGTGCTACTGTTGAACATTTGCTTTACGCAAATGGAATGAACATTGAACATATGCTGTGAATAAATAAAGTTTTGTGTTTCCAGTTTGCGTTTTTTGGTCTTCGTGCGCCCCCTTCTCACCTGGTGATCGAAATTTGAACTACTATTTTTTATTGGAGATATCTTTTCCCCATGGTCTATATAATGTTTCATCAACATTTGTGCACCCGAAAGGACTCTACGTAGGTCCAAATAGGGTAACTTTAATTATAACCACCCTGTATATAAGTTCTTAAAATGCTGAAATGATTAATTGAATACCGCCAGATGTTACTAACAAATTCATTTCTAAATTAATAAAGTCGATTCTTTACATACCTTTTAAACGAAAAATTACATTAAAATATATTGGGTGCCAGACTAAAATTTTGAAAATTAAATTAGGTGGTACATGTAATATACACTGCTCTTTAACACGTTGAGTGCCGCGATGACTGACACTGAAGTGCTCAAAATTTACAATTTTTAAAGTAATTGTTAAGAAAGTATAATACTGTAATAAATACAAGGTAGATAAATTTTAAATATTTGTTCAGTAATTATTTAAAACAATGCCTATTTTTTCAGTTTTGTATCATATTTTAGACGTCAGCCATTGGCGAATGACGCGTTTTAAACGGAAAGTTCGCTGTCAGCCTCCGGTGGCTGACGTGGCGCTTAACGTGCTAACCCCTTAACTCATTAAAGACGGTCGGCAAGAAAACTTGCCATGTAAGGCGAATAATTTTTTTAAATTTGAATACCAGTAGTTTAGTTTGGAAATTTTTACATTACCTAATCTTAGATTTTGAGCTTTTAAATAATTCAAAATTACAAAGTCACAAAAACTGGTTTCGAAGAATTAAAAGAAATGTAAAGGAGGCCTCACGTTAATGGTTAATTCTCGCTCCCGTGATATTCACGGACTGTGACATTTATTCAGATTATTTACATTTGTTTGATTCCCACCTGTTTTATAGAATTGCGTGATTGGCATTATTATGGGACAATCTTACCTGCCATTAAATTGGGTGAGCATTTCTTTTTAAAAAAAGTGGGAATAAGCGTTTTCAAAAAATTGCTAAAAGCCATAACTTCTGTTCTAATGGGATTTTCAAGGAAACAATTATCTCAAAATGTTCAGAAAAGATAGGAGTTTAACAACTAAAAAAAACTTAAATTTTCGAAAATTTTGAAGCTGGAAGAGTTTTGAGACCCCTTAAATGAAAACAAAGATTGATGATGTATATATGTATATAACTATGACAAAAAATCATAATGTTAATGTGCAATATAATATACAACTAACATGTTTAAATAATGTATTTTACTTAATGTTTATTTGTTTTTACTTCATATTTTTGATTTTTTTTTATTGTCATTAATTTTCATAGTAGAGTTTCCATTTTATGCTAATATTTCAATTAGTTATAAAATATGATTCCTATTTGTTGTTTCACCGACTTCAGTTATTTTCTGTATTTCCATATTTTCCCACCTTACAATAGAATTATTTGAAACAAAACAGAAAATACAAATACTTTTCTGATAATCAGCAATCAAAGTACGTACCCAGTAAATATCGTATAGAAATATTTTGTGCATAATCATCAGCAAATAAATCTTTATTTCTCAGCATGTGATCTCTGGCAAAGACAGCCGAGATTTTATTCTTGATCTAACTATCAAGGAAGATCTATGCTTTTGTAAGGGAATATTTCATAAAAAAAAAAAGTTTCTGAAAACTGGTGAATGATCATAGTTTACTTCAATGTGACTAA
The DNA here is from genome assembly GCA_963932465.1 of Maratus speciosus. Lineage (NCBI taxonomy): Eukaryota > Metazoa > Arthropoda > Arachnida > Araneae > Salticidae > Maratus > Maratus speciosus. The sequence goes on from OZ010797.1 coordinate 319,250,566, forward strand.
GAACACAATTAAAAGAAATAATAAATATTTTTTGCTAGTGTATAGATAAGATCATTTGATTTTAAGTAAAAATAATGATATTTATTTTTTATAAATGTAAACAATTACAGTTACATTAGATATTAGAAAAGATTTGCGTATAGAAGGACTATAAAAATTAATCCTGTACACACAAGAGGTGAGTATCTTTTTTGAGCCACCTCTCGAGTGCAAGGGGTTAATAATTGTTTGCATTCGCCTGTATTTCCAGATACTTAAAAAAGAAATAACTTAAAGTTTCACGAAAGTGAGCAAGCATTAAGATTTCAATGTTTATTTGTTACAAGTATGTGTAACTAATCATCACCATGTTTTCCAAACCATTAACCCTTTGTACTCGAGAGGTGACTCTCACTCACCTGGTGAGAGAGAGTCAATGCAAAGGGTTAATAAATGTAATGTATAATAAATGTTAATAAATGTAAAACAAAACAAGCATTCTTCGTAATAGGCAAGTTAATGATTACTTGTGGTGTAAGTCACATACTACGATTTTTGGCTACCAGTATTTTAGAACGCAAAAATGTGACTTATATTATCGGAGATATCTCATTAATTGAATAAAGCGAAGCAATCTTTCGGAAATAATGGTGGCCAAGAAGCATAGCGGTTATCCGGTATGTGATTTACACTACAAAAACCCATGGAACTAGCCAATAATGAAATTTACTTGTCATTCTATATATATCGTCGGTACCATGTCAAACTATCCAATATGAAAACAGTGTTGCCAGTGGGCTCCTGTTTCAAAATTCTGATTTATTGATTGGCACCACTTTTCTAAAATGGTAAAATTCCCCTTGTTTTCGCCTTAATTAATATGTCATTAAAAAAGGCGAATTTTACTATTTCAAAAAAGTTGTGCCAAACAAGAAATCTGAATTAAAAAAAGTAGCCCACTGGCAACACTGTTTTCATATTGGATAGTTTGACATGGTACCGACGATATATGAACGATTCTCGATGAGGTATATGCAGGCCTCGGAGCTGTCTCTTTTTATAGAGACTAAATCGAAACTTTAACCACCACATTTTCCTTGAAAGAATTTTCGTTTTAGATTTATCTTGGGAATATCGTAGGAACTTGCTGTGTGGTAAGCATTCTATTGCAATTCCTTTAGTAATCTGCCATTAAAAGTAATTTTTGAAAAATTAGTAGTTCCTCAAGAACTCAGCGCTCGAGGCTTATATGTGTCTTTATGAAAAAATCGTACAAAAAAAAATAATAAAGTACAACTGTAATGTATTTTCATTTTAATTAACTTTAGTTTCATTTCGGGTTTATTTTTATTTATTTTTATTTCTTTATTTATTAGTTTCATAGTTATTTATTTCCTTAATCGGAGCTAGACTTTTTAAATATCGTTTAATCTGAATATGTAAGTTTTTTTATTTATTTATGATAAACAAAATTTCCTCATTACATTCACAGAGTCTGATTATCAAAGGGGAAAACTTTCACCAGTAAAAATGTACAAAAATGTTTGACTTATTAATGGCAGTAATTTTGATTTATTTCTCTTCAAAGGTTAAAAAAGGTAAGCAAATCTAATAAAGATTACGCTTACCATACATAGTATGAGTGTTCTAGGATAATTGCAATTCTGGTTGCAATTACACTAACTAGAGAAATGCAAGAAGTGTTACCCGTTGATTTTGACGAGAGTTGTAACGTTGGAAAGATATCGTCTTGGGGAATAAAAAACTCAATGGAACTACACGTCACAAATCATCCGTTTTCGAGATATCTGACAATTTATGTCATGTAATTTGTTTATTTATGACAATGTATTTAAGATGTAACATTTGTAATGTCGTTAAATTTATTAATTTTGCTATTAAATGGCTTCCCGCACGCTTCTATATAGAAGACCACTAGCACCAGCGAACGCTACAAATATCCAGCATCAACAAACACATACCCAGCACACGAAACAATACTTTTACAAGTCTACCACTGCGGACTATTTTTTAATTCACCTCGCACCACTTTCCTAAATGAAAATCTTTTACATATACTTTGACAGTATATGCATGAGAAATTGTAAAAAAAAATCAACAAAATAAAACGCCCATACTCTCACTGTTTAACAAAACAATTTCACTCCAAAAAGTGCCCTTGTTCTAGACCTTGACATAACCAAATAAACAAGAGTGACGAAGAGAAAGTTCCATAGACGTAATGTAAATACTCGACTCTCAGCGGAACAGTATAATTAACTAAGCAGTAAAAGTCGCATAAAGGGGCGAAATATGAAACAGGGTTCACTTGGCGCGCTTTCTCTTGATCGCCAATAGCGATAATTATCAAAAGGAGAAGTAACGCTGTGCTCACGGCTGTCCGCTCGAAAGTAGTGGGCTCTCCCCTCCTCTCTCTTCGTGGAGGGAGTTTCTCTCCGAGGGGGGAGCCCCCTTTATTGGATGTTAGGTCAAAAATCGTACAATACGTTAAATGGAGTTAGATGATTCTGTTAGTTGTTATGTTAGATTTCGAGTGAAAGCGGAACTTTCAATGCGTAAAAATAATATTTTACAGAGTCCGGCATCACTGAAGATTTTGCCATTGTACGTATTCATCGGCAATCTACTTGCAATACTGAAAATATATTATAACCATGAACATAGAAATGGAGACGAAATTGCGACTTTACACGAAATTGCGTTAATGTTGTTTCGCGACTTTGGACTTAAATAAGGCGATGACAGCGGAGTAGAATAGAACCATGTACATACCAGCGCCTCTAGCGGGCAACGTTCATTGGCTGGATCTCAGTGATCAAAGAGATTATTAGTAGAGCATATTGAAGCAGACGAACCCAGTAGTACTGTGCTACACAGCGCCACCTATTTCACATATTTTTCAAGGAACGATTTTCTTCTTCTAAAACCTATTTCCTGAGATGTCATTCACTATTCTATGTTCATGATCATAACAACAGATCATATTAAAAAAACTGTCTCAATTTGAAATGTCAAAGAAAGGTCGTTTTGAATTCTCGCGGGGCGTTGGCGCGAAGGTGTTATCTTAGGTTTACTACAAAAAAATTTGGCGTATTGGCAGATGCAATGAAGAATGCCTGTGATTGGATCTCCCCTTTGAGTGTGTTACTCAGCAGAGCGGTTTGCACTGTTTCGGTTAGTTACGGTTTCCAAAGCCTTCCCATTTTTTCCTCTACGTTTTTTGACATAACATCTTTCACTCCTTGACCGAAATTCCCTTACCAGTATTGCCGGGCATTTTTATTTTTCTTAACCATGCTTATGTTTCTTAAACTTTTTTCACTTCTATATAATAAATTTTTAATTTACTTTATCAACTTTGTCTTTATTTAAACTTGTAATGTTAATTGCACTCTCATTACACTATGACACCACCTTTTTCATAAAGTAATGTTTCAATTATTAATTTTTTTATTTTATTATAGAAACTTTTTCCGTAGACTTTTATTTCACAATGGCTCTTTAATAACAAGACAATCATCTGTAGCAGGCGTGTCAAACTGTGAAAATTTTACAGCAATCATTGTCTTATCTAATCATCGAAATATTTAATCATGTCTTATCCAATCATTTTCTCTAATATTATAGGGGACACTAGGGAGGGTTGACCCATGGAACTATTAATAAAGAGGAACTGACATATCCTTAAAATAGTGAAGCTTCAACTGTAACCGCTATCACAGGAGTTGTTTATCGACGGTGGAAATTCCCACCAGTAGGTTTATATAGATATTTTCAACTTATTTAAACGCCTTATTATTACAAAATTTCAGTCATAAATAGTGGTAGAAGCATATTTTCATTTTTACTGGTAGGAGTTTTCTTTGGTGGTAGTTAGGCCCTGTGTTTTCGCCATTTGTGACAACCATTGAAACAAACTGACAGTTTTATAAGACATACTGACACCAGTAAAAATAAATAGAAATTTTTATGACATTTTTGAAAAAAAAAATTCCATGAATAAGACGCTTCTTTTAGACGAAATCTTCTATTCAATTTTACTGGTGGGATGTTTGACCCATCGGTAATCAGAAACTGAACAACCGATTTTAAAAAAGCAGCCGCCATATTGTGACAACCTCCTCAGTTACTTCACTCGCAACTGGTAGACAATACACTATATGTCTCCTCCTTTTTATTCATAACTCCATTGGTTGACCATAGGGGAGGCTTGACCTACTCATCAGATTTCCTATTTAAAAGAATTTAAGATTTTTATCAATATGTGTTAACCAAAGCTACTGGAATGCTCAAACACCAGTCTTCGTTTCATAGAGATAATCGAAATAGGTGTGGAAAAAATCAATTGTGAGGCGTTTTCAACCTAAAAGTGGCGTTTTTTAGGAATATTTTATAAGCTTTTTTCAAATAAAATATATCATAGAAATTTAAGTAAGTAGGTTTCAAGTAATGCGTAAAAATCGAGCCCTGTTACACTTGGAATAAGGTTTCTTAGCTTATTGAGTATCGAAAAGGACTATGTGGGGCGGCTTGACACAGTCAATGTGAGAGAGGATTGAACAGATGCTCAAGGCTCCCTTAATTAAGTGGTTTTTGAAATCTTTTTATTATACACTGTACAGGGCTCCCAAATGGTCCGCCAAATGAATACCAATAAATTTTAACAGAAAATTTTATGGTACGTTTGCGCTAGAATTAACTTTCAAAGGTGGTTTCGGGCGGTTTGTAAGAAAAATCTAAAAAGAAAAATTTTCTAAAAAAAATATTGGTATTCCGCTGGCGGACCATTTGGGAGCCCTGACTGTGCATAATGGAAAGTTAATGGTTATATATAAAAAAGAATGTAAATTTATTCTGTAAACAGGGCCTGATTACCGACGGGGCACACTCACAGCAATAAAATTTAAAAGAAATGTTCTAGTTATCTAGACGTCGTATTTGCATAAAATTTTTGACATAAATGAGGCGAAATTTTCTGTTTCTTTTTACTGGTGGGATTATACCCCGTTGGTAATCAGGCACTGTCTGTAAAGCTACGGTAAAATGTAGTGATATAAAAGAAAATGTTTAAAACTGATTAAAGAAAGCTGTGGAGAATTGCTATACACTGAAGAAAAAATTTAATGAAATATAAATGGGAAAGTTGGTAGTACCTTTTTTCCAAGTAAATATTACTTACATTAGGTAAATAGAAACAGTGGCAAAAACTAGAACGTATGAAAGCAGCAGTCTTAATCCTTTCAGGAACAGTGGTATGTTTATGAAACCACTTAATTTTAATTTCCAAATGCCACATTGGCCCCAGAATTTTGTTAAAATCTTTCCCATTGAATATGTATGTGAAATACGACCTTTTTCTTATTTCCAAATAACTTTGCTTGTAAATTTCGGTGGCAGTCATTTATTTCAACATTTTAGTACTGAAAGTAGTAATTAACACCCAAAAAGGGTTAAAAGATGTTAATGCTAAGTTAAGTGCTCATGCGACTGCAAAAGAACATAGCATTGATCGATAAACTTTAGGACGGTATGTAAACAAGTTTCACCAGAATGAATATAGTGAGATGAATCCAAAATATGTGATAACTAGTGTTGTCGGGTAAGTAGGAAAAGGAGACAAAAAAAAAAAAGCGGGACGGTGACTCCTAAATTCGGATATAATAATACATGATGAAAACGGAGCCTGACTCTAACGGAATTCTGTCTTAAATGTTAAAATTTCCTTTTCCCTGTTGTACAATTATACCTGCTCAGATAAAATCCCGTTTAAAACAAAATTTTTCTCCTCTGACTTGCGATTGCGTCTAAACAGGTTTGTTTGAGCATCATATTTTCAAAAATATTTTATATAATAATTAAAGCATGTAGCATAAAGTTATTTTGCTTTTTTAAAACTGATTTTACTTCTCTTAACAAATCTTTCAATAGAAAACAAAGTGGGTCAAGCCTCCCATATAGTGGGCGCCTTGACCCATTATTTTCTCATGATTAAAATCAATCATTTTTTTAATTTCTTTTATAATACACTTATGCAGCAATTTTATTTTGATAACTGATTGTATAACGAGTAAAATTATATATAAAACTTTATTCTACGTTCAATATTAAAAAAGTAAAAATCATTGTGTAAAAAGTGGGTTAACCCTCCTTAGTCTCCCCTACTGGTATGCAAAAGAGCGGAGAAATTTCATCCCTGTAACTGAATTCGGAATTTTACTGTAACACTAGACGTAGAATTAGTTTTGTTTTAATTAGTGAAAACCGTTAATTATTGAAAATGTCTTTTTTATTGTTAATTCCATTTTTATGAGATGTTTTATAATTTTCTAGTTTTAAATAATTAATATTAGCCTTACTTAATGTGTTTGTATTAAAATAATTTTGATACTTGTTCTTACTTAGAAATTCAGATAAAACTAATTTAAAATACGGTCGTAGGTGCAATTAATTTTAATTGATTTCGAATTTTGATTTCAACTCATCATTAAAGGCCCTAAAAACAAGAGAAATTCTAATTAAAACTGACATCGGAAGAAATGCAAAATAAAATTTATTATATGATTTTAATTGTTGGAGTGGTGTAGCACTGCTACTAGGTATCCCATTGAACTGCTCTGCTGTTCGCTGTTAATAGCGCATTAACCCCTTGAGGGGCAACGGTATATATTATATACCACCTACGATTAATGAAGTTTTACACCAGAAAAAATTTATTAAATTTTACTTTTCTAACTTTGATGGAAAAAAGCCGCAAAATTGCTTTTACTTATTTGGCAATAGAATTTTTCAAAGATTCCGGTGGGAAATCAGCATTTCACAAACGTAATTGCTTGCCCCTCAAGGGGTTAAACCTCGTTGCTGAAAACGGTGGACAGCACATTCAAAATCTCCCTCGTTAGTTGCACAGTTCCGTGCTTTACTCCATATTTTTATTTCGTTCTCTTTCTGCGAAAGTGTTCGCAGTTTCTTTTCCCAATTACTGCGTTCTGTATGTTTTTGATATGTGTAAAAAAGTTTTCTTTTTCTCAAAGTACCATCCATGGTTTTCCTCCCACTGACGACATTCTTTGTTTGTGGTAACTTACAGCGCCATCTGCCGGTGTGATTTTAAGTTTTTTTAATCACGGCTAAAACTTTCCCATTACTTTGGGTGCATACGGGTGAAATTTCAGGTTATTTGGATCAGTAGTTATTTTGTTATAGGGTTTTAATTGCACAACTTAAAAAAACTGTTCGTGACCTGCCTTTATGTGTTTCTTGCCGTCGCTATGCTGAAACATCCTGTAGAAGATAAAGAGATCATGGAACTATTAATAAAGAGGAACTGCCATATCCTTAAAATAGTGAAGCTTCAACTGTAACCGCTATCGCAGACGTTGTTAACAGCCGTTGGAAACATCCACCAGTAGATTTATATAGAAATCTTCAATTTATTTAAACGCCTTATAATTACAAAATTTCAGTCATAAATAATGGTAGAAACAGATTTTCATTTTTATTGGTAGGAGTTTACTTTGGCGGTAGTTAGCTCCTGCGTTTCCGCCATATTGTGACAACCAGGGAAATAAACTGATAGTTTTACAAGGCATACTGACATCAGTAAAAAGAAATAGAAATTTTTATGACATTTTTGAGGAAAACTTCCATGTAAAAGACGCTTAAATAAGACGAAATTTTTTATTCAATTTTACTGTTGGGAAGTTTGCCCTGGCAGTAATCAGAAACTGAAGATCCAATTTTAAAAAAAGCAGCCGCCATCTTCTGACAACATCCTCAGTTACTTCACTCGCAACTGGTAGACAGTACACTCTATGTCTCCTCGTCTTTATTCATAACTCCATTAAACAGATTAGGTGAATAAGAAAGGTCGATAAATTCGGTTTTGCCAATTTCTAAGTAGGAGGCGGAAGCTTCTTTGTAATAAACCAAGGAAGTCCAAGACGTAAAAGATTTGACAAGCTATGACTATAACAACAGCTCCTGATTACCGACAAGGCAAACTTCCATCATTCAAAAGGTACATAATATTTTTACTTTCTTCTATCTTTACAAGAAGAAAGTATTGGACTTGTGAAAATTTTCGACTTTCGGTGTTCGACGGATTTACACGTTTTAGGGGTCAGAAATTCCGAAAAACATGTTTTTACAAAATGTCTGTGTGTGAGTCTGTGCATCTGTGAGTCTGTCTCTCTGTCTGTATGTGACACAAATTTTGTGGGCGCTCTATCTCAAGAACTAATGCACAGGATTTAATAAAAATTTATATTCAGTTAGTCCCTGATATAAACTGGGGCTGATTAGTTTTTGGTGTAAATCGCTCAACAGGTGACGCTGCTATGCAGCCCTTTTCACGATTTCCGCAATAGCATAATCTCCAGAACTAATGCACGGATTTTCATCAAACTTCAGATTCAGTTATTCCTTGACATAAATTGAAGTTTTGTACATTTTGGTGTAAATTGCTCAAAAGGTGGCGCTGCTGTACTGCATTTTTTTACGATTTCCGCAATAGCTCTATCTCAACAACTAATGCTTGGATTTTCATCAAACTTCAGATTCAAGTATACTTTGATATGAATTAGTGCTGTTTGTGTTTTGGTGCAAATCTCTCAACAGGTGGCGCTGCTATGCTGCACTTTTCAGAATTCCCATTATAGCTGTATCTTAAGAACAAATGCAATAATTTTCACCAAACTTCAGAATCAGTTAATACTTCACATGATTTGACATTTTGTACATTTTGGTGTAAATCGCTCAACAGGTGGAACTGCTATGCTGTATTTTTCAGAATTTCCACTATAGGTGTATCTCAAGAGCTAATGCACGAATTTTCATCAAACTTTAGAATCAGCTAGTCCTTGACATGAATTGACATTTTATGTAGTTTGGTGTAAATCGCTCAATTGGTGGCGCTGCTATGCTGTTTTTCGTGTTCTCCCCAATAGCTCTATCTCAAGAACTAATGCTTGGATTTTCAACGAACTTCAGACCCATGTTTACCTGGATATCAATTATTGCTGTTTATGCATTGGTCTAAATCACTCAAAAGGTGGCGCTGCTATGCTATATTTTTCAGAATTTCCGCTATACCTCTATGTCAAGAACTAAGGTACGAATTTTTATCAAACTTCAAATTCAGATACACTTTGATATGAATTGGTGCTAAATTGATGTAACTTCTTGTACTATTTAAATGATTTAATTGACGTGATTTATATAGAAGAAAGTTTTGTGATGGCCACAACATACTAGTTTCTTATTCATATCAGTAATTTTGCAGTGGTGATGAGTGTGAATCACTTGATGGGATTCCTTGTTGACATCAATTTATTACCCAGTCAACTGATGAAGGATCATTTCGACGTATGGATCAGTGTTGCCAGATTGGGAACTTTTTTTTGTCCCCAGATTGTGAATTGTAACTTTTTTTTAAAATAGAAAATGTTCGGCCTATTTAAAAATCGATTGAAAATTTTGAAAAATAAGGCGAATTATACTATTTTAAAAAAGTGGTGACAGTCAAATAATCTGAATTTAAAAAGTCCCCAATCTGGCAACACTGGAAAATAAATGAAAGTAGGAATCCGTAGGAAAATAAATGATGCTAGTTCCATGGTTTTTTGTTGTGCAAGCTCATAATTTTTATACCTTTTGGGCACCATTATTTTCGAAAAGTTTTCTTCGCCTTATCCAATTAATTAGTAATCTCCAATAAAATAACTCACGTTTTCCCGTTCTAAAATAGTGAAAATCAAAAATCTTAACAATTTGCACCTACGTTCCTTATGCTACAAGTACGCATGGAACTACCCATAAACGTAGTGTAGTAAGATTTCTACGTTTGGAAGGAAAAGCCTATGAGCAAAATTGCCAACTTTTACGCTTTTTTCCAACCACTATCTTTGATCAGAAAAATTTGCCTTATTTAATCGTATGTTTTCGATTATGGAATAACAGAAATTTCTCTGTTAAAAATAGTGGTATGGAAAAAGCGTAAAACGTGGTAGCTACACTATGAGAAAAAAGCAGCTATTTCTAGTTGGTAACATATACGTTTTAGGAAAAAAAAAATTAATTACTTTAAACAGAAAAAAATAAGACTTTTGAGAATAGATAATTTTTTATAAATAATGTGTTTAAAGAAGATGAAAATTCCTATTAAAAGATGCTGGTGGATATTTGTCCAGTTAGTAATTAGACTCTGTATAAAATTTAAATATTAATAGATACTAAAAATATTAACTTAAATAAGTATGGATAAAAAATAAAGGTTTAAACTTTTTAGAACTTTAGAAAATCGTCATAGCCGGAATCAACAAGGAAAGTAAGATATTAAATAAAAAGGGGAGGGTGAGACGAAACAGTGAGACGAAAATTATTATTACTTAACAAATGGCAACAATTTTTATTCTTTTGAATTTTTTTTTTTTTGCTAAAACTTTAAGCTACACAAATGCGCTACACATTAATGTATGAATGGTTTTAAAAAAGGTATTTATAAAAGCACAGAATCAGCATAACGGAGAATAGAAAATTGTCTCACTGTGTACCACAAGTAGTACACAGTGAGACAATGTATATATTTTCATAAATCATACATTTTTCACTCTATCAATAATTTTCTGCAGTTCATGATTTCTAATTGATATTTCTAGATTTTCAAAATATTAAAAATATGAGCATCGGGTGTACAATGGCAGACCTTGGGCTAATGCAAATCTTCATCTTCTTACGTTTAGTAGATTTCCCTAGCCATCGCACGCCCACACACACGGAGAGAAAGAGAGAGAGAAAGAAACCCCTTCTTTTATTCATAAATATTTTTTTAACTTCAGAACCACATAGTAGGTACACAATAAGACACGTCTCACCTCAGAGTAAATATTAAATAGAGAGCTCACCCCCGTTACTTTCGCTCGTAAAACGTGGGGCCAGGATGACCCACGTGACAGTTGGCATTTGGCGATGAAAGGTTACTAGAAGCAACGCTAGTTTTGTCGCTTTATTGCAGCTCTTGGCAGGAGTGCAGTATTTTTTTGCTGTGATTCAGAAATTTGAGAGTTGACAGAAATACAAATCAGTAGTAAAAGAAATCTGAATGTACACCGGATATTTATCCTAATGTTTTCTTTATCAATGAAAGATTGGCTCATCAGTAATAGTAAATAAATAATAAAATTATGAAACTTTTATTTAAGCAAATATGTATGTATATATTTAATTAATAATTTAGTTGTTTTCAATCTTTGATATGGTTTTGTTTATATATTTAATTTCATTAAATACTTTCTTTTTTTTTTTTTTTTTTGTTAATACAAAGTAAAAAATAGGACAAAAAAAGAATAAAGAAATTAGTTAAGAAGTTTAACTTTGTGTGTTAGAAGGCCAAAGGATAGGGGGAGGAGGGGGGAGAGAAAGGTGAAATTTCGAGGGAAATGAAATTTAGGTGATGAATTATTTACCTATTATTACTACAAAATTACAAATTTAACAAACAGGTCTTTTTTGTAAATTAAAAAAAAATTAAAGAATTTAATAATTATTTTAATTGGAAAACGCTATTACATAAAGGACATTTTAATTGAAAAAAAAAATGTCAGCTTTAAACTTTCTGAATTCATGAAATGTTTATTGTTTTTCTTTCCAAAAAAATACATCTATAACAACACATTCAGTTAAGGCTGTTCTTAACTGCTCCGCTGAACAAGCGCAAAACGTTCTGACACATTTACAAATTCATTTTTTAATGGAAAGATATTAAATTGGAAAGCCTGGCCATGGCAGCGATTTGGAATTGAACTGGTTTTTCCATTCTTTGATCAATCAATTACCCATTGAGTTATAAGCGATATCGATCGCGTGACAAACCCGTTTTTCGCCTGCTCTTTGATGATTTTTCTACTTTTGCGCGGAAATTCGGTTCAAAAGGTCCACTTTGACATTATTTTCTGAAAGATCTATTGCGTTTACAAAAAAATGAAAAAAAAAAAAAAAAACAGCTCGATGACATAGTTTCTGAACAACAACACCAACTAGTTTAATGCATTTTCGAACCAAAATAAATTAAAACTTATGTCAGGAAGTTGCCCTTTTCGATTTGAGAACAGCCTTAATTCAAATGTTTAACTGAACTCAAACTTACACACATAATTTTATTTACAAATTTTGCTTCATGGATGCAAGTTTATAAATAATAACTTAGTACACAACTATAACACACATACAGGAATTATTTTACAATATAAATTGCATAAATACACACAAAGTAGTTAGAAATAGAAAAAGTCCAAAATGCAAAATTTGAGTTTCCGAAATAATAGAAAAAAAAAAAAAGGTTTTTGTCTATGCTTAATTCATTTATATTAGCGGTTGCCAATTTCTGAGCCTCACGGAACACTAAATTCATAATCTGAAATCACACGGACTACTAATAAGAATTTTTTAACAATAAAAATGTATTTGTACAATAATTATCAGAGAATGTTTATTCTATTAAAATGAAATGTACATATTCAATAAAATAAAATTATAAATGTGGGGTGTCACTTTCTTGCCTACGAGATTGATACCACTATTTTTTTAATGATAATCACCGCCTTATTTAATCATAACAAAAAGCTTCAAAAGTTTGTTTAATTGTACCAAAATTATTAAGGCTGTTCTCAAATCCAAAAGGGCAACTTTATGACATAAGTTTTAATTCATTTTTGTTCGGAAATGCATGAAAGTAGCATGTGTTGTTGTTCAGAAACTATGTAATCGAGTTTTTTTTCCGTTTTTTTTTTTTTTTTTTTTTTTTTTTGCAAACGCAATAGATCTTTCAAAAAAATAGTGTCAAAGTGAGCATTTTGAACCGCTTTTCCGCGCGAAAGAAATAAATTCACTCAAGAAAGGATGAAAAACATGTTTGTCACGTGATCAAAATCGCTTCTAACTCAATAGACAATTTATGGATCAAAAAATAGAAAACACAGTTCGATTTCAAATCGCTTCCATGGTCAGGCTTTCCAATTTTACATATTTCCTTTAAAAAATGAATTTGTAAATGCATGAAATCGTTCTGCGCTTGTTGAGCAGAGCAGTTGAGAACAGCCTTAACGTTAATTTCAATCTTACAAAATAATTGAAGCTTATTTAAGAATCACGCATTTTGATGTGATATTTATTACTGTTTCTTTAAAATAAGTTCATGACATCGCCAAGAACACAGAGAGCAGTTTTTATTTCACGCTGAGACCAGTAACGAGTTTTAATTGCTGTGACCCGATCATCGAAATATTTGTTTCGCACAAATGTAAGTTCAAAATTAAGCCAAAATTTTCGTTGTTTTTCCAGTCAATAATGAATATTCATATTTTCCGGAGAGTCCAAAGTTAATACTTATCTGTGTTAATACAATACAACAAAAAAAAGCGTATATTAAATAATCTCTATTAATATAATTACCAATGCTCGCTATAATTTAAATTTTCAAAACTACACATCTAAATTTTTACAAATACAGGATTTTTTTAGAGTATTATCATGTTATCTCTAATAGTTTTAATATTTATACAGTACAATTATTAATTTACATTAAAAATCCAAATAATGTCCAAAATTTTCTGAGGAACACCGAAATTTTCTCAAGGATCACCGGTTGGCAACCTCCGATCTATATAACAATGAATCCTAACTATTCCACAAAAAAATCCGTTAATAAATAAAATTATAATCCACAAACTAGTTTTATTAAATGATATATTTAGTTTAAATAAATAAAGAAAGAAAACAGTAGTTATATATATATATATATATATATATATAAAGCGGATTAACTATATGCTACCGCACTTCAGTGCTAATTTTCATTTCCGGTTAATTAGCATCAGCTATATTAATATATAAATTAGCATCAAGCTAAGTTACATTGGTTAAAAAGATACATTGCATTTAGAATATGCCCAGACTTGTATTTTAAATTTATTATACAAGAAGGGGTTCTGCCCCACCCCCTATCCCCGCGCGACGAAGCCACTGTTTTCTTCTTTCATTCGTAATTCTGCGAAGTTTTGAATTTTAAATATTTTGTGTAATTAAAATAGTGATTTCTTGATACTGGCATTATTAATAAATTTGGAGCGATTAATTAATTTTTCTTATAATTATTTTTTGCTAAAAGTTATGAGTGCATTAAATGTAGCTGCGTATCTTATTAGTATATTAAATTTAGATAATATTTAAAGACCTGCAAAGACATTTTAAACGTACTTTATAAGCATACTTTATTTAAAGCATAAATTTAATCTAAAGCAAGATTTAAAAAAACAAAAACATAAGTATTTAGGTTTTAAAGAGACGAAAACAAGTTTCTTTTGGCGAAAAAATGTATCGCCAAACACCTAATACGAAATGTTCTTAAAATTCAAATTAATCAAACTTACAATTTTAATATTTAAACTGATAACACTAGATAATAGTAAATCCTATTATTACATACATTTATGTTATTAAAAGTAAAATATTTTGTATTTTCATCGTAACAACGTGAATAAACGATATCATAGTTCCAACGATATCTTTTTAAGACCCTTTAAATATTAATAAAAATAAATAAATAATAAATACATAGCAATGGAAGGTAACAGAAGTTGTTTTGTTTGCTCTTTCTGTACATCCATAGACACAACAACTTGCTACCGTGGTATTTTTGAATCGTAAACATGAAATTGTCTAATATCTTCCGTAGAAATCAATGCTATTTGCAAGCTGACCGGGAAGCTTCTTGCCCCGAGTCACGTGATTTTATCCTGGCGGAAGAAAGTGTGGGGAATTCTCCCTCTAATATATGATTACTCTGAGCGTCTCACTGTGTACCACAACTGTGTGTCTCACTGTGTACTTTCGTTACGTTGTAACAAAATAGATGCCACATCCGTTACATCAAATTCATCGCTTTAAAATGTTCATGTCGTTTTGCCGAAATAGTCTATTATTAGATATAAATAGGTTTGGTTAAGTAAATATATGTCATATTGAAGGAAATAAACTCAAAAAAGACGTTTATGTAACTTTAACCACTATAAAAAAAGGAATTATTTACTATTTTGTCGAACGAGTATCTGAAGTACCGAAACTACATCCACGTGTTGCATAAGATGAGTTCGTTATGTGTGTGAGCCAGCTTGAAGAAAAAGTTACAACTATATGTCAAAGTGGCTGTTGTCTCACTGTGTACTCCCCTACCCTATACCTATCCTTGAAAAAAAAAAACAGAGAAAGAAAAATCATGCGTAGAGCATAGATTATGAAACACTTTCCAAAACTTCCAGGATACTTTAACAAAACTTCTCCGTTTAATAAGGTGAAAGACATGGCTTAATAAACCATTTAGGAAACACATAACACATTTGAAAACCAGATTTCAAGTATTAATGTACAAAGCCGAAAAGGTACGATAATTTTTTATACACCTCTGTATATGATATAGAGATTGGTATATATTCTACATATTACGCAAAAATTCAGTTTAGTTAAAAAACGCATAAGGGCAATTCCATGTGACTCACGTTACCATTTGACACATTTTTCCAAAAGTAAATTCTATATACATCGAAGAAATATCACATTTGCTTTTAAAAAAGTTCTTCATAGATATCTGGGGCACAATAAGAAACTAAGAATAACAGTGTAATAAATTTTTAAATTAACAGGTGGTATGCAGACTCTAATTTGGTACTGTGACTCACATTACAAAAAAAAAAGGAAGTCAAGTTTTATAGGTTAATGAACACCTAGAATTTCTCCTCATTTATCACAACACAGTAAAAAAGAAGTATTTCATAGAGTACAACACACTTTCAACTTATGATATACACAAAAATAATATTGTTTTAATAGTAATTAATTATATCAATCAATATTTTGAGTGTGACTCACGTTACATGGTATTGTGACTCACATTACATTTCCCTCTTTAGCCATTAATTCTTTCAGGTGCAAGCAATTGCGTTTCTGTAATGTTGAACTCACACCGGAATATTCGAAAAATTTTGTTTCAAAATATGGAAAAGTAATTTTTTTATTGTTTTCCACCAAAGTTAGAAACATAAATTTTAATTAAATGTTTCTGGTGCAAATCTTGATTAAAATTAAATGGGATAAATTATATAACCCGCCCCTCAAAGGGTCTATACTATAGTTCCCATGTTATGTGGACTTGCCCATAATTCAATTTGTATCAGTAGACTGAAAAGTACTTGAATTCTTTTGTACAGCTTTGTATATTACTTGCATATCATGGAAGACGGTAGTATTCCGAGTGACGCAGCCTTAAGCCTAAAATCGTATCGTACAATTCGTAGATGGCGGAACTCATATATAAAGCTAACTCGACATCAAAGTAAACGCGAAAAGCCGCCTTTTAATAACTCAGCAGATATAGGTCCTATTGTTCTGATTTTTCTAGAATAGTCTTATATCTGCAGTCTAATCGTATACTGAAATTTTTACATTTCTACGTGCAGTATATTTTGATATCTAAATAGCCATTTTTAAAGCGAAAGCGTTGGTAAGGTATGTAAGAAGTTCCTAATTTCAAAATCTCGAAAACAGTACGGGCGATTTTCTTTAAATTGATATATAATATGAATCTGATTAAGACGGGGTGAATAAGACTTATCTTTTATCTGGGAAAACTCGTTTTATTTTTAAAAATCGCTTTTTTTACTTTTCTCGTCTGTGATTGGTGAATAGGTTTGACGTCACTTCGTATGTAGGAGGAGTCTTAATCCTTTTGCTGTGGGTATAACATGGAACTATTAATAAAGAGGAACTGACATATCCTTAAAATAGTGAAGCTTCAACTGTAACCGCTATCACAGGAGTTGTTTATCGACGGTGGAAACTCCCACCAGTAGGTTTATATAGATATTTTCAACTTATTTAAACGCCTTATTATTACAAAATTTCAGTCATAAATAGTGGTAGAAGCATATTTTCATTTTTACTGGTAGGAGTTTTCTTTGGTGGTAGTTAGGCCCTGTGTTTTCGCCATTTGTGACAACCATTGAAACAAACTGACAGTTTTATAAGGCATACTGACACCAGTAAAAACAAATAGAAATTTTTATGACATTTTTGAAAAAAAAAATTCCACGAATAAGAGGCTTCTTTAAGACGAAATCTTCTATTCAATTTTACTGGTGGGATGTCTGACCTATCGGTAATCAGAAACTGAACAACCGATTTAAAAAAAGCAGCCGCCATATTGTGACAACCTCCTCAGTTACTTCACTCGCAACTGGTAGACAATACACTATATGTCTCCTCCTTTTTATTCATAACTCCATTGGGTATAATCAGAAACAAAATTTGCAAAGTCATTTTAGGTATTCTAAGTTGAGTTAACAATCTGAATGTAGCATAGCTGCCAACATCTTACGCTTTTTCAGACCACAAAAATTGTATAGTAAATTTTACCTTTGTAAATCGCCGTAATCTGCCGATTGAATAAGGCAAAAATTTCTATTAAATTTTTGTGGTCTGAAAAATCGGAAGAGTTGGCAGCTATGATGTAGGCAGTAAATCTTTTTTTTTTTTAAATATTAAAATTTTAAATGTTAATTATTATGTGTTTTAAAATATTAAATATATTAAATGAAATTTCGATTGATATTATCTTTCTCTTTTGTTATGAAGAAATTATTCTTTCGTATTACTGCTTTTGGTCGAAAAAATATTTAGATTCATTTCTAAAAAAGGGAATTTTTTTTTTAAATTATATGTATTTAATATAATTGTTATTTATAATTTTTTTTCAATTTTCAAATTTTTTTTTTTTTTAATTTCTTGTTTATGATCGTAACTCGCGTTTTCTATCGTTTATTGAATCTTGTTGAATTAAATCTTGAATCATTATCCACGTTTGTTTGTTTACTTGTTAACGGGCAGAAATTCGGCTATAATGATGGATTTAGTGTTTAAATTCGTCGTTTCCTTATCGATTCGTCGGTGCGTAGCGACAGATATTTATTGGGGGGGGGGGGGGGATTAAACAATGTCCCAACTTGAAACAAACTAATTTTCAACTCCAATGATATATGCAGTGGATGTTCAATTTACTTGATTGCTATTTGAGATCAAAATGAAGGGGAAAGAGGCATCGTGTTTTTCTTTTGTAGTATTAGAATAGAATGCTATTTTAAAAGAAAATTTGTGATATTTGCAGATTATGTCTAGCAGGAACAGAGCCTGATTACCCACAGGGCAAATTCCTACCACTAAAATTAAACAGAAAATTTTGCCTCATTCATGGCAGAAATTTTACATGAATACGGCGTTTAGATAAGGCGAACTTTTCTTTTAAAATTTATTGGTGTAAGTGTGCCCCGTTAATAATCAGGCCCTGGGCAGGAAACGACCTATTGCTATAACGCCAATCGGAAGACACGTGAATAATTTGTTCAGAGCACACGATTAGCTCAAAATGAATCATATTATCCCGACTAGTTGTTTTGAGCCTCTAAAAGTAAAAATTTTCTTCATGTTCTTTTTGTTTATTTAGTAATTAAAGGTTATAGGTAAATAAGAGATATAATAGCTTTTTTGCAAAGGTAAGATACTTGTTTTTATTTAATTCTAAAATTAATATTCTTAAAAGAAAGCTTTAAATAATTTTCTTTTGATTTTTTTTTCATATCCTGCTTCAAAGTTCGTTTTTTACAATCATGTTGTCAAAATGTATAAATTTTCACTCTGAGGGGAAAAAAAAGAGCTTGATATGTTTGTTTTATATAAAAACTAAAATGTTGATATTGTCTTGCCAACCTAATTGGGTATGTTGATTTAATTGTGAAGTGGATGAGGGGGGGGGGGCTAATCTAAGGGCTAAAACGCCTTTCCCTTCAAAACCAGTTACTTTTTTTAGGAGATTATAGGCCACAGATTATCTTCCTTTTTTGTAATGGAAGTTTGTTTATGTTACTCGCTGACTTTTAACTAGCCAAGCGTGTATCAAGACTAAAACTAGCTTTTTTTGCACCAAGGGCGATATGGCTTTTGGCACCCCCATCTTCCTTGCACGCAATTAAAATTTTCAACCACGGGTACCCTATGCAAAAAAAAAAAAAAAAAAAAAAAAAAAAAAAAAAAATCCTTAAACGATAAAAATTATTTTAATAATAATTAAAATGCTAGCAAGGAATGTGTAAACAACGCTCTCATAGGATTTACATTAACTTGAAAGTTAGGAATCTGCTCTAGTCATGAGAAGAAACTGGAATTGCTGACGTTAAACCTATGGGAGCGTACATTTAAAAATTTCTCTCTTGCATATTAATAGTTTTAAATGATTGTTTTTCTTGCTTACAATAGCTGAGATTGAATTCTAACTGGGTTAGTGTTTACTTTTTCGATTATTATTTTTTTAAAGTTACTTTCAATTTCACAAATTTGAAAAGAACGCTCCCATAAGTTTAACATGAGCTTGCGAGTATCTTGTTACTTCATATATACATACATTTTTGTATGAAACTATAAACAATCAATATCTTTATTTGGCACCCCCCCCCCCCTGAATTATGTGCTGGGTAGCATTGTTTTGTTTAAAGGCCATGTTTTATTCACTTTTACATAATAATATAAATTTTGCTTGAAATTTCAAGAACATTCTATTTTTGGGTGTAATTCTACTGTCAAGCTTGTCGATAAATGTATAAGTAATTTGGCAAACACATATAATTTAATTTTGGACTGACAGCCTTGGCGTAGAAATTGATTGCATGCCAAATCGGCACCGACTGGCCTAGATACAGAAGACGAGTTCTATTTTTTTTTTTTCATTATTTACCTGTAAAATTACATAATATTGGATTATACATGAAATTAAAAAGTATAGAATAAACCATAAACAATCCAAGTCTCTTAAAACTGAAGAACATTGTGTTTTCGATAACGGTTACATCGATGCGAAACGTCATCTTTTGCTTTGTTGAAGAACCGGGGAAAGGGATATGACCTTCTAAAGATAAAGAAAGAATCAGTACTTAAACAAAATGAGTATGACTTGTAGAAACAGTGAAGTTTGGATGTATAGTACTGTAAATTCTTGTAGTAAAACATAAATCTAAACTTTAAATGCATTTTTGGAAAAGTTATTTTCGGTGAAAATTCCATACGCAAAACATGATTTCTCAAAAAGTTATTGGAATATCATTATGAAATTTAAAATAGGTTTAAATTCAGAAGAAATACTTTTTGTCTTATGGGTGTTTTTGTGGAATGATATGAATGACATGGCGTAGAAAGTGATCGTGTACCAAATCTCCATAGCAGAAACTGTGCAGCACGGCAGCAGCGATGCAGATTATTTTAGACCTTGCAGATCAATCTACCAGCTTAAAAATAAATATTGAGCTAAAAAAATCGCAAATTTACTTTGTTTTAGGAGTTATTGTGTTAGAGGTCTGAATGGGACCAGCCCGTGGGCCGGGTCGCCAGAATTATGACAATTTTTGCAACGGGCCTGCGGGCCCGGGCCGATAAAAAAAATTAATCGGGCCTATCGGCCCGATATAAGAATTCAAGCGAAGCAGATAAAATACGAGCCATTTTCAATGAATATGATTTTCTCGAGAAGTATAAATGTGCGTCACGAGTCGATGCGAGTTTAACAACATCAATACAGATATGTAACATGTCCATCGTAGAGATCGGCATCGTACAGTTACAAGATGCCTGATTACGGGTTTAATTTTTTTCAGCAGACTCGTGCCGGGACAGAACTGGTCTTAATCGATCTCAGGATGTGTAGGACAGGCATTATGTTTTGTAAAAGTATTAATAGTGATAATAAACTTTTGTTAACAGTATCTTTGGAAATATATCTTAAGGTGTTCTCATATTCACTGCTCAACAATGCGAAACTTTCAAACACATCTTCTGACTCATTTTTAACTATACAGGCATAAAATTCACAGGCCTGACTATTAAAGGCATTTGAAAAAGAATAGCTTTCTCCATATTACTTACAGAGATTCTTGTCATGTGACTGAACTTTTTTCTCCTTTCCTGTGCTATCGCTTCCGGAAATTCGATTCATAACGCTAACTTTGGCGTATTTTCAGAGAAAGATATGTTGCTTTTATCTATGAAAAAGACGGCATTTACATAGTTTCTGAATAAGAATACTTGCCAATCTTACGCGTTTCCGAAAAGAAATGAATTCTGAAATGTGTCGAAATGTAACTTCTTTCGATTTGGGAAAAGCCTTAAAAATGAGAGAAATATTTTAGCAAATGTACTTTTTATCATACAGCTTCAAAAGGTATCTTGTTTTTAATCCTTTATTCTGAACTACATTAACTTTTTAATGAATCCTTATTGGAATTTCGAAATGTTTGTAGAGACGATGACTAAAACACTGTGTAATCGTTAATGTTTACTATTGTGCGTTTACTGCTTTGCGAACACATAGTAATCTAAAATATACTGTAAAATTTTCCCATAAATATGTACGTAGTATTCATTAAAAGAATCTTAATTGTATGTCCAGAAAAAACAGATTTTTTTTTTGTAGAAATTGAATCGGGCCGGGCCTGTTTTCACTAATTTTTGTACGGACCGGGCCGAGAACTGTAAAAAGCAAACGGGCCGGACCGGGCAGGGCTCGGGCCCGGGCCAAGAAATTCCGGCCCGTGCAGACCTCTATATTGTGTTTGTTATTCATTTTCTTTGTAAAATGTAAATTTTGCTTATTTTATGGGTTACTGTGAGTATTTATTATAGTAGCTTGGTTCAGTATTGTTGGGTCGCAGATAAATTTTGGTTTGCTGCAGATTGATACTGAAAATTCTGCTTCTGGGTGCCAAATCATCACTGACTAGCCTAGATACAGAAGACGAGCTTTGTTTTTTTTTATTATTTACCTGTAAAATTGTATAATGTTGAATTATACATGAAATTAAAAGATATTGAATAAGCCACAAACAATCCAAGTCATTTAAAACTGAAGAATATGGTGTTTGTGATAACGGTCGCATTTTAGATGTGAAATGTCATGCTTTTCTTTGTTAAAAAACTGGGGGGGGGGGGCAAAATATGGCCTTCTAGAGATTAAAAAAGGTCAGTACTTTTAAAGAAATGAGTGACTTATAAAAACAGTGAAGTTTAGATGTATAATTACTGAAATTCTTGTAGTAAAACAAAAATCTAAACTTTAAATGCATTTTTTGGATAATGTAATTTTCGGTGAAAATTCCATACGGAAAACATTATTCCTCAGAAAATTATTGGAATATCACTATGAAATTTAAAATATTATGTTGTTTACACTATTGTGAAGGCAATGAACTAAAGATTTAAACTTAAAATAACTATTTTTTGTTTTATGGATGTTTTTGTGGAATGACATTGATGAATTTTATGAAAATTAACATGTAAACAAGTGCAATATGCTATAAGTTTTGAAACATTTAAAACATTTCTTAGATTTTAGTTCATTGCTTTCACCAATGTCATAAATATGAAATGTACAAAGGAAACTAACATACAGTAAAATTTTCGGTACTTTTCGGTTAGCCGGGCGCCAGTGTTATAAATACATGGATATACATACATATATATGTATATATACAAATTTTGTCATCTTAGGCTTAATGCCGAAAAAATTAGATGAAGTAACGCATCTTCTATGAATGAACTCATAAGCTCCTCTGAAGATTCTGTGAGTTATTCATAGTTTCTTATTTTACATACTAGTTTCCTATGTTCATTTCTAATTCATCCTTGGAACTTTACCAATTTATTCATATATTTGTGATTTCAATTTTATTACATATATTGTATATATACACATGTATGCATGTGTATGCACATATTTGTATATGTATATAGATGTATATATATATACATCTGTATATACATATCCATGTATATATTACACTAGTGCCCGGCTAACCGAAAAGTAACAAATTTTCTTTAGAGCATTTTGGGCCAAATTTCATTAAATTTTACTATAAATTCCTCCATTAACCAAAGTTTTATCAATGAAGAAAATATTTTTTGCTTTTTTTCACATTTTCTAGTCATAATCTTAATAAAAATACGTTTAAAAAATAATTAAATAGCTCAATTGCTCTGTACATAGTCAGACACCTGAAATGTTGGATAAAAAAGTGTCTGTTAGATAAGTTATTTCTATTATGTTTATGACCAGGGATGGAGAATTTCTAGAAAATCTTACCAGCCAAGGATTTATTTCAACAGCCAGTAAAATGCAATGTACAGTTAAAAAATTTTATGACAAAATTACGCAACTCAAAATAGTTGGTTACTATTACTGTCAGAGACCTGATGCTGGAACCGGAGCCGGAGCGCTCCGGAGCTGTATTTTCCCTGGAGCTAGAGCTCTAAAATTTACTCTGCTTCAGGGGTCCTTTAGTTTTTTATTATTTTTTTTAATCTTTTTTTTCAGTCTTTTAAATATCCAGGTTTAAAATATTTTAATTACATCATTATTCCGTATTTTAATTATATCATTTTTTAAGGTTTTTTTAAAATTAAAGATGTAAAACTTCTCACAAAAATATGGTAACACTACTTCACTTCTACTTGAGCTAAGTGACAACACTATTTGAAAACAAATATGACTGCCTGTTGTTTACACGTGTAGTTTTACCCTTTTGGTTGTTTCAAAAGCGTAGAAGAAATTTAAGTTTTTTGTGTTTAAAATTCCACCAAACTTTCTATTTTAAAAGCAAAAGCTAAAAGATGTCATATTTTCTGAACAAGCATTTCAAGTTTGTTGAGAAGATAAATGCATTTTGTCAGATCTTTAATGAAGGTAAAGAAAGAAAGAATTTGTAAGCAAAATATTAAATGTGTAAATTAAAATCTGCAACTCAGAAATGCGAAGTCGGCGCCGAGTTGGAGCAGTTCCCGGAGCCGGAGCCACAGTATTGTATCTCGGAGCGGAGCTGGAGCTGGAGCATCAAAAAATTTCCGGCTCCAGGTCACTGATTACTGTAATGCATTTTCATATATTTCTTTCCTATAAAATTGATAAATATAAACAAGAGATGAAAGTTTAATATAAAATAGAATTTTGTACCATGTTTACATCGCAGTAATTAGGAAAGTTGAAAAATATAGCTAACTACTTATTAAAAAAACGTTTTCGGAATACCTGCATAGTTTGCAGTTTTCAATAACTACCTAAAAATTCACTCATCCTGTCAGAAAATTCACTCGCCAGTGGCTAGTAAAATGATGCATTTTCCTACCCCTGAGCATCATATTGTTATTTTATTTTGATGTCATAAACACACTTCTCAGACTTATGGGAAATTATTTCACAAGATAATTCACTCATGATCTAGCAACCAATTTTTTGATCATTTGTACCTTTTGAACAATGTAAAACCACTACATGAATCGTGTTTCTTGTTAGTCCAGTCATAATGCCTTAGAATATTCACATATATGGCATTCAAAAGTAGGTATAGGTACATTAGCAGAAATTTTACTAAAGGAAATATATTCATGTGTATTTTAAAAGAAACTAGAACTTTGTTGAGATATAATCATTATTAAAGTTTCATTGAAGCTTGAGCAAAGCATAGGTTTGCATTAAGCCTAACCAAAGAAACAAAGGTCAAGATCAAATTGTTATTTTCGACTGCTGGGTACAAAATGTATGAATTTTCTTAAATCACAGTTTATTTCAAGGAAAAATTGTTATTTAGTGAAAATTAACACATCATTTAAATTCATCTATGAACTTAAATGTTAAAATGAGTTTCATTACTTACGTTCCACGTAGTGCAGATAATAGATGTTTGCAGATTATGCATTTTGCGGAGTTCACAGAGTTTACTGTATTTCACTTTATTATAAGCATTCATTATGATTTCTAGTCCATTATTACATTGTTGCTCAAGAGAATTTAAACATTTATATCCCATTAATGTTTATTTCTGCATTTGAATCACTTTCAGCATGATATTGTGTTATTTTATTTTCATGTTATAAACACACTGCTCAGATTTACGTCAAATTATTTCACAAGAAAATTTGCTGGCTGTCTAGCATCCAATTTTTTGATCATTTTTACCATTTGAACAGTTGAAAGCGCTACATGGATCATGATTTTTGTTATTCCAGGCATAATTTCTTGGAATAATCACATATAGCATCAGGGTTCGTTGATATATATCAATCGATATATATCTTGATATATATCATGATATATCCGATATTTATTTTGAAAATATCAAGATTTTTGATATTTTCATATTACTTTGATATTTATTTTCAAAATATCTAGATGTGTGCTATTTTCAATATTTTTCTATATTTGATATTTATTTTCAAAATATCACTGTGCAAGATATTTTTGATATTTTCAGTCAAAACAAATGCAAATGAAATTTCTAACTGTTGTAGACTGTGTTGTTCAGTAAATAATGAATTTTTTTCTCTGATAGCGACTTTTTTAGCTGAAGAAGAAAACAAATATCTTTTCCAAGCTTTATGTTTGAATTTTTTACTTTTAACTGTGGATTATGAGGGACATAATTAAGTCAGAACAGACACTGAATAATAAACTGTCTAATTTAAATACTCAGTTATATATCTATATACAGCTTCATTAGAAAAGAATATGTTCTGGTATTTAGCTTTGTTAAAACTGTACAGCATGTTAGGGAATAAAAAAAAATGTTAAAAATTTTCAGTTAAAACAATATTATGTATTTAAATTTTTGTTTTATGAATTTGATTTCTTGATAGTTGATACCGAATCCCACAGCTTTTTTTTTTTTTTTTTTTAATGTAAGTGTTTCAAAGTGTGTAATGTAAGTGAATCAAATTGTTTCGGTTTTCAAATAGTTGATCTTCAATTTTGTTCTAAATTTCTGATTTCTTGATAGTTGATACTTAATCCTATAGCTTTTTTTTTTAATGTAAGTGTATAAACCAAATTGTTTCAGTTTTCAGTTAGTTCATCGTCAATTTTGTTAAGTAAAAAAAAAAATGTGTTTAGTATATTGTTTTTAGTTTTCATGTTAAGTGCAATATGTTTTAGTTTCTAATGTAATATTATGCTTGAAAATATTTATTATCAGCAAAGTTGACTATTTTGAAAATATCGGATATATATCGAAAATATCGGATATATATCAAAATATCGGATATTTTTGATATTTTCGAAAGTATCATGATATTTACGAACCCTGTATAGCATGCAAAAGTAGGTATAAATACATTAGCAATAATTTTACTGAAGGAAATATTCCTGTGTATTGTAAAATAAACAAAAACTTTATTGTGATAAAATAAGTTATTGTTAAAGTTTCATTGGTGCTTGAGCAAAGCATAGGTTTGCATTAAGCATAACCAAACAAACGTCAATGCTTAGCTCACATTATTATTTTCAAATGCACTGTAGAAAACTCATCAATTTAAATATATTTCATACAATGTTGAAAAAATTTAAGACTTTTTGTGTATTGCAATGCAAGAGTTCAAGCAATTAACAATATAAAGCAGAAATGAAATATCTTTATAATAACTGTGTGCTTTTCATAGAAACATGTAAAAAGGAAACGTAAAATCTTAAAAACATGGAACGCTTAAATTTACAAATATCGCTTGTTTTGCACTTACTGATTGAAATTTTGGCTAAAACCGTTTCAGTTAGTTAAATTATTTTTCTATTTTCACGGTTTAAAAAGTTCAAATTTTAAAAGATTTCTTTAACTCGATTTTAGTTAATGAAATCTTGGACTATGCACACACAAATTGTTTTCATACATTCTTGTGACACTTTGATTTGTTTTATTTATTTATAGTTGTTTAATAAACCAAAGGTCGATCCCAATGTGAAAAAGTTTTTACATGTATTTATAAAAAAATAAGAATTTTTCATATCAATTTCAACATATTTCATACAATGTTGAAAAATTTTAAGACTTTTGCTGTATTACAGCGCAAGAGTTCAAAACATTAAGAATACAAAGCAAAAATGAAATATCTTTATAAAAACTGTCTGCTTTTTCATAGAAACATGTAAAAAGGAAATATAAATTCTTAAAAATATGGAACGCTTAAATTTCCAAATATTGATTGTTTTTCACTATATTATTGAAATGTTGGCTAAAACAGTTTCAGTTAGATAACTTATTTCTATTTGAATCATGTTTATGACTAACCTATAGTGTTAAATAGTTCGAATTTTAAAAGATTTCTTTAACTTGATTTTAGTTAATGATATCTTGGAATAATGCACACACATTGTTTTCATAAATTCTTGGACACTTTGATTCGTTTTATTTATTTATAGCTGTATAATAAACCTAAGGTGGATCATAATGTGAAAAAGTTTTATTTTACATGTACACAAAATAAATATATATATGTCGTCAATTTTAGCATATTTCATACCATGTTGAAAAATGTTAAAACTTGGTGTATTACAGTGCAAGAGTTCAAAACATTAAAAATATAAAGTAAAAATGAAATACTTTTATAATAACTGTCTGCGTTTTCATAGAAACATGTGAAAAGGAAACGTAAAATCTTAACAACATGGAACGCTTAAATTTCCAAATATCGCTTATTTTACACTTGATAATGGAAATGTTGGCTAAAACAGTTTCAGTTAGATAAATTATTTCTATTTGTATCATATTTATGAGTAACCTATAGTATTATAAAATTCAAATTTTAAAAGATTTCTTTAACTCGATTTTAGTTAATGAAATCTTGGAATATGCACACACATTGTTTTCATAAATTCTTGTGACACTTTGATTCGTTTTAGATGGAGGATTGTAAAGGTCAATGGAAATCACGACTATGAATTTATTGCATTGGTCTTTAATTTTTTTTGTGGTTTTATCTTTTTATCACTAACCTAAAAAAAGTAACGATATCAATACAAAAACCCTTAACGGGTTAAAAGTTTGTGACGCAGCACTTTATCTTAGCTCTAAGAATTTTAAATTTGGAACTTAAAAATAATGATATCAAATTTTGAGTGACGCAATGCTATTAATTTATCTATACATATATATATCAAAATTTATTCATTGATGATTTATCATTTACATCTCATAAATTCGAATTATGAATTTTAAAAGATATGATGTGAAAATTTAAGTGACGCCTTGATGTTGCTTAAAACGGTTAGTTTTAAAATTCAATTTAAATTTTCTTTTTGCTAATTACATTTACACATCTAAACAATACTTTTCCTTTTCAAATGCACTGTTGAATATATTACTTTCACTGAATCTATATAATGCACTGAATTGTATTCATTTGAATAAATTGATTTATCTTTTGTGCCACGCTATCCAAAAATCAAAAGTAAAATTTATGTAAATAGTTTTTTGCGTCATTGTATCCAAACTAAGTTAAATGTATGCAAATGGATAATACGGGGGATAATAGAGCACGGACAGACGGAAGACGGAAGACAGACCAACAGAAGTCATAAACTTTTCATGTTGAAAAGTGTTAAAAAGGGTAATTTTCATTAGAATATATATTCATAATATAAGAAAATATATAACACTAGCTTACTTCACAAAAAATTTAAGAAAAGTAAATTTTTTTTTAAATAATGAAAGATAAATAAATAAATAAAAGACTAGATAACAGGAATTCTGCTTTTTCAGAATTTAGTGTCGCCCCCGATGAAAAAAAAAATATGTATATATAAAAAGTACAAAACATATTTCAATTTTAAGGCTGAAAGCACACGATTTTATTTTACGTAAAATGACGTCATTCGCATCCGCTTAAGCATTCCACATTACGATACACTCACATCTACAGTAAAATATGCATAGGACGTCACTATCGCGAAATAATACATAAATGCAGCAAAAAGATGCCGTCATTAATGAAACTCGAGAAAAAACCCGGCTATCTAATGACTCATAGGTCTTCATTTATTTGTAACATTAAAACAGACGATTTCAATGGTGACGTCAGTCATGAGGTTTTGGTTGGAAACTGACTCGAAACAAACTGTTGCTATGCTGTATTTTCTATTTTGTTTGTATATTATAGCTATATCTTATATCTATATCTCAAATGCATGTGTTTTAATACTTAATACGCAGTGGTAACATTTCCTACGATTTATATTTTTAAAAAAATGACGCTTGACAACCGTTTGTTTGGAGTCAGTTTCCAACCAAAACGTCGTGACTGACTTCACACTGAAAGCGTCTATAGATACTTAAAATTAAATATAATTTATAATAGCTCCATGTTTTAACAGAAATCATTCGTTTGTAGTTTTTTCAAAATAGTACGTATTTTAATTACCGTAATTTCCGGTGTATAGCCCGCAGGTCAAACAATTTAGTTTGGACCCAGAAATTTTATTCAGTATTTGAAGACCAATATTTACCGTGATCTAAAAAATTACATTTTATTCTAAAAAATTTCTGGGCAGAAGCAGAATTGTTTGATCTGCGGGCTAAACACCTGAAATTACGGTACATTTTCCTTCGGTTGTTATGAGAAAATGGTAACAAAAATATATAATTACTATTTACCACTATTTTTCTTTTACTTTCTACAGAAATGGAGTGCTTCCGTTGCAATATTAAGCAAATGGCTTTAAAAACTGCAGAAAAATTAATATTTCAAAAATAAATTGAGATCCAGTTTTCAAACAAATTGCATTTAAAAGTACATTTTCTTTTCAATACGATGGTATAAAAATTGAAAATGCGCGATGCTTAGAGATAAAAAAAAATTGCGAGAAAGTATTTAATCGTACGATGATACATTTGCATTGTTTTACTTCTGGCCTCTGTAAGGTAACGTTATTTTTTAAAGACGACACAAAATAAGTTGGGAGAAAGAAATAGCATACCAGAGGCTAAAAATGGTTTAAAAGAAGACCATTCCATATGCTGCTACGTGTACTTACATTACACAAATTCATTACAATATTTCTCTACACATTTTCTTCAACTGCGCCTCTTTAGGAAGCTCTAACAATATTTTAATTGGAATGTATCTGTAGATAAGAATTCGAAATCACTCGCTCAGGCCAAATTCCGTACAGCAATCGAAATTATAAGGTTGTTCACGTGGCGATTAATAAAAAATGGGAATATTTTATGTAAAAAGAAAAGGAATCATAGCATCTTTACACATTTTCTTCAACTGTAACTATTTATACAGCTGTAACAATATCTATATATATATATATCACGCTATCGAACGTGGCACAGAAATCGGAATTATTTGTTAATTGTTTAATGTCAACTCCCGAATGAAACGCATCTCATTGGTTATTAAACAGCATTTGATGCATCCATATACTACCTATAAGGGGGGGAGGGTCACCATAGGGGGGACCCTGTTCTGTCGCCAAATGCTGCCAAGACTGTCGCCAAATGCCACCAAGTCTGTCACCAACGTGGCGGTCTACCGCCAAATTTGGTGACAAAATTAGTCGCCAACTTGGCGATATCTCTAATATTTCGCCAAATTCCCATAGACTTCCATTGTAAACCAATAAGATTTACTTGCTTACAGAATATCAACAAACTGAGATATTTTAATGCAACAAAAACTATTATTAGCTTAAGGGATTATATTAATTATATTTAAGGGAGCCCAAGTAAATTAAATTATGAATAAAAGTAACAGGATATAATGCTTAGCATGCTTTCCCAAACATAAATTTTAAGGAAGACCAAACTGGTCTCCAAGGGTGGCTAGTTTTAATTAAAATATACGTATAGATATTAATTCGAAATCACTCAGTCAGGAATCAAAATTACAAGGTTTTTTACATCACGATTACTAAAAGTGAGGAATTATTTTATGTACAAAGTAAAAGAATCATTGTATCTCGAAGTGGAAGTAAAGTTTAACTTGCAATAGCGAATAAAATAAACTATTTCTCACAACACAAATATTAGATTGAATAAAAAAAATTCTGGCTCAAAACACATAAAATAACTACAAAAATATGTTTCCATAATGTTTCACTACACATAAAAAAGATTTTTTTTTGTTTATCACTCGTTCATCTTTTATCCTCCTGAGACCCTTCATCCATTAAAATGGATGTTTTGTTTTTACCCTTTAAGGGGCACAGTATTTCTGTTGCTAAAATCTTAAAATTATTGAATGACACAGGTATTTATAAACAAATTTATCTGAATGTAAGAAAAAACTTTTCTTAGCGTAATTTATATTTCCTAAATCCTTGTGCCAGTGTGGCATTGCAGAATTTAAATTAAGTGGTATATATAATATAATGGTGCCTTTCAAGGAATTAACCTACTGAACACATTAAATATTTCTTTGAAAGCATGTCTTGATAATCCGATATAATATACACTTCAAAGTTTATATTTAAGCTTTAGAATATGGCAACGGTTTCTCGGTTGTTTGTAATATGGCGAAGATGGTGAATCAACGTGGTATTCGCGCAGGTACTAGTAAGTTCCAATTTTTCTTTACTCATTTTGTTTTTTTTATGCATATTTAGAGTGTATATGTTAATTTTTTATCTTTTTGTCGTACTCTAAGTTGTTTTGAACTATAATTTTGATCTATTTATTGCTTTAACCTTTTAGCGGTCGATGTCCACAAAAAAGGAGACCTAATTTTGATTCCAAAACTGACAAAATGCACCAAGAATATTTAATTAACCCCTTGAGTAAGGATATATTATATCCCACCAGAGTTTAATTATGATTTGCACCAGAAATTTTTAATTAAGTTTTATTTCTATAGCTTTGGAGGGAAAGTGCTGAAAATCCGCTTTTCCTAATTTTGAAATAAAATTTTTCTAAATTTCCGGTGGTAATTCAGCATGACACAAACGCAATCGCTTGCCCCTCAAAGGGTTAAAATTTTCCTTTTATAAAGGACGGGAAAATAAGCAAGTTTTTATTTTCTAATAAATTCGTTCGTAAATTCTCGTGTCAGTTCATCCTAGCTGCCAACCTTCCACTAATCTTCCGTAATATCTGGATTAATTTGACCCATGTTTAACCACTTTCGAACCAGAAAAATTATTTCATGAATCTTTATTAATTTAATTCATGGTTTTCATGTGGAACATACTTAATTTCATTTCTTAAAAAAATTCTGGTTCGAAACACATTAAACCAGGGTCAAATTAACGCATGTATTACGGAAGATTAGTTTGAGGTTGGCACCTATGGTTCATCCTTTCATCATTTTACAAACAGATTTACTCCGCGCTGGAAAGTGTTAACCCTTCGAGGGGCGGTGGGATATATTTTATACCACTTACGATTAATGAAGATTTACACCAGAAAACAATTTACGAAATTTTATTTTTCTAATTTTGGTGGAAAAAAATCGTAAAATTGCTTTTCCTTATTTTGAAATAAAATTTTTATAATTTTCCGGTGGGAACTCAGCATTACACAAACGCAATTGCTTGCTCCTCAAGGGGTTAAAGCTCAATTTAAAATCATTCATTAACACTTTCGCGGGCGGTGTCATTGTGAAACAACACCTAATTACTGAATTAAAATTTTCCTTTTATAACCTGCTTAAAAATCAGCCAGTTCGTATTTTCTAATAAATTCTTTTATAAATTCATGTGTCAACCCATTATTTCATCAGTATTCAAAGAGAAATACTCCGCACCAGAAAGGATTAAAATGGGCGTTGCAGGGCCACTGGCGACTATTGTTTTATTATATCTCGCATCACTTTCTCAAAACAGAAAAAATTCACACATTCTTTGATAATATGTGCAAGAGAAATATACATTTTTTTTTAATACAGTAGAACCTCAATTATCCGAAGTAATATGGACCGACCCCCTTTCGGAAAATCGAAATTTTCGGATAATCGAGAATGCTTTAATTTTAAGGTTAAGGAGAACTGTATGCACTATTTCTTGTTATGGTAGCAAGTACTTAATAAAAATAAAGCAATAGCAAAATAGAAACAAGAAAAAATTACCTGAGCTTAAATTGTGAAATTAAGTACCTTTTAAATATTTCACAAGAGTTTGAAACAATGTTTTGTTTGTCGCAGTTTCGATTGCCTTTGCTTTGAAGCTCTATTACGAACTTTTTAAATATTATTAGTTCGGCAGTATTACAGTCTTTCTTCTGCTCCATCCAAGACAAATCTTTTGTAAAACCTTCAAAAGCTTCAAAATCGCTTAATTTGTTCGTTTTCTTCGTTCATTCCACTCCGCAGCTTACGGGAGATCAAGTTAAATTCAAAGGAATTCTAAGAAAGGTGATTGAAAATATTTATATGTACTCGTAGTTCGGAAAGGACCGCTTGCACACACAAGGAATATAATAGTTTAAAAAAAAAGAGCTTTCAAAATGGATTTTCCACACAAGGAATGTGATAATGAAAAAAAAAAAAGAAGAAGCTACAAAAATGGATTTCAGTTAACCGAGAGTTTCGGATAAAAGAGGTTCTACTGTACTGGTTCCAATTGCATATAAAAAGAGTCGCCAGTAGCAGACTTGATGTTGTGTCTTATTTGAGTAAAGTTATTATAGTTAGTTTTAGGAGTAGTTGTGGTTTTAATCATGTGCTAGATTTCCAAGTTTTTTATGTTTATTTAATCTCTCTGTAATGTTTTATTTACTTTTTATAAAAAGAGACAGCAAATATTACTTTTTAAAATTTTTATTTTAGCCAAAAATTATCAACAATTGAAACATTAAAAATAATAGCAAATGGGGATGACTCTGATCTTGATTTTAGCGATTCCAGTGATGAATATAATAATATTAATAACATTTATAAAGATACTTCTGAAATTGAAAATGAGACTACTAAAGAATCAGTCAATAATTCTGCTGATGATTCAGTTGGCAAAACTAAAGGAAGTGAAATAGCGAAATATCAAAAGCTCACTTTGATTTGGAAGAGATCTTTGAAGTAAGTTCAAGTTATGAATTAGGTACATATGAAGTTTTTTTTATATGTAAATTAAGATAATAATTTGGACCAACTTTTTCTTTTATTAGAAATTCATAAATATAAACAAAAAAGTTAAACTAATAGGATTACGAATAATTTACTTTTACAAGCATAATGAAATCTGATTTTAATTATGTTTCCTTTTAGCTCCTCCTGATATTTCACAACAGCTAGAACATGAAGCACAAATGCATCTAAAATTTAAAGCACATCATTATTTTAGAAATCACATTGATAATAATATGCATTAAAAAGAAAACTAAATTTAGAAGTACAAGTTGCAATATGTTTTTGTGCATTACCAGTGAAAGAAATTGT
Organism: Maratus speciosus; assembly: GCA_963932465.1. Lineage (NCBI taxonomy): Eukaryota > Metazoa > Arthropoda > Arachnida > Araneae > Salticidae > Maratus > Maratus speciosus. The sequence goes on from OZ010797.1 coordinate 319,284,835, forward strand.
TTCAAAGATTTTCATTTGCCCAGCGTTCCAAATTTTTTCTACATTCCCTATCTTTGATTCAAATAAAAAATATTCATGATTGATTCCTTTAACATCTACAATAGAACTATATCATGTAGTTTATTGTATTAAAATAGTGGTATCAAAGTGAGAAAATTTTAGAAACGCTGCGAGCCTGCATTTCGATTAAATATGCGTAAAATAATTGAGTGTTGTTCATTAACGTAATAAAGACTGACGCTGCGTTTTCGAACCATTATATTTGGTTTTTTTTTTTTTTTTTTTTTTTTTTTGGTACCAGTAAAAATGAAAAGTAAAATTTGCCCTATTTAATAATGCACATTTCAGTGATTCATAAAGTAATAATAAGTGTTTAACAAAAAGTGGTGTGACCTGAATTAAATTCCTGTAAAACATGCAGTTCCTTAATGGGGTAAATTAAAAATAAATATATGTACGGTAAACTCACGACTATCCGGCCTATTAAAAAAATGAGGAATGTTGCAAGCGGCCAAGGCAGGCATGTCCCCGTCCAGGTAAGGGCCAAAAGCATGGAAAGAAATTCCAAACATTGTAATTGCAAGGTCTTGGAACATCCTTTGGACCAAAAGATAAACATAAACCCGTGTGTGAAACGGCAATGGGAGATGAGAACGATAAGCTTCTTCGTTGCTGAAAAATACACCGTGCTTTGTCGATGTCAATGCAGAAGACATTACAAAATGGACGGCAAACGACGAAATTAATGAATTAATTGAGAACGATATTGCAGAAGTGTTGACAGAGGTAGAAATATCGGGAGAAAAAGATGAAAGGGATTGCAGGAAAAGTCTCATCCCACATTCGCAAGGGTTCAAAACGATTGAGGCAGCACTGAAGTGCATTAGTCAGCAGGAAACGACGCCACTTAATATCATCTACTTGCGTAAATGGAGGGACATTCCGTCGAGCAAGAGGGCTAACAGGGAGAAGCAGTCCTCTATTAAGGACATTTTCAAAAACTAAAAACTGTAAGTTTTCACTCTTATCTTATGCATAACTTTTCATATTTCAGCAATCATTTATTAACACGTTCGCTGCCATCTACGAGAATACCCGTAGTTAGCAAACTGTGTTTCCTTGCCAGCTACGAGATAACTCGTTATTTATCTTATTATCTAAATCACCTATTACAAGCATAGTGCCATAGAAAATACCTGCAATGTTTCATTTGCCAATAACGAGCGTACTCCTGTGAATTTATTTGTTGCTAAAAGTAATTCGTCATACATATATTTAAATAATAAAACAGAAAATAATTTAAAAACACTAAATTGCAGATATGATCTTGGCATGTATGAACAGATGCACCATCTCAGCTTTGGCAGCGAACGTGTTAATAAACAGTAAAATAAGATTTACTCATTTTTTTACGAATTACGATTACGTTTTATGTTAATATTTTGCTTCTTTCGAAACTGTATGTACTATATATATAAAATTTATCTTAATATGTGTAACATGTTTAATATCATGACGGGAGGGGGGGCACGAAGTTAGTAAATATTTCTAGAACTCCGGCCTATCCGGCTTTTTCATTATCCGGCCTGCCCTTACGGCACTTTAGGCCGGATAGTCGGGAGTTTACTGTTTGTTTCAATTTATTGTTAATTTAGTGCTCTTCAGTATCACTTTACACGTGAAAAGTTCTATTGAACTGTGTTTAAATTTCATCATATTTAAGGCTATTCTCAAATCCAAAGGGTCAACTTTCTGACATAAGGCTTAATTCATTTTTGTACGGAAAATGCATGAAACTAGAAAGTGTTGTTATTCAGAAACTATGTCATCGAACTGTTTTTTCCGTTTTCTTGTAAACGCAATAGATCGTTCAGAAAATACCGCCAAAGTTGGCATTTTGAACTGAACTTCCGAACGAAAGAAGAAAATCCAGTTAGTAAGGGGAGAAAAATGTCGTGTCACGTGATCAAAATCGCTTATAACTCAATAGGCAATTGATTGATCAAAAAATGGAAAAAACAGTTCGACTTCAAATAGATTCCATGGACAGACTTTCCCATTTTATAGCTTCCCGTTAAGAAATGAATTTGTAAACGTGTCAAAACGTTTTGCGCTTGTTGAGCAGAGCAGTTGAGAACAGCCTTAAGATCTCAGCATTCATTAAAATGAATATGGTCCTTAATAGGTCTCAAGACTCTTAAAATTGGAAAAAATGAAAAAAAAAGACCATTTTTAACATATAATATCTTAAAATGTATTTGATTTTAAGACACAATTTTATATTGGAATGAACCATATAAGTATGGTCTTTCATTTCATATATTTAAAAAATTTTTAAGATGCAGAATTAGAATTCACAGGGGCCTCCAAAATGCCATACATTTGATGAGTAGAAAATCGGCATAACAGATTGCGCGCACGATTACGAAATAAATTTTGCAACTAGAATGAAAATTTTGGTGCCTACTTATACTTCAGATTATAATAATTAACCTAAATCTAAATAAATTTGTATTTAAAGCATTTTTATATTTTTAATACAAAGTTATATTTAGCTAATGCAAAATTTAGAAAATTTCAACAGTACAATCACCTAATTTTTTTTTTTTTTTTTTTTTTTTTTGAACAATAAAAAGGAAATTTTAGGTTCAGTTTACAGACGAACATGAGACATATATTTCGAAAATTTCATGAAAAAAAATTCAGAAATTTTTGAGATATCATGCGCGTTATCCCCAAAAACGTCATTTGGAGAAAAATGACTTCAAAGTTTCGGAAACGTCTCTTCAGCTATTGAGCGGGTATAATTCTAAAAGCCATAACTTCTGTTCTAATGGGAATTTCAAGGAAACAATTACATCAATGTGTTCAGAAAAAATAGGAGTTTAATACCTAAAAAAATTAAAATTTCGAAAATTTTAAAGCTTTAAGCGTCCTGAGACCCCTTAACAAATTTAAAAAACGAAAAAAAATTAAACATCTTTTAAAATGATATTTTTTTACCCTTTTGATGAAAATAAAGTATTAAAGACAAAGGTAAAGTGTTTCTTAATTTTCTTCCGTCTCAGGAGGTTAAATCCTTTGGTATTTTCCCCTCCTTCACCAAAGCTACGCGATATACTTTCTGTAAAATTGTTTATGTATTCTCTTAATTAGGGATTATAGGCTTTAATTAATATGGAATATCTTATTGAATACTTTTACTTATTATCAAACAGAATTCGGGATTTCACTAGTCAAACAAATTTTAATTGTCGTGCCAAATTAACTAGTTTTACCTAATGTATAAAAATTTAACTGTTTTCGAAAATTTACTGCATCACTAGATGTAGAACTAAATCTGTAAATGTAGAACTAAAATGCCTTTTTTTATTGTTAATTCCACTTTTATGAAATGTTTTAGAATTTTTTTTGTTTTGAATACTTAGTATTAGACTTACTTACTGTGTTTGGATTAAAATAATTTTGATACTTGTCGTTAATTAGAAACTCCGATAAAAGTAATTTAAAATAAGATCGTAGATGCAATTAATTTTAATTGATTTCGAATTTTGATTTCAACTCATGCCTCAAAAACAGGAGAAATTCTAATTAAAACTTACACCGTAAAAATTGCAAAATATAATTTAAATAAAATATTTTAATTTTATACCAACAACATGTGATGTAAATAGTTATTAATCTGATTCAAGACAATCGGTTACACATAAGTGATCGATCATTAATAATCGAAACGCAAGTAATAGAAAATCTGCCTACGTTACAACAGCAGCAGGCAGTGGCTACAGACATGCAGCCTATCCTACTGCATGATGATTTAAAAATTTTAAATATCTTTTTTTCAACTTCTCAACGATTTTCCCGATGTTCTCAAGAAATATCTGAACTTGATATTTTTAATAAGAATACTGTATGCATGCCTTTTCCTTGAACAGGAGTAATTACTCTGTAAAATAAGTAAATTTATTGTAAGATGGGAAACAATTTTCTTGGATTTATGACACTAAACCTCATTTCAAAGTAAAGCATAGAATTTGTAATGTTATACATCATGTTTTCGGTACTTCTCCTAATTTTTAACTCTTTAGCGGGCGGTGTCCACAAAAAAAGACACCTAATTTTTATTCTAAACCTGTAGCATGAATATTTAATAAATATTTTCCTTTTATAAACTGCTGGAAAATAAGCAAGTTTTTACTTCCTAATAAAATCGTTTGTAAATTCTGCTGTCATTTCATCATTTTACAAACAGATTAATCCGCTCGGAAAGGGTTAAACGGTTGATGCGACTTGACTAAAAATTTTTGCGGCACACCTGAGGTCATATCACAGCACATCGCTTGATAATTAATGCGTTAAAGGAAAGAAAGAGATGTTGATTAGATCATGATAGCATTAGGACTTAACCACTGCAAATACAAAAAAAAAAGGCTTGGCCCCTTAAAACCTTTCGCGGGCGGTGTCCTTAAAAAACGACACCTAATTTTTATTTTACTGGCACTCAGAATATTTAATTCAAATTTTTCTTTTATAATGTACTTAAAAATAAGCAAGTTCTTATTCTCTAATAAATTCGTTTACAAATCCTGGTGTCAGACCATCATTTCATCAGTTTATAAACATAATTACTCAGCGCCGGAAAGGGTTAAGCACCATATTCTATTTAGGGATAGTATCCTGAATACCAGATATATTAAATTTCGTCAAAAGTAGTCATAATTTTTAATTACATGTGCACTATTTAATTACATGAAATGTAAGGAGATAAAATAAAGGTTTAATTGTATTATACAAACAGCTATAAAGTTTGAAGTAAACAACTAGTACATGCAAACAAAGCAATGGAAAACTTGTTTTTTTTTTTTGGACACATAATGCCATCTATTGCGTGCGAAAGCTATCATTGCTATAAAGCCCGTACAAAACCAATCACAAAAAAAAAGAAAAAAAAAAACAGATGCTTAGAACATTGCAGTCTGGATATAAAATGAGGACGTACGCACATCCGTCCCGGAACTTCAAACAGAAGAGTTAATGACTTTTTCAGGTATGCCGTTTTATTAAAAAGGACTAATACCTGTTATAATTACAAAATAATAAATTCTTTTTATATAATTTCATTTTTTTAAATCTAAAATTTAAAATTAATTAGGGTTAAAAATTAGAATAACAATGCATGATAAGAATTTCAAATGAATTTTCAATGTGAATTAAAAAAAAAAAAACATTTGAACTAAAGTCTCTATGTATTATGGCCTGAGTCAGGTGACTGGAAGAAATTTAGGGAATAGAAAATAACGACCTATTACGACGACCACACAAAACGAATAGTCATATTATCATATTTGTGAAAAAAAAAATTGTAGGAATAAGCCGCTAAAGTGAGTCAAAATTTTCTATTCAAATTGTACCAATAATAGTTTGCTTTGGCTGTAACCAGAAACTGTTGATCCGATGTAAAAAAAATCCGCAGCCATCTTGTGACAACAGTCTCAGTCACTCCAATCGAAACTAGCAGACTCTTACACTATATGTCTACTCCTATTTGTTCATAACTGCATTGATAGTGGAGTTATGAAGCGTTAGTTATAACGTCTAGAAATATGTCGGGCCAAATGCTTTTAAAATATTAAAGCGTTAAGTATGAAACATTAGGCTTAAAAGCAGTTTTTTTGTTTAAAAAATTCTAAGTTTTAATAATTATTTTCATTTTATACGATTATAGTTATTCCAGGGGGGGTACCATTCGTGCGCTGCGCCAACTGAAAAGATTTCTTAACTGCTCGCGCATTACGTCACGTGGCGGACAGATTCGCCTAGCTTCGCTCGTTTTAATAGTATTCTGTATGCCGTTCTGCGATGGAATTTTTTTTCTGTGAATGATTTTAATTATTTTATTATTTTAACAGACTTTTTGAAAAAAACCTAGTGAATGCACTATATCAACATGCTCTAATAACTCTTGGAGAACACGTATACAGATTTAAAAGTACAGTACAAAGTCTCAAATCCGGACATCGAAATCCGGAATTCTTCAAAATCCGGGCATTTTGTTAACTGACGATTATATTATTCTAGAGAATCGCAACGAGAAATTAGAAAAACACTAAAATAGCAGAGGCCAAATTTACTATATTAGGCTGCAATTTTAAAGCCGAATTTCTTTTACGAACGTCAAAAATTTCTGCAGAACGCAAAAATCTCTAAAAATTGCATAAAAGAATCGCGAGAAATTCCGAATAAACTTAAATGAAAGTGAAAAAAAAAAAGACAGTATTTACTATATTGGGCTAAAAGATTAAAACCGGACTTCTTTCACAAATGCAGACAAATCGCCATGGAATGGAAAAAAAAAAAAAAAAACAATTCAAAACTCGCAGAGGAGAAAATTTATTATATTTCGCTAAATGTTGGTAACCGAGTTCCTTTTACAAATCTCAAAACTCTAAAATTCGTATAAAAAACTCGCGAAAAATGCAAATTCCGAATAAACTTTATTGAAAAATGACAACTTTCTCTGGGCTAAAAAATATAGACGGATTTCTTTTATTCATATGGGCCACAATCGCCGCAAAATTTAAAAAAAAAACCTGTTAAAAATTGCATAAAAAATTAAAAAAAATTCTTTTGTTATTATAATTTTTTTAACTTAAAAAAAAATTCATCTATTAAAATATTTGTTTTAGCATTATCTATTTTTTACCTTCTTTTATCTATAATAGAAGAAAGTATTGTAGTCAAAATTTTGTTCGACTTCCGGTTTTCGACGGATTTACACGTTTTAAGGCTAGGAGATACTGAAAAACATGTTTTTACAAAATATCTGTCTGTCCGTATATACGTGTGTCTCATTATACTATCGGAAAGTATACGAAGTTATGCATAGAATTGAACCAAATTTCATGTAAGTGTTTTGCTGTGATGGTGCCGTAGTAGCGATTTTTGTGCCATTTTCAATATTCTATCATCGATAAGTGTATGAAATTACGCATAGAATTGAACAAAATTTCATGTGTATGTTTTTGACTATGGCCAGCAGGTCCAGGTTAAATTTGGGGATACTCCGCCGGGAGGGGGCGTTGTAATAGTGATTTTATGCAATTTTCATTATTGTTTCATCGCTAAGCATAGGTTTGAACCAAACTTCATACATATGTTTTTGACTATTGACGCCAAGTCCCAGTTGAAAATGGATATGTAACTTTGAAAGGGGGCGCTGTCATAACGATTTTCTCGATTTTTCGTAGTTCTGTTGTACATTTGTAGTTGATGCAGTGACATGCATTTCGTTTTTAGCTGATCCGGCGATTCGCAAACAGAATAACGATAATATTTACTTTATTAAATACTATGTTCGAGTTACTCTGATTAATAAAATGAAGAAGGAATTTAAGATGAAAATTAATGTAGGGTTGAGGTAATAACCTAAAAGCAGTGCTTAATTTGCGCCGGAGCACAGCTTCGTTACTTCTTTATTTTTAGTGGAAATTTAAATATTGGTCTGAATTCATTTCCGCTCATTCCGGATTTTGGCGAAAATAGTGTTTCTAAAAAATCAGTACCTAAATTTTATTTTTCTTTCCCTTCCATCTCCAATCTTTTGTGTTCTTTCCAACCAAAGCACTTACGTATGTGACATAGTGTGTCATGTGTAGCTTGTAGCTTTTTTATTTTTTAATGATTTCAGAACGGCGATAAGGAATGTCAGAATTATTCGCAACTGTTTCTGCCGTTTTTACTCGCTGCTTTTTGTTCGTGTTTTTATAATATTCTCTCTGATAAACTTTCTAGCTCCGCCCGGTACTTCATTTGCTCCGACACAGGAGCGCTGCTCCAGTACGTCTTTATTTTTAGTAAATATTTAAATTTTAGTTAGAACAGACCGCAGTTTATAAATACTGCGCACCAATATCAAATCCATGACGAGTAGGATTTTCTGAAAACTCCCCACTCCTGATTTTAATGTTTTTGCTCTGGTCATTTACTAGAATTTATTATATATTAATGCCTAAAGATATGTCAAAATATATTATATATATATACATATAATTTCTTTTGAGGAAGACGAAATTACTTTAAAATTTGTAAATAATGTATGAAATGTAAATATGCGTGTGAGTGTGTGTGTGTGGGGGGGGGGGGGGGGGGGGGTTAGTGATTCATACACTTAGTTGTTATTACTTCAGAATATTAGAGCTCTGGTAGTTTTTTTTTTCTTTCTTTTCTTATCTAGAAACTAAGCTCTGTGTATATATATTGTTACATATATTTGAATCATATTGATGTGCATTTGAAACTAATAAATTAAAAAATTGAATTTTGTTTATTAATGAGGATCAATGATTTTGCTATCTGATAGTGTGTAAAAAATATTAGTCACATATTGATTTATTGAAAGTATGATAATGGATCTTACTTTTTTTTCCCCTTTCTATTTTTTGAAAATGTTAATCTGTATATCTCCATAAATGTTCTATCTATTGTTTCTTACTTGTATGGAGAAATAACATGGGTATTTCTCATGGGTAAATAACATGGGGTTCAATCAAATATATGGGTAAACACATATATTTGATGTGCTTTATAAGATAACATGGAAATTTTAGAACTGAAGTTGTTTTAAATTTTTCAGTTTTTGCTGAAATTTTGTATATATGAAATAACGATATTGCTACTTGTATATCATAATGTAAAAAACATGTATAGTATATAATTTTTTCATAATAGAATTAGTTTAATTATAGAGTAATATTTTTGTATTATTTTGATCCTGAAAGCATAGTGACATTCGAAAATTTTTAAAATTTATATCTAGTAATCGGACAATGCATTATTGTTAAAAGTTTTGATGCGTGACATTTGTTTAATTTATTCTGCTTGATAATTTTAGTCATTTTATTACTACTGCTGTGTCATCATATTCATATAATTCATTTTATTTTGCAATTGTTTAAACGTTTTTATTTGTACTTTTACGCATTAAAAAGTACTCAAGTTTACTCACGAAGTTTACTCAAGTATTTGAATGTAAACAAACGTATCGCGATACTATTTAACGATTATGTATTTTATATTTAATTAACTCTAATCAGTGTTTGAACAAATTATTTTAAGGAAAGTGATTTTGTTCAATTTACTTTCGAAGATCTGCTATTTAAAAATTGATTTACTTCATATTCCGTTCTTTTACGCATCCATTTACTATCTCACGGCTGGTCGAGCTCCGATCTTGTCCGCCACATGACGTAACAGTCTTGCTCTGTTCTGATTGCCTATCCTTCAAATGGAACAACCTTATGTAGAAAAACCTAGAATTTTTTCATGAAAAATATCAAAAAACTTATTTCTTAAAATTTTCTGATGTGAATTACGAATTTCAAGAAAAACGAAGTTTTCAATTTAGACGTTGCATATCTAATGACCGAGGCTAACGAAAAAGACAGGCCACCGCGGTGCATGCCACGTGTCTTTTTTTACAGACCGCTAGAGTGACGTGATGTTCTCTTCGTACACATGCATTCGTGCATTCGAGTATCACGTGACTCCAGCGGTCTGTAAAAAAAGATTCGTGGAATGCACCGCGGTAGCCTGTCTTTTCCGTTAGCCTCGCCTAATGACCTAATGTACGCATGAATTTTCATTCGTTCCTAACGGACCGAATATTACAAAACAAATCTTTTAAATTCTGTTTTTTTGTAAAACTTATATTTCAAAAATAAGTTTCCTTTAGATTAAATTGCATCATAAATATCTAAAATGCTCTGGATTTCTATTCATTCAGTGGAGTTATGAATAAAGAGGAGGACACATATACACTGCTCAGCAAAAGTTTAGACACTGGTGATTTTTAACCTTTAAATAAAAAGTACGAACACTTGGGTTATACAAATAGCTGTATTTATTTTTTAATATATTTCAAATGTTTTAGGACAAAAATAACGGTTTTAATGCAGGATATTATTTAATTTAACTGAAAAAAATGAAATTTGCATATTGCAAAACTTTAGACACTTTTGTCATTTTTGGCAACTGTTGACGGAAAAACTCAAATTTCAAACTTATGACGTCACATGCATGAAGTATGTAAGTGCACCTCGCGATAATATCGGTTAGTGAAGATGCCGCAAGCTAGAAATTTTCAGTCAGAGGAAGTAATTAAAGCATGGAAGCTGAAATCGAAAGGGAAGGCTTTTTCAGAAATTTCAGCCACTTTGAATCGTCCAAAGAAGTCTATCTATTAAGTACTGTCTAAGGGTGACTCTTTCAAAGCAAAACATAAATCTGGAAGGCCTCGTGTGGCCAGAAAACGAGATTATAGAAGGAATCATAAACTGGTATCTAGACAAATGATGACTGCTAATCGCATTAAAAGTGAGTCAGAGCTTTCTGTGTCAACGGTTACTTCGTAGATGAATTATAGAAAGATGTACATCAGTTTACATGAAAATGATAAAACAACCAGCCTTGAAATAGCACAACAAGTTGACCCCTTTCCGTCGCGGAGTAATTCTGTTTATAAAACTAATGTAATAATGGACTGAAATCAGAATTTATAAACGAATTTATTAGAAAGTACGAACTTGCTTATTTTCACGTATATTATAAAAGGAAAATTTTAATTAATTCTTCTTGGTGCCGCGTCAGTTTTGGAATTAAAATTAAGTGAGCTTTTTAAGGACACAGCCCTCGAAAGAGTTAATGATTTGGGCCTCACTTTGTTTTAATTCTCAAGTATCTCTTGAGTTTCTCAATGGTCGCCAAGCAGCTTAACCCTCTGTCTACCAGAAGGGTCCAATGGACCCGACATGTACATTCAAAATATTTATTCAAACCAGAAATTTCTTCAAAACAAACTAAATGTATAAATCAGACAATAATAAGTTAAATAAACAAATTAAATAGTTTTAAGTAAAAATTCTGGTGTAGAATGTTTTTATAAAACTTGAGTAAAATTTCCGGTAGTTCTAGGGTTAAGACTACATACGTACATTGGAAAGCCATTTGGTGAATTTTAGCTCTTCCAAAGTATACATTTGAGCACGATAATGCGTCTATTCATGCTGCATACAAATAAAAAAAAATAATTTAACTAACAAAATATTATTGTTCTCGACTGGACCGCGAGTAGCCCTAATCTGAACCCAATCGAAAACGTTTGTGGCATCATATCTCATACGGTTTATGCATTTTTTTGACAATACTCCTCAATAATGAACTTCGATCTGCTGTTGAACCTGTTTGGTACGAAATGGACTACCAAGTGATGCAGGAATAATTTTTTTCGATGGGAACTCACATTGTTGCATTAATAGCAGACAATGTAGGTGCAGTTCGAATTTAATTTATGGATACTTTTCTGTTAATAGACAAATTGTCTATACTTTTGCTACAATGTTAAATTTGTTTTTTTGTCATTACACTGCAAATAGAAGCGTCTTAAATTTAGACACATATGTGACTGAAAAAGAATTTTAGACACTTAAGTGTCTTAATCTGAAAATTAAGACACTATAGATGTCTTAATTTAAGATACATAAGCGTCTTACTATGACCATGGTGTAAACGAACTGAGAATAATGTCTAAAATATCCGCAAACGTCTTATTTTAACCCTAGAACTACCGGAAATTTTACTCAAGTTTTATAAAAACATTCTACACCAGAATTTTTACTTAAAACTATTTAATTTGTTTATTTAACTTATTATTGTCTGATTTATACATTTAGTTTGTTTTGAAGAAATTTCTGGTTTGAATAAATATTTTGAATGTACATGTCGGGTCCATTGGACCCTTCTGGTAGACAGAGGGTTAAGACACTTCATTGCTTTAAACGTGTCTTAATTTAAGACGTTTTGATTCTTCCGACGCAATAACCACCAGGGGGCACTAGCACTCCCAGTTGCGCATGCGTTTTAGATGTCTTCGTTCGAAGTGGTATACGTTGTAATTCAAACAAAGTTTGTTTTTATGTACGCGTGTATTTTAATTCGTTTTTTGCGAAATGTGAAGTACTGTGATTTTAATTCGTATTAACTTGGAGTATTTATTTATTGAATACATACATCTGACGTGTGTGCTCGACATCAAATGTCTCTTAGAAGCTGTCGTCGATACAAGGGCGGGATAGACACAGAACAGAAGTAGACGACGGTTGAAGATTACACCCGGAAATTCTACAAAGCGTGTGCAATGGGCTTAGTGTTAACTCGTATCAATTTATATCAATAATATTGTGTTATTCATCTTCGTCCTGTCGAAGCTGGCAAAAAAAAAGAAACTTTTGTCTGGCGGGTCCTGTTTTTAGGATGAAACATCTCATTCTTTAAATATGGCTAGTCGGATGTATTATGGGATTACCTTTTAAACTGATGAAAGTCTTTCTCCCTCACTGTGGTTGTGGTAGTTTTTAAAATTTCAAATCGAGGAATATTTCTTACCTCTTGCAGCAACTCAAGTAAGTTTCTTTATAGTAGAAAAATTAGTGTATTTTATGATTTTATTTATTGTACTAAACAAAATCCTGCATGAAATTTAATTAGTTTTGAATCTGTTCGCAAAAAACCCCACTAATTCTAGAAGTATATATTTTTAAACTTATGACGTTCTTTTTTATTACGAATTATATATTCAATGTCAGTTCTTAGTTTCAATGGATAATTTTTATCTCGCAGTAAATGACGGCCACAAGGAAGTAAAGAAAAAAAAAACTTTGAAAGATGACCTAATGCTTTCTTACTTCCTGGCATAAAACCGCAGATTAAAAAAAGATAAATAAAGTAAATGAGACTGGTCTATTATATGAAGCTGCCTGTAAAAATATACATATGTATTTGATTTGCAATCAACTCTAATACTGATTTTTTTATTATTTTTAATAAAAAAGTAATTTGAAATTTATAATGGGAAAAAGTAAAAACCTCTAACTAGATTTCGTATTTAAAATTGTGGTAACTTTATTTATATGCACTTATACGAAAAATACAAAAATGACAGATGTTACTGTATATATTTAAGACGAAAGAAGTTTGGAAATCATAAGTTATTTTTTCCTCATGTTTTTAATATAGAATATGTACTTATTTGTTTTTATTGATAGTTGAATAGCTTTTGTGAGTACCCTCTGATCTACATAAAAACTTGCCCATGTGGAAATATAAATTTTTTAAAAACATAATTTTTAAATAAGTATTTTCATTTTTTTTTTTTTTTTGGGGGGGGGGGGGGGATTTTGCATGAATTTTTGTAAAGCTGATATCTTAAATCTTGCACTGATTATAATGAAAGTTTTGAACTTTTAGAGTAGGACAAGTTTAAAAACGCAAATATATTTAACAAAATACCAAAGTCATTTTTTCCCCAATGTTATTAAAGTAGAATATTTATTTATTTATTTTCATTATTCATAGTTAAATGGCTGTTGTGATTATCAAGTGATGTATATGTAAAATTGCCTATGTGGCAATATATTTTTTTATATTTTCATTTTTTTTTTTTGGGGGGGGGGGTGGGATTTTTGCAATTTTCGTACATCTGATATTTTAAATCTTTTTCCACATTCAACCGAGTATAATAAATATTTTGAACTTTTAGAGTAGGACAAGATTATAAAATATATATATATATTTATCTATGTACCTTAAAAGCCCTTAATAGCGAACACTTATGGACCGCGGAATTTGTCCGATAATTGGAGATGTCTACTTTTTTGAGGTAAAAATATACAAATATGTATGTCTGCTGATTAAAAAAGTATTCGTTAAATAGAGGTGTTCGCTATTCGAGAATGTCCATTAACCTCCACAACGGATACTCCCGAATACCGGACATCTCAATTTAGACAACTATAATGCAGGGTTGCGTTTTTTGCAAAAGTACTTCTTGATTAAAGGAAGGGCAAACTGGGAAGTGCCCCGTCCCCCTACGACTGTAGTGCCCCCAAATTTGATGTGCAATATTTGTAAAGCTTATATTTTAAATCTGTTTCGAAATTGTACTGATTATAATCAATATTTTGAACTTTTAAAGTAAAATAAGGTTAAAAACAAAATAAATTTTAAAAAATCTAATATTTAGATAAATATTTTTTGTTTTTTAATCTTGTTCTACTCCTGAAGTTCAAGATATTGATTATAATCAGTACAATGTCGTAAAAGATTTAAATTATCAACGTAACGAAAATTGTATACCAAAACTGAGAGCACCAAAAAAATCAGGCTGTATTGGGGGGGGGGGGGGGGGGGGCAGGACCACAGCCAAATATTTTTCCAGGATTCAACGTGGTCAAACATGGCTACGTATGATGCTTACAAAAAAATGGATGCGATTCAGACGTTTGAAGTGTCTGAAATTCAGACGCAAAAAGTGTCTGAAAAAATTCAGACATTTTAAACTGTCTGAAAATTGAACACTCCATTTCAGACACTTAAGTGTCTGAATTTCAGACATTTTAATTTAGAGTGTATATGTTATGTAATCTGTATAAATTAAAATTTATTGTTTGTGTATGAAAGATAAGTCCCCACTAATATATGACAGTTGAGTTCCAACAATTCGTTACATACTTCTCACTACAGAAGCATAAATGATCATTGTCTAAACTTTTGCTGAGCACTGTAGCTCGGGGCTGTCCAACCCAGCGCCCACGGGCGCCATGTCGCCTTTTAGAGGATTGCTTCGTGCCCTTCAAAACATTCTTGCTGCAATTTTTTTTAATATGAATGCGTTTTAAAAAATGTTTGACAGATTGAGATCTTAATATTTACATGCTTTTTATATTGTTTGCAGCGTCAAGGTTTCGGGCTCATTAATCTACGAAAGTTTTTTAGATGCACTGCAAATAGAAGCGTCTTAAATTTAGACACATATGTGACTGAAAAAGAATTTTAGACACTTAAGTGTCTTAATCTGAAAATTAAGACACTATAGATGTCTTAATTTAAGATACATAAGCGTCTTACTATGACCATGGTGTAAACGAACTGAGAATAATGTCTAAAATATCCGCAAACGTCTTATTTTAAGACACTTCATTGCTTTAAACGTGTCTTAATTTAAGATGTTTTGATTCTTCCGACGCAATAACCACCAGGGGGCACTAGCACTCCCAGTTGCGCATGCGTTTTAGATGTCTTCGTTCGAAGTGGTATACGTTGTAATTCAAACAAAGTTTGTTTTTATGTACGCGTGTATTTTAATTCGTTTTTTGCGAAATGTGAAGTACTGTGATTTTAATTCGTATTAACTTGGAGTATTTATTTATTGAATACATACATCTGACGTGTGTGCTCGACATCAAATGTCTCTTAGAAGCTGTCGTCGATACAAGGGCGGGATAGACACAGAACAGAAGTAGACGGCGGTTGAAGATTACACCCGGAAATTCTACAAAGCGTGTGCAATGGGCTTAGTGTTAACTCGTATCAATTTATATCAATAATATTGTGTTATTCATCTTCGTCCTGTCGAAACTGGCAAAAAAAAGAAACTTTTGTCTGGCGGGTCCTGTTTTTAGGATGAAACATCTCATCCTTTAAATATGGCTAGTCGGATGTATTATGGGATTACCTTTTAAACTGATGAAAGTCTTTCTCCCTCACTGTGGTTGTGGTAGTTTTTAAAATTTCAAATCGAGGAATATTTCTTACCCCTTGCAGCAACTCAAGTAAGTTTCTTTATAGTAGTAAAATTAGTGTATTTTATGATTTTATTTATTGTACTAAACAAAATCCTGCATGAAATTTAATTAGTTTTGAATCTGTTCGCAAAAAACCCCACTAATTCTAGAAGTATATATTTTTAAACTTATGACGTTCTTTTTTATTACGAATTATATATTCAATGTCAGTTCTTAGTTTCAAATGGATAATTTTTATCTCGCAGTAAATCACGGCCACAAGGAAGTAAAGAAAAAAAAAACTTTGAAAGTTGACCTAATGCTTTCTTACTTCCTGGCATAAAACCGCAGATTAAAAAAAGATAAATAAAGTAAATGAGACTGGTCTATTATATGAACCTGCCTGTAAAAATATACATATGTATTTGATTTGTCAATCAACTCTAATACTGATTTTTTTATTATTTTTAATAAAAAAGTAATTTGAAATTTATAATGGGAAAAAGTAAAAACCTCTAACTAGATTTCGTATTTAAAATTGTGGTAACTTTATTTATATGCACTTATACGAAAAATACAAAAATGACAGATGTTACTGTATATATTTAAGACGAAAGAAGTTTGGAAATCATAAGTTATTTTTTCCTCATGTTTTTAATATAGAATATGTACTTATTTGTTTTTATTGATAGTTGAATAGCTTTTGTGAGTACCCTCTGATCTACATAAAAACTTGTCCATGTGGAAATATAAATTTTTTAAAAACATAATTTTTAAATAAGTATTTTCATTTTTTTTGGGGGGGGGAGGGGGGGATTTTGCATGAATTTTTGTAAAGCTGATATCTTAAATCTTGCACTGATTATAATAAAAGTTTTGAACTTTTAGAGTAGGACAAGTTTAAAAACGCAAATATATTTAACAAAATACCAAAGTCATTTTTTCCCCAATGTTATTAAAGTAGAATATTTATTTATTTATTTTCATTATTCATAGTTAAATGGCTGTTGTGATTATCAAGTGATGTATATGTAAAATTGCCTATGTGGCAATATATTTTTTTATATTTTAATTTTTTTTTTTTTGGGGGGGGGGGGGGGGTGGGGGGTGGGATTTTTGCAATTTTCGTACATCTGATATTTTAAATCTTTTTCCACATTCAACCGAGTATAATAAATATTTTGAACTTTTAGAGTAGGACAAGATTATAAAATATATATATATATTTATCTATGTACCTTAAAAGCCCTTAATAGCGAACACTTCGGGACCGCGGAATTTGTCCGATAATTGGAGATGTCTACTTTTTTGAGGTAAAAATATACAAATATGTATGTCTGCTGATTAAAAAAGTATTCGTTAAATAGAGGTGTTCGCTATTCGAGAATCTCCATTAACCTCCACAACGGATACTCCCGAATACCGGACATCTCAATTTAGACAACTATAATGCAGGGTTGCGTTTTTTGCAAAAGTACTTCTTGATTAAAGGAAGGGCAAACTGGGAAGTGCCCCGTCCCCCTACGACTGTAGTGCCCCCAAATTTGATGTGCAATATTTGTAAAGCTTATATTTTAAATCTGTTTCGAAATTGTACTGATTATAATCAATATTTTGAACTTTTAAAGTAAAATAAGGTTAAAAACAAAATAAATTTTAAAAAATCTAATATTTAGATAAATATTTTTTGTTTTTTAATCTTGTTCTACTCCTGAAGTTCACGATATTGATTATAATCAGTACAATGTCGTAAAAGATTTAAATTATCAACGTAACGAAAATTGTATACCAAAACTGAGAGCACCAAAAAAATCAGGCTGTATTGGGGGGGGGGGGGGGGCAGGACCACAGCCAAATATTTTTCCAGGATTCAACGTGGTCAAACATGGCTACGTATGATGCTTACAAAAAAATGGATGCGATTCAGACGTTTGAAGTGTCTGAAATTCAGACGCAAAAAGTGTCTGAAAAAATTCAGACATTTTAAAATGTCTGAAAATTGAACACTCCATTTCAGACACTTAAGTGTCTGAATTTCAGACATTTTAATTTAGAGTGTGAGCCCCTTTGAAAATATAATTCTAAATTTACTATTTTTATGCATTTTCTGCAAATTTCAAATGGGCATGATTATTCCTATGAGTGTATATGCATTGTACGAGACCTGTGTGTGTCTCCGGATTATTCCCTGTTATTATTATTATTTTTTTTTAACTAAAAGAGCATTTTAAAAAATGTTTTTAATTTAACATTTTATATTTTTCTATTGTAGACAGCATCAACGTTTTGGTCCCTTATAGTCCAGGCAATAGGGGATTTTACCTGGCAAAATTAATGGTAGTTCTGGAAATTGACTTACTTTATGTTTTTGGGCTCGCTGAATCCGAATTTGTTACTTTCCACCAAAATTTCCCCCGGTACTCTCCCCAAATTTTTGTAAACGCCCCCCAAAAAAGGTTTTTATTAAAAAATTCAATTTTTTGTTGTTTTAGGGGAAAAGTAGCTATAAATTCAGGAAGTAGACAAAACTTGCAACAAATAAAATATATGACAATATGACGTAGGATGAATTCGGAGATGGGATCTGCCCAGAACATGCGCCGCGCTGCTGTGTGGATTAAGTTGCGCAATTCCACTTAACCACTCACATCGTTTGCATTCGCCCTCCCGTCTCCCCTCCGAACTTTTCCTATAAGGTTTACTTTAGGTTTTTGTGTCGCTGAAACCGAATTTTTAACTTTTCTCCAAAATTCCCCCCACCGCAACCCCCCCAAATAATTGTTTTTAAATTGAATTTTTTAACATTTTAGGGGAAATGTATCTAGAAAATCATAAAGTAGACAGAATTTGCAACAAATAGAATATATGACATTATGACGAAGGATAAATTGGGAGAAGGGGGGCTGCCTGGGAACATTCCTCGCGTGCTGTTATCAAAAACCAAATTTTTTCAAAAAATCAATTTTTCGGAGTGGGGGGGGGGGAGGTTGCCGAGGGAAATTTTGGTGGGAAGTTACAAATTCGGATTGAGCGACCCAAAAAACATAAAATGAGCCGAAATACAGAACTAGCATTTTTTTGCCATGTAAAATCCCCTATTGCCTGGAATTGCATAACTTAATGCACGCAGTGCATGTTCCAAGACAGCCCTCTCCCTCCCCGTTTATACTACGTCATAATGTCATACATCCTATTTGTTGCAAATTTTGCCTACTTTCTGATTTTCTAGATATTTTTCCCCGAAAATGTAAAAAAAATTAATTTAAAAACAACTATTTTGGGGAGCTATGGGGGGGGGGATTTGGGGGAGGTTAAAAATTCGGATTCAGCGACCCAAAAAACTTAAAGTAAACCTTATAAGGAAAGTTCGGATGGGAGACGGGAGAGAAAACGTAAACGATGTGAGTAGTTAAGTGGAATTGCCCAACTTAGTCCACACAGCACCGCGGCGCATGTTCTGAGGCAGGTTCCCGCCTCCCCATTCATCATACGTCATAATGTCATGTATCTTATTTGTTGCAAATTTTGTCTACTTTCTGAATTTCTAGTTACTTTTTGCGTAAAACAACACATAAAAATTATTTTTTTAATAAAATCCTTTTTTGTGGAGCGTTTTACCAAAATTTGGGGGGTGGTTGCCGGGGGAAATTTTGGCGGGAAGTTAAAAATTCGGATTCAGCGACCCAAAAACATATAGTAAGCCTTTTTCCAGAACTACCATGAATTTTCCTAGGTTGAGCCCCTATACGGTCTCTATTGTCTGGACTATTATCCTACAAATTTTTTGAGGTATGCCCCTCTCAGGGAAATGTAATTCCACATTTACTATGTTTTACATTTCCGCTGCAGTTTATTTTTACATGGGCATTGTTGTTGACGAGTACGTGTCGCTTAAGCTGCTATCCGATTCACAAATCTTTCGAGCGTTCAACATTTCAGTCGACTTTTCCTCCAACTTTTCCGCGTACAAAGTAAAAAAAAAGGTTACAATTGTCATTGCTAAAATTGGAGGAAAAACCGCTACTACTGTTACCAGTTGTTACTATTTATCGCTCTTTTGTTGGCGCAAATAAACTTTCTGGAAACTTTGCGATCACTTTTTCAGCTATCTCTTGATATGAACACGTTTTCAAAGTTCTATTTATATAGAAACTGTGTTTTATGTTCCATATGTAATAATGGAGTTATGAATAAAGAGGAGGAGGCATATAGTGTACTGTCTACGAGTTGCGAGTGAAGTAACTGAGGAGGTTGTCACAAGATGGCGGCTGCTTTTTCTAAATCGACACAACAGTTTCTGAATACAGCTGCGGCAAACTTCCCACCAGTAAAATTGCATAGAAAATTTTGCCTTAATTAAGCGTCTTATTTACGAAATTTTTTCTCAAAAATGTTGTAAACATTTCTGTTTGCTTTTACTGGTGTCAGTATGTCTTGTAAAACTGTCAGTTTGGTTCCCTGGTTGTCACAATATGGCGGAAACGCAGGGCCTAACTACCGCCAAAGTAAACTCCTACCAGTAAAAATGAAAATATGTTTCTACCATTATTTATGACTGAAATTTTGTAATAATCAGAAGTTTAAATAAGTTGAAAATTTCTATATAAATTTATTGGTGGCAGTTTCCACAAGCGTTAAACAACTCCTGCGATAGCGGTTACAGTTGAAGCTTCACTATTTTAAGGATATGTCAGTTCCTTTTTATTAATAGTTCCATGTATGTAATATGTGGTTTTTCTTTTACGCATTTCATCACAACACTTTCTTGGTCATCATTCCATTTCGGCATAATCGCAGCGTCGGCCATCTTGGTTGTTTGTAAATGAATGACGTTGAATACCGCCTATCTCTGATTGGCTGAAATGTTGGAAGTAGGGTGAAAAGTCGTGGCAAGCGAGGATTTTTTTAGAGCTGAGGTTAAAAAGTTGGGGATACTGCTGATTGATATCACACTGGGTGTTGAGACGATTTCTCGCAGAAAATCGGCTGAAATCAAGAGCTGTCTCAAAAGTTGCTCGAAAAGTTGATGAATCTGATATGACTCTACCGACTTAAGATAACATTGTATGCTTTCATTTATGTGAATAAAGGCGCCCTTCATTGTTTGTTAACAGCTAAATTCCTCTCCTGTTATCAGAACAGGACTGATATAGCGTACAGTCGACCAGTTGCGAGTGAGGTAATAAAACCCTTAACTGTTTTTCTCGAGTGCCGCTATGTCAAAGAGAGTTTGCTATCTTCGATACTAAAAGCTTTTGGATACCACTTAGTTTTAACTGTAATCTTTGGTTTGTTAAATGGCATAACTTTTTTATTGTACAAAGCCAAATATTTTAGTTAAAAAAAAGTGGTGCCGGATCCTTATTTTTAATTTATTGTGTCGAAAAAAAAAAGAAAGAAAGAAACAGTTCAGGGACTAAGGAGGTTGTCACAAGCATGGAACTATTAATAAAGAGGAACTGACATACCCTTAAAATAGTGAATCTTCAACTGTAACCGCTATCGCAGACGTTGTTTACCGCCGGTAGAAACTGACACCAGTAGATTTATATAGAGATCTTTAACTTACTGAAACACCTTATTATTACAATATTTCAGTCATAAATAATGGTAGAAACAGATTTTCATCTTTACTGGTAGGAGTTTACTTTGGCGGGAGTTAGTTCCTGCGTTTCCGCCATAGTGTGACAACCAGGGATATAAACTGACAGTTATACAAGGGATACTGACACCAGTAAAAACAGTCAGAAATTTTTATGACGTTTTTGAGAAAAATTCCCATGAAAAAGACGCTAAAATAAGACAAAATTTTCTATTCAACTTTACTGGTGGGACGTTTGCTCTAGCAGTAATCAGAAGCTGAAGATCCGATTTGAAAAAAAAACAGCCGCCATCTTGTGACAACCTCCTCAGTTACTTCACTCGCAACTGATAGACCGTACACTATATGTCTTCTCCTCTTTATTCATAACTCCATTGTCACAAGATGGCAGCTCATTTGTTTACATTGGAACAACAGTTTCTTTTTACCACCAAAGCAAACTTCTACCAGTAAATATTAAGTAGAGAATTGTGCCTTAATTGAGCGGCTTGTGCATGCAAAATTTCTCTCACAAATGTGCCAAAAATTTCTATTCGTTTTTACTGATAAAAATTGACCCTGCATTATAATCTCTTTAACTTACATTGACAGGGGGGCTGTTTCAGTTGTCACAATACGGCGGAAACACAGGTCCTGACTCCTGTGGAAACAAACTTCCACCAGTAAAAACAAATATCTGTTTTTGGCCATAATTATGACAAACACTGCATTAATAAGGCGTTAAAATAAGGAGAAAATTTCTAGTCGAATTTACTGATGGGAGTTTTCCTCGGCGGTAATGAGCAACTGCGAAACCGGTTACAGTTGAATATTCGCCATTTGATCATGTGGCAATTTCTCTTTATTCATAGTTCCATGTTTACGACGGATTGTTTTCTTCCCTACTCGAAAAAGAAAAGTATAAACCAGAAAACTCACAAAGAGAAATTTCAAATAGTAATTGAGGCAGAGATGTGTGACTAAGCCAAATGTAAACTATTAAAAATCCATGTATCGGTAAAGAATGAAGCTATGAATAAAGAGGATGAGGTAGATACAGTAATATAACGGTTGTGAGTGAAATAATTCTTGTCGTCATCACAAGATGGCAGCTGTTGTTTGTTTGCATCGTATCAGTGTCTGTTTAACCCTTTCCGGCACAGGCAATTTTTGTTGTAAAATGATGAAATGATTGACTGACACCGGAATTTTTGAACGACTTTTTCAGAAATTAAAAACATGTTACTTTAACTATTCATTGTAAAAGCAAAAAAAAAAAATATTCTTGGTGCCGTTCGTTAGTTTGGAATCAAAATTAGGTGGGTCATTTTCAATAAATGCATACAATTCAGAAAAACATTTTTTTTAAATTACTTTTAAATTTCACATTAAAAATGAAATAAGTGATAATGTATAAGTTAGATGTGTCTGTAAATATAATTAATTAAGCACCTTAGCTTTTGGTATAATTTTTATACACTATTTTACTATATTTTATACACTATTTACCAGTAACATGGTAACAGACTTGACATTAACAGCAAAATATCTTCCAAAACCTTCATGCTAATTATTAACACTAAGAAACAAAACAAAATCTTTAATATATTAACTAGATAATAATATTCAAGCAAAAGAAAGTACTAAACCTATATTTTTAACATAAAAAATTAGGTAACAGACTTGACATTGAATAAAAATGCTCACCTTTATAAAAAATTCTTTACTCCACTACACTGTTGTTTTTCAACTTCAAAAGAAAATGGCTACAAGTAAATATTTAACTAGTATAAGTGTTTTTATTGCAAATGTGCTGCCGTCTCTTGGTGAAATTGTCAACCTTTATTTCATGAAATTGTAGTTTGGTAACAGACTTGACAAAATATGAGGGACAAAATGTTTTGTAGATTTTCTTAATTTTTTTTTTTTTTTTTTTTTTTTTTTTTTTTGCTGGAATAATGTCAGAAATTTCAAATAATGATGATTTATCTCATTAAATGTCCCAATTACTTTCCTTTTAAAGTGAAAAATGAAGAGAAAAAATATTACAGAATTATAAAATACAGAAGAGGGACAGCTATTTTTTTCTTCTACTAGATGCAAAAATCTGCATCTTTACGAAAATAATATGAAAGTGATTATTTTTATGTTTTAGAAATATGTTGTGTAGTGTAATTAAATAAATATAATATTTATAGTCAGTTTTAAATAATATATTATGAGTACAATTTTTTTTTTACTGTGGGACAGCATATTTTGAAAATGACCCAGGTATCTTGACCTGGGCACACTGTGCCGGAAAGAGTTAACGCTGGGCAAACTTCCGCCGGTAAAAACAAATGTAAATTTTTGCTTATTTACGACAAAATATCTGGCCAAAATTTTTATTTAACTTTACGGATGAAAGTTTTATTTTTTAAATGCACTGACATCGACAGGAGGATTGTATATGTAACCACAATATTGACTTGTTGTGACTACCCCTGGTATTTCGGCCGGAATTTCTTTAGACTACCAATGAATTTATATTTCGCAGCTCGGTCTCTAAAAATGACAGCTAAATTCTACGAATGATTTGGATATTTTCTGGAACAGTTTTCTAGAGAAATTTCGAAACATTGCAGATTAATCAGTTATTAATATTGTGTATTTATAACCAATAAATATGAAACGAATTTTTATTGCTGCTAAAGATATATAATTTAACTTTACAAAATATAATTTTGAAGAAAATTAATTTTAGTGTCAATAAAAGAACAAGACTATTTTAATTGTTTTGAACTTAATATTTTGATATTTGAATTTTTTAAAGTTTTTTGTAACGCAGTAGAAATAATTTATAAATAATATCTAATATTTAATCTTAATAAATGATTAACCCCTTGAGCCGTGGTGGGATATATTTTATCCCACCTGCGATTAATGAAGATTTGCACCAGAAAAGTTTTATTAAATTTTACTTTTCTAACTTTGGTGGAAAAAACACGCAAAATTGCTTTTCCTTATTTTGCAATAAATCTTTTTGCAGATTCCGGTGTAAATTCGACATTACAGAAACGCAATTACTTGCCCCTCAAGGGGTTAAATTGCTTTGAAAATCCAGTTATGTGTTTGCATTCGTTGTTATATAAGAACAGTTTCAGTGACATCGTCAGGGCTCTCTCTTGTCCGTTTTTTGAAAACCGGACACGTGTATATATATATATACAGGGTGTTCCGTTAAAGGGGTCCAATATTAATAGGGGTAATAGAGGAGATCACATGGAGCATAAATCAGTATATAAAGCCTGGTCGGATCTCAATAGTTTTCAAGTTACAGCAAATAGAATGAAAATTCGGAAAATTGTAAAAGAACCCTCATTGCTAAACTATCGATAATGCTACATAAAATCGAAGCACATATTTAGAAAGAGCAGAAAAAAACCTACAAAATGACATCAATTGTATTAAAATAGCAATATTTATTGACGAGTTACAAGCCCTGAAACAGTGAAAAAAGTACGAAATCCAATATACATCAAAATAGTTAATCGTTAATTCCAAAAAGACAACTCTAGCTACAACAAGGAAAATGTAGTAAAATTTGGTCCATTCCGAAAACTTTCGAAAAAGCTTACAATGAACCATATCGGTTTAATTGTGTGAGAGAAATTAATCAGTTTCTTAGTTACAACTCCGCTTTCTTTGACACTAGCAAAGGTTAAACTCCGCCCATCACGATTGGAAACACCGCCTTTTTAATTACTCTCAACTATACATTTTCGATCATGCTTCTTCTGAGATGCAACATTTTTAATTATTCAAGAGTTGAATGAACCAAAATAACTTTACAATAATAGTCTACATTTTAAAGTGGTCTTTTATTGATATAAAGCTTAAGTTAAATTCTTTAAAATTAAACTGGTGCTGAAAATTCGGAAATAATTAAAAATATTGCGATTTGTAACTATGCAAGAAGTTTCAGTACATGTTTTACATGGACAATTATTGTATGTATATGTGCATCATAATTTATGATAGGAAATAATAATAACAAATATCATAATAATTTTATTAATTATAAATTTAAAAAAGACACTAAATTTTAAATTAATTCATACAAACTTTGTAATTTACAATTTGAGTACACCACAGTCTGTGACTTACAAAATACTGTGCCAAAAAGTGTTGAAAATAAAAGAAAAATGACAAATAAAGAATTACATTCCACGTACTTTATGACATATGTGAAGCATAGTCTTCTGGCCTGCGCTGCACAGTTCAATGTCGGAAGGCAGACGAACGGACATTATTATAATAGGTGTTCGAAGTGGCGCCCATTAACAGAATCGCACAGCCGACAGCGACGTCGTAAAGATTGGCGAACACGCCGAAAAACTCCGACGGAGTTGGGAATGTCTCCTGCAGCGACAACGATTCGCGCTAGTAAATCCTCCGGTGTATCCAGAGGCGTTTCATACACCAGCGATTTAAGGTGTCCCCAAACAAAAAAGTCTAACGGATAGAGGTCTGGAGAGCGTGCAGGCCAAGCAACAGGTCCACTGCGTCCAATCCATTTCCCAGGATATGTTGAATTGAGGTGATTGCGAACACCTATGAAAAAATGTGCCGGTGCGCCATCGTGCATAAACCACATATTGTGGCGCAATGTTGCTGGCACATTTTGCAGTAACTGCGGTAAGATATCCCGTAGGAAAACCAAGTACGTACTGCCATTGAGTACATCTGGGAGTAAATATGGTCCTATGAGATAATCGCCGAGGACACCTGCCCATATGTTCACACTGAACTTTTGTTGTGCGTTCGACGGGAAAACAGTGTGCGGATTTGTATATGACCATGTGTGCATATTGTGCGTGTTTACCACGCCCTCTCTCGTAAATGTTGCTTCGTCAGCAAATAAAATATTTTCCAGAAATTGTGGATTATTTTCTGTTACATTAAGCAACCAGCGTACGAATTCTGTCCGCTGAGCACAATCTGTTACTGATAACATTTGTACCCGCTGCACATGAAAGGGGTGCATGTTTTCTGCATGCAGAACACGCCACACACTTTGGTGAGAAACACAGACTTCAGACGCAGCAGCTCGTGTACTCGTGGAGGGGTTATCTTTAAAAATATTCAGTACATCTTCTTCCGTTGCAGGTGTTCGTACATGTCGAGGTTTCCCTGCATCAATGCTTGCTGTATTAAACGATCCAGTCTCCCGTAATCGTCTATCGATTTTTATGAAGAGTTTCGAACTTGGGCAACGTCTCCTTGGAAATTGCTCACGGTACATGCGCTGTGCTAGACATGCATTTCCATGAGCTTGCCCGTACATCAGATTATTGTCCGCATATTCTTCGTTAGAGTATTCCGGCATAATTATTATACATCAACTTACTACAATCCCACTTACAACAGCCTCCCTTTAACATAACGCCCACTGATGACTGC
This sequence comes from Maratus speciosus, assembly GCA_963932465.1. Lineage (NCBI taxonomy): Eukaryota > Metazoa > Arthropoda > Arachnida > Araneae > Salticidae > Maratus > Maratus speciosus. The sequence goes on from OZ010797.1 coordinate 319,311,472, forward strand.
TGTTTTATTACACTTTTCTTCCTATACACATAGAAAATTTGCATAAAAAGTACTTATTTTTCATCATCCTGAAAGTTCATGGAGGAAACGCAGCAGTCACGGAGTTTGCTTTAAGACAAGGCGAGAGCTGCACAATATGTCATTCACTTGACCAGACTGAATAATGAAAGGGTATTGATAGAGGTTGATCAGAAATGTATAATTGAAAGATATTAAAACGGGGTGTTTACAATCGTCATGGGCGGAGTTTCGCCCTTTCCGAGCGTGCAACAGTACAGAGTTGTAACTAGGGAACTGCTTGATTTCTCCCATACAATTAAACTGATATGGTTTATTGTCAGCTTCTTCGAAAGCTTTCAGAATGGACCAAATTTTATAACATTTTCCTTGATGTAGGTAGAGTTGCATTTTTGGAATTAACGATTAACTATTTTGATGTATATTGGATTTCCTACTTTTTTCACTGTTTCAGGGCTTGTAACTCGTCAATAAATATTGCTATTTTAATACAATTGATGTCATTTTGTAGGGTTTTTTTCTGCTCTTTCTAAATATGTGCTTCGTTTTTATGTAGCATTATCGATAGTTTAGCAATGAGGGTTTTTTTACAAATTTCCGATTTTTCATTCTATTTGCTGTAACTTGAAAATTATTGAGATCCGGCCAGGCATTATATACTGATTTATGCTCCGTGTGATCTCCTCTATTACCCCTATTAATATTGGACCCCTTTAACCGAACACCCTGTATATATATATATATAAAACCTTCTCAGGAGATGCTTGGCAGCTCGTGACCAGGTGCAGCAACGATTCCACATCTGCAATTGGCGTTGCAAGAGGAATAGGCCTCGATGCAGCCACGGTTCCTTGACAACCTCGTTCTCAGCATTGACTGAAGTTGTAAATCCCGCATCGCAGTCAGATGTGACCATATCTCGTATTAGAGACTGAATTTTTCTTGTCAGGTCAACCGGTAACATGGACTTTTCTGCAGTTGTTCTTCAAGTGATATTTTCAATAAAGTGATTTTATATCGTTTTGATTCCTTGTTTAGATTGTTTTTTTATCACTTTGTCCCATACTTTTACATCTTGGAGATCTTATGGTATGATTTCGGTCGATGTGGAAAACTTCTGCACAACGCGACGTTGCGTTCGAAAAACCCTCTCGTCCTTAATTTTTGCACACCAGTGTAGGTTACGCAGTCATTTTAATCTGAAAACAATAATTTGTAAAAGGTCATTGTTTACAATTGTTATTTTTTGGAAATTTTATATCAAAATATACATTTTACAAAATTACTTTTCTAATTGAATCAGAATTATGCATTTACTGGAAGAAGGACTTAAGAAATATTTAACAAATATCAATTTCTAGAAGTTTCAAATATGTGAATCTAAAACTATAAATCATTCCGCCTGGTAAAATGCAGTTGCTAGAAACTATAAATTATTCTAATTTAAATAAATATGCAGTTTTTGTAAAATATGTCGCTCATTAAGACTCCCTCACCTGCATTAAAGGACAATAAATAGGCGGAGAACATATGGGTTACACAGTCATTTTAATCTGTAAACAAAAATTTGTAAAAAGTCATTGGTTACAATTTATATTTTTTGGAAATTTTATATCAAAATTTCTTACCATTCATATTTTTTGGAAATTTTATATCAAAATGTACATTTTCCAAAATTAGTTCTCTAAATGAATCAGAATTATTCATTTACTGGAAGATGGCCCTAAGAAAGTGTTAACCCTTAAATGCGCCCTTTTTTATTTTGTTTCGAAAAAAATTATATATGATTCTCTGAAAGGTGTATTACACAGGAAAAATTATGAAAAAAAATCAGAGATACATGTAGAGGCGAAACAATACCCCAGACCAGATGTTGGGAAAACTCAAAGTCTAGTTCGCATGAGAAGTTGGTGAGCTCAGCGAAAACGAAAGACTGCACGCTGGAATTTAGAGAGATGTGCTTCTGCGTTGGAGAGAGAGAGTTGCTCTCTTCTGGCTGATCTTTTGATAGCGCGTTGCCCTCTATTATTATTATTTAACGGGATCTGCGAGCAGACCCGTGATTGAATCTTCATCAATTAATGTTTAAATGTCGTGTCCATGTGTATCTTATAGCCAAGATGAATATTTGTATTTTTTAGAATTAGTCCAGAAGATTTTTTAATTAAATTTCTAAGTGTTTGAATCTATTAGTTCTCCCTTTGCCATCTCCTGACTGAACTCATTCCCACAATTTTTGGGGCCCCTGCCCGAATCTGAGCCAGACCGTTACGCATTTATGAAACCTACTGCCTGGATTTAAACTGGATTTGAATTGACTAAATAAACTTGAAATCTATCGCCTGGACTGATTTTTTTTGAGCTGCAAAGAAGAACGGAATACTGCTGCGACCTTGGAAAGAACTTTTTCATCTTCATTGAGGGAAAAAAGTTCTCGCAATTTGTGAAACAGTGTGTGCAAGGATTGCCCGGATTTTTTTTTAATTTTACGGGCCGAAGGATCGCATGTGAACGGCTCACTGTGTTTTTTGTGTGAGTCTTGGTTTCTTCGCGTGTGTGATTTATTTTTTCAGCCTAGTGATTTATTTTTTGTGGGCTGTTTTTTTTTGTTGTTTTTAGTGTGACGAATCATTTTTTCAGCCTAGTGATTTATTTTTTGTGGGCTGTTTTGCTGTTTTCCTGGCTCACTGTGCTTTTTTTTGTCGTGAACCTTGATTCGCTTTTTTTCCTTATGCGTGTGAAAAGAATATATATTCATTTTACATACAGCGAATGTACCGGTGGTGGTGCAAGTTCGCACGAGTCATTTTTTTTTATCATTGTGTTTTATATTTTCAAGAAAGGATTTTTCCCGTAAAAGTAAGTGAAGTTTTATTTTATATGTTTATGTTGTAAGAAAAAATTGATATTAGATTGAAATAACGATAATGGCACATTTAGTACGCGCCAAAAAAATTGATCTGCTAGCGGTAGTACGGGAACTACGGTTAGAAGCACCCGAAAGCTCTACTAAGCCCCAACTCTCAGAAATTATCATTAAATCGAGCGATTATAATGAAGATGTAAAAAATCTTCTAGCCGGAATTGTTATTGAAAGGGAGGAGTCTGACAAAAAAATACACTTAGAGGAAGAGAGTAAACGCGAATTTGAGTTAAAAAAACTTGAACTAGAAATCGCTGCTAAAAATAAAACAGACCCGACATTAAATAGCGGAATTAACAGCCCCGATGTTTTGAAATTAATTACAAAGTATAACAATCACAAGGAAATTAGTATTTACCTTACACTGTTTGAACGCCAAATCAAGCGTCTAGATGTAGAAAAAGAAAATTGGGTAACTTATTTGCTAGGTCTGTTACCATTGGAAATAGTTAATATAATAGGTCGCGAAAAGGAGGAACTCTCCAATGATTACGATTACGTTAACCCCTTGGGGACGAGCGGCAGGTATGCGTGCCGCATGAAGCGCTCAGAATCCTTGTTTTTCCTCACCAGTAAAATTTTACTGTAAAATTTGCCTTAATTAATCAGCGCATTTTCTCGATTGAAGAAGACACAAATTTCTGTTTTTAAAAAGCGGTGACAAAAGATTAAAAATTTCGTAAAAGGCTCCCGTCCCGAAGAGATTAAACAATTATTACTGAAGAGATTCAAACTGAGTGCAGAACAATTTCGACAGAAATGCTTTTCCCATAGAAAGGAAAATTCGGCCTCGTGGCGAGATTTTTCATTTGAAATTACTAATTTTTTGGAACAATGGCTGACAGGTCTTCACATTTCGTCCTTTGATGATTTAAAAAACATTTTTGTTATTGACCAAATAAGGAAAAGATTACCATCTGAAATAAGGGAGCATTTCATTGATGACTTGCCTAAGTTTACGAAGGTCTCAGATTTTATAAGTAAACTTGATGATTATGAAGCGACTCGCAATATTATCAGGAAGAACTCACGAGGAATAACGCTAACCCTTTCAAAATTAGATGCTTTTATTGTAATGAATACGCCTCCCATAAATCAAATGAATGTCCCCGAAGAAAAGAAGGGCCAACTTATTTTAGAGGCAAAGAAACCGAGCACAGGGCTGAGCAAAGTATCTTCAATTATAATAAATCAGTGAACACTACGAATAACAATTCCTGCCCATCGGATAAAATCCTCAAAATTATTGAAATTATGGGGAAAAAAGTACGCTGTGTGGTAGATTCTGGATCTGACATAACAATGGTTAATGATAACATCTATAAGAGTTTAGGATGCCCTAAATTAAATGAAAAAGATGTAAAACTGACAGGAATTAGCGGAAAAGGAGTGAGTCCGAAGGGTTTTTTCAATACCGACATTTCAATTGATAATGTTAGTATGAATTGTGATATTTACGTTTTAAATGATTTACAATACGAAATGATCCTCGGAAATAATTGTTTAAGTAAATTAAATTTTGAAATATCTGGTAATGGCCTTAAAGTTATGAGTAAGCGAAATAAGGAGAAAAATTATACTGTTAATATGATAACTGCGGTTTCCTTAAAAATTTCGAAGTTAGACACTCCTTCAGATGTTGTAAACATTCCCATGGCCAAATCAGTTCTGCAGTCGGATGTTGTAAACATTCCCATGACCATCCCAGGCTTGCGGTCAAATTCCATCGACAATCCCATGATTGAAGAATGGTTAACTGACACTCCTAAGTATGAATCTGTTTACTTAGCAAAAATGGTAAATTCGGTTACTATAAACGAAATTGATCTTACTCACATAATTGACTGCGGTTTAAAAAAAGAATTAATTAACTTAGTTGAGAATTACAAGCCTGAGAAAATAAAAAGTGCTAACTTGAAAGTTAAAATAATATTGAGCGATGAAATACCGATTACGCACCGACCCGGGCGATTAGCATTTGGAGAACAAGCGTTTGTTGATAAACAAATCCAGGAAGGGCTTGATAAAGGCATTATACGAGAAAGTTGTTCGAGTTACGCCGCGACTATTGTTTTAGTCAAAAAGAAAAATGGCAATTATAAATTGTGCGTTGATTATAGGAAGCTTAACCGAAAGATAATTAGGGATAATTTTCCCCCTTCCGGTAATAGATGATATTTTAGACGATATCGGGCAAAATCAAGTTTTTAGCACATTAGACTTAAAGAACGGTTTTTTCCACGTAGAAGTCGATGAGCACAGTAAACAATTTACTTCGTTTGTTACAAATAATTCCCAGTTCGAGTATAATGTAATGCCTTTCGGCTTAAGCTCAGTTCCTCAGTTTTTCCAACGCTACATATATACATGCCTCAGAGAGTTAATAATAAATAAAACGATTTCCGTGTACTTAGACGATATAATCGTCCCTGCGAAGACTGAAGAAGAGGCGCTTTCGAAACTGAAACGTGTGTTTCAGGTAGCATCAGAATATAGTCTCGAATTCAATTTTTCTAAATGACAGTTTTTGAAAAGAAGGATCGAATTTTTAGATACATAGTGGAAAACGGAACAATTCGCCCTTCAGAAACACAAACATTAGCTGTTGAGAAATTCCCTGAGCCGCAAAATAAGAAACAACTCCAGAGTGTCCTAGGGTTAACTGGATATTTTAGAAAATATATAGCGAATTATGCTAGAATCGCTAAACCCTTAAGTGATCTCCTGAAAACGGAGAACGAATTTAATTTTGGAGCGAGTCAAAAAGAGGTTTTCCAAACATTGAAAAATAAATTGTCTGATAAACCGGTGTTGCACATATTTAGACAAGGGGCAGAGACAGAATTACACACGGATGCTAGCAGCTTAGGTTTTAGGGCAGTCTTGTTACAAAAAGACGATTATGGAAACTTACACGCCGTTCATTTCATGAGTAAGAAAACAATACCCGCCCAAGCCAAATATAGTAGTTACGAACTTGAAGCGCTTGCTGTTATTGAAGCATTAAAGAAATTCCGGACATACCTGTTAGGGAATAAATTTAAAATAGTAACTGACTGTTCCGCCTTTCAAAAAACATTAGAGAAGAAAGATCTTACGCCAAAAGTAGCAAGGTGGGCATTATTTCTACAAGAATTCGATTATCAAATTGTCCACAGGCCCGGAAGTCAAATTAAACACGTTGATGCGTTGAGTCGTAGCACCGTATTGGTCACAACACGTTCGCATGATGAAATTACAACAAAATTAACCAAAGCACAAAACGAAGACGATTACATTAAAACTATTAAAACACTAGTTGAGAAAAATGAAAGTAAAGATTATTTTGTTAGGAAAAATATTGTGTAAAAATATGAAGATGGTAGAGAATTAATTATGGTACCGGAAATTATGCAGAAAGAAATTATTCGCGAAATTCATAATAAAGAACATTACGCTGTAGCGAAGACTGAAGCGATAATAAAGCAGGATTATTATATCCCTAATCTTCGAAAACAAATTGAAAGGGTTATAGGAAATTGTGTAGAATGCATCCTATACAACCGGAAGCGAGGGAAACGTGAAGGATTGCTAAATCCCATTCCTAAACATGATTCCCCTCTCCAAACTTATCAAGTCGACCACTTAGACCCAATGCCCTCGATCAACAAGAACTACAATTTTATATTGTCTGTAGTAGATGCTTTTACAAAATTTGTGTGGTTTTATCCAGTTAAGACGACATCTGCAAAGGAGGCAATCTCTAAATTAAAAATTCAACAAGCTACATTCGGGAACCCAGAGCGAATAATCAGCGACCGAGGTGCCGCCTTCACTTCCAGTGAGTTTAAAAAAGTATCTCGAAGATGAAAATATTGAGCATGTTCTAATTACAACGGGAATACCCAGAGGAAACGGACAGGTAGAACCACAACAGGAGACTCTCATATCAATCCTTGCTAAATAAAGTATCGACGATCCGTCGAAGTGGTATAAATATATACCGACTGTTCAGCGAATAATGAATAGTACGGTTTCCCGAAGCACTCAATACACACCCTTTGAGCTTTTAACGGGAGTAAAAATTAGAAATAGGGAAGAGTTAAGAATAAAACAAATTCTTGATGAGGAACATGAAAACGCATTTGTCGAGGAAAGACAGAATAGCAGAAATATCGCGAAACAACATATATTAAACATTGAGCAGGAAAATCGCAAGACTTTCAACCGTAAACGCAAAAAAGCAAATTGTTATAGAATTGGTGATTTAGTCGCAATCCAACGAACACAATTCTGGGTCGGTATGACGCTACGACCGAAATTCCTTGGTCCATACAAAGTGATCAAAGTTAAGCGCAATGATCGATACGATGTCGAAAAAGTGGAATTCCAAGGGGGTCCAAGAGTGACCTCTACTGCAGCTGATCACTTGAAGCCACGGGCTTCTTCAACCTAAAGAGAAAAAATATAGTGCTCGTTCAAGTTGATATATTTATGTGGTTTTTTTTTTTTTTTTTTTTTTTTTTTTTTGCATCGTCTCATCTTTTTTTTACCGTGTTTATCCAGAGTGACTGTGCTGTCATCCGAACATTTTTTATGACTATTTTATACAAGAAAAAAAAATCTCTCTGTTTAAAAACTGTTCACAGGACTGCATCCACGTGATGGACTCACCTGCACATTGTTTTTTGGACTATATTTAGCAAAAAGAACTGAAACGGTGTTTTTTTTTTAATTAATTTTTTTTGGTGGATAGACTGTGTTCGTCTGTATACATAGTTTGATATTTCAATTATTTGTCATGTTGTTTGTTTTTTGTGTGTTTTCCAGTATTTTTCAGGATCCATGAAAGTGGGACGGTACCAGTCTAGCCTATATGGTGGGTGAACTGTGTGGACACAGGATGGTCAGTACGGACGAGTTGTAGAGGCGAAACAATACCCCAGACCAGATGTTGGGAAAACTCAAAGTCCAGTTCGCATGAGAAGTTGGTGAGCTCAGCGAAAGCCAAAGGCTGGGCGCTGGAATTTAGAGAGATGTGCTTCTGCGTTGGAGAGAGAGGGGTGCTCTCTCCTGGCTGATCTTTAGATAGCGCGTTGCCCGCTATTATTATTATTTAACGGGATCTGTGAGCAGACCCGTGATTGAATCTTTATCAATTAATGTTTAAATGTCGTGTCCCTGTGTATCTTATAGCGAAGATGAATATTTGTATTTTTTAGAATTAGTCCAGAAGATTTTTTAATTAAATTTCTAAGTGTTTGAATCTATTAGTTTTCCTTTTGCCGTCTCCTGACTGAACTCATTCCCACATACATTTTTCATATAATACGTCAATCTTTTCTTCTGTTGCACATCTGCAATACAAGTAAAAACTACTGTCGTTTGGCTGTTTTGCGCTAAAATAATGCAAAATTAGTAAATACTTTAATAAGTATGTCTCCAAATACCTTATTTTATATAACTATTTATTTTATAAAACTTAACCTTTAACCTTCTAATTCCCATGATATAGTACGTTGTAGAAATTACATAGTTCAGAAAATCTGACTTTACACCAGAAAGTTTGAATGGTTAATTTCGCTTTATTTAAATGCGGAATGTCTATTTTTTTAGTTAAATCAGATATTGTTATTTTAATTTTCTGGTGTGAATTAGGTATATCCGAATTTAAAAAATCTATTTAATTCAAAACAGTATTGTTTGCATATATGCAAAGCTGCGCACTAAAGGGTTATCAGATATCGATTTCTAGAAGTTTCAAATATGTGAATCCAAAACTAGAGATCATTCCGCATGGTAGATTTGAGTTATGCTTAAAAAAAAAAAACTACTCGCTTTGCAATTTGTTTTGCAACGAGTATCGGGGAATTTAAAAATAGGCAACTTTAAATCTGCATAATTCGTAAACTTACTTGACCGAATGATTTTGAGTTTTATAATCAAAAGAAATATTTACCGAAAAATCCAAATATCACTTCAAAGTTATGTACTAGTACTGAAAATTTTAAAGTGTGATGCAATTTCATTACGTAGGTGATTCCGCAAGAAAATATTTTTAGTTTATGTCAAAAAATAAGCTTCTAGGTCCATGTCCATATTGAAATTCTAACAATCATTAACCCTCTCCCTGCTTAATAGTTTTATCAAAATAGCTTCAAAAATTGCGTATTTAACCCCTTCGCAACGAGCGTCTTTTAAGAATTTTTATTCTTTTGTCACCGGGTTTTGAAAAGAAAAATTTTTGTCTAATTTAATCGAGAAAATGATGCTATTAAATAAGGTAAAATGTACAATAAAAAATAATTGGTGGAAATAATAAAGGAGGGTTAATTAGACGGAAAAATGCATCCCCTAGGAAATCTTGGGTTGCGCAAATTTTGCTACTTTTACGTTGCCCGATTAAATCTCGAGTTGCGCAGCGAGAGGGTTAAGAACGTGACGATATTCTTTAGCCTATTTGCGGCGAGCGTCGTTACACTCCCCTTCTTCTTCGTTCTTAAATTTTCCATAATGTAATGTTTGCCTGACTTAACCGCTGAAACTCGGAGAATTGATAAGATACGCATTTTCGTACTAAAACACTGGTGGTAAAAGTAAATGATTTCATGTAACTTAAATGGACCTTATACGCGGCGCTCGTCGCAAAACGGTTAATATTCTTTCCATTTGTGACGGTCAAAGTCTGCGCTTTTTAAATTTAATGTCCCAAATCTTCTAAAAGATAATCACTATGTAACATGTAAGATCCCGGCTACCGCGCCTTGAATACTGGGCCTACATACTGAAAGAAAAATGGCGGTTGTGGTAGGAGGATTTTTTAAACGTTTGTATAGACCCCTGTATTTAGGGAAACAGCATTTTCTAAAAGTATTAATTGACACATTTAATCTAAAAAAATAAGGTAGAGGAAACTTTTAGAAATTATTGATATGGAAATTCAAGGGACTGTAGAAAAGCTTAAAAATTTTCGACTTTGACAACCGCCATTTTTGTATCAGCATGCAGCTCTAGTATTAAGTGGGCGGTGTGTCGGATATAGTGTTGCCAGCAGTGTTGCCAGATTGGCTACTTTTTTTAAATTCAGATTCTTGATTGGCACCACTTTTTTGAAATGCTAAAATGCGCCTTATTTAATGACAACTTAATTAAGGCGAAAACAAAGGTAATTTTACCGTTTCAAAAAAGTGGTGGTAATCAAGAAATCTGATTTAAAAAAAGTAGCCCACTGACAACACTGGTTGCCAGGTGTCCCATGTAAATCAGGACTTCAAATGCTATCGACACCACTAATTTCTCATAGTTTATTTCGCCATCTTTAAGGGGGTCAGCGGCTAAAAATTCTCAAAAAAAAAATGCAATTTTGTTTTATTGGCTTAAAAAATATTCTGAGTTTTTAGCGTTAAATTTTGCAAACCTCGTGCTTTTATCTTCATTAGATCTAGAGATATAACACCTTTTACCTTGAGAAGCGATGCATCAGCTGCCCTCTGACGGGAACTTTAACTTCATTTATCTCAGAACGAATTTTTTCACGATTTGTCAACTTTAAAAGAATATGTCTAAAGTTCCTTGCAAGATATATGTATACAATTTTCAACAGGGATTTTATGCTATATTTCCAACAAATTGTCTTCAGGATTTTTAATTTTGAGTGATAATTGTGAAAATATGCTAATTAATGCGAAACTCGCTCACAAAAAAACTTCATATTTTTACTTCATAATATTTCATTTACTTCATAATCATTTTCATTCATAAATACATATTTTAAGAAATCCTGAAGACAAATTAAATGGACACATTTTCTGTGCACAAAAGTGTAAAAATTTTGTAAATCGAATAAGTACTTTCAGAGTTATATCAAAAATTAAATATGCTTAAAATTTAAAAATTAAATTTTTTTTTAATTATTTAAAATGTTTGAGATTTTTTTTACCCGCATTACCCTTATTATATTAAAATATACTTCACAAAAAAATTTCATAACAAAATCTCTATAAATAAAAAAAGGTAGAATTTTGAGCCCTGGACACACTTAATCTCACACAATTACTTTAAGGCGCGCCTGCCGACCTTTAAAATGCAATTTTCGGTCAAAAATCATATTTTCTATATTTGGTTTAATATTAAAACTTGACATTTTAGCTTTTTAAATCAGTTTGAATTTAGGTACTTGTTAGTTATCCCGTCGACCAATCTCGCCGAATTATATAAATCGCCAAACCACTCGCCAAATTGCACAAATTGACATAATTTTTGTTTTAAATAACGAAAGAACAAATAAATTATTGTAACATTAATAAAAATACAAATAAAACGTCGAAATAAAAATCACTCGATGACCTAAACACGTGTTGTCAGATGAATGTGAAATTTACGATCAACCATTATTGGCATTTAATCTTACAATTTGGCGACGGTAATTTGGTCGACGGGATAACTAACAAGTACCTGATTTCTTTTCCTATCTTGCTTAGAACTTTAGTTACAGGCATTTTAATATTAGTCGCTCGAAAGTTTTTAAAAATAAAATTGGCCCTCCCCTACCGAAATGACTGTAAATATTTGCACATAAACAAACAAACAAAAAAAATTAAACAAGCAAGAAAAAAAGAATAACTAATGTAAATAACATGGATGGTTAACTTTATAAATCAAATCAGGAGTTTAATTAAATTAGATTTTTCATTTAATAGGTAAAATTTGGTTTTAATTACATTTTCTGCCTTTTCTTAACACTAGAACGGCGGGAAATTTTACTCAAATTTTATAAAAATATTTCACATCAGAATTTTTACTAAAAACTATTTAACTTGTTTATTTAAGTTATTTTTGTGCAGCATATATTAATCTTATATTATAAAACAATATCTGGTTCGAATCGACATGTATTCATCCGGCAAGGGTCAAAATGACCCCTCGCCGCCGTTCTAGTGTTAAAATGAGATTTTTAACATTTTGCTTTATCGCAGAACATCATAACTCGAAAAATAATAATTGTAACATTATGAAACTTTGAAAAAATAGTCTAAAGGAGTTTATTTGGGTAATGTGCCTTTATTATGATTACAACTAGTTATTTTTTCATATTTTAGTTGATACAAGTTATAAATTGTCATATATTTTCATGATTTTTATGTGTGCAAAAACGTTAACTTCTATATTTTTATTAATAACCTAGTTATAGTTATAAAAATGGTTCAGTACCACAAGAAAGTTTCATTAATCATGATAAATTTTACAGAATAAAAATATCTTAATTTAAATTTGAGTTTTGATGTTTTGCAAAAGTGTAATTTTATGACAACTTGAGCTATAAAATCAAAATATTAAAAAATATACATATTTTTAAATGTTATTCACAATTCTTAGATATATTGTAATATAATGCACATCAGTAGGCAATTTTTCAAATATTAATAGAAAAATCCTTTCTTAAGGTAGACAGGCACATTAACCCCTTAAGGTCGCATTAAATTACGGTTTAAAAATTCAAATTGCTCATTGGCACCACTTTTTTGAAAAAGAAATATTCGCCTTATTTAATGGCAAATAAATGATGCCATAATAAAGCCAATTACACTACAGTAGAACCTCGCTAATCCGAGCTAATCGGGACCGGTGCCTGTTCGGATTACAAAAAATTCGGATTATCCGAAATTCCGATAAAAATAGAAAAGAAAAAGATGCGTGCTAAAAAAATAAAAAAAAAAACACGACTTTCGAAAAAAAAAATAGTATTCCTTGTTTAATCACCCCTGACGTTAATAATAATCCAACGGAACAGTGTTACCAGTGGGATACTTTTTAAAAATTTAGATTTTGTGATTGATACCAGTTTATTAAAATGGTAAAATTTGCTTTATTTAATGGCATATTAATTAGAGCGAAAACAAGAGGAATTTTATCATTTAAAAAATGGTGCCAATCAAGAAATCTGAATTTTTAAAAATAGCCCAATGGCAACACTGAAACGGAACTTCTGACTGGGGAATGTCGTAACGACCCATTACAAACGGTTCAAAATAGCGAATCTGTAAATAGCGCAGTCACCACGTCGACGAGAGGAGGGGAGAAAAAAACATTTCTTGTAGATAATTTACGAAATCAAACAGTTGAAATGAAAAATAAATTTTTATCATCTCAGTTAAATAATTTTTGCATTTTAGAAAAGAATTTTATAGTGACTGGCAAATAAATTGATATTCGAGAATATTTTAAGATGGCTTCTATGAGTAGTCCTACAGTGCACAATTTCATTTTATATTCGTGTACATACGTTGTACTTTTACAATGAGTATTTTTTTTTTATTCTATTCAAGCCGTTTAAAGAATAAAAGACATGCATTACTGCCATTTTTTGTTTAATTCTAACTTCTACACGTTTTTCCCAGCATTCATCCTATAATCCGAAAAATTTCTTAGTAAAAAGTACTTTTTTGTTCTTAGTACAACATTTCAATCTTTTAAGTTAATTTGTTCAAGTATAATTTTCAAAAGTAAAATCGGTTCGTATTAACCGGAATTTCGAATTAGCGGGATTCGAACTAACGGGGTTCTACTGTATTTTATAAAACTGGTGGGAATCAAACAATCTGAGTAAAAGACACAGCCCGTGAATATCACGGGAGCGTGAATTAAGGGGATAAAATACTGGTGTCCAGAGCATTTGGTACCATTATTTACGCGGGGCACCTGGTAATACTAGCAGGGTAGAAATGACGTCTTTCTTTTATCACGTTAATCCTTTGAGGGGCTGTAGGATATACAGGGTATTTATAAAGTCCCGGACCCATTTTGATGTTTAATAACTCATAAAATAATAAAGATAGATTAAAATTAATAACATAAATGGTTAGATAGACTCAAAAAGTTTCATGACCCTTGTCAATGAACTTCCACGTGTGCCCCCTTCGTCGCACGGATAATATCAAGTCGATAGTCAATTTCACGCCAGGTAGCGGCAAGCATGTCGGCATCCACAGAGGCTATTGCGGTTTTAATTCTGGCTTTTAAGTCATCAATGTTCGACACTCTCCTCCTGTAAACATTGTCCTTTACAAATCCCCAAAGGAAAAAGTGCAGCGGCGTTATATCAGGTGATCTGGGTGGCCAAGGAACTGGACCTCCTCGCCCAATCCATCTTCCTGGAAAATGGTCATTCAAAGAAGTACGAATGAGGTGGTGCACCATCTTCTTGCAAAATGACATGTGGCTGAAGCTCTTCTAGTTGTGGAAATACAAGTTTTCCAACATGCCTAAGTATACGACTGATGAGTGCTTCTCTTCTGTAAAAAAGAAAGGTCCAATGACTCGGTCGTGCATTAGTCCATACCACACATTAATCTTTGGAGAATCCCTTACTGCCTCACAGTATTCATGGGGGGTTTTCAGATCCCCATATGCGCACATTATGGCGATTAACAATGCCAGAAACATGAAAGGATGCTTCGTCGGAGAACATTATGCGCTTCAGAAAATCAGCATCATCTTCTATTCTTCTTAGCATATCTATTGCAAAGGCCATCCTCCTAGGCTTATGAAATTGACGTGCGACGAAGGGGGCACACGTGGAAGTTCATTGACAAGGGTCATGAAACTTTTTGAGTCTATCTAACCATTTATGTTATTAATTTTAATCTAGCTTTATTATTTTATAAGTTAATAAACATCAAAATGGGTCCGGGACTTTATAAACACCCTGTATTTTATCACACCTACGATTAATGAAGTTTTGAACCAGAAAAATTTCTGTAATTTTACTTTTCAAACTTCGGTTGAAAAAATTCGTAAAATTGCTCTTTCTCATTTTGAGATAAAAATTTTCTAAATTTCCGGTGAGAATTCAGAATTATACAAACGCAATTGCTTGCCCCTCAAGGGGTTAACTAACAAGGAGACAGCAAGGGTGTGGGGTATTCAAATCAAAGTAAGGTTATGTGTGTAATCAGTACTGAGTAAGAGAACTCGTATGACCAAGCCGTAGCGCGAACTACTTAGTAGTTATTGAGGAAAAAAAATATAAAATTATTTTTTGTGTGTGTGTGCACACAAAACACACCCTTTCAGGGTCAGGAGACCTCTGTTCGTAAAATGATGAAATAATTGATTGACACCAGAATTTTCCAATTTTACTTCTTAGAAAATAAAAACTCGCTATTTTGCACTTTCATTACGAAAGCAAAGTTTTATTTACCCTTGAGGGGTGGTGGGATATATTTTATCCCACCTACGATTAGTAACGACTTGCGCCAGAAATTTTTTTTATAAAATTTTGCTTTTCTAACTTTTGCGGAAAGAAGCCGTAAAATTACTTTTCCTCATTTTGAAATAAATCTTTTTGCAGATTCCGGTGTGAATTCGACGTTACAGAAACACAATTACTTGCCCCTGAATGGGTTAAAATATTCTTGATGTCATTTGTCAGTTTTGGAATTAAGATTAGGTGGCTAGACCGAGTAACCACTGCCGTTTAAAGAGTTAAGGGGGGGACATGAGTGACATTTTTTGAAAAAAAAATTGATCTTTTTTTTCATTATTGACTTCTAAAATTCTTTGAACCTCCCTGAATCCATTGGTATGTCCAGTTTTTTTTTTTTTTTTTTTTTTTTCTGGCCGTTAGAAATAATTGTAAAAATTCAAGGGAAGACAAGAATGGGACGCCACGCCCACTCACATTAAGGGAAGACATGACTGGGACGCCCCGCCTACTGACATGAATTTTCCTCTAATATTTTATACAAATTTATTATATATAACAAAATTTTATCAAAGAGTTTATATATACTATTATTCATGTGTTTGATAAAACTGTGCAAGAACTTCACAAAAGCTAGAAATGTCTAACTAACTGAAAGAGAATTAATCATAACAAATTATCATATAGTAATAATAATAAAAAAAATGTCAACTTAAATCTTTTTTTCTCAAGCGCGCTACGATTGGATTCGTCTGAGATCTCTTACTGAGTACTATTTACACAGAAAACCTTGCTTTGATTTGGATACCCCCATCCTTGCGTCTCCTTGTAAGTCAGAGAAAACTTTCAGCTGTTCTCGTTGTGAAAATTCAGGGGAAAACTGTACAAACTAGATATTTTGTAAAAAAAAAAAAAACATAGTTGCCAACAATTGTACTTTTTTTTATCAATTTTCTTCAGAAATTAGGAAGATAAAAATAATTTTTACATATTTATGTGTGGCTTAAATTAGTTCAAATTAAAAGTAAGAAACATTTTTTCCGATACAACATTTCTGGTAGAAATTGAATAATAAAAAAAAAGATTGGAATCTATACTTTTAACCCCTTAACGATCGCATTAAATTACTGTTTAAAAATTCAAATTGCTCATTGGCACCACTTTTTTGAAAAAGAAATATTCATCTTATTTATTGACGGATAAAATGATACCATAATAAAGCCAATTACACTATTTTATAAAACTGGTGGGAATCTAACAATCTGAGTAAAAGACACAGACCGTGAATATCACGGGAGCGAGAATTAAGGGGTTAAGCATCCCGAATGATACATTGGAATAGTAAAATCGTTATTCTGCCCATTGCAAGTACAAACGCTTAAAAAGATCCCCCTATTACAGCCGTCATTTTCCTGTCAGAGTTCAGGGGGCGGTGCTTCAGCTCAAAATCTTAAACAATTTCTGCGATACGCAGAAGGATGGGAGAGTGTAGAAAATGGTTTTAAAGATCATCATTTCACTTATGGTGCTGTATGGACTAACACTCCACTAATTTATTACAATATTCTTTACGCATTTTCATCTCCTGTAACTATTCAGAAAACTCTAACAAAATTTTAATTGAAATGTATCAGTGGAACAATATCACAAAATACAAAAATTGCAGTCCGCACAATAAAATTTCGATTTAATGTTATATACTGCAATTTTCCTTTTTACATTAAAATATATTCTTTAAAGTATTTTCAAGACATATCTACCCTATATATATCAGGGATGAGAGCGTTCCGACCCAAATGGCCGATTGCTACCACTAAATTTTTATAGAATTTCTCGTATTATTTAATGACAGAATTTCTGAGATTTAATAAATCAGAGAATGCTGTTAAAATATAGTGGTACTAATCGGTCATTTGGGTCGGAGCGCTCTCATCCCTGATATATATAATCCTAATGAAACGAATTTATGAAACGGCTGAAATGTAACGACTCTTTGAATCGACTGATTAAACAACTGATTATGTTTCACGGCGATTTCTCCTAAAATATGGAATACTTTGCGATGAAATTAACACCAAAAATCAATATTGATCCGCAGATTTCAAAACTGGTATTAGAATTTTTAAATTCGAATTAGTTTTCGAAATATTAATTTTTTTCTAATTTTATATACATTTTTCTAATGATGGCAACTCAAATTTTAATCAAACAGATATTTTTTTTTCAGATTTTAGAAAAAGTTTACTATTTTAAACTAATTTGGTGAGAAGTCTGGCCTCCTTTAAATGTATGCTAAGAGATGTATCATGTTACTTTTATTCATAATTCAATTTGCATTTCATTATCATTTTATTTAATACAAACAGAAACATTTAAAATAAATGGCTTTCACTTCTTTATTTTTTAAACAAAATGAAAAGAAAAATATTAGGCACAGATGTCATATACGCACCGGGGTACCTAATTGGCGCCAAAATGGCATTATTTTGGTTGACATGGTAACCCGGCTATTGTTGTTTATTTAATAATAAGTGTTTATTTACTTTATTTTCTTTTTTTTTAATTACATAAATTATTTTGTTCCATAGTTAATTTCTTTTTTGGTTATTTTCCTTTAAAAATAAAAAATAATAGAAAATAATTAAAAAATACGGTACTACTTAGTTATTCCATCGACCCATTCCGCCATATTATATAAATCGCCAAGCCACTCGCCAAATTATACAATTTGACGTAATTTTTATTTTAAATAACGAAACAGCAAAGAAAATATGGTAACATTAATAAATATACAAATAAAACGTCGAAATAAAAATCACTTGATGATGTAAAGACGTGTAACTTGCTTAAAGTCAAGTGAATGTGACATTTATCAACCATTATTGGCATTTAATCTTATAGCTTGGTGATAAATTTTTGTTCGACGGGATAACTAAGTAGTACCAAAAATACATATGTAACTGGGATTCGAAAACGAAGATTTCGCCAAATTTTCGTAAAACAGTCACGCCAAACCGGGTGCGTATATGGAATCTGGACAAATATTAAATGATGTAACAAACGATGAGATTTAATTTCAACTTCAAAGCAATGTTTTAATTTACCACTCGAAAAAAAAAAAAAATGCTAACTGGCAATTTGAAAAAAAGCTATTGGCGAGATTTGCACCCGGCTAGCGTAACAGTACCAAAAATTCTTTGCGACAATGCTTTTATGTAGTATATTATTCGAAAAAGAAATTGATTTTTTTAAATCGAAATTGAAAACTTTTGGCACAGATGCCACATACGGTCCCATATTGGCGCTATTTTTTTCTGACGCCAATGTCATATACGCAACGGGTACTTAACTGGCGCCATAGTATCGTTATTTTGCTTGATTTGATAAGCCGGATGTTGTTGTTTATGCTGTTGATCTTTTCCCCAAATTAGCGTCGGAAAAAAATCGCGCCAATATGGGGCCGTATATGATATATGGGGCAAACTTTCATATGAAAAGCGAAGGGATCAGAGCGTATTTATTCATGGCAGTTACATGATTTGGACTATTATAATATAGATGAAATGATGGCGATAGAATAATATTTGGCGACTTATCGCCTGTACCTGGCTAATATTAAAGTACCAAAATGGCACCAGGAATATAAAAAGCGAAGTAGTTCGCCCGGAACTCTTGATGATAGTCACATGGCTTAGGCTATTGTTATAGAAATTGTTTTAAAATACCGGGAGACAAAGACTCTGTACACTTAATTCCTTTTATTTTTAGCATCTTTGCAAACGTTTAACTGATCCTCTTTAATCAAACACGAAAACAACCATTGAATGTCTTAACAGCAACTGATTCGGCCTTAAATTTTTGAAATCGAAGGAAACTGAAAGGAAACCCGCTTACATTGAGATCTGCACAGCTTTTTTCAGTATAATTCAATCTTCTATAATATTTTTTAAACCTATCAGATTAGCGTGTTTTTAGATTCTGCGGTGTCTGAAAGGGGGTTGGCGAGCGTAGCTTGCAGGGGGCAGAGCCCCCTAGTTATATTCATAATAATACAAAAATAAAGCAGTTAAAATATTTAAAATTTCAGATTGTCATTTTTTCTAGCATGCTGTACTGTACAAATATATTTTTCTAGTATTTTAATTACTAATTTCTAATTTCTAATTCATAATTATACCTTATATAACTCATATATGTGAAAAGTAATAAGTTCTGTATTTTACAAATAATTTTCCATAATTAAAATATGATTGTCACTGAAAATGAATGTCATTTTCCTGGTCTGCACATTTTAGTTCTTTATGAGGTATAAAGATGACGCTGCAGAGTAATTCTTCTTGTTCTTGACATAGTTCAAGTCAGAAGTAGTAAAATCATGGCTACCAGCAAGATCTTTTACATATTTCTTTGTAAATAATGTAATTTGAAAAAATTGGGTAGACTTTTATTGTATCAATTTCCTGTATTCTATAAATTAGAAATAAAACAGAACATTACACTGAATTTGAAGTACTATAGAGAGGAAAACATGTTCCTTTAAACAAAATTAAAATGTTAGATATAAAAAAAAATGTGTAAAATGTTTTAGGATCAAATGGTCATTATACAGGCGGTCATTATCCTTGCATACATATGCCAAGATAATAACATATAACTATAATTTCATAAAAATGAATACTTAAGCTCTTCAAACTTTAACAATTTTACTTTTAAATTCCTTTATTCAGCAGTTCAACCAACATTTTTAAGAAAATCAGAAGCTTTGAAACGATTTAAATTTTCAAAATCTTTGTTTTCAAAATCTCATATTTTGTGATATTCACCCCTATAGACATGAATTCGAAATCACGCATTCAGGACAAATTCCGTATGGCAATCGTAATTACAAGGTTTTTCACATGGCAATCACTAAAAAATGGGGATTTTTTGAGTAAAAAGGAAAAGGAATCATTGTATCTCGAAGTGAAAATAAAATTTAAGATGCAATAACGAGTAAAATAAACTATTTCTCACCCCACTAATAATCGATTAAATAACTTTTTGGGGGGGTGGGGGGGATCAAAACACATAAAATACCTGCAAAAATACATCTTCATGAAGTTTCAGTACAGACAAAAAAGGATTTTTTCTGTATCACTCGATAATATTTTATATCATTTGATATTTCTTCCTGTTTTACCAAAACTATTCAATGTATTTGCCGTAAAGTAGTGTATGGCTTCCCTTAATTAAATATTATAGGCATCATATTATATATTATATATAATTATATATTATAGGTTAATAAGGAATATTTCATTGAAAACTTGTATAAACTTATTCGAGATATGTCGGGATTTAACTAGTCAAACAGAATTTAATTGGTGTGCGAAATTAATCATTTTTACCTAATGTATCAAAATTTAATTGCTTTCATATTTTTACTGTAATACCTGATGTAGAACCAGGTTAATTTTAATTAGTGAAAACTCCTAATGATTGAAAATGTCTTCTTTTATTTTTGTTAATTCCACTTTTGTGATATATTTGAGAATTTTCTTGATTTAACTAATTGACATTAGGTTTACTCATTGGATTTGAATTACAATAAGTTTGATAATTTTCGTTACTTAGAATCTCAGATAAAACTAATTTTAAAAAGGGCTGTATATGCAATTAATTTTAATTGCTTTCAAATTTTGATTTCTACTTATCATGAAATGCGTCAAAAATAGGATAAATTTTATTTACAACTTACACCATAAAAATAACAAAGTATAATTAAATATATAACTCTAATTTTTATTTTATGTACGATATCAACGAATCAACTAAGATTATTCAAGACAATCGGTTACTCATTCATGAGTGATCTATAGTTAATAATAGAAAACGCCCATTCTGTGTGTTGCAGCAATTGGTAGTGGTTACATACCCTACATTACGAAAAATTTACATTCATAACTTTGTTTTTCTATTTCTCTCTAATATAGTACATTAACATTTAAAGAAATATTTGAGCTTCACATTTTGAACCCAATAACCACTGGTGTTGCGTTAAAGCAAGGAAAAAAATAAATCCTCATGCTTACCTTAACAATGAAGCCACTACTATATTTGAATTAAAAAAGTGCCTTTTTTAAATAACAATGAAAGTATCTTGAGGGACTATCTAGTTGCGTGGCAACTTTACGTCCAGTATAGATGTCGTTCGAATTGCAAGGGCTTTAGAGAGCCGTAATAAGAAGAAAAAAAAAAGATGTTTAAGGGGACAGTGGAGTTTAAAATCCTTAAAAATATTTTTTTATTATTTTTGTAAATTTCACCTTAAATATTATTCAAGGGTACATTTATTTGCATTAAGGCATGCATTTATCACAATATATATATATATATATATACATTTTTTTTTTTTTTTTTTTTTTTTTTTTTGAGAAAAAAATGGAATTTTACAATATCTCAGAAATCTTCGAAATACCCCCTGCGTTTCCTATATCAATGAAAATCCCCAATATTTTTTATTAAAGTTTGGTTTATATATAGAAATAAAATAGAGCATCGAATTTTATATATTTAAATTTAAAGGTTAAAAAAAAATTGAAAATTTTTGAAATTTTTTCGAAAAATTTTCAAATTTTCAAAATTTTTCAATTTTTTGTTTATTTTTTGTAAATTTTATCTTAAATATTATTGAAGGGTACATTATATGCATTATGACATGCATTTATCACAAAAATAAATAAATAAATAAATAAATAAAATTTATTTTTGAGAAAAAAATGGAATTTTGCGCGTCGTCATAAAAATCTTCGAAGTGTCCCCTGCGCGTTCCATATCAATGAAAATCCCCAATATTTTTTATAAAAGTTTGGTTTATATATAGAAATAAAATAGAGCATCGAATTTTATATATTTGAATTTAAAGGTTAAAATTTTGGAACAGATGTGTTATTATCCCACCCTCCGCCATCTTGGATTTTTTTTGGCGAGAAAACCCCTTTTCCGCCAAGTAGTAAATGTCGCCAAGCACCCGTTACTAAGCATGTTTGGCTCAACGAAAATAAAATGTAAATAATAAACAAAATTCGCTAAACTGGCAAATCAGTAATCCTTGTATGAGCGCTTCGCGCACATTTAACGGAAAAAAACATCGCCGAATTCAGCATTTCTCACAATATAGTATTCTCAAAATTCAGCAGTTCTCGTCTTGTAGCAATCTCAAAATGTAAAAAACTCTTAAAACAGCAAAATATACCTAAAAAACGAGACTCGCTAAAGTGTCAATCAGCAATAGTTGTATGAGCGCTTCGCGCTCATTTTCCGAAAAAAAAAACATCGCCGAATTCAGCATTTTTCGCAATATAGCATTCTCAATATTCAGTAGATCTCGTTTTGTAGCAATCTCAAAATGTAAAAAACTCTTAAAGCAACAAAATATACATAAAATTATCAACATACCTTTACAGACATCTGCTTTCTTGAAACCTACAGCACAAAATATAACACCGCCGTCATTTTCCAAAATAGGCTTAATACGCATTGACACGCTATAAACAAACCCCCCTTTCATGTCAAAATTTCCTCATATTTCTTAATTACTTCAGCAAGAGCGTTTAAACGGACTACAGAAACTATAGTCAATGAAATACATTAAATAAATTTAACATAAAAATAAAATGACAGCCATAGAGCACGATATCAAAGAGTATCTGGTACAAGAGTCAACCAACCGTCAGCAACGACACCCGGCAGTGAAATGAATGTTCACGCTCTCGCGTCGTAAAAAAGGGAGTTGCCATAATAAGTTACTAGACGCCAAACGCCGGGGTTGCCAGAGCGATAAAAATCGCCAAATACTCAACATCGCGGAGGGTGGGATAATAACACATCTTAGTCAAAATTCTTTTTTTTTTTTTTTTTTTTTGAAAAATGTTGAAATTTTTTCGAAAAAATTTTGAAATTTTGATTTTTTTTTTTTATCTTTAAATTCAAATATATAAAATTCGATGCTCTAGTTTGTTTATATATATAAACTAAACTTTTAAAAAATATATTGGGGATTTTCATTGATATGGGAGACGCAGGAGGCATTTCGAAGATTTCTGAGATGACGCATAAAATTCCAGTCTTTTCTCAAAAATAATTTTTTTTAAATTTTTTTTTGATAAATGTATGCCATTGCATATAATGTACCCTTGATTAATATTTAAGGTGAAATTTACAAAAATAAAAAAAAATATTTTTAAAGATTTTAAACTCCACTGTCCTCTTAAATGTGGCTGGTAACCACAAAGGGAAAAGTAACTTAAACCACAAAGGGAAAAACTGAAAAAGAGTATATATGTATATTTTTTAATTTAAAGTATGATAAATTACAAGATTTATAACAATATAGAGAGAGGAAAAAAGATATAGATATACGATTAATCCCTTAACCCTTTCAGGGGCAAGTAATTGTGTTTCTTTAATGTCGAATTCACACCGGAATCTACAAAAAAATTTATTGCAAAAAAAGGAAAAGCAATTTAACGACTCTTTTCCACCAAAGTTAGAAACGTAAAATTTAATACAATTTTTCTTGTGCAAATCTTCTTTAATCGTAGGTGGGATATATATATCTGCCACCGCCTCTCAAGTTGTTAACGGTCGCACTGAATGCGGTTTAAAAATGAATATTGCTTATTTGAACAATTTTTTTGAAAAATAAATTTTATGTAAATTGATACCATAATAAAGCCAATTACACTATTTTATAAAACTGGGAATCAAACAAGCTGAATAAAAGACACAACCCGAGAATATCACGGGAGCGAGAATTAAGGGATTAATTCCAAAAGAACAGGCGAAAACGCTACCGGTGGTTACTTCATCTAAAGAAAAGATTCTTTTCAAAGACAATGTATTTAAATTTAACAAATAAATTTTCTGTAGGATAGCAAATTGGCAAAAGATTTTTTTTATATAAAAAAAAGACAAAACAAATAAAGAAACTTAAAGAATAGTGGATGAGCGAAGAAATCTCGGCACACATGTCATATACGGACCACGTTGGCACGATCTTTTTCTGACGTCGATGTCATATACGCACCGGGGTACTTAACTGGATGCAAAGTGTCGTTATTTTGCTTGTTATGGTAACCCGGATGTAGTTGTTTATTTATTAATAAATTGTTCACTTATTTTTATTTTCTTTTTTAAAATTATATACATTGTTTCGTTCTATAGTTATTAATTAAACTTTGTTTTATTTATTATTATTCCCTTTTTAAAAATATATATGTAACTGGTATTCGAAAACGAGGTTTTCGTCAAATTGGCGTCAGAAATAAATCGCGTCAACGTTTAATGATAACGTATATGACATTTGTGCCGAAATCTCATTCTTCATAAATTTGACATAAAATAAATTAAAGAGTGTCTTTTAAAATATATGGTGGCAAAAGTATTTCAGCAAAAAGTTATAGATTTTTATAACATAGTTTCTGTCGTTATTGGGTTAATAAGAATATGTTCGGATTTATTTTGTATTCTAACCCTTTACCTTCAAGATCAAAAATTTCTCTCTGAAATAAGTAAATTTGTAGGAAGATGTGAAACCTTTTTCACGGTTTTATAACACAAAACCTCATTTCAAAGTAAACAATGTAATATGAAATGTTGTACTTTATATTATCGATACTTCTTCTAATTTTATTATTTATAAGACTTGATCGAAAAATTTGAGGACACACCTGAGGTGTGTCCACAGCACATTGCTTAAAAACAAACACGTTAGAGGAAAGAAAGATATGTGGATTGGAATATGATAGCATTAGGATTTAGCCACTGTTCATACAAAAAATATGAAAGACTAATCCCTTAAGCACTATATTCAATTTCTTGATAGCATTCTAAATATCAGATATATTAACATGTTCACGGCGGCGTGCATCATCGGTGGGTCGCACTTGACTGTCCCATCAAGCGGCGTGCATCAACGGTGAGTCACGCTTGACTGCCGCATCAGGGGGCGTGCATCACCTGTGGGTCACACTTGATTGTTCCACAGAAGGCATGCACTACAGGTGCGTCACACTCGACTGTTCCATAGACGGCGTGCACTACAAGTGGGTTACACTGTGGATTACACTTGAATATTCGAAAATTCAGTAGTAAAAGAATTCAATATTATAAACATAATTCATTCAAGACAGGAACCGAGAATTCTCGTTTTCATTCGAAAAATATCATTGACTAACGGAGTGGCTTTTACATTACAGAAAATGCATTTATATTATGTTGTCCATATTTCTTTAGATTGTAGACATTTTACATTAAATTTTGTGTATTGGAAGATATTTACCGAGGCATAAACTTGGGAAACCTATCTATAACACCAATTTACAAAAGACTTTCAGGACAGGGAAGAGCTTCAACTGTTTTAAAATTTAAATTTGGTAAAAATTGTCCGTCGGCAATATTAGATAATTGTTTATTTATTTCGATGCAATTTTTTAAAGCATTCTAAACAGAGTGCTGGTTAGCCCGTACAACGGCTGCAGTACGCGGTAACTTTTAAAGTTTTCTTCGAGGTATACTGTCTGCCTTTTCCTTTAGATAAACATTTGTATTACTCTTTACCTCTTTGTCTTATTTTCTTCCATACTTATGCGTCTTGTCTGAATGTGTTGACGAAAACCGTGGCGCCCTTTTCATGGAACCATACTTTCGTCGATTACAATGTTTTTGCCAGGTTTAATAGGATCTTCGAAAGTATCAACAATTGCTTTAACTTTGTTCCACGATCTTCAAGTCTAGCTGTGGTATTGTCAGGAAAATGTAAAAAAAATAAGTGACAAT
This sequence comes from Maratus speciosus, assembly GCA_963932465.1. Lineage (NCBI taxonomy): Eukaryota > Metazoa > Arthropoda > Arachnida > Araneae > Salticidae > Maratus > Maratus speciosus. The sequence goes on from OZ010797.1 coordinate 319,337,412, forward strand.
AAAAAACTATCACGTTTCATGGTATTTTTTATGCGCGCGTTCGCACAAATGCCCCGTTTAGAACATTACAGGCGACTATTTTTAATTCTACCTCGCACCAATTTCTCAAAACAAAAATCTTTGATATACAGTTTGACAACATTTGCAAGAGAAATATACTACGAAATCTATTTCTTTTAAATAATGGTGAGGAACAGAATACAAAAATAGTCGCCCAGCACAGTCCTGCCAGTATAATTTAATTCCTGATAATTGCGCTCTTTCTTGCGGTAGATCGTTCTTTTCATTATCAACGTTAGTCTTAGCACCAAAACGGCAGGAAACTTTAACCAATTCTAATAAAAACATTCTAACACCAGAATTTTCATTTAAAACAATTTCGATTATTTATTCAACCGAGTTTACCTTAGTTACAATTTAATTAGATTTACGAAAAAAATTCTGGTTCAAATCGACATTTTGTCATTTGATCAGTGTCTAATTGACACAGCCGGACGTTCTAGTGTTAACCCCTTGAGGGGCAAATGATTGTATTCCGGTAATGTTTAACTCACACCGGAATCTTTGAAAAATTCTATTTCAAAATATGAACAAGCAATTTTACGACTTATTTCCACTATAGTTAGAAAGGTAAAATTTAATAAAATTTTTCTGGTGCAAATCTTCATTAATCGTAGGTGGGATAAAATATATCCCACCGCCCCTCAAGTGGTTAAATGTGTGTAATACGGGGAGGTTGTGCAGTCTTAAGTGTAGTCAATAAAATCATGTCTCTAAGTAATTAAATAACTTCTTACGAACTTTCAGATATTCACAATCAACTCTGCTTGTTATATTCGAGCTCAATTCATTAAATATGAGAGGTGAGGGTCATTATGTTACAATGTCGGAATAAGCGACAGTACTGCGCCACCAGATGAAGCGAAACATAATTTCGAGCGCCGTCTCAAAGCAAAAAGCATGAATATTGGCGCATATAAATTTTGTATTGAATCTTACCACAATTTACAAGAAATTTACGTTTTGGCAGATTTCTGTTGAAAACAACTTACTATGATATAAAAAACTGGTGGAACCAGAGAGAAAAGTAAAGCTCGATCTAAAAAAGTTACAGTAAAAAATTGTCAAATAGTTTCAGTTTAAAAAAGTAAGTAGTGCGGAGAAAAGTAATGGTCTGTAATATGGTAATGGTCTGATTTATCTGTAAAGCTCATGAAATTACCTAAATTTTTGTTGATAGCTGAAAAGGTGGACGGAGCTTTACTGGTGCCTTAAAATGAATCAGGGAAGTTAAGGCATTTTTAACTCATTCTGAATTCCAATCATTCACAACCAGTCTAAAAATTTGGACTCACAAGAATAGATTACAGGTTGATTTGGAAATGAGCGAGAACATGAGAGGTATCGAGAACATGGGAGTTCGTTCAGTACGAAGTATGGACCAAATTCCATTCCAGGGGTCACTGATAAGCCTGGAAGATCAAAGTCCAAAATAAGCCCAAAATCCTAAGCATGTACGATTCAACCATATGCTAACAACTTGTCTGGGTTAAGTCCATTGACATAAGGCTCCCTTTTCACAGTAATTACATGAAATAAAAATTATTACGCTACATGTGTTATGTCAGAAATGTTAATAACAAAAAGTCTTCAACAACTTGACTATATTAATGTTATACTTAAAATATTACTTCATGGTTTACATTCTTTCAGCTTTGTGGAGTTTAGCTTGACTTGATGCTCATGTCCACAATTCTTGGCCAGACAGAAATTGTTTTGCACATAACTACACATTCCGTTTACTATACCCAGTACTCATTTTGAGTGGATAATATGATTTTGAATATAATGCACCAGTAAAGCTCAGTCCACATTTTCAGCTATCAACAAAAATTTGGGTAATTTCATGAGCTTTACAGATAATCTGATTCCATTACTTTTCTACGCACTACTTACTTTTTTACAATTTGACAATTTTTTACTGTAACTTTTTTAGATCGAGCTTCACTTTTCTCTCTGGTTCCACCAGTTTTTTATATCATTTCACATCTTTTTCAGATCCTTTCAGGAACTTAATCAACCAACTTCAACTAACCAAACAACCGCCCCAATTAACCAACCAATGATCCCAATTAACCGGCCCAACCAATTGTCCCAATCAAAAAGTAACAGAAACATTGGTTCACCAGTGTATTTCAAGAGCTCTGATGACCCCATGCTTATCGCTAAACCCCATATTAGGATATTGACCTATACTTTACTCAGTACTGACCGCCAGACTAGTCCTTAGACTAAGTTTTATACATAGTGTGATCTCTTGGATTTTTCTTCTATGTACCTACGCTCCTCTGGCTGAAGGGACTATGCAGTATCCTAGGCCAACCCCTCAAACACACAAAAAGCTAGGGTAAGAAACAGTCATAAGAAATGAATTAAAACTGCGAAAAAACTATAAAAAGGGAAAATTTCTGTCTTTGGAACTTAAAGGGAATTTAAAATTAAAAAAAAGGTCTGAACACGACTGAATGCAGAAACATGATCAAAAGTGATCGAAAATATTATACAACACACCTGTAAATAATATCAGAAATATTACTAATATTGGATATTTATAATAATATTTTGGAGGTCAAACTAAAATATCACGATAATGACTAACATATTTACATCTAACTGTAACCATTGACAAAAAAATCAGGAAAATTGGGAAGTAGGTGTCCTTTGTAAAGTATGCATTACGTAAACGAGTCTATTGCCAATTGGTGTATTTGGTACGGTAATTATATAATTGAGCCTACAGACAATTGACGCATGTTACCGGGCGTCGTTTGGGGCATAATTTACTGAACCGTAAGCGCATGCACCTATTTTTGTAACGTTAACACACGCGTGGGGTAAATCTCACCTCATTTTGTCTCCCATTATGTTTTTGGCTAAATGCGCTTTAACCCCTTAATTCTCGCTCCCGTCATATTCTCGGGCTGTACCTTTTACTCCAATTGTTTGATTTCCACCAGTTTTATATAATAGTGAAATTGGGTATATTTTGGTACTGTTTTTACTGTTATTAAATAAGATGAATATTTCTTTTTCATAAAAGTGGTGCTAATAAGCAATTTGAAATATTCAACCGTAATTTAATTCGAGCGTTAAGGGGTTAAAAAAAGTCTGCTACTCTATATTGTAAAATGCATCAGTACTATTTTTTTAGGGAAAAATCAAGTGTTTCATATTTATTTTCCGATTTTAAAACAGTTTCTGTAAAAATGGCGGTTTTTTTCCTTAGAAAATATGCAACGATTTGTTTTACCTCATAAAACATGAATTATTTTATAAAATTTACAGTAATTACATTTAATACACTTTCATCAACATATGAAGGCAGCTTTTATTTCACTCTTTCAGTAAAATTAGTTTAGTGTGTGTTATCCCGTAACGAATGAACGTATCGAAATGAACGTAACTTTTGAACACGCGCGATATTATTTAATCCCCAAACCATATTTCTACTTTTCTAGCCAACAAACTAAAGACGTTCCTTCATACAATCGTTCTCAACCTTGGCCTTGAAAGGTACAAGGACGGTCAGAAGTGTTTTATGACGTAATTTTGAAGTTTTTTCACCTTCATAACTCCTTCTCCCGCAGGTAAACGCAACGTCTCCCAAAAGCCAGACCGTCCGCATACGTACTACACCGTAAAACGAAAAAGCATATAGAAACATGAGCCTTGCTAAAATGACGTAATTTTGAATTTTTTTCATCTGCATAACCCCTTCTCTCGCAGGTAAACGTAACATCTGCCGCCAGCCGGACCGTTCGCATACATACTATACCATAAAACGGAGGAGCATATAGTAAAATGAGCCTTATTAAAATAAAGTAACGAAAACGTTGCTAGCTCTTAGAGATTATTACTTTCGGTCCACCAATATTAATTATTTTAAACTCGCGAAATTGAATTTCATTTGGCGTTATAATGACGTAATTATACTAAAGCGTTTCACCTTTTAAAATTAAAATGCATGTTTTCTTTGGCGGGTGCAATAAGAGTATACGATTTCCTTGACAATACGCAGGAAAATGCAATAAATACAACCAAATGAACTAGCATTTAAACAAAATTTCTTTCGTATGACTTAAAAATAAATCTTTCGTTTTATGGATGATAATAATAAGGATTAATTTCAGAATATTAGGAGTCTCTTTTCAGAATAAAACATCATTACAAAGTTATGTCAGTTAAACAGAAATTGTCGTCATACCAAGCAAACGATTTTTTTTATCATTATCTTTTCCTAAATTGTTTGTTTTTAAATTAAAACTCCTGTATTAAAATAGATTTTTAAACATTAAAATCATTCAACTGAAGATACTGCGTCATTTTAACACGTGTTTAGTTAAAGTTTTTACATATATATAGGAAATATTTTCCTTTTCTGATTAGAATGACGTCGATTTGAAAAATGCAAAAATATAGTGAGAAAATCTGATTTTTATTTAAAACAAAATACGCGTGTTATCACTTTTTTTAAATTATTGTGCTCTTGATGAGGCAACAGGAAAGAAAGATTGAAGGAGATATTTCTATATTGTTAAATTATGGAACACTATGTAAAGTTTAAATGAGTGCCATTCCTTTAATATTTGATATTTTTTTACTCGACCTTCGAAAGGCACATCGCTAAATTAAGACCTTTCCAAAAAGCCATTATTCATCACTGAATGTTTTCTGGTTTGTATTGTAATTGAGTTGTTGTCTTTTCATCATGTTTCAAAACGTAAAAGATGCGGCTGAGCTCTACTATACAGCACTATCGTACTGTATGATAAATCTATAATAGAGATAAATTTTTCGAGTAGTCCTATGGGATGAAGTTCGTTATGGATTAAGCCTGTGCATGTGAATCGTAGAAATTTTGGGAATTGAAAATAGCGACCTATTACGACAGATTTTTTTCTTGCATAGTATTAAAAAAAGTATAAACCAGAAAATTCGCAAAGAGAAATTGGGAAAAGATGAGTAACTAGGCCAAATTTAAACCTTGGGTTAAAAACCTGTTCTTCGATTAAGAATGAAGTTACGAACCAAGGGGAGGAGAGAAGGTAGAATAGTGACCAACAGTTGCGAGATAAGGACTCTGGGCGTAGTCAAAGACGGTAGTTTTTGTTCATTTAACCCTTTAATTCTCGCTCCTGTCAATATAACGGACTGAGGAGTCGTTCGTTATTTCCCGTGCCCGTCATATTTCCGGGCTGGAGATTTTACTGCTGTAAAAAAACTTCTGCAACCAGAAAAATTTAACTGGCATTTCCGTCTGAAGTCTTTGATTACTCTCACTTGCGTTCTGCTTTTGACGCTGATTGTAATGCTGCGATTTATATTGCATGTTTCGAAATATATAACATGCAAGAAAATTATTAAGAATCAAAGTTCAATGTGTATATATTTGTGTGATCAGGATAAATAAAGGTCTAAGATGTGAAAAATAAAGGTCATATTCGCATTAATTTGCATGGTGTAAAACAAATATTAAGACACAGAATTCTCCCATGATGGCTTTTCTACAAATGTGAATTTGTTCTATAACATCTTTCTTTTTTCGCCTTAAAAAAAAACCATTGCAGATTTTATTTAGAAATCTTATAATTATTCAATTTCTGTAATAAAAGAAATAGGTACTTTTTTGATGGTAGCATTGTGAATGGATAATACTTAAGCAAAAAAGACGCCCGTCTAACATTGGTCTTATCCTGTAAAATTACAAAAATAGACGGCATAACAAACTGTAAAATCTATCTTAAAATTTCTGGTGCGTATCTTTAATATAAGAGTAAAAACGATAAGTCTAAAAAAGTAATTTATGCATTTAAGGGTTAAGTTTTACAATATATATATACAGGGTGTTCCGTTAAAGGGGTCCAATATTAATAGGGGTAATAGAGGAGATCACATGGAGCATAAATCAGTATATAAAGCCTGGTCGGATCTCAATAGTTTTCAAGTTACAGCAAATAGAATGAAAATTCGGAAAATTGTAAAGGAACCCTCATTGCTAAACTATCGATAATGCTACATAAAAACGAAGCACATATTTAGAAAGAGCAGAAAAAAAACCTACAAAATGACATCAATTGTATTAAAATAGCAATATTTATTGACGAGTTACAAGCCCTGAAACAGTGAAAAAAGTACGAAATCCAATATACATCAAAATAGTTAATCGTTAATTCCAAAAAGACAACTCTAGCTACAACAAGGAAAATGTAGTAAAATTTGGTCCATTCCGAAAACTTTCGAAAAAGCTTACAATGAACCATATCGGTTTAATTGTGTGAGAGAAATTAATCAGTTTCTTAGTTACAACTCCGCTTTCTTTGACACTAGCAAAGGTTAATCTCCGCCCATCACGATTGGAAACACCGCCTTTTTAATTACTCTCAACTATACATTTTCGATCATGCTTCTTCTGAATGAACCAAAATAACTTTACAATAATAGTCTACATTTTAAAGTGGTCTTTTATTGATATAAAGCTTAAGTTAAATTCTTTAAAATTAAACTGGTGGTGAAAATTCAGAAATAATTAAAAATATTGCGATTTGTAACTATGCAAGAAGTTTCAGTACATGTTTTACATGGACAATTATTGTATGTATATGTGCATCATAATTTATGATAGGAAATAATAATAACAAATAGCATAATAATTTTATTAATTATAAATTTAAAAAAGACACTAAATTTTAAATTAATTCATACAAACTTTGTAATTTACAATTTGAGTACACCACAGTCTGTGAATTACAAAATACTGTGCCAAAAAGTGTTGAAAATAAAAGAAAAATGACAAATAAAGAATTACATTCCACGTACTTTATGACATATGTGAAGCATAGTCTTCTGGCCTGCGCTGCACAGATCAATGTCGGAAGGCAGACGAACGGACATTATTATAATAGGTGTTCGAAGTTGCGCCCATTAACAGAATCGGACAGCCGACAGCGACGTCGTAAAGATTGGTGAACACGCCGAAAAACTCCGACGGAGTTGGGAATGTCTCCTGCAGCGACAACGATTCGCGCTAGTAAATCCTCCGGTGTATCCACAGGCGTTTCATACACCAGCGATTTAAGGTGTCCCCAAACAAAAAAGTCTAACGGATTGAGGTCTGGAGAGCGTGCAGGCCAAGCAACAGGTCCACTGCGTCCAATCCATTTCCCAGGATATGTTGAATTGAGGTGATTGCGAACACCTATGAAAAAATGTGCCGGTGCGCCATCGTGCATAAACCACATATTGTGGCGCAATGTTGCTGGCACATTTTGCAGTAACTGCAATAAAATATCCCGTAGGAAAACCAAGTACGTACTGCCATTGAGTACATCTGGGAGTAAATATGGTCCTATGAGATAATTGCCGAGGACACCTGCCCATATGTTCACACTGAACTTTTGTTGTGCGTTCGACGGGAAAACAGTGTGCGGATTTGTATATGACCATGTGTGCATATTGTGCGTGTTTACCACGCCCTCTCTCGTAAATGTTGCTTCATCAGTAAATAAAATATTTTCCAGAAATTGTGGATTATTTTCTGTTACATTAAGCAACCAGCGTACGAATTCTGTCCGCTGAGCACAATTTGTTACTGATAACAGTTGTACCCGCTGCACATGAAAGGGGTGCATGTTTTCTGCACGCAGAACACGCCACACACTTTGGTGAGAAACACCGACTTCAGACGCAGCAGCTCGTGTACTCGTGGAGGGGTTATCTTTAAAAATATTCAGTACATGTTCTTCCATTGCAGGTGTTCGTACATGTCGAGGTTTCCCTGCATCAATGCTTGCTGTATTAAACGATCCAGTCTCCCGTAATCGTCTATCGATTTTTATGAAGAGTTTCGAACTTGGGCAACGTCTCCTTGGAAATTGCTCACGGTACATGCGCTGTGCTAGACATGCATTTCCATGAGCTTGCCCGTACATCAGATGCATGTCCGCATATTCTTCGTTAGAGTATTCCGGCATAATTATTATACATCAACTTACTACAATCCCACTTACAACAGCCTCCCTTTAACATAACGCCCACTGATGACTGCTGTTTTATTACACTTTTCTTCCTATACACATAGAAAATTTGCATAAAAAGTACTTCTTCTTCATCATCCTGAAAGTTCATGGAGGAAACGCAGCAGTCACGGAGTTTGCTTTAAGACAAGGCGAGAGCTGCACAATATGTCATTCACTTGACCAGACTGAATAATGAAAGGGTATTGATAGAGGTTGATCAGAAATGTATAATTGAAAGATATTAAAACGGGGTGTTTACAATCGTCATGGGCGGAGTTTCGCCCTTTCCGAGCGTGCAACAGTACAGAGTTGTAACTAGGGAACTGCTTGATTTCTCCCATACAATTAAACTGATATGGTTTATTGTCAGCTTCTTCGAAAGCTTTCGGAATGGACCAAATTTTATAACATTTTCCTTGATGTAGGTAGAGTTGCATTTTTGGAATTAACGATTAACTATTTTGCTAAATATTTGATTTTGTATTTTTTCACTGTTTCAGAGCTTGTAACTCGCCATTAATTCTCAATATTCTAAAACAACTTATGTCATTTCGTAGGATTTTTCTGCTCTTTCTAAATATGTGCTTCGTTTTTATGTAGCATTATCGATAGTTTAGCAATGAGGGTTTTTTACAAATTTCCGATTTTTCATTCTATTTGCTGTAACTTGAAAATTATTGAGATCCGGTCAGGCATTATATACTGATTTATGCTCCGTGTGATCTCCTCTATTACCCCTATTAATATTGGACCCCTTTAACGGAACACCCTGTATATAATAAGTTATTTAGATTAATATTTATTAAAATATTTGCTATTAAAATATTTGCAATATTTTAGTTTTTACTTGTATTGCAGAAGTGTAATATAGAAAAGGTTGACGTATTATACGAAAAATGTATCTCTGATATTTTTCATTATTTTTCCTGTGCTATAAACCCTTCAAAAAATCATATATAATTTTTTCGAAACAAAATGAAAAAATCATACATTTAAAGGTTAATAGCTGTCACCATTTGCAAGTCACTGAATTTTAAAAGCAGTCAGTCCGTTTTAGGATACCGGGTATATGGTCACATTTTGTGCATAAGCTTCATCCAATAAATATCTACTTCTCATCGTGGAATCTCTGGGAAATACGGCTAAGCGTTTATCTGTCACTAAATATTAGGAAAGATTCATATTTCTGTAAGAGCATTTTTTATCGGAATTTTCTGAGTATATAAAAATAGAACAAGATGAAATTGGAAATATTCAAAGACATTGCTTATACAAGGCAATTTATTTTCGAAATAAAATAATGGTATTTATTTTTAATAACATTTGTACAGATACAATTGAAATTAATAATCTTAACCATTAAAAAAAGATTTGTGTTCTTGTAAAATCATTTTTAATCAGAAGTCTCTACACTTTAAAAATTAATCATACTACATTTACAAATCAATAGTACACAGGTACAGTCGTGAAAAAAAAGAGTAAACACCCCCTACTAACTCTTCAACAAATTATCGTAGAAGAAAGTTACTGGTACCGAACGATTGGAAATAAAGTCTACTTTTAAATGGTGTATATCAAATTTGCTTAGGGGGCATCTACATATTAAAACGAACCATAACGTTGTTTTTTTCAATAGCAGTATACAATTCTGACAGCATAAATTATCTCTATACCCTTCAATTAGCCAAAAAATAAATTTTTATGCAATTCGCACGATAAGTTTCCGAGAAATTAATTATTTTAAAACCAACGTATTTTATGGGCTGTATCCAAATTGAAGTTCGGTACACGATTGTTGACCAAGAGACCCGCCTTCTTGTTCAAGGCATCTTAAGCGCTACTCAAACAGTCATTGAAGACTGCTAGATTACAGGATAGCATAAGAAATTTCAAAATATCTAGTCACTTCTATCATAGACGGCCCCTTAAACCATCATTTTTCCATTTTTTTAAGCATAATTTGAAAACTACTTTGAAGAAAAATGTGAAATTTTGGATTTCCATAAAGCGGGGCTTAATAAATCTAAATCCATCAAAAAAATTGTAGGTTGCTTTTCATGCTTTTTACGAATATTAATATCATAATTCATATCATGAAATTATAAAAATTGCATATTCAACGTATTTATATTTGGGTATTTTAGTATTATTGCTCCACAAAAAAATTACCACATTAGGAGTATAATTTTAGGAGATATTAATAAAAATATGAAAATGCAACTTAACGTTAGAAGCACTCAATTTTGAATGTATATAATTCAAAAACTTATCATACAAATAACTTGAAATTTGGTACCTAGGTATAGTTTGAACCGAAGATTTGAAATATAGCGTTAAAATTGGGTATTGCCATAGAAATAATTTAAGTTTGGGTTAGTTTTAATATGTAGATGGCCCCCTAAGCAAATTTTATATAAATCATAAATCATTTAAAAGTTGACTTTATTTCCAATCGTTCGGTACCGGTATCTTTCTTGTACGATAATTTGTTGAGGAGTTAGTAGGGGGTATTTATTTTTTTTTCTACGACTGTACTTTTATTTGTATTTTTATTTTTCAAAGGCTACTTTAGATCATCTTTCTACTTAATTTTTTTTTTTTTAGATGACAGTAATTTTCTTCGATAGTTCCGATTTTATGAAAACACTAAACTTGTTTGTATAATGTAATTACTATTTCTTCATACATCGAATACACATATTCTTTTTATTTCCCGATTTGCCAGTCCTTGCTATAGAATTTTCTAGAACAAAATAAAATGTCCTTTCGGCATGTACAAAGAGGGAAAGGTAGCTTTCATATTCCTTGTTTTTTTAAACATATCTTATTTTGCTCAAACACACTAAGCTAAAATTAGTGGAGCTCGATTAGATGATTCAATAAAAATTCCTTATTTCTTGGTTTTAAAATTTTGTAAATTTTATTCAAATTGTAAGAAGCTAAAATGCGAGGAAACCTATAAAAGAATTTCCATCGATACTGAATTTTAATGAAAATTGCACCAAATTAGTAAGCTGTAGCCAAGTTGTCATCATTTATGGTTGTTTAGTTTTGGTTGCCAAATTTGGCGACATTTTGCCAAGTGTCGCCAAGCTTCGCGAGAATTTGAAGCTAACGTTCACTGATTTTCATTAATTGTTTTCTTGTTTCAAAATGTCAACCACCCTAGAATTTCAAACTGCTATATCTCAGCCTTTTTTTAAATTAGAGACGAAACAAAAAATACTCCGTAATCCTTGTATCAAGTCCTAACACTTTAACATAAAATAAATTTGTATTTCTAATTTTTTTCTGTATTTCTTTTAGTTTTAAATATTTAAATAGCCTTCATTTTGAAACAAGATTGCGGATGAAGTTGGCCAACGAACTCGGTCGAGGCATTTGTATGTACTATAGACACAATAACTCTCATGCAAATCGGTTTATAAATACGAGAGTTATCGTATGACAAAAATCAGATATAGGGAGAGTTGACCACAGGGGAGGCTTGAACCAAACATCAATTTTCATATTTAAAAGAATTTCAGAGTTTTATCAAGAGGTGTCAACCAAACCTACTTGAATACTAAACAACAGGCTTTGTTTCATACAGATAATAGAAATACGTGTGGGAAAAATCAATTGTGAGGTGTTTTAAATATAAAAGTTATGTTTTTCAGAAATATTTTGTAACCTTTTTTTCAGATAAAATGTGTCAGAGTTTCCTCTTAGACCGCACAACTTCGAAGAAAATCCTTGTTATTTATATGCTGCCACCACCGATATGATTACGTGATATCGGTCACGCACTGAGAAGATTGTTTAAATGAAAATCAACGCTTTCATTGAACTAAATTAACAGTTTATTTACACACTATTTACACAACAACAAAACACTATTTACACTTACAAACTTAGATATAGATGATCCGGTTCAACATTAAATTGAATACAGTAAATGCTGGCTGTGTACTGTTAAACTACGTTAAATCACTCTCACTCTACACACGTTAAATTAGCTTTCCAGAGATCAATCTCGATCTCCCAACACGCTCTAAGCCTGAGCTCTCCGATCCTCACTCAATCCTACGCTCTATATCTACGAGCTATACACAGTGACTACCTTGCGCTTGGCGCTCTCGGCTCCAACTGAACCCTACGCTCTATCTAAGAGCTACACACAGTAACTCACCTTGAGCCTTGCACGCCAACTTTCAACTCACTCTTTCAGCAGAAGACACTGCCTTCCAGCTTCCCCTTGCTACTTCTCAACGTAACCCCTCATGGTTTTCTACCCTGCTCGCATTCCACGCTCTCCTTTTCTCTTTCGTGGAATGCCATTGCCTCCCCATCTTCAACAGACATCTCAAAAGATTCAGCAAACCCCTCTCCGACTATCTTTTTCCCCCTTCATTCCATCTATACATTTTCACCGGCTTAGATCCAGTTTTAGATAAGGAAAGACTGTTATTTTGAAATTCCAGTACACAGCCCATACAATATATAATATATTAAGACAATAATAATATAGAACCCCAGTTCTAATAGCAGATATTTCTCAGAACCTGACACCCCCACCTTAGCGGAAAATATGCCATTTAGGGGCTAATTTTCCCCAAATATATAGTAACATCACAGAAGAGTTCAATAGTCTCTTTGCAGGTTTCTTCATTATTATTATTACATATATATATCAAGGCGTCTCAACATTCTCTACTGAAATCTCCAATGAACCGTGTACTACTATCATTATTACAGAAAAACTACACATGCTAATACACTATAACACAAAATTCAAATACAATTACACATATACAAAAAAATTTTAAAACGTGATGACACCTCTTTAAGGTTTGTCCACTATTTAGTCATTGATGCCGATGGGCTAGCAATTGGCTGTTCTTCCCAGCTCTTCCTATGTAGCCTGGAAATTGCATCAGCATTTAAATGTTGCGCTCCTGGACGATGAGAAATACGCAGGTTCCAGCGTTGCAAGGGAAGAGCCAATCTAGTGAGTTTGGGGGACCTTGGAGTTGTTTCAGTGAGAAATTTTAATGGATTATGATCCGCTATGATCTCAATTTGAGATCCATATGTCCACTTTTCAAACTTCCGCAACCCGAAGAGAACACTCCAAGCCTCTTTCTCTATACTCGACCAAGCACGCTGAGCCCCTGATAATTTCTGACTGGCAAAAGCTATCGGTTTAAACTGACCCTTTTCATCTTTTTGAGTAAGGCAACATCCTACTGCCAGGTCTGAAGCATCGGCGTGAAGCTGATATTCCCGGCCTACGGTAGGTGTAGCCAAACGTGTCACGTTACATAACTCCTCTTTAAGGGTATTAAATGCTTCTTCTGCCCTTTCATCCCATGGTACAGTATTTTTAACCTTCCCTTTAGTTAATTCCGTTAAAGGTATAGCAATTTCTGCATAATTTGGAATATAAGATCGATAGAATCCCATTAATACCAAAACAGATCTAACTTCCTTTTTTGTTTTCGGTCTCTTTAAGTCCCTTATTGCTCCTATTTTCTCCTCATCAGATGCATGCGTTCCACCCCCAATTACATGACTTAAAAACTTAGTCAATTTCTCTACAAATTTACATTTATCCAGCCTAATCGTAAAATTTCTATTTTTAAGTTCTTCTATAACAGACCTAACATGCTCACAATGCTCTTCCCAGGTGTCGGAGAAAATGATGACATCATCAATATATGCTTGTGCATACCTCCGATGACCTTGAAGAACCTCATTCATATCTTTTTGGAACGTAGGTGCCGTGATAAACCAAAAGGCATAGTACGCCACTGATAAGTCCCATTTTGAGTTGTAAAAGCGGTTAAATGTTTACATTCCTCTGCCATTTTAATCTGCCAATAACCCCTCAATAAATCAATCGAAGATAAATATTTAGCTGCCCCCGCAGTATACATGATTTCCTGCGAATCTTTCATAGGAAATGTTTTGTACCGGCGTTACTGAATTTAATGCTCTATAATCTATGCAAAGCCTAACAGTTGCGTCTTTTTTCGCCACGCAAACAATTGCATGACTAATTTCTGCATTTCACACTTCGATTAGATTTAATTCTAATAACTCCTGAATCTGTCGATCTACTTCCTCTTTATAAGCAACAGGTACACTATATAACTTTGGCTTTTTCCTTGCCACATCCGGTTTCAAATCAATACGGTGCTCCCCTACTTCCGCTGGTCGCATTGGACCCATAAATACCTCTTTATTCTCCCTCAAAATGGACTTTATATCCTTGACTTGACTATTAGATAACTCTTTTATTTCGAACCTTTCTATGTCCCGTTCTACCTCTTGTTCCCGGTTTAAAATAGGAATTTCCCCAACTTCTCCAAATTCCTCATCACCTTCAAAAACAATATTAACTACATTACACTTAGCAATAAATTCTCTTTTATTTTGATACACATACTTTTTGCTACCATCCTCCAACTCAACTAAGACTCTATCACTCACTTTCACTTTTCTAGATAACTGACATTCTAGACATGATTTACAAAACTTTTTAGTTACTTTAGCCATACCTTCCCAATAAAAAGATTGCCTAATTCTCGCTAAGGTTTTCTTTGCCGCGTGATGTTCTCCCTCATTAGAAACATGCGCTGACTTTAAGATTCCTTCTCTTTTGACTTTAGGCACTACTAATTTTGCTATAGCTTCTCCTACAAATTCATCTTTATGATACAATAACTCTTTTCAATATAATAACCCCCTTTATCAATTTTAGCTAATTCCCAAGCTCTCTCTAACTCTTTACATTCCAATTGGGATTTCTTAAACATATCTGATTTGCTAACGATAACTTTATTATTTTCCTCCACTTCCGTTTTTTCTGCATTCGGACTTTGTAAATTTTCCGATCTCGCTTCTATTGCGTAAATATTACAATTATCGCTACTCATCTCTTTCTTTTCACTCGAGTCATCAATACTAATTTCTGAACTTTCTAATTCTTGGGACTCTAGCAATGGCTCCTCGTGATTGACCCCTGACAACTCATTAATCACCTCGGGATGTATAATTACCTGCTCATTAATATTATCGGTCACTACGCAAAGTACTTCCTGTTGAATTATATTAGTTTGTCCGAATTGCGAAATAGCTAACGGTAATTTAACCAACGGTGATTTAACTGCTTCACCAAATAATCCTTGTAAATAAATACTACCCGCTCCTTTTAATTTCTCTTCCGGTACCAAATCTTTATGAATAACACTAATTTCACATCCAGAATCGACCAATCCTTTTGCTTTTTGCCCATTTACACTAACTTCAATTTTATCAAGTTTGTTTAATTTCTCACCAATAACATTAGTTTTCTGTTCGGTCTTTGCCGATATCCTCGCCACAATAGCTCCTTTAGGTAACTCTTTATTTCCTTTTACGACAATCTTATTTACACCCGCTTTCTGTTCACGCCCTTTACTAGCATTATTATTTCCCTCATTACCCACTTTATTACAAAAACGTTGGTAATGACCTCTTAAACCACATTTGAAGCATCTAGCGCTATATCTCTTAAACTCAGTTTTTCTATCCGAAAAATAATTAATCTCATTACTCCCATTTTGCCTCCAATTACCACTAAATTTACTATCCTCCCTCGGTTTCACTTTTTCACTGTTTACATACCTATCTTTACCCTTCAAACTTTTATACGTAACCGCATAAGACTTGTTTTTAGCGTCAAAATTATTGTCACATTTTTTAGCAATTTTAGAAGCTTCTAACCATTTACTCTGCTGAGTTAACCCAATATATGATGCGGTTTCTTCATCTAACGTGTTTAATAACTTATCCCTAATTATTAACTGATTGACCTTTTCATAAGAGTCCGCACCCCTAATCTTACAATAATTTTCCCATGTTGCTATTAAACTCGATACAAATAATACATGAGTTTCATTCTGGTTTCTGCTAGCCTTCTTAAAATTTTCCAAACACGCCTCCGGTGTCGGCTCATGTTCCCTTAGAACTAACTCCTTTAATTCTTCATAACTCTCAATTTGTTCCCTAGTGGTATAAATTAACAAATTATCCGCCTTATCTCCTAACATATTTAGTATAATTTCGGCCTGCTGGTTTTCCGGTACATTTTTAGTTTAGAATGCCCTTTCTAAACTATTGAAAAATAAATTCCATCCCTCAGTCCCTTCTGGTACTTTGATAGACAGAGTTTTAACACTTTTGATCAATTTTTCTATGTTACTTTCATTATTAGATTCCCTAGGCCCATTAGAGTTATTTGTCGAACTTTGTACCCTTAGCCTCTCCATTTCTAATTCATGTTCCATCCTCAATTTTTCAGACCTCCCTTCTCTTTCTCGCTCTAATTTTTCCTGTTTTTCTAACTTTTCGCGCTCTAATTTTTCCAGTTTTTCTTCGCGCTCTAATCGCTCCGCAACAATAGTGTTAGATAATTCCTTAATAGCCCCCTCCTCATATTCCTCGCTGTCCATTATCTTTTTCTTTAGCTGAAATCTGGTATCATCTTCCATGAATTCAATCCCAATTCTTCGGCTATCATCTGAAGATCTACCCTTTTTAGTTTCAATAAGAAAGCCATACCTTTACCGATTACTATTACCACTCTCCAATAATATTTAAACCTGCTAAATGAACATTTCCTAAATTTGTACTTTAGTACAGTTACCTCCACTTATCATACTAATTAATACCTTTCAGATAATCGATGTATTATATTTCTAATTTAACCTACTGTATAACCTGGTTTTCCTCAACCATTTATATCACACAATTTACCTCCAATAAAACAAAAGTCCTTCCGGCCAGTGCCGGGAGGAAGAGGTAGCTTTCTTATTCCTTATTTTAAAATAGCCAACTTATATCATTCAAACACACGAAGCTCAATTTAGTGGAAACCAAATATAGGAGATTCAATACTAATTTTTATCAATATAATGAATGAGAATTTCGCGAAATTAGTCAGCTTTATCCAATCTGCATTTCTTTAAAGTAACTTATATTTGGCTGCCAAATTCGGCGATTTCTTAAAGTGCCTGCCATTTTAAGACAACATGGTGGATGAGGCTAACCAGTGAACTTGGTCGAGACTTTAGTAATTGCTGTGCACATGCTTACTCACATCGGAATCGGTTGATATATACGAGTGCTGTCGCATGCAAAAAATCAGATTTTTCAAAATGTCACCCACAATAGAAATTGAAACTGCTATATCTGAGCCATTTTTTAAGGTAAAGACAAACAAAACATGCTCCTGAATCCTTATATCAAGGTCAAATACTTAAGAAAGAAACCTTTTTCAATTTCTAATTTTTTTGCACCTCACTTTAAATATATATATATATTCTAATTTAATGGCCGCCATTTTGAAACAAGATGGCTGATGAATCTGGCCAGCGAACTTGGTCGAGTTATTGATGTATACTATCCACATGCCTTCTTACATCAAAATAGGCGAATACGTGTGTTATCGCGTGACAAATACAAGATCGTTTCAAAATGTTAGCCATGCTAGAAATTCAAAATGTTATAATTCAACCATTTTTTAAGATATAAACAAAAGAACAAATTTTCAGAAACAAAAACTGCTCTGGAATATTTGTATCAAGACCAAACACATAAAAAAAAATCTTTTTCATTTTCCAATTTTTTAATACCTCATTTTAAATTTTAAATTTAATTTTTTTAGACGGCAACCCTTTTGAAACAAGATGGCGAATGAAGCTGGCCAACAAACTCGGTCGAGACATTGGTATGTACTATGTACAGACCAAGTTACATCCAAATCGGTTCATAAATACGCCTGTTATCGCGTGACAAAAATCAGGACGTTTCAAAATGTCAGCCACGCTAGAAATTCAAAATGCTATAACTCAGCCATTTCTTAAGATATAGACGAAACAAAAACTGCTCCCGAATCTTTTTATCAAGGTCAAGCACATAAGAAGAAAATATTTTTTCAATTTTTAATTTTTTGGTACCGCATTTCAAATTAAAATTTTTCTTAAAAATTTAAATTGCCGCCATTTTTGAAGAAGATGGCGGATGAAGCTGGCCAACGAACCCGGTCGAGACATTGGTATGTACTATGTATAAACGAAGTTACATCCAAATCGGTTCATAAATACGCATTTTATCGCGTGACAAAATTCAGGACGTCTCAAAATGTCAGCCACGCTAGAAATTCAAAAGTCCTTCCGGCCAGTGCCGGGAGGAAGAGGTAGCTTTCATAATCCTTATTTAAAAAAAGCCAACTTATATCATGCAAACACACCAAGCTCAATTTAGTGGAAACCGAATATAGGAGATTCAATACTAATTTTTATCAATATAATGAATGAGAATTTCGCGAAATTAGTCAGCTTTATCCAAGCTGCTTTTCTTTAAAGTAACTTATATTTGGCTGCCAAATTCGGCAATTTCTTAAAGTGCCTGTCATTTTAAGACAACATGGTGGATGAGGCTAAGCAGTGAACTTGGTCGAGACCTTAGTAATTGCTGTGCACATGCTCACTCACATCGGAATCGGTTAATATGTAGGAGTGCTGTCGCATGCAAAAAATCAGATTTTTCAAAATGTCACCCACAATAGAAATTGAAACTGCTATATCTCAGCCATTTTTTAAGGTAAAGACAAACAAAAAATGCTCCTGAATCCTTATATCAAGATCAAATACTTAAGAAATAAACCTTTTTCAATTTCTAATTTTTTTGCACCTCACTTTAAATATATATATATTTTTTAATTTAATGGCCGCCATTTTGAAACAAGATGGCTGATGAATCTGGCTAGCGAACTTGGTCGAGGTGTTGATGTATACTATCCACATGCCTTCTTACATCGAAATAGGCGAATACGTGTGTTATCGCGTGACAAATACAAGATCGTTTCAAAATGTTAGCCATGCTAGAAATTCAAAGTGCTATAAATCAACCATTTTTTAAGATATCAACAAAAGAACAAATTTTCAGAAACAAAAACTGCTCCGGAATCTTTGTATCAAGGCCAAACACATAAAAAAAATCTTTTTCATTTTCCAATTTTTTAATACCTCATTTTGAATTTTAAATTTAATTTTTTTTAAATGGCAAACCTTTTGAAACAAGATGGCGAATGAAGCTGGCCAACGAACTCGGTCGAGACATTGGTATGTACTATGTACAGACCAAGTTACATCCAAACAGGTTCATAAATACGCCTGTTATCGCGTGACAAAAATCAGGTCGTTTTAAAATGTCAGCCACAAGAGAAATTCAAAATGCTATTACTCAGCGATTTTTTTTAGATATAGACGAAAGAAAAACTGTTCCGGAATCTTTGTATTAAGGTCAAACACATACAAAAAAAATCTTTTTCATTTTCCAATTTTTTGGTATCTCATTTAATTTTTTTTATTTTTTTATTTTTTTAAATGGCCGCCATTTTGAAACAATATGGCTGATGAAGCTGGCCAACGAACTCGGTCGAGACATTGGTATGTACTATGTATAAACGAAGTCACATCCAAATCGGTTCATAAATACGCCTGTTATTACGTGAGAAAAATCAGGACGTTTCAAAATGTCAGCCACGGTAGAAATTCAAAATGCTATAACTCAGCCATTTCTTAAGATATAGACGAAACAAAAACTGCTTCCGAATCTTTTTATCAAGGTCAAACACATAAGAAGAAAATATTTTTTCAATTTTCAATTTTTGGTACCACATTTCAAATTTAAATTTTTCTTAAAAATTTAAATGGCCGCCATTTTTAAACAAGATGGCGGGTGAAGCTGGCCAACGAACCCGGTCGAGACATTGGTATGTACTATGTATAAACGAAGTTACATCCAAATCGGTTCATAAATACGCCTTTTATCGCGTGACAAAATTCAGGACGTTCCAAAATGTCAGCCACGCTAGAAATTCAAAATGCTATAACTCAGCCATTTTTTAAGATATAGACGAAACAAAAACTGCTCCGAACTCTTTGTATAAAGGTGAAATACATAAGAAAAAAATATTTTTCCATTTTCAATTTTTTGGTACCACATTTCAAATTTTAAATTTTTTTAAAACTTTTAAATGGCCGCCATTTTCAAACAAAATGGCGGATGAAGTTGGCCAACGAACTCGGTCGAGAGATTGATATGTACTATGTACACACCGAATTATATCCAAATCGGTTCATAAATACGCCTTTTATCGCGTGACAAAATTCAGGACGTTTCAAAATGTCAGCCACGCTAGAAATTCAAAATGCTATAACTCAGCCATTTTTTAAGATATAGACGAAACAAAAACTGCTCCGGAATCTTTGTATAAAGGTCAAATACATAAGAAAAAAATATTTTTCCATTTTTAATTTTTTGGTACCACATTTAAGTTTTAAATTTTTTTAAAAACTTTAAATGGCCGCCATTTTGAAACAATATGGCTGATGAAGCTGGCCAACGAACTCGGTCGAGACATTGGTATGTACTATGTACACACCGAATTACATCGAAATCGGTTCATAATTACGGGCGTTACAGTGTGACATAGGTCAGATATATATATATATATATATATATATATATATATCAATTTTGAACGGAGGGTGGTTTCGGGGTCTGGGGGTCATGATCGATGAAAATATACCAAAATTTTTTGAAATCGCTTTCCTCCGAACGGCTGCAATAGGTAGCTTTTTTGTAAAGAAAGCTACCTAAAATGCTGCAACTCAGCCATTTTTTAAGACATAGACGAAACAAAAACTGCTCTGAAATCTTTGTATAAAGGTCAAATACATAAGAAAAAAATATTTTTCCATTTTCAATTTTTTGTTACCACATTTCAAATTTTAATTTTTTTTTAAATTTTAAATGGCCGCCATTTTGAAACAAAACGACGGATGAAGCTGGTCAACGAACTCGGTCGAGAAATTGGTATGTACTATGTACACACCGAATTACATCGAAATCGGTTCATAAATACGCCTTTTATCGCGTGACAAAATTCAGGACGTTTCAAAATGTCAGCCACGCTAGAAATTCAAAATGCTGTAACTCAGCCATTTTTTAAGGTATAGACAAAACAAAAACTGCTCCGGAATCTTTGTATAAAGGTCAAATACATAAGAAAAAAATATTTTTCCATTTTCAATTTTTTGTTACCACATTTCAAATGTTAAATTTTTTTTAAATTTTAAATGGCCGCCATTTTGAAACAAAACGGCGGATGAAGCTGGCCAACGAACTCGGTCGAGACTTTGGTAAGTACTATGTACACACCGAATTACACCGAAATCGGTTCATAATTACGAGAGTTACAGTGTGACATAGGTCATATATATATATATATATATATATATATAATTTTTGAACGGACGGTGGTTTCGGGGTCTGGGGGTCATGATCGATAAAAATATACCAAAATTTTTTGAAATCGCTTTTCTCCGAACGGCTGCAATAGGTAGCTTTTTGTAATGAAAGCTACCTAAAAGGTAAAACAATAATTTCGATTTGATTACTATGCAATACAGATTCCACTTTATACAATTAGATAATAACATACAATTTACATAATAATACTGATACGTTGCAAATTGAATAAAAGTATTGATGTCAATAGAAACATCCACATAAAGAAAAATTGTATAACATACACATATAAATTTCTACAATTATCCTCAATAAAATATTTCCAAATTCAATACTGGTCTTCACACTTAAAACAAATAAGATCAAAACCTTCCCCTTTTTTTTTTCTCTTGTGAGCCTTTTTTTTTTTCACTCTGAGCCCTTTTTTTTTCTCGAAATTTACTTCTAACCAATTAAAATTCTAAGCAAATGTTCATTACTCGTTTGTTATCAACTCTTCAAGCTTAAAACAGTATTGCTTCATTTAAATATTACTTTAATAATAATTTAAATTTAAATAAATTCAATTATTCCTTCCAACTATTATTAACACAATGCATTAATTTTGTTCACTACCGTTATTAGTAAAAAAAATAGAACATCAATAGTACAAGTTATTATGACCTTTTCTTAAAACAATAGTTAATATGGCTCTTAAAATCTCCTACCTATCTGAACACAATTATTTGATTGCACATAAATTATCTAGACAATTTATCTTAAATTACTATTAATTATACAACAACAATTACATTTGGTTCGAGATTGTCAGCAGACAAAAATGATCAAAACACCTTACCTTATACTTTATCTGCTGGGGTACTCCGCTGCTCACACGTAGTTCCGCGATGCACTCAATATTTCAAACTTTAAAGTCACTTTGATGATATTCAACATTCAGGCTGTAATACACTGTAATTTGTTTCACTGTAGCGATGATAGGGCACAAACACTAATTCTGTTCGCTGTAACAACGATAGGGCACAACACTTTAGTTCGGTTCGCTGTAACGATGTTAAGACACAACACTTTAGTTCGGTTCGCTGTAACGATGATAGGGCACACACACTCTGTATTTCTGCTCGACGCTTGATTTTTATCTCTCTAAAATTCTGCTCGACGATCCGGTATTACCACGCAAGAATTCCACTAACACGCTCCGGCACTAACACACTGCAACACAGCTCGTTGGTCACTGGTCCTAGACGATTCTATCCCGCCGCTGCCATCAATTTGTCGGAGTTTCCTCTTAATCCGCACAACTTCGAAGAAAATCCTTGTTATTTATATGCTGCCACCACCGATATGATTACGTGATATCGGTCACGCACTGAGAAGATTGTTTAAATGAAAACCAACGCTTTCAATTAACTAAATTAACAGTTTATTTACACACTATTTACACAACAACAAAACACTATCTACACTTACAAACTCGGATATAGATGATCCGGTTCAACATTAAATAGAATACAGTACATGCTGGCTGTGTACTGTTAAACTACGTTAAATCACTCTCACTCTACACACGTTAAATTAGCTTTCTGGATATCAATCTCGATTTCCCAACACATAGGTGCTCTAAGCCTAAGCTCTCCGAGCCTCACTCAATCCTACGCTCTATCTCTACGAGCTATACACAGTGACTACCTTGCGCTTGGCACTCTCGGCTCCAATTGAACCCTACGCTCTATCTAAGAGCTACACACAGCAACTCACATTGCGCCTTGCACGCCAACTTTCAACTCACTCTTTCAGCTGAAGACACTGCCTTCCAGCAATTCCTTGCTACTTCTCAACGTAACCCCTCAGGGTTTCCTACCCTGCTCGCATTCCAAGCTCTCCTTTTCTCGTTCGTTGAATGCCATTGTCTCCCCATCTTCAACAGATATCTCAAAAGATTGGGCAAACCCTTCTAGGACTATCTTTTTTCCCCTTCATTCCATCTATACATTTTCACCGGCTTAGATCCAGTTTTAGATAAGGAAAGACTGTTATTTTGAAATTCCAGTACACAGCCCATACAATATATAATATATTAAGACAATAATAATATAGAACCCCAGTTCTAATAGCAGATATTTCTCAGAACCTGACATTCATCATAGAAATTTAAGTAAGTAGGTTTTAAATAATGTAGAAATATCGAGCTTTCTTTTCCAGGTATAAAGATTCTATAGTAAGTTAGGCTTAACAAAATAATGTGCTACTTTTCAGAAAAGTTCTATGTGGGAAGGCTTGACCCAGTCAATGTGGGGAGGGTTGACCAGATGCTAAAGGCTCCCTTAATTAAGTGGGTTTGGAAATATTTTTATTATACACTGTGCATAATGAAAGGATAATGGTTATATATAAATAAGAATGTAAATTTATTCTGTAAAAGTACAGTAAAATGGGGTGATTGAAAAGAAAATATTTAAAACTGATTAAAGAAATATATTAAAAATTGCTATAGTATCCACTGTAAAAAAACGTTTAATGAAATATAAATGGGAAAGTTTCTAGGACGTCTTTTTCCATTTAAATATTACTTATAATACGTAAATAGAAACAGTGGAAAAGTCTATAAAGGACTATAAAGTATGAAAGCTGCAGTCTTAACCCTTTCAGGGGTAGTGGTATGTTTATGAAACCATTTAATTTTAAATCTCAAACGCCACAATGACACCATAATTTTGCTAAGATCTTTTCTTTTCAATATGTATGTGAAATATAGCCTTTTTCTTATTTACAAATAAATTTGTTTGCACATTCCGTTGCCAGTCATTTATTTCAAAATTTTAGTACTGAAAGTACTTTGCCCCTGAAAGGGTTAAAAGATTTTAATGAAACATTAAGTGCTCATGCAGTAGGAAAAGAACATAGAATTAATCGAAAAACTTTAGGAAGGTATGTAGACAAATTTCTACAGGATGAATACAGTGAGATGTAGCCAAACTATGTGACAATTAGAATCGTTAGGTCGAGTGTCAGAAAAAGTAGGACAAGGAGACAAAAAAAAGCGGGACAGTGGCTCCTAAATACGCACATAATAATACATGAAACCCTGTGGAAACCGAACGTGTCTCGTCTCTAACGGAAAATTGTCATAAATGATAAAATTGCATTTTAACTGCTGTACAATTATACCTGCTCAGACAAAATCCTGTTTAAAACAAAATTTTTCTCCTCTGACTTGCGATTGCATCTAAACAGATTTGTTTAAGCATCATATTTTCAAATATATATATATATATATTTAACCCTCCGACTGTCTTGGAAAAGGGCAAAATTGTAATGTTGTTTTTTCTGCATTTTGTTTTAAATGCTTAAAGAAAAGATTCTTTGAACATTTTATAAAAAAGATTTAACAACGAATATAAATGCAATCCTTGGAAGTATTAATCATTGTTCAATGTATTAAAAATACATTAAATCAATTGAATTATATTACTTTAAATACTGCTTGTATTGCAGTGAAACCTGGAGCTTAGTGAACGTATTAACACGGGCTTGTCAGTGAGGGGGTTAATAATGAAAGCAAGTAGCATAAAGTTATTTTGCTTTTTTTAAATTGATTTTATCTCTCTTCACAAATATTTCAATATAAAACAAAGCGGGTCAAGTCTTTCATATAGTGGGTCAAGCCTCCCATATGTGGGGAGTCTTGACCCATTATTTCCTCATGAATAAAATCAATCATTTTTCAATTTTTTTATATACAGTCGAACCTCTATTTAACGAAGTCGCTAAATCCCGGAAAAAAGTTCGTTATATGGAAAATTCGTTAAAAAGAGATTCACCTTTTAAAATACTTTCAACTACATAAAACAGATTTTAAATTCATAAACACTAAATATTTTTACTAAAAGTAATTGATCACATTTTTTAAAAATAAATTATATCGATTTGTTTTATTTATTTTACCCACCAATATCCGTCATCAATTCATTTTTTCTATGTCTTTAAATGTTTGAAATCTGCAAGGAATACAAAACATTGTCCGGGAATACGCTGTATTTCCTGTTTAAAGTAAATAGTTTTACATTAACATTAAGGAATTTTAATGACATTATCGGATTTATTATTATTATAACAAATAATTTTAATCATACAGTAACATATGTGTCCTTAAAT
This sequence comes from Maratus speciosus, assembly GCA_963932465.1. Lineage (NCBI taxonomy): Eukaryota > Metazoa > Arthropoda > Arachnida > Araneae > Salticidae > Maratus > Maratus speciosus. The sequence goes on from OZ010797.1 coordinate 319,362,986, forward strand.
TTAATTTCTGAAAAACTCTGTTAATTTTTCCTGAGTTTTTTATTTAAAAAAGGGCTGTCTTTCATAATACGTTTCGCATCTTTGCAATGCACCAAAACCCCTTCATGCTATTTTTTCTTAACTATAATCGGCGTCGGATTGTTTCAAATAATTTTAGCATTTCATTATACGAAGTTTTGTTAATTCCTGCATAATGATCATTTCCATCATCATCATATTCGTCTTCATCGCAATTCATTGCTGTATTGTTTTTATTTTTCACGCCGTCGAAAATATCCAGTTCGGATAGTATTTCCGAAGTCTCTATTTCAGAATTAAGTGAAATACAATCATCATGGTTAATTTCTTCTTTTTCCTAATCTATATTCACATTTTTTTAAGTTACTCTAAGGGATTATCATTTTCGTCCTCCGTACTTACCGAATTCTCACTGCTGACAAAGAAGGCGCCTGGTAAAACCAGTTCAAGGCCATTGGACATCATAAAATGTGTTTAAACAAAGAATAAGTTTGAAATGTCCAGAAATATTTTGAGAAATGGGGAGAAAAAAAATTTTGATCACAAGAAAAAGTTCGTTAAATAGAGAATGCACTTCGCTATTTGGAGGTTATTTTACGAAGAAATTCGCAAAATGTTCTTGGTTCCAAGGAAAAGTTCGCAAAATAGAGGTTCGTTAAATAGAGGTCCGACTGTATTACACTTATGTAGCAATTTTATTTGGATAACTGATTGTATAACGGATAAAATGATATATAAAACCTTATTTTATGTTCAATATTTAAAAAATAAATAATAATTTTGTAAAAAAGGGGTCAACCCTCCCTAGTCTCCCCTATATATATATATATATATATATATAAGTCACACTTGAACGCAGAGTGGTTTTGGGGTCTGAGGGTCTGGGGGTCATGATCGGTGAAAATACACCAAACATTTTCGGAAATACTTTTCTCCGGATGGCTGTAATAGATTGCTGTTTACTTTTTGTTATGAAAGCTACCTAAACATAGAAATATTTTCCTTTATTAATCAGAAACTAAATAACAGTAAGTACGCTTAATATTCAGCTAATAAATCTCTCTTTCCCCGCATGCGATCTCTGGAAAAGACAGCCAAGGTTTTGTCTTGATCTAAGTATCTGGGAACTTTCGTATTTTTGTAAGGGCATATTTCATAAGATGTTTCTGAAAACTGGTGAATAATTAGAGTTTACATTAATGTGCAGACGGAGACAGAAGAAATAGTAAATATATTTTGAGTCAGTGTATATGTAAGATATTTTAATGTTAAGATAAAATTAGAATATTCGTTTTTAGATGCGTTCATAATTATATAAATACGTGCACCTATAGTCGTCGTTCAGTCCGTCTGTCTGTCCGTCCGTCCGTCTGTCTGTCCGTCCTTCCGCATATAATAGAGCAAAAACTACCCAACCGAATGGTCTGAAATTTTAAATATATGATTGTTGTAAAATTTTGTCGAGCCATTTCAAATTTTATGAAAATCGGAAGTATAGTTAAATTACAGGGACAGTCAAAAGTTTTTCTTTACATTACGGCCAATGGGAAAAATTATTGCACGTGCATTTTAATGATGTTAATGCTTTCCGAATGGTCTGAAATTTTAAACATATAATTATTGCGACATTTTGTAGAGCCATTTCAAATTTTATGAAAATCGGATGTATAGTTTAATTACAGGGACAGTCAAAAGTTTTTCTTTACATTAAAGCCAATGGGAAAAATTATTGCAAGTGCATTTTAATGATGTTACAGCTTTCCGAATGGGCTGAAATTTTAAATATATAATTGCTGCAAAATTTTGTCGAGCCATTTCAAATTTCATGAAAATCGGATGTATAGCTTAATTACAGGGACAGTCAAAAGTTTTCCGTTACATAAAGGGGAATGTGAAAAAATTATTGCAAGTGCATTCTAATGATGTTACAGACTATGCACTTATGAATTGCAAATAAATACACATTCAGTACAATATGGGGTGCAAAAAATAATTATAAAACTAGTTATAGTACGAACGCACCTCATTTGCCACGTTTGACGAGAATTTCCAACTTGTTTGTAATTTGTATGCAGTTGCAATTAAATTAGATATTATTAAAAATTTGCGTGTTCGTAAGACCATTTTTAGCTACAATTTTATTGACTTTAAAAATTGATAACCGTTTGCATTCGTGTTTATTTCAGGATAATTAAAAAAATAAGTAACTGAAAGTGTCACGAAATTAATCAAGTATGGAAGTTTAAATATTTGTTTGTTACAGGTACATGCAACTGTATACTTCACTATGTTTTCCAGTCAAGAAATTTAACCCCTTCAGTACCATGGCATCAGTAGTGATGCCATGGCACTCGTAAGGCAAAATATCGCTTATTATGTAATTATAAATATCATTTAAATTATAAATGCCATTTATTAATTATAAATATCATCTACTTAATTATAAATACCCTTTAAAATTATAAATTCCATTTATTATGTAATTATTTGCATACGTATTGAATTAAAAAATTGCAAAATTGCATTACAGATTTTTATGATATTGCCGAAAGTGTTCGTGTGAACAAAAAGCTTTTAAGCATGGCATGTATGAATAAGTAGTCATTTTGCTTTTTTTCGCTACATTCTAGCCCACATAGCATTTTTAGCTTGCAGAAAGTTTTGAACAGTCTTGATTTGAAAACCTGCAAAGTTGCAGAAAGCTCAGCATGACAAGACTGAAAGTTTATAACAAGACTGCAGCAAGATAACTCAAACGCCGATGTCACCACACTTTCAACTTGCAGCTAAGTTGTAGAGCAAGTTAAATTCATGCTGTATAATTTATTGCAAATTAACGGCAAACAAGTAATAAAAAATACTGCAAACTTACTGTAAAGTAGTAATCTTTCCACGTCACACTATCTATTCACAACTGTTACACTATAAGCCAAACCCCTTCGAAAGGGTCCATAGACCTCATAAGGTCCATTGATGCTAACCCACCGTCAGAAAGTACACGCGTCGTTTTTATCCCCATAAACAAGTTAGGGTAATATTTGTACTTACAAATGCGAGCATTTTTTCGATATTTCATAAGTATAGCGTTTAGAAAAAGCGGTGTCTACCGAATAAAATTTCTGCAATTTCTGGGTATGTGCTGATTGTCTATTCTCTCAACAGAGGGATTTTTTGCTTTCGTCACTTTCGTGAATTAAAGACAGTATTGCCATATGTTTCACAAGTGGGTGATGGTATACCTTGCGGGAAATTTGCTGCGAATTTCTCAATTCAAATTTGTCACGGCAAAATAATATCAGAAAAAATCAAACTTGCTGCTAATATCCATGCTATCTGGGAGAATACCCAACATCTCTTCTGCTTTCTACAAGAACATTCTCAGACATCTTCAACTAGTTTGTGAAGGTCGGAGAAACGGCAAAAAACTCTCTAATTAATAAAAATAAATTATACGTTTCCCTGGAGAAAGAAAAATTCCATTTTTTTATATATATATAATGGTGTTCATATGGGAGGGTTCACTAAAAGTTTTTAATCTTGGACCCAATGGGTTAATCTTTAAAAAATATAGTCCCCGTAACAGTGTTGCTCTTGGGCTACTTTTTTAAAATTCAGATTTTTTGATTGGCACCCCTTTTCTAACATGGTAAATTTCCCCTTCTTTTCGTCTTAATTAAAATGTTATTGAATAAGGCGAATTATTCTATCTAAAAAAACTGGTGCCAATCAAGAAGTCTGAATTTAAAAACATCAGCCCACTGGCAACACTGCTCCGTAATAATGGAATTTACATGTCCGTCAGTATGTATGGTAATTCAAAAAAGAAGAGAAAATTTTTAAGAGGTGATGGAGCGCACTTAAATAAACAATTTCCATTAGATAATGCACGGTTAGAAATTAAACGCAAAGGCGCTAGCGCGTTCGAAACTACCGCTCCGGGAATGAAGCAGCTTTTTCACGAAAAATTTCTCTCATAAATATAGTTAAATTTTTCTATTTGTTTTTACTGGGGGCTGTTTGCCTAGGTATAATAACCTTATTCACTAACACTGACAGAAGTTTGTCTTGACTGTCACAATATGGCAGAAACTTAGGGTCTCACTACTGCCGAAGTAAACTTCCGCAAGTGAAAGTTATATATCTGTTTTTCCGTTATTTGTGACTCAAATTCTGCATTAATAGGGCGTGTAAATAAGGAGAAACTTTCTATTAAAATTTACTGGTGGAAGTTTAACCCAGCGATTATCGATCACTGAGAAATCGGTTGCAGTAAAATCTTCACTATTTTAAGAATATGTCAGTTCCTCTTTATTAGTAGGCCCATGATTTTGATATGATTTAAGATTGTTGAGATTTACCAAGGACTTTGCTAAAGATTAACTATTCAACAAAACCATGAGAAACTATCGTTTGCTAAATGCTCTTTGGAGATTGTATAGCCACACTGGTCGTTCATAATGAAAAGATTTATGTGAACTATATCCGTAGAAGAATTTCGTTTTGCTTTGTGTAGTAAGAAAAAAAAAACATGTTAGGGATTTATTTTCTCGGTATTACACTGTGTACTTTGAAACTATAAATAGTTTTCTTGGTTCGATAGAAAAAAAAATAAAATTGTTTTTTAGTACTAATTTAAAGCCATCTTTATCGGAAGTTAGACTAGAAACTTGGGACTTTAAAAATAAATTTCTCTTACGCAACATCTATTAGTTTTCTCTTTTGACCGTTTACTCTAAAAATTTTCTATCCGTTTTATCACTAAAAAGATAAAGTACATTTTAGTACAGTATATAATAAAATACATCTAAGATTCCATTGGACGATATAGTTATAATGACCATTTCATAGTCAAAGTCCAAAACCAATTAGTTTTTTTAGTGCATGTTGTCTTGTGTTTTTTTTCCCAAAATGATAAATAGCTTCTACGCAAATTTTAAAATAATCCATACTAATAAAAGAAAGTTTCGCTACGTGTACGTGTGTGTGTCTGTCTGCGATGAGTAGCAAAATCTACCGCACGTATATGTATGAAAATTTAGTTGAGGATAGTCCAAGGCAGGTCCTGATGCACCTGACTCAGACTTTTTAATTTTTGATAATTAGCCGAGATATTAATTAAAAACTCTCCAAAAACTCATTCTGTTTTCTGAAAATCAGCGACAGCATCCGCGCATGTTCAGTCACTGCTTTTTTGAGTGCATAGAAGGGAAAACCATTTTCTTTAAGCCCCTGGTACGGTTTGCTATTTCTTTCTCCCAGCTTATTTTGTGTCCTCTTCAAAAAATACAGAAGCCAGCCGTAAAACAAAACAGTATGATTAAATACTCTACAGAAATTTTTTTAACTTCTAAGCATCGCACATTTTCAATTTTTATACCATCGTATTGGAAAAAAAAATACTTTTAAATGCAATTTGTTTGAAAACTGCATCTCCATTTATTTTTGAGATATTAATTTTTTTGTAGTTTTTGGAGCCATTTGCTTAATAGTGGCAACAGAAGTACTCCATTTCTGTAAAAAGTAAAGGAAAAATAGTTGTAAAATTTCAATTATATATTTTTTTGCCATTTTTTTCATAACAACCGAAAGAAAATGTAATTAAAATACGTGCTATTTTGAAAAAAATATAAACGAATGATTTCTGTTGAAACATGGAGCTATTATAAACTATATTTAATTTTAAGTATCTGTATTAATGTTACAAACAAATGAAGGCCTATAAATCATTAAACAGCCGGTTTTTTTTTTTTTTTTTTTTTTTGGGGGGGGGGGGGGTCGAGTTTCTTTAATGACGACCTCTTTTTGCTGCATTTGTGTATTATTTCGCGATAGTGACGCCCTATGCCTACTTTACTGTAGATGTTTAATAGTGGATCGTAAATGTGGAATTCTTAAGCGGATGCGAATGACGTCATTTTACATAAAATAAAAGCGTGAGCTGTAAGTCTTAAAATTGAAATATGTTTTGTACTATTTATATATACATATATTTTTTTTCATCGGGAGCGACACTAAATTCTGAAAAAGCAGAATTCCTGTTTTCTAGTGAGTTATAATAATTTTGGTATCATTTAAATAGATTTATTAGTCTAATAATTACTTGATGTCATTTAAATGAATATTATCGCTATTTATAATAATTTACAGCAAAATTAACGTGGTTTATGATATTATTATTAAAGTAATTGCAGAAGATTTATAACCAGCATATTGTAATTTTTATTTGTTTATTTATTTATTTTTTTTTGGCTGTTTGTCTTAAGGGGATGGTGAACGTTAAAAATCTTTTTCTTCAATTTTCATGATATATAGATGAATATATTTTTTATATATTTATATTTCCTATTAACATTATATTTGACTGCAACAAAACTTCTTAAATATTATTTATCATTATGTTATGTATTTCTAAAAGGGCAACTGCTAAATTCTGTAGAAAACAGCTGATGCTGAAGTACCCTTTTTTATGGAAATACCGAAGTGAATCATTTTTAATATTTTTCGCAATTGCAAAATTAATGGGAAGTAGCGATTGATTGTTTAGCAATAAATAAAAATAGAAATTGCGCGTATGAAATTCTAATATATTTTGAAGTAACTTCACCTAAAAGGAAATTATTTTAGAAAAGAAAAACGATTGAAATATAGCTATGTCCCAGCAACGAAGAAATTGCTGGCCAGCAGAGGTGCTGGCAGAGGAGCTTTAGGTGCTGGCAATGATGGAGAAGTGCTGGCTAATGGTCTTCCACTGCATGACCACTGCTGGAAAGCTTCAGTCAACTTTGCTGTTGGAAATCTTCAGATAAAATTCTGATGGGCCTCCGTTTTATCTCTTGCGCTGGCCCACCGCACGATGGAAGTGCACGAACTTTTGCAGTATTATTGCTGAGAACCCTTACGCTAGGTTGTATAATTCATCTAAGTTTTTTTAAAAAAATTCACTAATTCTAATTTGTATTCAAATATTTTAATCTAAAGTGTAAAACTATGTAAACAATTACGTTTCAAATCTAACAAATAATAATTTATTAGACTTTTAAATATTTTGTCAAGTTTATATTAAAATAAGAGTTATTTTTATCATCCCGCGGAAGATTAATGAATTTGAACACAAATCTGAAATGAATATCTTAACAAAATTTAAATCCTTGAGAGGCGGTGGGATATATTTTATCCCACCTACGATTGATGAAGATTTGCACCAGAAACATTTTATGAAATTCTACTTTTCTAAGTTTGGTGGAAAAAAGTCGTAAAATTGCTTATCCTTATTTTGAAATAATTTTTTTCTAAATTTCCGATGGGAATTCAGCATTACACAAACGCAATTGCTTCCCCCTCAAGGGGTTAAGGTGTCATGCTTTTTTTTTTTTTTTTTGAAACTATAAATAATATAGCACCACTGCCACCAACAAAATAAATAAGTAAATAAATAAATAAATAATTTTTTTTTTTATTTCAGTACTTTTTTTTTCTTAAATTTGGTTTTACTACGATACACAGGATTTCGATTTTCTTAATTTACACAGTTGAGAATCAATCAACGTATAAAATAGGTAGGATTTCTATACAATACAATAATTTCTATACAAGTTTAATGATTGGGAACGCAAATCACAAAAGACACAAACTTGAAATAGTGTATTGAGAACTTAAAACAACGAGCATTCGTAGAATACGTTGAAAGTACTTGTTCATGTCCGATCACGAAAACCAAACAGCACCGAGCGCGGTTAGTACCTGGGAGGGTGACCACATGGAAACAGCTGAAAGTTCAAATATTTCTGTAGACATTTCTATTATAGACACTTCCATAGCTGTTAATGAAACTAGCTCATAGAAAAACGGGCCATTATTCAATAATAATATTTCTATAAGTTTTTTAGAGAATTCTATAAGAAATTTTTGTAATTGAAAGCGCTGGGCCAGCAAAGGAATTGTTGTAGGATAGGTGCTAGCACTGCAGGAAAAGTGCCGGATTGAAGTAATGTGATGGCATACCAATGCTGGCATGCTGTTGGCTGTTGCCTGCCATCTTTTTTCCAGCTGGTGGCCCACTATTTCTTTCTTTGCCGGGGTATAATAATAGTTCTGTGCAGTAGTTCCCAAGTGAAATATACAGTTGTGAAAAACAAAGTTACTCCCCCTCCTGCTAAATTTGCTGAAAATGGTCGTATAAGATATGACAATGTCATTCTATTAGTAATGCCTACTGATTAATGCTATACTTCATTTTTTCGCTTTATACTGAAATTACGTTAAACACAGAAATTCCCAATGCAAACACCTAAATTTAATCTCGAGTTTGGGTTCTCCGGAAATCAAGAAATGTATTTTTCAAACTCAATTTTCGGAAAAAAAAGTATGAAGTATAACTTATGCATTTCTTTAAGAAAAATTGAATTCAAAAAGCTTTAAATGTGGAAATCGAAAATTACAGCTCATTCTGCCAATTAAGTTAAGAGTTATGATTTAAAAAGTATCCTTATAGAAGTCTGTTTTGAAACGATTAAAAATTGTTTTAACATTAAGAATTTCAAATTTCAAACCTTTATATCTCTTTCAGTATTTGACCGACTGGCTTTCGTCTTGTAATAGGCAGAATGAATTATTTTACTATCGAATGAATTATCTGGGAAAGCGCAAAAACTTAAGTTTCCAAACTTTGTATATATTTTTATTCAAGTGCCACCAGAAATTTAGTAAAAAAAAAAGAAGAAAGAAAATAACAGTTGCCAACCATCGTAAATTTTTTAATTCTTTAGTGCGCAGCTTTGCATATATGCAAACAACAGTGTTTTGCATTTAATAGATTTTTTTATTCGTATATACCTAATTCACACCAGGAAATTAAAATAGCAATATTTGCTCTAATTAATCATAGGTATTCCGTTTTTAAATAAGGCGAAATTGACCATTGAAACTTTCTGGTGTTACGTCAAATTCTCTGAACTACGTAATTTCTAGAACGTATTCTATCATGAGAATTAAAGGGTTAAAGGCTAAGTTTAATAAAATAAATAATTATATAAAATGCGTTATTTGGACGCATATTTATTAAAATATTTACTAATTTGCAATATTTTAGCGTAATATAGCCACACGACAGTAGTTTTTACTTATATTGCAGATGTGCAACAGCAGAAAAGATTGACGTATTATATAAAAAATGTATCTCTGATTATTTTTGTTATTTTTCCTGTGTAAAAAACCTTTCAGAGAATCATAGATATTTTTTTCGAAACAAAATAAAAAATCACGCATTTAAGGGTTAACCCTCTCGCTGTGTAAGTAATTCTTCGCGATGAGCGTCTTTTACAGAATTTTTAATCGTTTATCACCGGTTCTTTAAAGCAGAAATTTTTGACTATCGTATTCGGGGAAAATGACCTGATTAAATTACACAAAGTTTTCGCTAAAACATAACTGTTGGGAATAACCAAATAGTATTAATTAAGAGAAAAATGCGTGCCCGAGTGCATCTCGTGTTGCGCAGCGAGAGGGTTAACCGATTATCTTCAGAAAGTTTGAATGTGTGAAAAGAAAATTATACTTTTATGGGTTTCTAACATTAATTCTAATTTAGTAAAAAAAAAATTTCGATACAAAATTCCTGGTAGAAATTTAATAATAAAATAAAAGTTTGGCAGCTATGCTTTTCGCATACCCGAATGATTGATTCAAATAGTAAAATCATTCATTCTGCCCATCACTACTTTCAATTTGTTGTCTTAAGATAAAGTTTAATGTAAAATCTAATTTTTACGTTAAATTTAGAGATTCGTTTTGAAAATTTTAGAGTGTTCTGCAATTTTGGTACAAAAACAACACATAAGAAAAATTTAAGTATAGCATTAACCCCTTAACTGTTTTTCCCAAGTGCCGTTCGGGCAAAAAGAGATCTTCAATACTAAAAGATTTTGGATACCACTTAATTTTAAGTGTAATCTTTGGATTCTTAAATGTCATATCTTTTTCAATTGTACAAAATCAAATATATTTGGGGAAAAAAAGTAGTGCCGGGTCCTTATTTTCAATTTATTGTGCAAAAAAAAAAAAAAAAAAAAAAAAAAAGAGAAAAGAGAAAAAAAAAAAAAAGAAAAGGAAAAAAGAAAAGAAACAGTTAAGGGAACCGGGAATGCCCTATCTCCGTCATGTTAAATTCACCAACTTTATGTACCTTTTTCTCGGAAATGGTGAAAGATAGAGATCTAGATTTTTTAGAGTAGTTAAAATAACATGATTTACGTATTTTAACGGGCCATTTTCTTTCTAAGTGACCGTCAAAATTAATTATTAATTATTTATTGAAAGGCATTTTTAAATTAGCATTTTTGGTGAGATTTCACTGCCTAAAATAAATAATTCTCAACAAATCATTAAATCCATGTGTTAAAGTATAAAAGTAAATAAAAATTTGAGTTCTTAAGTTTAATAGATATTGAAAAAAAGTACATAAACATGAACAAATCCAAGTTTTCAGAAAAACTCAATTAAAGATTTAAATGGCCATTAAGCTGCGAAGTACTTTTAGAGAGAATGAATAATTTCAACATTTATTTTTTTATGTATAAACATGTGTGACACATCTTTGGAAAGATAAATGTTTAAACTATTTAATGATATAAAAAAGTAAAAATCGATTTTTTAGTTGAATTTTTCTTACCCGGTACCCTTAAGGGGTTAATATTTCTACTGTGGGCTTCCCATTTAAGATATTAACTATTATTAAAAAACAAAAATGTTTTCCCATCATCGTGGATATAAGTATTTACCTGTAAGTGGATATAAGTATTTACCAGTTAAGTCTTTACCTGTAGTTCACACTCCATCCGCTACGTGGCGCATAACCTTGATTGATGTGACCTCGCTTTTAATCTTGCGGTCACTTCTCCCATTTAAGATAGGACGCTTACTTACATCGCTTTGATACATAGCTTCCAACTTTTACGCTTTTCGCTTACCGCTAAAATTTAGCAAGAAATATTAACTTATTTAATCGCAGATTTCGGCGATTCAATACGACAAATAAGCTTAAAAGCTTAATAAGCTTAATAAGCTATTAAAAGCTTAGTGGTGTAAGAAATAGTGATGTGCAGAATATATAATTTTACTATTTGAATGAATCATCCGGGCATGAGCAAACGCATAGTTGCCACCTTCCTTTTTATTATTATTCAATTTGTACCAGAAAATCTGTATAGAAAAAAAAATCTTATTTAGAATTATTATTGATAAAACCCACAGAAACATAAAAATTCCTTTTATCATCCAAATTTCTGAAAATGACCGACTAAAAATATTTCGAAAGTTGGCAACTATGCTTTTTTTAAAACTAATTTTCAGGTGGTAGTTGATTAAAAAAATATATAAATGTTGGAAATAATGTTTTTAAACATAGATGCCAACCTCCTTTTTATTATTATTGAATTTCTACTAGAAAGTTTGTATGGGAAAAAAAATTCTTATTATAATTAGAATTAATTGATGAAACCTATAAAAATATAAAAATTATTTTTATCATCAAAGTTTCTGAAGATGATCGATAAACAAATTTCGAAAGTTGGCAACTGTGATTTTTTTAACACATTTTCTTGGGGGAAAAATATATAAATGTTGGAAACTATGTTTTTGAACATATGTGCCAACCTCCTTCTTATTATTATTATTCAATTTCTGCCAGAAAATTTGTACCGGAAAAAAAATTCTTATTAGAATTAGAATTAACTGATGAAACCTATAAAAATATTAAATTCATTTTATCACCAAAATTTCTGATGATAATCGATTAAAAAAATTTCGAAGGCTATGATTTTGTTTATTTCTTCTTTTTTTTTACTAATATTCTGATGGTACTTCTTTAACCCTTTATCTACTGACGGTACTTATAAGTACCACCATAGCTGCCAACCTTCCACTAATCTTCCGTAATGTCTGGATTAATTTAGCCCAGGTTAACCGCATTTCGAACCAGAAAATTTATTTCATGAATGCTTATTTATTTAATTGCAGGTTTCTACGTGGAACATATTTATTTTCATTTCTTAAAAAATTTTCTGGTTTGAAACATATTAATCCAGGGTCAAATTAACGCAAGTATTACGGAAGGTTAGTTTGATGTTGGCAGCTATGAGTACCGCTCACTTTAAACTTTCATCCCATAGCGAATATTACTAATATTGTAATGGTACTTTGAAAAAACACTCTTTTAACTCCACTTCATCCGAATACATGGCAGAAGTAGTTTTAAGTTTGTTATTTTAGCGAGGAAGGAGGCTATCTTTGACACAGACGATGGGTTTTGTGCCAAAATTTTGTACAGATTATCACGCTCGTCCTTTTATTTCTGCAAACACAGTAAAAGATACATGATTAAGTGTTGGATTTTTTATGTTATCATTATGATCTTAGAATACAGTTTGACTAGCTATTTTAGGAGAATGGAGTATGTATTTGATTTAACAGTTGAATTACTCGGTGGTACTTATAAGTACCGTCAGTACACTGGGTGTTGGAGAAAAACTTTTTGTTTACTTTTCGTCTGTGTAGTTATCCATCATTTTCATCTATTTTAAAATGTAATTACTAACATTTAGTGTAATAATGGACTCCCTAGTATTTCTTTTCTGTTTCATTGTTATTTTTTATAGGAAATTGAAAAGTTTGTAGCACTGGCTCGTTCTTGTTATGCTAGAAATGACATATGTAAATTCATATATTGCATATGTGGAGATGCGAGAGAACATGTTGTCCCTGGAATATTGACGTCGCATAACTAAAGGACTGCTAACAAGATCGAAACCGAAAAGAAAATATAGTTTGTTAAACCCTTTCAGGGGCAAAGCATTGTCAATTCTAAAGTGTTGAAATAAATGATTGGCACCGGAATTTGCCAAAGGATTCATTTGTAAAGAAGAAAAAGGGCCTGTGTTTCCCACACTTATTAAATCGAAAATATATTTTGGTGCCATTTGAAATACCATGTGGGTTTTCTGTGACGATATTTTAGCCATAGTATGCTGATGGTACTTTAAAGTACCACTTTAATTAATTACCTCTAAATAATTAAATTTCCCACGGGTGAGTATTTTTTTATGTTTATCCTTTAATTTTCATTGCCTTAACTGAAAAAAAAATTACATGAAAAAATTGCAGTAGATCATAATGCAGTATATAAAATGTTAAAAATATATATAAATGTTGGAAACTATGTTTTTGCGCATGCCCAAATGATTCATTCGATAGTAAAATCATTCATTCTGCCCATCAGTAATTAGAACAGCGTAAAAGCTGGCACCTGATATCAAGGAGTCTATAAAATAACTTTAACCACTTGAGGGACGCCGTTTGTAGTCTGCAAACGGTTAATTTTAATGCCTAAATTGTCAAGTGGCACCAGTAATTTTTTAGTACAATTTCGATCTCATACCTGAAATAAAGCTTTTAATTATTTTCAAATAAATTTGTTCATTAATTATGGTGTGGATTAATTATTTGAACATTTTTGGAGCAGGAATACCTTGCCCCTGAAAGGGATAAAAAACTCATTTTAATTCCTTTTTAAAAAAAAGAAAAGAGTTCATTTTTTAAGATAAAAAACTAAATACTTTTTCGATACGGCTTTTGATACTCTTTAGCAAAACTAGCTTTTCAATAAATCCATAAAAAACTGCAGTTTCCAAAATGCAATTTAAAGATTAAAACCATCTTCTGACTGTTTTTCACGAAAATATTTATGTGAACTCTCTTGTGTGATCTTTAGAATAATTGAGTTTTTCTATGTACAGTATAAAAGAAACGTGTTTATTTTTCCTTCTTCTGCGTATCATTTTGTAAAATTTTACAGTAATGGTATAGGTAGTTTATTTGAATCTACAGAGAAACAAATAAAAGTGTTTTTAATACTACTTTAAACTATTTTATTGAAAACTAGCTCTTCAACTATATACTTAATTTTTTTTAAGTACTATTTTAAATTCTTTATTATAAATAATGTATACACCTTGCGTTGTCAACCCTCTCGCCGCGCAACCCGAGAGTTTCTCGGTCAACGTAAAAGTAGCCAAATTTGCGCAACCCGAGATTTCATCGGGCATGCATTTTTCAGTCTAATTAACTCTCCTTGATTATTCCCACCAGTTATTTTTTTTTTATTCTAAATTTTGCCTTATCTAATCGGAGAAATTTCCCGATTGAATCAGGCGAAAATTTTTGTTTTGAAAAACCGGTGGCAAAAGAATAAAAATTCTTAAAAGACGCTCGTCGCGAAACAGTTAAATACGCAATTTCAGAAGCTAATTTGATAAACAGCTACGCAGCGAGAGGGTTAAAACTTTCCAAAATAGTCGAAAAGTATTTATGATTTCCATTTGCCTGACTGTCTGTCTGTCCTTCGGTCCGCGCTCTAACTGGCATAAATATACTCGGATTTTCATGCAATTGATATGTTAGTGATGTTTACCATGGCATGTTCGATATTGAATATTAAGTGTTTATTTAGTGCATTAATAGTTTATTTACAGAATCACTTAAAAGAATTCCGTTACATTATGGTCAACGGTGAAAAATCCTTCCAATGCATTTTGATGGCTTTACGCTTTTTCTCAAACGTATTGAAATTGATATAAATCACTGCATTTCACTACAAGATGATTACTACAGTATAGGGCATTCATAGCATTTATTGTTCACTTACAGAGACACAAAAAATGAAATCGGTTACAATACTGTCTTTGAAAAATAATTGCTGGAAGTGCCTTTTCAGTTTCAATATGCGCTTTTTAACCCTCTCGCTGTGCAGCCCGAGCTATGCGCGGGCATGCCTTTTTCGTTCAAATTAATACTATTTGGTTACTTCACCAGTTATTTTTTAGCGAAAACTTTGTCTGATTTAATCGGGACTTTTCCCCGATTACTATAGTCAAAAATTTCTGCTTTAAAGAACCGGTGATAAACGTTTAAAAATTCCGTAGAAGACGCTCATCGCGAAGAATTACTTATGTAGCAAGAGGGTTAATTTAACTAATTTTTTGCATGTTCCTCGTTGTTATTGAATTCTATACCTTGATAAAGGGCTGTACAAAAAAGAATTAACGTACCATTCTGCTTATTAGCGGAAATTGCTGAAGAGGAATTTTCAACTGTGGTATGTTTTTCCTAACTGAACTAAATTTCTGCATGCCTTGTAGTTTATAGATGCATATCTATATATCATATACAGGGCTGCGGAAAGAATTTGGATAGTTTTCCGACTGTACATGGAAATTTCTGAAATTGGGATTCCAGATGTGTTGTGCGTTTCCAAATGGTTCATTAGACATCTTACCATATCATAATATTAAAATATTTATTTGCTTAAAAGACGTTATAAAAACACATTAAAAGTAAATTAAAAACTCTTTATTTACATGTTTCAACTCATTTTCTGAGTCGTCGTCAGAATGTATAATAGAAAATTACAAATGCATAATGAAAAATGGAAAAGGGAAAAAATCATCGAAAATAAGCAAGTAATCATGTAACGCGCCCTATAGTTTCGCGATTGCTCGTGTTCTATGTCGCGATGCCGTAATTTATCTAAACATTCAACCCATAAATTCGGGATACGAAAGGATAAAGTATCGTTACAAACTCCTGAACCGCTTAAATAAATTTCAATGGACTCTCTTATGAATAATTGTAAATAAAAATTAGATCTGTAGATGATTTTACTCTCGTTAAAAAGTATGTTAATGTTCTCTATTTGATTTAGCCGGGATAAAGCAGTATTACCTCTATTGTATTTTATGTCCGCTATATATTCTTTACATCTGATATTGAATTTTCGTTGGGTTATACCTATATAATTATTTTTGATTCCTCCCTCCCTAATGAATGGTATCATATAAACCCCTGAAAGGTCATCTCTATTAATCGGATCAATTTTAGTATTTAAAAGCATCTTTAATTTCGGAGGCGGCTTTGCGATCAAACATAAGCCAAAATTTCTTAAATGATTTTTTATATGTTCAAAGAAACCCGGGAAATAATTTGCTACAACCCTTTTCATAGTGACTCCATTAATAGTTTTATTTTTATTTTTCGAATTATCAAAGGAGCTCTGAATCAATTTGTTAATTAATTTTATCTGATATCCATTATCACTAGCAATACGTTTAAATTTTTCTAATTCATCCCCCAAATTTATATCAGAAGAAATCTTGAAAGCACGATTGATTAGGAACCTGAAGTTGGATAATTTGTAAGGGAATGGGGTGCATGCATCGGAAGGTATAACGTTTAAATCTGCTATAGGTTTTCGGTAAACTGAACGAATTAATTCATTCCCCTTTCTCTGTAACTCAACATCTAAAAAAGGTAATTTTCCAAAACTCCAGGGGTTGGCAAAGGGGGAAAGCAGAATTGGAAAGGAGACAAAGATGTTTCTTCGGCAAGGGGCAGTTGACCAGGGCGAGAAGTTCACTTTCAAGAATGACTCTTCCTTAGGTGACGGAAGCGAGATACTCGAAGCTCACTGCAACAGAGCGGTGCGACAGCTAGGAGGGATCCATCGCTCCAAGAAGTCCATGCAGAAAAATAAGATTGGAAGCACGTACCTCTCCCTTACATTTCTTTTTTTTTTATGAGAAAAAAAAACTGGTCAGGCGACCAATGTATATGAAGACGCTTTCGTTAGAAAAGAGATGGCCGTTTTTGTTGACAACGTAGTGAAATTTTTAACACCAGGTCCTAATAAAAAAAAATCAAACTTGTTAAACGAACTTTTTCTTTATTACATGAAAGGCAAAGGGAGAGGTGCAAGGGGAAGCGATCAGAGCTTCTTGTTAAAGTAAGATCACGAGGCAAGAGACAGAGCAGGAGTGTGTTGAATATACAGTTACAACTTTCTTGCTTGGCGGACTACAATATCGCCAATCTACAAATATTCTGCGCCATGCACAGGAGTGGAGAAAAACATTAGCTGATATGGATTCGCCAAATACATACGGTAGGCTTCTACCATATTAATTGTGTAGGGGGGGGGGCAGATTGTGGGCTGCAAACATTCTTGAATCATGATAGGCGCAGTCCAATCTGTACATTGATACAGCTGCGGTTAAAAAAAAAATAAAAATTGTTTCTGGATAAGGCATAGTAACAGACCGAATTCGTTAGGCTAAAAAGCATGAGACTGTATTTTTCTAGACCAGATGTTAGATCAAAGATAAACCGCTTTACCACAAAAATGCAGAATTGAACAAAAGGGTGTGAATGTTAAAGTGTATTGGGAAGAAAATTCTAATGAACAGATTGCCTGTTAAGTGATTATAAATGATGAGTTATATTCATGCCCAAATAAGGAAATGTCCGAAGTTAAAATGCTTTTGTTTTTAACAGACAACAGTAACGTTTTTCTACAAGGTTAAATCGTATGTGTGAGAGACTCATAAAGTGAAAATGGAGACTGAATCGCTGATTTTATTTTATTAAAGAGAAGAGTAACTAGAATAATTTAATTTAAATGTGCAGGGCCATTAATACAATCGCTTTAGTTTTTAAATGTTGAATTTAATTGAGAGGCTGCACTGTTTGACTATAGTGCACTAAAATAAATAAGTTATTAAACAGAATTTTAATTGAAACTGGTGTGGGGAGGGGGGAATGGAATGCAAACATATATAACGAGATAGTCGTTATAGACCTGACACTGCGAAATTTCGTTCTCAAAAAGAATAAAAAAAATTCTTGTAGAATTTCTGAAGATTTTTCAAAGATTCCACTAGAAGTCGAAATCCATAAAAACGTATTTAATATAACTTCATTTAATTTCATTTTAAAGAGACTTTCGCAAGCTGTAAAATTTTACAAATATTGCATTTATAGTTTTAAATTTTATGCATCTATGTGATTTTGATGCTCTGATTACGATTATGTATTTTTTGCAAAAATAGATTAAGAACTTTTTAATTTAAAAAACTAGGGGGCCACGCCCCCTACGAGCTACGCTCGCCAACCCCCGTTCAGGCACATCAAAATCCAAAAAGCACGCTAATTTGATCGGCTTTAAAAATATTGAATTAAAATTTTAAAAAAAAAACAGTAGCGGTCTCTCTATAAACGGCTTTCCATTCGTTAATGTAAAATAAATTAAGTAAACAGTGTCATTGTCTCCCGGTATTTTTTAACAGCGCTATAAGATAGTTCTTTTAAATAATTCATTTTAAATGTATCGTTTCAAATCTGACGTAATTTACACCAAAGTTTTATTTCTCTTATTAATATTCACGTGAAAATACTTTTGTTGTTAGAACGAAATATTATTTGCGCTGTCTTCGAATTCACGAAAATAGTTGAAAAGATTATCTCAAAATATCTCGCGAAAATATATTTTTCAATTCAAATTGTTTTCCCAAATTTTTTGGCTATTTTAAATATGACGTAATTTCCTCCAATTACAAGTTTTAACGCATAATAATGATTTTTTTTTATTTTAAGATTTTGTTTCTCTTTTAAAATTCACGCGTAAATATGGTTCTTATGATGTAATTTTCCTGCTTTTAACATGTAATCATTTAATTCTAATTTTAAAGTTGTTTTTTTCTGTTTGTAACAGTCACGTGTAAATAAATTTTAATTTGAAGTAAACGTTGTTTGCGCTGTTTATACAATTGGCAACTGTTTAAATTAATAACATTTTCTAAAGTTTGTAAAAAATATCTCTCGAAATGCTGAAAATTTGAATTTAAAATAGATAGAAAACCTCAAAAAATGAGTCAAATAAGAAAAATAAATGCAATCTGCATACCGGGAACTTATAACGTATAAAATGATCTAAAAATGATTAAATTGTCATGTATAGTTTTTGCTCCAATAAAACTATTTTAATGGAACGATTTTGTCCAACTTTAGCATTACATATCTCTTAAAATAATTCTTCGATTTGAAAACTGTCTACATCAGCGTGTTTATCAAAAATTTCTCTATACAGTGAAACTTGGATAATTCGAACTTGTTTAATTCGAAATTCTGGCTAATTCGAATTTTTTGCTTGGTCCCTAGAATTCTGTATTAAAATAATGTTAAAAAAATGTGGATATTTCGAATTTTAGTTTGGATACTTCGAATTTTTCGTAGGATCGCCTTTCGAATTTTGCGGTAAATATTAATCCTGAGACTTTTTTCAGCTAAGGTCCAAAATAGAAAAACAATTTATTTTAATTGTCTTTTTATTTGGCAAAATTCAAAGACTTAGCCGCACCCTTTCGTCTGGGGAATCTATTTCACTGCGCATTGAAAGGATCGCAGCTTAGGTGTTGCAATCGCAGATTTTCGCCAACCCTTCCCTTCCCCCCCCCCTTTTCTTTCTTCAGAAGCGCAGCTACATTTCTTTCTATCTTATTGTCACGTGCACTTTCACGTGAGTGAATGATTTAACGCGGTTTTAAGTTTTTGTGTGTGTGCTTTAAGTATTGTTTTTATGTTCTCTTACTATGGCGTTGTCAAAAGCTAAAACTCCTTATAAGTCATTAACATTAGCTCAAAAGGTAGCGGTGATTAATGAAGTGGAAAAAGGCCTTAAAAAGAAATCGGAAATTGCCAAGGAATTTGGAATTCCACCCAACACATTATCGACATATTTGAAGAACAAACATAAAATTTTGAATAGCGAAAATGGCACAGGAAAAAATAGGAAAAGAACGAGAGGACCTGATAACCCAGTTGTGGACGGTTGTGTTCTTAAATGGTTTAAACAAGCGCGAGATAAGAACATTCCAATTAGTGGCTCTATTATGAGAGCCAAAGCTGAACAGTTTGCCGCTGCATTAGGTATTCAAGATTTCAAAGCCAGCACAGGTTGGCTGAATCGTTTGAAAGATAGAAACGATATTTCTTTCAAAGCAGTGTGTGGTGAAAGTGGTGCAGTGGATATTCAAGCAGTTGATGAGTGGAAAAATCATTTAAGAGAAATTATTCAGAATAAGGAACCAAAAAATATTTTTAACGTCGACGAGACTGGACTTTTTTATAAGTGTACTCCAAATAAAACTCTTGCTTTCAAAGGAGAAACATGCAGTGGTGGAAAACTAAGTAAAGAGCGAGTAACGTTGCTTGTTGGAGCAAATATGGACGGGTCCGAAAAGTTGCCACTATTAATGATTGGCAAATCGGCTAATCCAATTTGCTTTAAAAATCCAATTTTCCAAATTTTCCAAAATCCAATTTTTTTTAATCCAATTTGCTTTAAAAATGTTAAGTCTAAGCCTGTCTCCTACGATTCAAATACAAAGGCATGGATGACGTCCGAAATTTTTCAAAAATGGCTTTTAAATATAAACAAGAAATTTGAAAAACAAAAACGACAGATTGTCCTTTTTATTGACAATTGTTCGGCTCACAACAGTATTCCCAAAATGAAAAATGTGGAAGTCATTTTTTTCCCGACCAACATGACATCTGTGGTTCAGCCAATGGACCAAGGAATCATCAAAAACCTTAACCATTTCTACAGGCGTCTGTTGGTTGAAAGCATCCTCATCGGAGATTTTGACATTAAGAATCTCAACGTTTTTCATGCTTCAAGAATGTGTAGGCAGGCATGGGACAAGGTCAGTGAGATAACGATTATGAAATGCTTTCATAAGGCGGGATTTGTAAAGAAAGAAACAGAAGGAGTAAATGTAGTGGAAAACTTTGACGAAATTGATCCTGAACTTACTGTCGATAATTGGGAAGATGTAAAATCGGATCCATCAATCTTGTATGAAGACTACGTCAACCTGGACCAAAATGTGGCTGTGTGTGGCGAGGTAACTGATGCTGACATTGTTGCTCAACTGGCGGAAAACAACCAAGCTGAGGACGGACTATCTGAAGATGAACAGAACAATGAAATACAAGAGAAGCCCTTACCTAATTGCTTAGAAGCTATTATGCATATACAAGAACTTCGACGCTTTTTTGAAGGTCAGTCCAATGTAAAAGACTCTATTTTTGTGTCAATTGATAAGTTGGTATCATATGCTATGACTTAAAGATTGAATTCGAAAAAGCAATAAAAAATATCTGATTTTTTTCTTAAGAGTAATGAATAATTAAGTTAAATGTTTGATTTAATGAAAAAAAATGTAGCAGTATCCTTAGATAAAGTTTATGTGTTAAATATTTCATTGTGGAGTTAATCTTTTTTTATTTATCTCTTCTTTTTGAGCGAATATATTTAATTCGAATTTTTGGATATTTCGAACTTTTCTTTTGGTCCCTTGAACTTCGAATTATCCAAGTTCGACTGTAATACCACCGATTTTCATATTTTTGTATGCAACAGTTTTTTTTAATATTAACGATGAAAGGCCATGCTTAAGCATTCAAATTGGATGCCGATCTACCCGGAATATCTACGCAGATTTTCATTCGTCAATTTCCAAATCAAAACATCAAAACTTTTTTTTATATATAGAAGGGAAAAAAATCGATTTTTTAAAAGAAAAAGAAATTCTTTCCAAAGGCGCATTATTTAAATCTAACTAAGCGTTTCTCAGCTGACATTATTTTACGTCCGATTTTTTATTATAAGTTATATAAAAATACTAGCCGCCTTCGCCCGCTGGTCGGTTTCTCTAAAGAAATCTTGAATGAAACAAAATATAACTTTATTCAAATTATTTGGATAGAGTGCAGAATCTTTTACAATCCGGTCCATACATTAAATTAAATCGGGATCCTTCTGACAGTGATCTAATAAATACCAGAAAACTTATAAAAACCTCTCCCTGTATTAATGACAGTATTAAAATGTCATTAATTCCGTCTATTGCTAATTGTAGTCGCTTTTACGCTCTGCCTAAAGTTCATAAAATTGGTGTTTCCCTCCGGCCTATCGTATCCAATAACGGTTCTGCTTCATACCCTCTTGCTAAATATTTAGTGAAACGCTTTTCATTCCTTTCAAGTTCTAATATTTATACTATTAAGAATTCTAGTTCTTTTGTAAATCGAATTAAAAACTTCACCCCTCCCCCTCTTTACGCATGGTTTCATTTGATGTTACTTCTCTGTTCATCCATGTTCCAGTTCAAGGTGCACTACAAAGTCTCACTGCTAGATTAAAAGAATTTCATTACACAGATTATGAAATCAACCACATTATTGAGTTATTCAGTACTTGTTTAAAACAAAATTCATTTCAAATTTCTAATCAATATTATTCTATGACAGATGGTTTAGCAATGGGTAATCCCCTTAGTCCTTTTTTAGCAGATTTATATATGCATTACTTTGAGGTTAAAATGTTTAACCTTATCAACTTCCCATTTTACTGTAGATATGTAGATGATTCTTTTGCACTCTTAGACCTTTCTCTATTTTCTGTTGACAATATATTAACAATTTTAAACTCAATAGATTCAGTCATTCAATTTACTTATGGAGTTGAAATAGATAATAGATTGCCATTTCTGGATGTGTTGGTTACACGTCAGCTTAACACCTTTGACACTTGCGTTTACCGTAAACCTTTTGCTGTCACACTCCCCCCTCATTTCAATTCATGTCACCCCCCTTCCCAAAAAGCTTCGGCTTTTCTTTATTTGATTAATAGAGCTCGCTTAATTTGTTCAGATAATAATTCACTTATTACAGAATTAAATTACATTAGATCTGTGGCTATTGATCGAGGTTTTGGTTTATCTTATATCAATAATTTAATTTCTCATAGTCTTAATAAATGTGTTAATAATCTTGATTCTCCTGTTACTGCTGTTTCCATCTCTAACCTTATCATTTTACCATTTTATAATAGCTTTAACCCCTCGGGGACGAGCGACACGTATACGTGCCGCATGAAGCGCTCAGAATCCTTGTTTTTCCTCACCAGTAAAATTTTACTGTAAAATTTGCCTTATTTAATCAGCGCATTTCCTCGATTCAAAAAGACACAAATTTCTGTTTTTAAAAAACGGTGACAAACGATTAATAATTTCGTAAATGGCTCCCGTCCCGAAGGGGTTAAGATGGCTAATATCTTGAGACATTATGATTTTAATGTGGTTTTTAAACCGGTTAATAAATTAACTTTTTCGCAACTTAAGGACCAAATTCCTCCTCATAATTATTGGGGAGTTTACAACATTCAATGCCAATGTGGTTTGTCCTACACTGGACAAACAAAACGAAAACTCCGTTACAGACTCAATGAACATAAACTATGTAAAGAAAAAAGAATTACAGAAATCCTCTATCGCCTCACATTGCTGGGGGGAGGGACATAATTTTAATTTTGACTCAGCTACCATTATCAAGAAATGCATTACTCCTCTGGATTTAGACTTTTTTGAGGCTCTTCATATCCATAAATTTAAAGACTCCTTGGTTAATGATTTATCTAGTACACCATACATCTCAACTTTCTGGGTGGATTTGTTGTGTCACGACACTTCACTTCCGAATTAATTTTATTGGCTATTAGAACTTGATGGTCTTTTGGTATTTTGTTTTGACATTTGGGTTTTCTCCGTTCATGTAGTTGGAGGGATATTGTTTTTAAAGTTTTTTACAGTGAGGATGTGAGTCTTAGTACTCACGAAACGTATACGTATGATCAAATCAACTTATTTTATTGTGTGTTTAAACGTTGTTTTTAAATAATTTATATTTCCACACAAGTTCTGTATTTACTATAGTCATATTTACAATATTTATTGCTCATTAAACCTTTTTCTTTGCATTTGAAATAAAATCAGTAACTGTTTTGGTATTTCCCTGTTATGCCAACACCATTGTCACCAAGCGTATTAGTTGGCACAAAAATGAAATGATACATTTGAAAAAAAAATTATTTTGTTGATATAAAAAAAATGAGCATTTAAAAAATATAACTTTTGAAAATTACAGACTTTGACCTACCATTTTTTTTAAATCAATGAAAATAATGGTACTACTTGGTTATCCCGTCAACCAAAAATCTATTGCCAATCTATAAGATTAAATGCCAATAATGGTTAATCGTAAATGTCCCATTCACTTGACTTTAAGCAAGTTACACGTATTTACGTCATCAAGTGATTTTTATTTCGACGTTTTAAATGTATTTTTATTAATGTTATACTAATTTATTTGTTCTTTCGCTATTTAAAATAAAAATTATGTCAATTTGTATAATTTGGCGAGTGGTTTGGCGATTTATATAATTTGGCGAAATTGGTCGACGGGTACCAAAATAAATACTTAATATATAAGAATAAATAAATATTTTGCAAGTAATAAAATATAGTCAATTTAAACTGCAGTCTTGAATTTGTAAATGTCTTTTACTACTGAAGCATGGCGTACGTAATACGTATGTCTCACATTGCAGTAAACATTTCATCCTTTCAGTGAAGACATTCATGGTTTTGGGGCTCTGCGGCTGAGTGGTCAAAGCACCAGTCAGCTAATCGCTTGTGCGCAAGAGTTTGTGGGTTCAATTCCCGCTGGTTCCATTGCACACACACATTGTGTGGAACTCCCAGGCTGTATTTCTCTTGTGTTGTAATATTTCCTTGTGCTATCTTGTCTCCGACTTATAAGCGGGCTTTATGTCAAGCACACAAGTCGTATGTTTGTTATTCAGTTAAATAAATAAATAAATTATTGATTTTCTGAACAAAACATTCTTATATGTATAATTCCTAACTTCTGAAATAATTTTATTGTAGCTTCCTCATCATCAGATAACTGCGAAATGGTAAAATCTATATCAGTATCAATAATAAATATTTTCTATTCAAAAAATAACAAATTAAAAAGTTTTCCGACATTATAATGAAATAAAATAAATTCCATCATTAAAAATTCCTGCATAAAAATATTCACGTTCAACAATTAGCAAATGTTAATGTGTGGCACGGTTTGCAATAAAAATCGTTTGCACGATTAGGGTTGAAATAAATAGCGGGATACCATACATTTTGGCATGGTATCGCGACGAAAATTAGAACGAAAAAGTACCACAGTTTTTTTTTATTATTTAGTTTTAGTTTTTGAGGCGTTTGAATTTTTTTTTCTAATTGACGAAGTTGTTTTTATTTAACCAAAAGGATTGGTTAAAAAATTATTCAATTTGAATTTTTTCCCTTGCTATAGTAACAGAAGGATAAGAATGAGTTTTTAGAAATTATCACTTGAAAAATTCAGGTTTTGGCGCCGAAGATAGTGCCAAATTAGAAAAATATGAAATATCTCTCGAACTATTGGGCTTAAAAGAATTTAGTTAGTACCATTCGATTCAGCATATAAAAATACACCAAAATATGTTATCAGTTGAAAAATAACTATAAAATCAGATTTTTAAGGAATTTTTTTAAAGTTCGTTCTTTTTTTTTTACGCCCCTTAGGGGTAGAATTTTGGGAAATCCTTTCTTAGCGGCACTCTATATCATAAGAAGTAATTTTACCCCGATTTTCAAGATTTTAGGTTCAGTAGATTTGGCTGCGCGTTGATTAATACAAAATCCAGACTTTCTTTTATATATATAGATTAAAACTATGATAGATATTTTTATAATAGAGATTTATCATACAGCACGATCGTGCTGTATAGTAGAGCTCAGCCGCATCTTTTACGTTTTGAAACATGATAAAAAGACAACAACTCAATTACAATCCAAACCAGAAAACATTCGAGGATGAATAATGGCTTTTTGGAAAGGTCTTAATTTAACGATGTGCCTTTCAAAGGTCGGGTCAAAAAATATCCAATATTAAAAGAATGGCACCCATTTAAACTTTACATAGTGTTTCATAATTTAACAATATAGAAATATTTCCTTCAATCTTTCTTTCCTGTTGCCAGGGCCTAAAAAGCGGCATAATAATTTTTAAAAAGTGATAACACGTGTATTTTGTTTTAAATAAAAATCAGATTTTCTTGCTATATTTTTGTATTTTTCAAATCGACGTCATTCTAATCAGAAAATGGAAATTTTTCCTATGTACATGTAAAAACTTTAACTAAACACGTGTTAAAATGACACAGATCTTCATTTGAATGTTTTTAATGTTTAAAAATCTATTTTAATACAAGAGTTTTAATTTCAAAAAAACTATTTAGGAAAAGATAATAAATAAAATCGTTTGCTAGGTATGACGTCAATTTCTGTTTAACTGACATAACTTTGTAATGATGCTTTATTCTGAAAAGAGACTTCTGATATTCTGAAATTAATTCTTATTATTATCATCCATAAATCGAAAGATTTATTTTTAAGTCATACGAAAGAAATTTTCGGTAAATGCAGCTCATTTGGTTGTATTTATTGCATTTTCCTGCGTATTGTCAAGGAAATGATATACTCCTATTGCATGCACCAAGGAAAACATGCATTTTTAATTTAAAAAACTGAAACACTTGACTATAATTACGTTATTATGACACCAAAAGAAATTCAATTTCGCGAGTTTAAAAAAATAATAATATTGTTGAACCGAAAGTAATAATCTAACACGGACGGCGAACCTATGGCACGCTTGCCATAAGTGGCACGCTGCAGATTATTTTTGGCACGGCATAGATTTAAGTTTTACATCAAAATATAGTAGAATTTCACAAAATGCATTAATTAATAGTCGTCTAAATTATGCATTAATTAATAGTTGTCTGTGATACTTGAATCCGATTAGTTCGGTTGGCTGTGATTGTCACACAGATTGAAGAAATGGAAATATAACTTAATTTATCCGAATCTAGCTAAATATTGGCTCAGGAAATTTTGAGAATTATAAGATTATCTCTAAACAAAAATCTAAAGTGAAATAAGCAAAAATGCTGATTGTAAAATTATAACAACTTGGTTTGATTTGGTTTGTGACGGCCAATTATCAACACGTGGGATATGGGCCCTAGTGGGGGGAGTGCCCTCCGTGGGGGTCTTTCTAAGGGAACCTAACCCGTATTTACGCGTGGGAATCCACGGCTTCGAAGAAAACCACGAAAACTCCGAAACGGTTAGGCCGACGGGCGCGATTGGGATCGAACCCAGCACCTCCCGTCTACCAGCTTCGAGAGCAGAACCTCTCAGCCACTTATAACAACTTGGAATTCAATTCCAGACACTAAAAGCTGTAGAATCTGGCACTTGCTCTTTTGGTAATTTTTTCTGCAAGACATTCTTTTCGTTAAAAAAAAAAAAAAAAAAAAAAAACTAAAAACTCTTGCCAAGTGATTGCAATTAAACTTGCATTCTATCGAAAATAACTAAGTACGAAGCGGATATAAATTAGTTGCCATTTAAGATGAGACAACAGAAATAATATTTTTTAAATAAATTTCTACAGTATAACATCAAATATTACCTGTATTTTTTTAATGCTAAAAACAAAATGTTAAGTAGTTTTAATTCATTATTATTTAATCCATTAATTTTTTTTATTGTTGGCACGTCATGATCATGTAAAGTATATTTGTGAGAAAATTTGGCACGTGGACGTGAAAAGGTTAGCCATCCCTGGTCTAAGAGTTAGCAACGTTTTCGTTACTTGGTTTAACAAGGCTCATTTTTCTATATGCTCTTCCGTTTTATAGTGTAGTATGTATGCGAACGGTCTGGCTGGCGGCAGACGTTACTTTTACCTGCGGGAGAAGGGGTTATGCAGGTGAAAAAAATTCAAAATTACGTCATTTTAGCAAGGCTCATGTTTCAATATACTCTTCCGTTTAATAGTGTAGTACGTATGCGGACGGTCTGGCTTTCGAGAAACGTTGCGTTTACCTGCGGGAGAAGGGGTTATGCAGGCGAAACAATTTCAAAAATTTGTCATTTTAGCAAAGCTCATTTTTCTATATGCTCTTCCGTTTTAGGGTGTATTATGTATGCGGACGATCTGGCTGGCGGGAGACGTTGTGTTTACCTGCGGGAGAAGGGGTTATGCAAATGAAAAAACTTCAAAATTACGTCATGAAACACTTCTGACTTTCCTTGTACCATTCAAGGCCAAAATTTGAGAAAGGTTGTATGAAGGAATGCCTTTACTTTGTTGGCTAGAAAAATAGAAATATTACTTTTGGGATTAAATAATCCCGTGCGTGTGCAAATGTTATATTTCGATATGTTCATTCGTTACGGGGTAATACACACTAAAATAATTTTACTGAAAGAGTGAAATAAAAGCTACCTGCATATGTTGATGAAAGTGTATTAACCCCTTAACGCTCGAATTAAATTACGGTTGAATAATTCAAAATGCTTCTTGGCACCACTTTTATGAAAAAGAAATATTCACCTTATTTAATGACAGTAAAAACGTTACTAAAATATAGCCAATTTCACTATTTTATAAAACTGGTGGGAATCAAACAATTTGAGTAAAAGACACAGCCCGAGAATATCTCGGGAGCGAGAATTAAGGGGTTAAATGTAATTACTGTAAATTTTATAAAATAATTCATGCTTTAAGAGGTAAAACAAATCGTTGCATATTTTCTAAGGGAAAAAAACGCCATTTTAACGGAAACTGTTATAAAATCGGACAATGAATATGAAACGCTTGATTTTTCCCTAAAAAGAACTAGTACTAATGCATTTTACAATATAGAGTAGTAGACTTTTTTAAACGCATTTAGCCAAAAATATAATGGGAGACAAAATGCAGTGAGATTTACCCCCACGCGTGTGTTAACGTTACAAAAATAGGTGTGTGCGCTTACAGTTCAGTTAATTATGCCCTGAACGACGCCCGGTAACATGCGCCAAATGTTTGTAGGCTCAATTACATAATTTATCCGTACCAAATACACCAATTGTCAATAGACTCGTTTACGTAATTTATCTCCTTAATTAATGCATACTTTACAAAGGACACCTACTTTCCAATTTTCCTAATTTTTTGATCAATGGTTACAGTTAGATGTAAATATGTTAGTCATTATCGTGATATTTTAGTTTGACCTCCGAAATATTATTATAAATATCCAATATTAGTAATATTTCTGATATTATTTACAGGTGCATTGTATAATATTTTCAATCACTTTTGATCATTTTTCTGCATTCATTCGTTTTCAGACTTTTTTTAATTTTAAATTCTCATTAAGTTCCAAAGACAGAAATTTTAACTTTTTATAGTTTTTTCGCAGTTTTAATTCATTTCTTATGACTGTTTCTTACCCTAGCTTTCTGTGTGTTTGAGGGGTTGGCCTAGGATACTGCATAGTCCCTTAAACCAGAGGAGCGTTGGTACATAGCAGAAAAATTCAAGAGATCACACTATGTATAAAACTTAGTCTAAGGACTAGTCTGGTGTGGTCCTGAGTAAAGTATAGGTCATTATCCCAATTAGGGAGGTTAGCAATAAGTATGGAGTCATCAGAGCTCTTGAAATACACTGGTGAACCAATGTTTCTGTTTTTTATTCGCACAATTGGTTTGGCCAGTTAATTAGGATCCTTGGTTGGTTAATTGTGGCGGTTGTTTGGTCAGTTGAAGTTGGTTGATTAACACTAGAAAGACCGAGAATTTTACTCAAATTTTAGAAAACATTTTCACACCAGAATTTTTATTTTAAATTATTAACTTATCCATTTAACTACTTTCTCTCTTTGTATCTTTTAAACTAGTTTTATAAAAAAAATTCTGGCCCAAACCGAGATGTATTCATTTGGTATTCATTCGCGGGCAATCTAGTGTTAAGTTCTTGAAAGGATCTGAAAAAGATGTTAAATGATGTAAAAAACTGACGGAACCAGAGAGAAAAGTAAAGCTCAATCTAAAAGAGTTACAGTAAAAAATTATCAAATAGTTTCAGTTTAAAGAAGTAAGTAGTGAGTAGAAAAGTAATGGAATCAGATTATCTGTAAAGCTCATGAAATTACACAAATTTTTTTGGATAGTTGAAAATGTGGACTGAGCTTTACTGGTGCCTTATATTCAAAATCATATTATCCACTCAAAATGAGTACTGGGTATAGGAAACTACATTGCAAAAAAAGTTCTGTCACGCCCAGAATTGTGGACATGATTGCATCAAGTTAAGCTAAACTTCACAAAGATGAAAGAATGTAAACCATGAAGTAATATTTTAAGTATAACATTAATATAGTCAAGTTGTTGAGGAATTGTTGCTATTAACATTTCTCACATAACACATGTAGCGTAATAATTTTTATTTCATGTAATTACTATGAAAAGGGAGCCTTATGTCAATGAACTTAAGCCAGACAAGTAGTTAGCATATGATTGAATCGTACATGCTTAGGGTATCCGGCTCATTTTGGACTTTGATCTTCCAGGCTTATCAGTGACCCTTGGAATGGAACTTGGTCCATACTTCATACTGAACGATCTCTCATGTTCTCGAAACCTCTCATGTTCTCGCTCATTTCCAAATCAACCTCTAACCTATTCTTATGAACCTAAATTTTTAAACTGGTTATGAATGATTGGAATTCAGAATGAGTTAAAAATGCCTTTACTTCCCCGATTGATTTTAAGGCAGCAGTCCACATTTTCAGCTATCAACAAAAATTTGGGTAATTTCATGAGCTTTACAGATAATCTGATTCCATTACTTTTCTACGCACTACTTACTTTTTTAAACTAAAACTATTTGATAATTTTTTATTGTAACTCTTTTAGATTGAGCTTTACTTTTCTCTCTGGTTCCGCCAGGTTTTTACATCATTATGATAGAGACAATCAGGATTTTCCTGCTATCGGGGTGCATTTGTTATATTTATTGAAATTGAGAAAATAAATAAAGTCATAGATTTTAGAATTTCAGATATTTCATAAAAACACATAAGAATTTTAAAGAAGTCAGGAGTTGAATTTCTAAGTTTCTTGTTTGCTTTTCCGGGCTCTAACTTCTGTACAGTCATTCAGGGTAACTTTGAACCACTGCCTAATTTTCAATGTGTTTGACTTCAAAAGGCTGGATAAACTCTAGTGCCACACTATGTTTGTAAGGTTATAAAGTGGGCTTTCTACTCTTTATTTTAGAACATAAATCTGCAGCATTATACACAATTAATTGCATAATCCATCTATTATTGTGAAGTACTGTTTTCAAGCTAATTTTGAATGCTGTTTTGAAGTTGTTGTAATCCAATCAAATTTTTATAGTAAGCAACAGTATACTCATTTATCAGACATATTATTATCAAAATGTTATAAATGTGTTACTTTGCGATTTATTTATTTATTTATTTATTTATTGAACAAGAAACATACGACTTGTGACATGAGAGCCCGCTTATAAGTCGGAGACAAGATAACACAAGAGAAATACACCATGGGAGTTCAGCACAAAGTGTGTGTGCAATGGAACCAGCGGGAATCGAACCCACAAACTCTTACGCGCAAGCGATTGGCTGACTGGTGCTTTGACCATTCAGCCACAGCCCTATTTTGCGATTATATATTTACTAATAGTCAGTAAAATGTAAAATTAGAAGGCTCTACCATTTTACCTTATTTTCAGTATAACTTTGAGCCAGCTCAAAGTTAGGCATATATTTATTGTTTACTGATAAATAATGTATAATTTTCTGTTCATAAAAACTATGTGAAATAATAATTAAAAATAATACAAAAGTAAAAATCATATCTTATGGTTATACGAAAATACCATTTTCTTTTCAAAAATTCACCATATGTGCAAATATATTATATATGAATGCCGAAAGTGTGCATTGAATATAACATGATTTTCAAAAATATGTGTAAAATACATAAAATTCATTTAAAGACGTTATTTGGGGCTTAGATACTCAAATTTGACATCCCATACATTCGATCAGGCTTGCCAGTTTGGTCTCCAATTTTAATCCGACATTTTAAATTCATACTGGAAATTTCCAAAGATGGATTTTTACATTCTGTGATCGTTAAATCTCTCTCACTAAATAAAACATGAAATATTATAATATTATTCTTTATTTTCTGTATGGACACTAAATTTCTAAATAAGAATGGAGGCCAAACTGGCATACCTGCATTCGACATTTCTTGTTCTTGTTTCATTTATACTAGTATACTAGTATGTACTGTAACTATGGCTATATTATTGAGTTAAAACATTCAATTTTTTTTCAATGGATTTTTATGTTTTATGTGAACAATAAACAGTTCTTTTTTGCTAAATATTCATGGTTGTCTACTTCCACTCTTCATATGCATAATATTCAATGTAATATAATAAATTATACAAATATTGTGATGTTGGGAAATCTAAATTAGGAGTCTTTAAAAATCTGAAAAAAACACTTTTTTCGCTTCAAAATTATCCTAACTATAATACTTTTTTTATAATGTCTTATTTTGTATGATATTTATAATATGGTGCAAATTTACACTACATAGATGGATAAGTTTGAACCGGGTTAAAAATGCATTTTTTGTTGCTTTTATCATTAATATTCCATAATTTCTGATAGTCCTACAATAATTTAGCATCATCTCTTCTCTTTTATGCAACTAGTTGCAACAATATTCTTAAAATAAGTGTGGGGAATATACAGAAAATGTGGATACCCCGACAGAAAATGTGGATCAAAGTTACCCCGAATGTCTGTATTTTAAGAAAATTTTCTAACTTAGCCCCTAATTTAGCTACACCGAGATTCCACCTCCTTTGAAGGCTTGACCGAAGGAGTATCTCGTCGAGCCCGACATGTTGGTGGGGTATATTTTGACCCCAGGCATTTTAGGGGCGTTCTTCAATCAGAGGCAAACTTTTATTAAAGTATTTTTAAGTTTTGATTTTTTTTTCATGAAATTTGAAATGATTCGACAAAATTCTACAAATTAGTTTTTGCACTGTTTTATTCGGAAAGACGAACGGGCAGACGGACGGACCAGAGGACGAATATAGGTACTATGTATTTATATAATTACGAACGCACCTAAAAGTACACAGATGTAAGCTAAACTTTTCATATTAACTCTG
The DNA here is from genome assembly GCA_963932465.1 of Maratus speciosus. Taxonomy (NCBI): domain Eukaryota; kingdom Metazoa; phylum Arthropoda; class Arachnida; order Araneae; family Salticidae; genus Maratus; species Maratus speciosus. The sequence continues at coordinate 319,395,899 of OZ010797.1, forward strand.
ACATATCGAAGAAAATACTATACCTATTTGCTATTTATCTTAATCGTGATGTTATTGTTAATGATAAATCTGATTCCACAATGCTTTCTGCAGCTTGGAAAAACCTTTTCAGTACTACCATATAATTTATTTTTGTATTGATTAATATTAGTCTGTTTTTTATTTTATTCATTTTTTTTTCATGTGTTCCCATATATATATATATATATATATATATTTAATTTGCTTTCTTATTCCCCTTCTACTCTGCGTTCTTTTGTTTTGATTATACTCTTCTGTGATTGGCTGTTATCTTCTACTTTCCTATTGGCTGTTGATTTCTAATTTCCTATTGCCTGTTTCTTTAGCTTGTTTCCTTTCCCTTATCTCTCATTTCAGTCGTTGCTGCTGATTTCATAGTAGAAGCACGTCTTCTTTGCTCCTGACGAAGAAAGACTTAGATCTTCCGAAAGGTCTAGCGCATTTAATAATTTTTTTATGTGTGTTTTAAGAAGATATTTTGTTCTTGTTCTTATACCTATTTTGTTAATATTTTCAGACACATATCGAGATATTCTAATTACATTATTTCTCACTGTTGCAGAATTTCTTAGACAATTTTTTCGTCTGAACATGACATGCTTTATAGTATAAAAAGTGTTAAAGTATAGAAAAAACTAGCATGTAGCTGATATTATCTATAACAGAAAAGGCACTGACCTAGCAAGATTAAATCAAGAAGAAACCATCTCAAAAAATTTTAATAAAAGTAAGACAATTTTTCGCTCCAATTTATACTAACCGTCCATTAAAAGAAATACCATAGAGATTGTAACACGCAAAAATTTAATATGTTACAATGCAGCATCATTTAACTTACAAGAATTATGGCTAGAGTTACTTAATTATTACGAAAAAAACCCCATCCAAGTAAAATAAAAAATACCGTGCATAATATGAATGAGTACGTGAAAAACTGAATGATGACTCTTTATAAACCGTGCAATTTTAGACTATTTTTGTTTATTTCAGGAATGAGAGCGCTCCGACCCAAAATGACTGATTTCTACCACTAAATTTTAATAGCATTTCTCGACGTATTTAATGACAGAATTTTGAAGATTTTATAAAGCAATGAATACTTTTAAAATTTAGTGTTGAAAATCAACCATTTGGGTCAGAGCGCGCTCATCCCTGTTTTTTGTTTTGAAAATGACTCGGGTAGAATCGAAACATGTAAACAGTCGAATAAATCTATTTTTACTGTTTTAAAAGTATTAATTTATAAACATTTTAGTAATTAAAATTAGCAGATTAATATAGGGCAATTCCATCGTAACTGACGTAACATTTTATTATCGAATTTTGTTTTCAAATCTATGTAGAAAATTTACTAATAAAACTAGAACCAAATTTTACAGTTTAAAATATTTCTTACTGATGTCTTAATACCCAAATACCTGCAGATTATTTCAATCTCTCTTTGAGTCCCAAAAATTGCAATTCAAAATTCTGTAACTGGCGTAACATAAGATATACAAACATTTTTTCTGCCTTCATAGAAGTGTAAAAATTATCAAAACTATCCAGTTAAAAAAAGTGATTTAACGTTTTCAACAGCACTACGTAATGCCAAATTATACCAGTAACTTATTTAATTAATTTTTGAATAATAAAAAAGAAACAAAATGGCATTTACACGTGTAACTGACGTAACTTTTATTGTGTAACTGACGTAACATTATGGCTTTACAAAGACAATAATGGTACTTAACTTAGTTTGTAAACAGTAATTTACAATGCCTTTTTATTAGGATTTTTGTGTAGAATATTAATATATATCAAGTTTTCCAATCATACCCTTAAATTAAACATATTATACATTTGATTCCCCACACAAAAAATTATGATTTTCTGTGGAATTGCCCTATATACCTTACTTTTATAAATAAAAAAATATATGTCTTCCATAATCATATGAAATAACTTTAAATATAATTAAACTTATTTTAATCCCGGAAAAGAAAAAAGGGAGACAGTTCGTTTCGTTCGAAAGAAAAAAAACACAAAAACGTTTTTCAATATCTGTTTTGATTTTATTTAACGTAAACTATCTTTTCAAGAAGGCCACAAAAATTGCAATTTGCACTCATTCCCTCCCCAAACCGTAATTTAAATATTATATCTTTCATCTGACCATTTTTCATGGAAAAATTTATGTGAACTGTATCTTGAGAAGAATTACTTTTCATTTTTACAGTAAAAAAGAAATAAGTTTTATATTTATTTTCTGCGTATTACGGTGTGTTAAATTTATATTAATAAAAAGGTAGACAGTTAATTTGACTAAATAGAAAAAATACGATTTTAAATTATATGAAATAAGTTTAAATATAATGAAATTTATTTTAATCCCTGAAAAGACAAAAGGCGATCGTTCGTTTTGTTTCAATGAAAAAAAACATAAAAACTTTTCAATAGAGTCATTCAGGGTAACTTTGATCCATGGGGTGTAACTTTTCGCCACGTCCTAATTTTCAATATATTTGATTTTAAAAGGCTGAAAAAAACTCCATTGCTACACTCTGTTGGCAAAGTTATAAACTGGGCTTTCTACTCTTTATTTTAGAACATCAATTGGCAACATTATACACGATTAATTGCATCATCCAACTATTAATGTGAAGTACTGTTTTCAAGTTAATTTTTTATGCTGTTTTGAAGTTGTTGTAATCCAATTAAAATTTTATAGCAAGTAACAATATACTCATTTATCATACATATTGTTATCTAAATGTTATAAATGTGTTATTATTTTGCGATTATGTATTTACTATTAGGCAGTAAAATGTAAAATTAGAAGGCACTACCATTTTACCTTATTTTCAGTATAACTTTAAGCCGGCTCAAAGTTAGGTATAGGTTTATTGTTTAGTGGTAAATACTGTATAATTTTATGTTCATAAAAACTATGTGAAACAATGATTAAAAAAATTACAAAAATAAAAATAATATATGATGGTTATACGAAAATACCATTTTCTTGTAAAAAATTCACCATATGTGCACGCGTATTATATATGAATGCTGAAAGTGTGCATTAGATATAACATGCAAATAAAATATGTGTAAAATACATAAAATACATTTAAAGACGTTATTTGGTCCTGACCTACTGAAATTTGACATCTCATATATTCGACCAGGAATGCCAGTTTTGTCACAAATTTTAATCCGACTTATTAAATTCTTACCGGAAATTTCCGAAGGAGAATTTTTACTTTTTGTGATCGTTAAATCTCTCTTATTAAATAAAGCATAAAATATTATTATTTATTTCTGGTATGGACGCTAAATTTCTGAATAAGAGTAAAGGCCAAACTGGCAACTCTGCATTCGACATTTTTTATTCTTATTTGATTAATACTAGTACTAGTATGTAATACTGTATCTATGGCTATATTATTGAATTAAAACATTGAAAATTGATTTTCACTGCATTTGTATGTTTTATGTGAACAAAACAGTTCTTTTTTGCTAAATATTCATGGTTTTACTCTTTTACTCTTCTTATGCATAATATTCGTTGTAATAGCATAAATTATACAAATCTTGTAATGTTGGGAAATGTAAATTAGGAGTCTTTAAATACCTGAAGAAAAAAAAAACTTTTTCACTTCAAAGTTGTCCTAACGATAGTACTTTTTTAATAATGTCTTATTTTATATGATATGGTGCAAAGTTACCCTACACGGCTGGATAACTTTGAACCGGGATAAAAATACATTTTTTATCGCTTATATCATTATTATTTCTTAATTTCTGATAGTCATACAATAATTTAGGATCATTTCTTCTCCTTTATGCCACTAGTTGCAACAATATTTTTAAAATAAGAGTGGAGCATCTGAAAATAGAGAAAATGCGGATCAAAGTTACCCTGAATGACTATACCTCTTCTGATCTTCTTTAGTGCAAACTAGCTTTTCTAGAAGGCTATAAATATCGCCATTCGCAAAACACAATTTAATGATTAAATCTCTCCTCTGATCATTTTTCGTGGAAAAATTCATGTCAACTGTATCTTTAGAAGATTTTTTTCATTTTTACAGTAAGAAACAAATAAGATTAGTATTTATTTTGTGCGTATTATATTGTGTTAAATTTATTCTAATAAAAAGGTAGGTAGTTTATTTGATTATATAGAAAGAAAATACGATTTAAAATTATATCAAATAAGTTTAAATATAATTAAACTTATTTTAATCTCCGGAAAGACAAAAGGAGATCGTTCGTTTCGTTTAAAAAAAACCGTAAAACTTTTCAATACCTCTTCTGATCTTCTTTAACGTAAACTACCTTTTCAAGAAGACCATAAAAATCGCCATTTCCAAAACGCAATTTAAAGATTAAATTTCTCCTCTGACCATTCATCGTTGAAAAATTTATGTGAACTGTAACTTTAGAAGAATTACTTTTCACTTTTACTGTAGGAAACAAAGTTTGATATTTATTTTTGTGCATATTACATTGTGTTAAATTTATAATTAAAAAATTCAGACACCTTATTTGATTATATATTAAAAAAAATACAATTCAAAATTATGTGAAAAAATGTTAAAGTGTTTTTAGACTTTTAATTATGTTGTAAAAAAAATTTCCTTTGTTGTATACGGTACGAAAGAAATATAATTAGATTTATTTTCTGCATGTTATATTCAGGGATGAGAGCGTTCCGACCCAAATGATCGATTACTACCACTAAATTTTAATAGTACTGGGGGGGGGCTCTGCCCCCTACGAGCTACGCTCGTCAACCGCCGTTCTGACACCGCAGACTCTAAAAGTACGCTAATTTGATCGGCTTTAAAAAGATTTTAAAAGATTGAATTATAATTTAAAAAACAGTGGCGATCTCCCTATAAACGGATTTCTATTCATTCCTCTTTGATTGGGGAATTTTGAGGCCAAATCCGCTGCGGTACTACTTGATTATCCCATCGACTAATTTCGCCAAATTATATAAATCGCTAAACCACTCGCCAAATTATACAAAATGACATAATTTTTATTTTAAGTAACGGAAGAACAAATAAATTAGTGCAACATTAATAAAAATACAAATAAAACGTCGAAATAAAAATAACTTGATGACGTAGGCACGTGTAACTTGCTTAAAGTCAAGTTAATGTGACATTTACGATCAACTATTATTGGAATTTAATCTCATAGTTTGGAGAATGATAGATTTTTGCTCGACGGGATAACTGAGTAGTACCAATGATACAAACGCTGTTTTCGTCTTTGATTAAGTAAAATAAGTTAAACATTTCAAAATAAGCTAATACAAAAGGAATTAAGTAAACAGAGTTTTTGTCTCCCGGTATTTTTTAACAAAGACAAAAGAAAATTCTTTTAAATAAGACATTTTAAATTAATCGTTTTTAATCTGACGTAATTTTGACCAAACTATTCTTTCTCTTTTTAATATTCAAGTGAAAATACTTTTGTTAAAAATGAAATATTATTTGCGCTTTCCTAATAAACATAGTTGAAAAGTATCCTCTCAAAATATCAAATAAATGTCTAGCGCAATTTCTAAATTTAAACTGTTTTGCAATATTATTTTGTGTTCATTTTATGTAATAACTGTAATGTGACGTAAATATAACGTAATTTCTCCTATTTAAGATTTCTAATGCATGTTAATGAATTTATTATTTTACAATTTAATTTCTCTCTTAAAATTCACGTGTAAATATAGTTTTTATGATGTAATTTTTAATAAGTTCCTGCTTTTTGTACATAATTATTTAATTCTAATTCCAAATGTTTTTTTTTTCTGTTTATAATAGTCACGTGTAAATAAAGTTTTAACTTATTTACACGCATAAGTTTTTTTTTTTTTTTTGAAGCAAACATTATTCTTTGCGCTGTTTATACAGTTGGCAACAGTTTAAATTAATATCACTTTCTAAAATATGTAAAATATATCTCTAGAAATGCTGAAAAATTGAATTTAAAATAAAAATAAAACCTCAAAAAATGAGCCAAATTAAAAAAAGAAATACAGTCTGCACACCGGGAACTTCAAACGTATAAAATTATCTAAAAATGATTAATTTCCCATGAATAGTTTTTGCTCCTATAAAACTTTTTTAGTGGAAAGATTTTGTCCAACTTTAGCATTAAATATCTCTTAAAACAATTCTTCGATTTGAAAACTGTCTGCATCAGCGTGTTTATCAAACATTTCTGTGTAATACTACCGATTTTCATATTTTTGTATGCATTATTCTTCTTAATATTAACGAAGAAAGACCTCCGGTCACAAAAAACTCAAAACCGGCGGAGGCGGTTACAGCGGTAGTTACTTTTTTTTAGAATAGAGAGATTCTTTGCTTTAATAAATCTGAAAAATTCTGTCATTAAATAATGCGAGAAATACTATTAAAATTTACTGGAAGTAATCGGTCATTTGGGTCGGAGCGCTCTCATCCCTGTATATTATACAATTTAAAAAAAAGAAATAGATAGATTTCTTGATTCCATAAACAGAATTAAAAACATGAATATGTTTTTTAATAGTACTTTAAAACCTTCTATATTGAAATATAGTTTTTCAAATAAGACAAAAAATTGTACCTTTAAACATTAAATTTTTCCTTTCAACATTGATTATAAGAGATATCTATTTATTTTTATCTTATTGTGAAATAATTATATTCGAGATTCATTTTCTGTATATTATACCGAAAATTTTAAAAATAACTGAAGATAGATTGATTTCACAGGGAAAAAGACCTAAAAGTATTTTTCATTACTGTTTTAAAAACTTCTTTATCGAAAATCAAAATGTTGAAGCTTCAACTGTCACCGTTTTCACAGTGGCTCATTACTGCCGGGGCAGATTTCCACCAGTGAATTTTAATAGAAATTTTCTCTTTACTTAATCGGCTTATTAATGCAGAATTTCAGTCATAATTATGGCCAAACACAGGTATTCATTTTTACTGGTGGATGTTTACTTCGACGGTAATCAGGCCATATTTTGAACATGGAACTATCAATAAAGAGGACTGACATATCCTTAAAATAATGAACCTTCAACTGTAACCGCTATCACAGGGTTTGGTTATCGCCGTGTCAAATTTTCTCCAGTAAATTTAAATAGAAATTTTCTCCTTATTTAAACGCATTTTTAAAGCACAATTTCAGTCACAAATAAGGGCAAAAAACAGGTATAAATTTTTACTGGTGGAAGTTTACTTCTGCAGTAGTTAGTCCCCGCATTTCCGACATATTGTGACAACCTCCTGTCAGTGTAAGTAAAAATGATTATAATACGTGAGCAAACTGATACCAATAAAAACAAATAGAAATTTAACAATGGTTGTGAGAGAAATTTTTCATGTAAAAGGCCACTAAAATGTGGCAGTATCTTCTAATAAAAATTTACTGGTGAAAGTTTGCTTTGACAGTTATCAGAAAGTGTTTATCCAATGTAAAAAATCAGCCACCATCTTGTGACAACCTTCTCAGTTGCTTCACTCTCAGCTGGTAGGCAATACACTATGTGTCTCCTCCTCTTTATTCGTAACTCCATTATTGTGACAACCTAAACAACTTCCTGACAGTGTCATAATTTCCAACAGTAAAAACGAATAGAAATTTTTACCATATTTTTGAGAGAAATTACGCATGAATAAGCCGCTAAAATAAGGCAAAAATTTCTACTCAAAATTTACTGTGCGAAGTTTACTCCGGTGTTCACCAGAAACTGTTGATCCGATGTAAAAAATAAGCCGTTTGTTGAGACAACTTTCACAGTTACTTCACTCACAATTGCTAGACTCTAAACCAGCCATACTCAACCTTTATTCTTGTGGGCCGCAAACATAATTTTCCAACTTTAGGCGGATCACAAATATAAGTTTCCGACTTTTAGCGGACCGCAACACACTTTTAAAGGGTTGAAAAAACGGTAATTAAAATAACATAAATAGGATTGAACGTTTCTCGCGGAAAAATTATTACCAAAAAACCAAGTGGGTAAGTGTGATCACAAATCGCACAGAAGGTTTCGTTTAATATTCCTTTCAAAATAGTTTATCCTTTTTCAAAATTTGTTAGTTCCACATTTCGCAACCAGGGGCGCACTCTGTTCTACACAAACCACTATCCGAACGAAACTCCGTTTTACAACCTATCCGTCGATATATTAGTTGAGGTGATCGGGCCAATACTACTCGAGATATGTAGGCGCTCTCTGGTGGTAAAAAGTGGAACTAAAAGATGTAAGGAAGCTATGTGCATAATATAAAAGAGTGGTCAAAGGAATGTCGGCAAAAGTCAGAAAAGTGCCCACCGGGTGCAATGGGGGGGGAGGTTAGAAAAATTGCTTAAAATACACAAGTTTGAGACCGGAGCGGTAAATATAAGACTTTTTGAAATTTTTATGATTTGTTGTGTGATCGCAAGTGTTGAGCTATAATTATGCAAAATTTCAAGTCTTCAACTTAATTAGGGCCCCAGTTAAAAAAAAAAGTTTAAAATACACAAGTTAGAGGCCATAGGGTTAACTATAAGACTTTTTCAAAATTTTATGATTCGTCGTTTGATGTGAGGTGTTCAGCTATAAATATGCAAAATTTCAAGTATTCAACTTAATTAGGGGCTCAGTTAGAAGAAAAAGCTTAAAATACGCAAGTTAGGGCCCAGAGGGTTAAATATAAGATTTTTCAAAATTTTATGATTTGTCGTTTGATGTGAGGTGTTCAGGTATAAGTATGCAAAATTTCAAGTTTCTAACATATATAGTTTCTGAGAACGGGCTCTGTGACGGACGACGAAACCCTAATTTACACCTCTATTGCCAAATAATAAACTTCGTAGTAGATGTCTATTGCAAATGCTGTAGAAATAGGCCTCGAAGTTTGCTGGTCGACAATTGTACAGTAAAATGTTTTCAGGGCCAATTTTTTCCGATACAAAACTTCAACCCTAAAAAGTAGTATTAGCTATATTTTATTAAGAGTGAAACTTAATATTATAACAATATAGAATTTCGAAGGAGATTTTCTCTAATAAATCCATCTGCTCAAGAAAAAAAAATTAATTGTAGAAATGTATAGTAAAAACATAATTTGGAATGATGTTTGATTATTCATGGTTTGTACGCCTCCTTGAATTTTGCAGATCAGTAAATTTTTCAGCACCAGTATTATCTTATAGAACATATCTTCTTCAAAGAAGGCGAAATATTGTGCCTTTAAGGTGATTTCTTTTTCTAGAAAAATATACTGGTAGTTTTCCTGGAGAAATGACGCTTTCCGTACGAACCATGTTAGTGTTAAAGATTAAGAAATGTATACATCACTGTAGGACAAGTAGTACTATACGAAAAAAAAAGAACTTTCAACTAAGGAAACTGCTTTTAACTAGCTTTAAGTTAGTTATAAATAACATGACAGATTTTATCTTCCGATGGAAATATATAAAACAACGCTGAAAATCTTAAATACTTTTTTATGCGCATCTGAATTAATTGTATATATATGGATTAATGATTATGTATCTCGGACCGTACATAAAACGTCGCCGGGCCACATGCGGCCCGGGGCAGCAGGTTTAGTATGGCAGCTGTATACTGTATGTCTCATTCTCTTTATTCATAATTCTATTAAAATATCTGACTTTACTAAATACAGTTCGATCTGTTTCTTCAAAAACGACTTTTTTTTTTTTTTTTTTTTTTTTTTTTTCACTTATAACAGCGAGTTAAATTCTGCAGCTAAAGAAAATCTTGTTTTATTCACTTTTTTTTTATCACTTTTATTACTTAGCGCCATTTATTGCGCCTCTTTAAGCTCTGTTGATTATTTCCTGGGGGTAGAAGACGTTTTAATTTTCATAGGGGAAGGATAATGTAGTAAATTGTTTACTGATTTATAAATTATTACAATAATATAACAAACGTGGAAAAATATATAAAACAAAAACGTTATTTGCAGAACAAATTAAAACGAATCAATTCATATCCTACATTTTTTAAACCCGAGAAGGGACATTTATTCATATATTTCAGTAAGTTCTAGGTTTAATGTTAATTTTTTGTAACAAATAAGTTAATCATTTGCAGGCAGTGTCCTTAAAAAGGACACTTAATTTTTATTTTACTGGCCCCCAAAATATTTAATTAAAATTAAATTGGTCAACATTTGATTTTTTTTCTTTCGCAAAATAAATTCCCATCGCTACAGTCATACTCAGATGAAATATCAGGTCATTCTAACCAGTGGTTTCTTTCTTTTTTTTTTTAGGCTTTTAAAACTGCAACTTTAATTAAAATCACCCTGTATACATAAATGCAAAAATTAATTTTTGTTAACAATGTAAAACAGGTTGCCATGGTGAATTTATTGGTTATGAATACTTCCAAACAATAATCTTTGTCGTATATTTCTGCAACTCTTTCAAGAGGAGTCTATCAGAAAGGTTATTGTTTGGAAATAGTGGTAGTCGATCACGCGACTCCTGCTTTAGACTTTCTTGATACCTAATTTTAAAGTCTATCATTTCGGAATTTAATCCTGAAATATTTTTAATCATTTTCTGAATGGGAAGTTATAAAAATTATACGAAAATTAAAAAGTACCCTAAAAGAAAAACAGTAGAAAAAAAATTAAAACTTCTAAAATAATAAAATAAAATACCGAAAAACACGCCCTCAAAAATAAATAAATAAATAAATTGTGATAAATAAATAAGCCGAATCCTTATTATATTAGATGCATTTTAAGTTATAAAATATTTTTTCATAAAAAAATAATGTGATGGTGTTACTTTAACTACTTAAACTTAATGGGAAAAAGTCCCTTTTCATTTTCAAAATAAAGTAATCCAATGCAAAATAAATATTTGCAAAATAAACTCTTTTGAGCTTAATTTATGTGTGGTATGATGCGAAAAAAAGAAGAAAAAAAAAAAGAAAGAAAGAACTGAAAAAATAACAATCAGCAACATAACAGAAAAAAAATATATATATCCGTTGACAGTTTTTATTTTATGATAAAATCTCAAGTGCTCTGAAGAATCTAAAAGATAAATTTGAATAACTTTGCTATGGGGAATACAATACGTATTATGTTTGAAAAAGAGCATTTCATGCATATATAAGAGCTCAAAACAGAATTATTCATAGCGCTAGACTATTGCTCTTTCTGTCCTTCGGTTTCACGTATTAAATTACTCCGGCGAGTCCGAAGCGAATCTTAAGTTTCTTTTTTCCATTTTTACCCCCTTAACCCCTTGAGAGGCGGTGGGATATATTATATCCCACTTAATTTTAATCTATATGTGTCAGAAACATTTAATTAAATTTTACTTTTATAGCTTTGGTGGAATTTTTTTTTTACTTGTTTTTTCATTATTTTCAAACAAAGTTTTTCGAAATTTTCGGTGTGAATTCAACACTACATAAACACAATTACGTGTCTCTGACAGAGTTATCAGGTTTGCCCGTGCACCGGACTGGCAAGAAGAGTTTGCTTGTTTCGTTATTAAAAGCTCACCGACACCACTGATTTTAATTCATAATATTCATTTATTTAATGGCAGACATATGTGGTCTATATAAGACGATTATATACAGGGTGTCCGAAAAGTTTGGAAACGGTCGAATAACTCGAGAAATACATATCAGATTGAAAAACAAAAAAATACGTGTTAAATATTTTTTTATAACTACTCAGCTATACATAATTTAACCCCCGCAACCGAGCCGACGGGGGTCAGAGGGGATCCAACTTTGAAATTTTTGAATAACCCCCATTTCTTATTACAGATTCTGATTCTACGGCCAAAAATACGTAACTTTTGTAATTAACAATTTTTTCGGATCCTCGTTGATCACGGTGTAATCGAGCAAATAAGACAGATACATACTTTGGTTTTCCCAACCAGGTTTTGACACCTCGAAGTCTGATTGCCCAGACCTTTTGACGTCAAAGTTGCCGTCTTTTGCGGAAATAGTATTTCTCGAAAACCATCAGTGGAGATTATTTTGATGACGCTTTATATGCTTTTCCCGTAAAATTAATAGAAATATATTAAGGTATTTTTCTATTTGCATTTTTTTTATTCACTCGATCATTTCTAAATAATGAACTATGTATTTTGATGTTTTAACGAGTAAATATGCACATCCCCTCCCGAACAGAAAAATTATAGTCTTCATTATTTGGGGGCAAAATGTGTTGATATTCTGCGTTTCGATGTCTTCTGCTGTTAAAAAAATCATTTAATTCGGGGCCCGATGGGAAACCACCGGAAAAAAATCATCGAATACAAGTAAACATATAACGCCCCCTACATTTTCTATATCGCACGTGTTTCTTCTATGTCGCGATTCCGCAAGCTGTCCAACCACTCAATCCATACAATCGGGATGCGAAAAGATAACGTATCGTTACAAATCCCTAAACCTCTTAAATAAATCTCAATGGACTCTCTTTATAAATAATTGTAAACATTATGTGTAAACGTGTAATATGGCGGATATAAAATATAACATGGGTAACACTGCTTTATCCATGCTGAATCAAATAGAGATCATTAACATACTTTTAAACGGGAATAGATTGATTTACAGGTCTAATTTTTATTAGCCCCGGTACGGTATGCTATTTCTTTCTCCCAGCTTATTTTGTGTCCAAAAAATAACGTTAGCTTACAGACGCTAGCAATAAACAAAGTAGATGTATCATTGTACAATTAAATGCTCTATAGCATTTTTTTAAAATTTCTAAACATCGCACATTTTCAGTTTTTATACCATCGTATTGGGGGGAAAAAGTACATTTTAATGCAATTGGTTTGAAAACTGCATCTCTATTTGTTTTTGAAATATTAATTTTTTTGTAGTTTTTTGCGACATTTTGCCAAAATGAAAATTTTGGCAACTCAAGTACGCCATTTCTGTAGAAAGTAAAGAAAAAATTGCTGAAAAATAGCAATTATATCTTTTTGTTGCCATTTTCTCATAAAATGAAAAAAAAAATTAATTAAAAAATTAAATTGAAAAAAAATGAATTAAAATACGTGCTACTTTGAGAAAAATATAAATGAAGGATTTATGATAAAACAGGGAGCTATTATAAACTATATTTAATTTTAATTTTCTATATTAATGCAAATGACGTCATTGTACATAACATAAAAGCGTGTGCTTTAAGTCTTAAAACTGAAATATGTTCTGCAGTAGAGTCCCGATTATCCGAGTCACGCTTAACCGAGTTATTTTCTTCTGATGGACTGGTGGCTTCTATTATTATGAAACAGCCATTATAAATGAAGCGTTAGGTGAAGATGAAAGAGCTGCCGTAAAAAGTTAAAACTCTGATTTTCTGGTCACAATGGAAAAAAAAAATGGCCATAATTTTTTTTAACGCTTCATTTATAATGGCTGTTTCGTAATAATAGAAGCCACCAGTCCACCAGAAGAAAATGAAGTAATGAAAATGCCGGGGCGACACTAAATTCTGAAAAAGCAGAATTCCTGTTCTCTAGTTTAGAATTAATATGTCTCCTTCTCTTTATTCATAACTCCATTATTTAACCTAGTGATGAGCAGAATGAATGATTTTACAATTCGAATGAATCATTCGGGCATGAGCAAAAAGCATAGCTGACAACTTTTGTTTTTTAAAATTGAGGTTCACAGAAAAAATATAAAAATTTCTTTTATCTTTAAAAATTCTGAAGAAAACAAAGAGATATAAGTAAGCGTCCTATCTTAAATGGGAGAGGTAACCGCAAAATTAAAGGCGTGGTCACATCAATCAAGGTCGCAAGCCACGTAGTGGACGGGGTTAAACTACAGGAAGATACATAAGTGTTTTCTTACTGCACACCACTAAAATTGTAAAGTTTTTTTCACATGGATTAATTGCTGAAATGCTTCTGACAAGGCGAAGAAAAGTTCGTGGTGTCAAGTCCCTGCCACCGAAACACTCAAGGACTGAGGACACGAGTTGTGATGTCATCGCTAATCGACTGCCTTCTCGCTAGTGTTGGAATTCACACCAAAAAATTTTGAATGGCTATTTTATTTCGTTTTATTTGTGGAATATCATTTTATAAAACAATAATAACTGTTTAGACTTACTGGTGAGAATTCGCAATCCCTAAATAAAAATTCAGCCAGATGCGGAATGCCTCAGTGATGCCGCATCTGGTTGATTTTTTATTGGAAGACTCCAAATTCTCACCAGTAAGTTTAAATAGTTATTATTGTTTTATCACATGATATTTATTCCACAAATAAAATAAAAGAAAATCGTTATTTAAAATTTTCCGGTGTGAATTGCAACGCTAGTGAGAAGCCGGTCGATTAGTGATGACGTTACAACTCGTGTCCACAGGTCTTGAGTGTTTCGGTGGCAACGGTCAAGTGCATCTGGTCGCCCTTCTCGCTACGCCATTATTTTGCAATAAATGTAGTAAACAAAATGCAGTTCCATGAGTCACTAAAGATTTAGAGAATATGCGCAGATGGTAAATATCCTGTCATATATGACGTCACACTAAAAACCCGCGAGGCTAACGAGAAAGACAGGCTACCGCGGTGGGTCCGATTCTTCTTTTTTTACAGACCGCTGGAGTCACGTGATGCTCGAATGCACCAATGAAGGTGTGCGAAAAGAGCATCACGTGACTCCAGCGGTCTGTAAAAAAAGAAGAATCGGACCCAACGCGGTAGCCTGTCTTTCTCGTTAGCCTCGAAAAGCCCGTGTATGTGGATTACCTCCCCGTCCACAAGATGGCGCAACTGTGTTAATTTACGCCCAATTCCAGTATTAAGTTTGTACGCTTACAAACGCTTCTTTGTGAAGAAAATGGATTAAAATAATTAAGGTTGGAAGCTATGTTCTTCTTTCTTTTTCTCACAAAATTTCTGGTGGTAATTGATTAAAAACATATAAAACGGTTGGAAACTATGTTTCTGTGCATGCACTAATGATTTATTTGAATAGTAAAATTCCATCATTCTGCCCATCACTAATTTTACCGGTTTGACAATTTTCCTTTTAACATATATTTTCAGAATTCGTACGCTATTTTCGAAAAGTAACATTTGAGATATTTAACGAGAGAAACTAGCGATTATAGAAGACGAAGTTTTTTTATTTGAAACAGCATAAGACAAAAGTAAAAACTTTATTAATCCTGTTTATTGCACCCATTTCAGCTACATAGAATGTAAAAACAACAACCTTAGAATATAAAAACAACAACCTTAGAATGTAAAAATAACAGAAATCTAAAATAGCTTAAATTCTACTAAAAAATATAAAAAATGTAAAATATTAAATGGTGCAAAGCCACTAATATATATGACTAACTATCTCCTAATATGATTAACACATTTAACTGGTTTGAAAGATTTTCTTTCAGAATATTTTTTCGGAATTCGTACAGTACAGTAGAACTTCTTTTATCCGAAACTCTTTAAACCGAAACTCTGGATTAACCGTAATCCATTTTTAAAGCCTTTAATTTTTTTTTCATTTTTAAAGCTTTTCTTACTATCAAATTTCTTGTGTGCAAGCGGTCCTTTCCAAACCACGAGTACGGATAAATATTTTGATCCTCTTTCTTAGAATTCCTTTGAATTTAATTTGAGCCCTCGTAAGCTGCAGAGTGGACTAGAACACAGTAAGTGGAGGGACAACCGGAATGTGTGAATGTGGTCTAGCAGGTGTTTCTTCTGTTCATTATGTAAAAGGTACTTAATTTCAAAATTAAAATTCAGGTAATTTATTCTTGTTTCTATTTTGCTATTGCTTTATTTTCATTAAGGGTGTTTGTTCTCAAATCCAAAAGGGCAACTTTTTGACATAAGTTTTACTTTATTTTTGTTCGAAAATGCATGAAAGTAGCTGGTGTTGTTGTACAGAAACTATGTAATTGATCTGTTTTTCCATTTTTTTTGCAAACGCAATGGATCTTTCAGAAAATAGTGTCAAAGTGGACGTTTTGAACCGAGTTTTCGCGCGAAGGGAGAAAGAGCCCTCAAGAGCGGGTGAAAAACGTGTTTGTCACGTGATCGAAATCGCTTATAACTCAGTAGGTAATTGATTGATCAAAAATTGGAAAAACAGTTCATTTCCAAATCGCTTCCATGGCCAGGCTTTCCAATTTTATATCTTTCCGTTAAAAATGAATTTTGAAATATGTCAAAACATTTTGCGCTTGTTGAGCAGAGCAGTTAAGAAGAGTCTGAAGAACTTGTTAAAAAAAGAAAAAGCGCATATGTTTGTCCTTAATCTTAAAATTAAAGCATTCTCGATTATCCGAAAATTTCTATTTTCCGAAAGATGGTCGGTCACAATTACTTCGGATAATCGAGGTTCTACTGCATTTTTGAAAAGTAATATTTAACTTATTTTATGACAGAAACTGGCGATTAAAGAAGGCGAAGATTTTTATTTGAAAACATCATTATTCAAAAGTAAAAACTTTACGATTCCTGTGTTTTTCACCCGTGTCAGATACATAGAATGTAAAAGCAACAACAATTCATTTTGCCATTTATTTACAACTCTCCATTATTACACTTAGTTTTGTTTCGAGTTAAAAGTTTCATTTCACTAGATTTGGTGTTTTCCCATGAACTTTCGTTTTATTTGACTGAGCTTTTTTTTTTTTTTCCAATGGCAAGTTTTTCTACCAGGGAAAACAAAACGAACAATATTTCATCAAAAATGTCAAATGTGTGTTCTCAGATATTAATAATAGATGGCGAAGGAAAGTTAAATGCAAATAATCTCAAGAAATAATTTTCGAGATAAATAAATAAATTTCCCAGAAAGATTCTAAAATATACATTTAAAGTTTAAAGTTTCTTTTTCGAAATACAATGTATACAAAAGAAAAATGACAGTGCTACTTAACCCGTGAGTCAATAGTATTACTCAGGAGTTAAATGAACTTTTTTTTGCCATTTTGCGCTTTCTATTGATCTTCTGGCAAGCTATTATGTGGTACTTGCGTGTGGCAGCATGCATTTAAGCTCGTGAAGTCTATTTTTGTACTGATCTATTACCACGGGGAGGTTATAATACCTTTGTTCATACGGCTTGCAATGTGCTCAACTGGCGTTTTTTCTTTAGCTTTATAAAGTAGTAAGTATTAATTCTGCAAACTATAAAAATTATTATATCGTTGAACAATTGTTATTGCGGAGTTAAAACACTTTGAAATAAGAATATAATTTAAAATCATTATTATTTTTTTTTGCATTTTTTGCTATGAAACTCAGTAGTAACATTATGTCCAACAAAAACATAAATAAATTTGTTCATTATTTTACTAGTGGATAATTAACAAAAGTAGACTCAAATAGAATATTTTCTAAGAAAAATAATAATGCATTAAATAATTAACCATTTCAAGGGCAAGATAAAATACGGAAATTTTTTAGTTTATGAACGAGTCGGTTAGAAAATAAACAAATGCTTTTCTTCGCGTAATTTGTCAAACCAAAATGTTATTAAGAAATTTTAAGTGCTGCTTGGTAGTTTGGAATTAAAACTAAGTAGCCACCTCTAGAATCATAAGTCCTTTAAAGGATTTTATAGAGAAGCAAAAGATATATTTGGCTTTTTATCATTTGCACTCCAGGCCTTTTTAGTATGGAGAAACCAGCAACTCGACGAATTTTTTTTTAAAGCAAAGATAGAAATGTATTTATTACAGGAATATACATTCGGACCCGGTTAAGACGATCACGGTTAAAACGCCATTCCGCTTAATATGCGAATTTTTTCAGTACTTTGAACATCGCCATTAGGCTAACGTAAAATTATCACGTTTAATACGGGAACGGTTATTACGCGATCCCGCTTAACACACGATACAGTTTCGGTCCCATGAGGCAAACAATTCCCCTTAACCCCTTAACGGTCGCATTAGATTACGGTTTGAAAATTCAAATTGTTTATTGGTACCACTTTGTTGAAAAAGAAATATTCCCTTATTTTAACGACATTTAAAATGATACGAGAATAAAGCCAATTATACTATTTTATAAAACTGATGGGAATCAAACAATCTGAATAAAAGCCATAGCCCGTAAATATCCCGAGAGTGAGAATCAAGGGGCTAAGACGCGAATTCTTCATGCGATTGTGGTTGTTGAATTTATTTTATGTTTTCTTTCATTTTTGTTATTCTACCGATATTCTTTTACACAAATACTCAGAAGAATAGTTTTTCTTTTTATATTAAAAATTAAGGACTGATTATAAGGATAGTCATTATCACAAACACTAAATATGATTTTAGTAACTGGGGTGTGCTTCAAAGATTTATAATTTTTGGTTTTTGTTTTAAAAAAAATTAGTCTATCAAAGGAAATTATATTTGCTTGTAATTTATTCTTTTATTTTTAACTTCAACATATTAATCGTCAATAAAGCCTTATTTGAACCCATATTTCTTTTCAGTTATCATTCCAGTCAGCCCTATAGTAAAAAACAAAGAGTTAAACTTGAATATATTTAAATTGTAATCTAAATATGCGCAAAAAAAAACTCGATAGTAAACATATAAATGAAAGTTCTAAAATTCATTTAGACAATTAGATGTGTAAATAAGCTAATTTACAGCAACATTATGCAAACTATGTTTAATGAGATTTTATCCAGTTCCTTGAAACACCGGGCTCTACTGTATTTTTTTCTTTGACGGCAAATATTTTCCAACAAATGAAATTTTCAGTTTTGACCCAGCCCCCTTTCATTATTAAAACTCAGTAGCAGATATGCGAGGCATCAGATTACTAAGCTCAATGAGACGAATCGAATGAGCTATAAAAATCTAATTTCACCGCAATGGACTCTGGTACCTTTACTTGTCAGTCACCTCTCGCGTTGTCCCAATATATTGAGTGGTGAGTGAGAGATATATATACACTTATACTACATATACACATTTAAAATGGATTTCGTATCCGTCATAGTTTTTCTAAAGAGATACTAGCAAAACCCGAAGATTTCCTCGCTTAATTCTTGAAATATGCCAAGTGGTAATTCTGTGTCTATTTTTGTTTGAAGAAATTACACTGCTGCATAATTAAAAAATTACTAATTAAGCCTCTTTTTGAGTAAACTTCATTCTTATACTACATTAGGCGAACATGAGACTAAAATCAATTCCAAAAAAATGGTAATTTAAAATGTACTAGCTAAAGTAACACGGCGTTGCCCGAAATTTTAAAAAAGTTTGTTTTGAAAAACCAATTTCAAAATTTAACATACAGCATAAAAAAAAAAAACAGTCGAAGTATTGCATACATGAATTAAAGGAAAGCCCAATATAAAAATGCATAAATTTATATAACAGACGCTAAATAATACAGCTATAAACGAACTTATATCCATTCCTCATTCACCTCTCTAGTTGAGGCAATACAGTGAGTGGTGAGTGAGAGTCACCTATCGAGTTCTCGCAATATATTGAGTGGCAAGTAAAAGTCACCTCTCGAGTTATCGCAATATATTGAGTGGTATGTGAGAGTCACCTCTCGAGTTATCGCAATATATTGAGTGGTATGTGAGAGCCACCTCTCGAGTTGTAATACATTGAGGGGTGAGTGATAGTCACCTCTCGAGTTGTCGCAATAAGTTGGATGGAGAGTGAGAATCGCCTCTCGCATGAAAAGGATTAACATTTTGAAGGTGGGCGGCATTTTCAGTAATTTTTCACATGTAGCGATAAAATCTAGTTATTGCGCACGTGAATCAACATGAACCCACGTGAATCAACGTGAACCCACTTCTGAATCACTGATAGACAAATGACAAGTATGGCGGGTTTTTGTTTTTTTTCATTTGAAAAAAATCTTTCTATTAACTGAGTAATTATTGTCTAAAACTATATTCGCTATAGGGTTAATCTGAAAACCTATTAGCAGTGCTGCCGAAACTCACAAACACATCACATCATTCAAAAATTCAGAATTTTCACCAGAAAGATTTAATAGTTACTTTTGTGTTTAATAATGAACAGGTCAACAGGAGTATGTTTCCAGGGCTTTTTGGTTGCAAAGCAACTCCATACTCTGTATATGAGTAATGGTATAGCACATCGTGGAAAAAGTATAACTGTAATGTAATGCTTTATGCGTCTATTGAAAAAAGAAGTGTAGAAAGTTTAATAGATAGCTAAAAGAATAAAGTAGAAAATTTCGGCAGCTCACCCAAGCGCCCACAACCGTACGAATGCCGAAACAAACACACTGTGCAAACAGATAGAGAATTGAAGACGAAATAGTGGAAAATGGAGAGAAAAAGTCTATTTAAGTAGACGACCGCGTAAACAGCCAATCTGAATATAGGGAGGGCGTGGCTTCACCAGTAATGGAAAATTCGCAGAAGAAAGATTAAAAAAGTATAGAAAAGCAAAAAGAAAGGGCTGCGAAGTTGAAAACAGCTGAAAAAGTTAATTTCAGCCCAATTCCTGAAAAACAGACACTTTTTAGTGACCATACATTTTAAAATAACAGATTAAGAAATTTTTAATAGAGGGTAGGAGTCAAAAGTAAACTTATGACTCGCTACTAGAATAAAGATTAATTGAGCGAGCCAACAGCTCACTGAAGGCAATAATTTTAGATATAGGATCTCTTTTACTTTTAATGTGTTTGAGGTATAAAGAAGCATATAAATTATGTGTTTTTATTTATTATATATGTCGTAGGCTAATTGAGAAATCCGGCTCTTTGCAAAGAGCCGGGCTAATTGGAGAATCCATCTCCCTTTTTCCAATTAGCCTGATATTTTTCAGGCTTATTGCAAAGAGCCTAGAAAGCGTTAGGCTAATTGAAAATTGACCACTTATTATCCGATCAGGGTGATATTTTTAGCTCACAGGCTATCAAAGCCTGAGAGCTTATGCACCCGCCGATTCTGTATGTACGTGTGTACGTACGTACGTACGTATGTACGTAACGCGATAACTCTTGATAGAAATATCCGATTTGCTTCAAAAAAATTTTCTAGGTTCATTCTGATAAGGTGCTTCCCTGATTAGTTTTGGGGGTTCATTGGTTAAGGATAAAGGGGGAAAAGGGGGCTAGTCTCCCCCCTTAATTTATATAAATGGGTTTTTCATGCAGAAATATGCGATTTGCTATAAATTTGGTATACCGGTTAATTATGTTAAGCAGCTTCCCTCATTACATTTGGAAGATAATTATTATGTATAAAGGGGGGGAAGGGGGGCAATTGCCTCTCCCCTTAATTTAGATAAATGCGTTTTTCATGTAGAATTATTCGATTAGCTCAAATTTGGTATACTGGTTTATTATGTTAAGGAGATGGCTTGATTAGATTTGGAGGTTCATTAGTTAAGTATAAAGGGAGGAAAGGGGGAGGGATATAGTCCCTCCCCCCCTTAATTTACGCAAATGTGTTTTTAATGCAAAATTATGCAAATTTAAAAGAGCAATTAAATTAATGCAAAAAATTAAAAGAGGGGCAATTGCCCCCCTTTCCCCCCTTTTATACTTAACCAATGAACCTCCAAATGAAATGAAGGAAGCCAAATGGTAATAAACTGGTATATCAAATTTGAAGCAAATCGAATAATTCTGTATGAAAAACCCATTTATCTAAATTAAGGGGACACTAGCCCCTGTCCCTTCTTTTTACTGTACCAATAAATCTCCAAATCTAATCAAGGCAGCTCCTTAACATAATAAACCGGTATACGAAATTTGGAGCAAATCGAATAACTCTGCATGAAAAACCAATTTATCTAAATTAAGGGGGGGGGAGTATAGCCCTCCTTTCCTCACTTTATACTTAACTAATGAACCTCCAAATCTAATCAGGGAAGCTCCTTAACATAATAAACCGGTATACGAAATTTGGAGCAGATCGAATAACTCTGCATGAAAAACCCATTTATCTAAATTAAGGGGGGGGGGTCTAACCCCCCTTTCCTCCCTTTATACTTAACTAATGAACCTCCAAATCTAATCAGCGACGCTCCTTAACATAATAAACCGGTATACGAAATTTGGAGCAAATCGAATAACTCTGCATGAAAAACCCATTTATCTAAATTAAGGGGGGGGGTCTAACCCCCCTTTCCTCCCTTTATACTTAACTAATGAACCTCCAAATCTAATCAGCGACGCTCCTTAACATAATAAACCGGTATACGAAATTTGGAGCAAACCGAATAATTTTGCATTAAAAACCCATTTACCTAAAATAAGGGGGGGGGGGCGGATTGCCCCCCTTTCCTCCTTTTATACTTAACTAATGAACCTCCAAATCTAATCAAGACATCTCCTTAACATAATAAACCAGTATACCAAATCTGAGCTAATCGAATAATTCTACAGGAAAAACGCATTTATCTAAATTAAGGGGAGAGGCAATTGCCCCCCTTTCCCCCTTTATACATAATAATGATCTTCTAAATGTAATCAGGGAAGCTGCTTAACATAATTAACCGGTATACCAAATTTATTGCAAATCGCATATTTGTGCATGAAAATCCCATTTATCTAAATTACGGGGGGGGTAGCCCCCTTTCCTCCCTTTATATGTAACTAATGAACCTCCAAATCTAATCAAGGCAGCTCCTTAACTTAATAAACCGGTATACCAAGTTTGGAGCAAATCGAATAATTCATCATGAAAAACCGATTTATCTAAATTAAGGGGGGTAGCCCCCCTTTTCTCCCTTTATACTTAAATAATGAGCTTCCAAATCTAATCAGGGAAGCTCCTTAACACAATAAACCAGTATACCAAATTTGGAGCAAATCGAATATTTCTGCATGAAAAACCCATTTATATAAATTAAGGGGGGCGGGTCTATCCCCCCTTTTCCCCATTTATCCTTAACCAATGAACCCCGAAAACTAATCAGGGAAGCTCCTTATCAGAATGAATCAAGACAAAAAAATTTGAAGCAAATCGGATGTTTCTATCAAGAGTTATCGCGTTACGTACATACGTAAGTAAGTACACACGTACATACAGAATCTTCGGGAACATAAGCTCTCTGGCTTTGATAGCCTGTGAGTTAAAAATATCACCCTGATCGGATAATAAGTGGTCATTTTTCAATTAGCCTAACGCTTTCTAGGCTCTTTGCAATAAGCCTGACAAATATCAGGCAAATTGGGAAAAGGGAGATGGATTCTCCTATTAGCCCGGCTCTTTGCAAAGAGCCTAGGCTGTTTTGCAAAGAGCCGGATTTCTCAATTAGCCTACGACATATATATTATATGACACTGCAAATATACATATTTCATGAATAAAATTAAATAAAAAGTACTATTCAACATTTTCTGGTATTAGTATTATAATCATGCAACTAAGATTGCAGTTTTCCGCTTTCAACATTTCTTCTATTTGGGATTGTGATCAGAGCCTCCTGCAAAGTTGAATGGAATGCAATGAGCTCAATGCAATGAAAAATGAATTTTAGATAAATAAGTTTTTTTCCTGGAGAAAAAATAATTTATGTTTGATGTGATACAATAAAATCAGCGAATAGCTGTCAGACTAACAACAAAAACGAAAATAAATATTTCTCGCTGGCAATTTTTTTTTCATGATAACGTCTCAAGAACATAGAGCTCAATAATATATACATGTTTACTATATGCTTTTATTTACATTACATATTATGTAACATTTATATGACACTATAATAAGACATTTAGTAAGACATAAAGTAAAATACACATTAAGACATAAAGTAAAATAAAAAATACTAGTCAACATTTTCCGGTATTGTAATAATAATCACACAACTGAAATTGCAGTCTCTCTCTTTCAACATTTGTTCGATGATTTAAGATTGTGATCAGAGTCTCCTACTGCAAAGTTCTAAAAATGCAATGAAAAATGAACTTTAGCGAAATAAGCTTTTTCCTGAAGAAAAAAATAACTTATGCTTGATGTGATGCAATAAAATCGGCGAGTAACTCTGAGACTAACAACAGAAACGAAAATAAATATTTTACGTTAACACATTTTTTTTATGATAGCGACCCAAGAACGCTGCAGTATCAAAAATATAAATATAAATAACTTTACTGTGGGGGGACACAAAATGTATGATGTCTTATAAAAGCATTTCATGTATATAGAAGCACTCAAAAAAGAAGTATTCATAACGCTAGATTACCGCGCTTTTTGTTCGTTGAATTCGGATATCAAATATTTTCAGAATTCTTTGTTCAAAGTATTTATTCTCAGAGTCGTAAGTTTGGTTTCATTCGGATTTTCTTTGAAAAGAAATTTTATTCTTTAATTAAATATAATTTGAATTACATTTTCGTTAGAGTAAATTATTGCTATATTAATAGACCTCTTGCATTGATGTCACGTTGCTATTAGCAACGACTGATACTATAGCTTCTGGAGCACACACGTGGAGCACAGAACTCCCCGTTTGCCGTTAAAAGCACGTGTTATCTTTCTGTTTAATTTGGATCTTCCTTATTTTTATTATTATAGTGCAAATAAGTCTAATAAATCAAATGGAGAGCACCACATTCGCCTTATATTTGGGGGCCATGTGAAGCGATTTCAGACATGTGACGTCATGTGCAACCCGTCTATAGTACTTGGATTTTTTTTAGAGCCATTCGCCTTGTATACAATATTACAAATGAAAATCAAATTTCAAATTAACTGCTTAAAAGGCGCAAAGGCCAACATAGTGAAAAAGATTTCATGCCGGGACTCGAACTCGGGCCACCAGTATAGCGCACTGACGTTCTACCGTTTAAATTTAATTTTCATTTGAAATATTAAATTATTATTTATTCAGTTTATTCAGTTAAATTTAAATTTAAAAGCTGTAAAAATATGCACTATATATGAATTACTTATTAAAGGATATATTATTAAAGAATATATTATTAAAGAATATGAATTCTTATAAAATTGATATTTAATAACTAAAGGGCAGAATTCGCGGAGCGCGGCGTTTCCCAGCATACCTACCAACGTCCCGTGTGCCGAGACTCTCTAGAGCAGTGGTTCCCTACCTTTTTTTTTTTTGGCAGCGCACTACCTGAGCATTTTTAAATTCCTGATGCCCCTCCTCAACACCTGTCCTCTGTTAAATATAATTTTTATTACATAAAAAATTAACTGTTATACAGACAGAAAAAGCCTAAAAGAGACAATTAAATCTAATAAATCCTTTCACATTTAAAAGGATTGAATGATCGTATTTTTGTTATGAATATAATTTAAATATAACTCTCTGAATTTTAATCAGACCATATATCTTCACATTTACATCTAGAAAAATTGTCCTTTGCCAACTTACCTCGGACACAAAAGTATTACGTAGTCTGCATTTTTATCTTCATGAAAATTTTTGAACAATTTCTAACATTTTGTATTACTTAGTTAAAATTCATGCATTTTATGACTGATTTTTGTACTTCCTTAAGAAGTTTAATTTTTTAAACACCGAGACTGCATGAATAACATATTCACAAGTAGCATTTCCAGATTTGCAACTTTATCAATTTTAAGTAGCCGTTTTTCTTACCTCTCATAACATACCTGCCTGATAGCGAGGTTTCTTATTCCCATTACACTGGACAACAGTGGTTTTGTCCTAGAACTAAAATTAGTTGATTCCAGATCAGTTTTTGGCACTGATTCCGAATATGCTTTCCGTTTATCTCTAGGTGGTCCAGGTTCTGAAAAATTTGAATATTTAAATCTATGCAAATTTAAGCTTTTTGTGCTATTTTATGCAAATTTTAGATACAATATATGTCACACTAATTACGTTTTCTAGATAATGACTGCTTGACTATTTGCTTCAGATAAATGTCACGATTTGCATATTCTTAACATTTATTTATAAGTTATTAAGCATAATTTGCATATTTTCAATGGTGTAATGTTTACATCACTATCAACTTTAAAATAGTTGCCACAGAATTGACGTAATGTTTTTCTAGACTAGATTTTTATGCTGATTTCAAATCTGCAGTCTGTTTTCTTATGTCATGTCTAGTTTTTGAGTAAGATGAATTTCTACTTTTGCACGGCATTAACACAGGTTTGATATAAGATGCTTTTTAGGGGTGTGTAATTCATTGACAAGAAGATGAACAGGGTCAGATTCATATCAGAGACATAAACAAAAATTTATATAATCGAAAAAAAAAGTAGTAGAATCTATCTTAACTAGTTGAAGTATTTATCATACAAAGTATCATAAAAAGCTATTTCTGGCTTTTTTGACCAAAAACTAAAATTTCACTTTTTTCAAAAACTAGACGTGATAGAAGAAAACAGATACAAGATTTGAAATCAGCTGAAAGAACTGGTTTAGAAACATATTAGCGTACTCGTGCGGCAGAAATATTTGAACGTCAAGAAACATTATTAGAAAAACATGAAAAATATACAAATTATGTACAATATTTCACAGTCGCATGTCAGTATAATCTCAGAAACAACGTTTTTGTGAAGTAAATAAGGCAGTAATCATAACATAAACCAAAAAACCCCGTCTGATATTGCTTTATACCTTAAATTTGCAAATAATTGTATAAAATTTACTAAATTTGCATAAATTGAAATATGCAAATATCTCTCAAGCTTGACGTGCTGGAGTAAATCTAAAACTAGATTCGGAATCAGCACAAAAAACCGCATAAAAAACAACCAATTTCTGTTTTAGGACAGAGCAAAAGTTCAAATTTGTTGACCAATGTTATTGTTAGTTTGATACCACGTCCACGTGCTATCCTATTTGAAATTTCAACAGGCATATGTAATGCTGTATGGTTATATACTGTGTATGTGGTCTGCATAAGAACCCTAAGAAGTTTTATTTTCACCCATTTCCTTCTCTGATGCTCATTTGGGGACTTATTAATTTTATAAAAATAGAAGATCGTTAAGTTTATTCAATCATTTTTCAGTTTAAATATGTTCAACATATTCAATTTTAGATGTACACATAAGTAATTTCATATGTAAAAGTTCCTTCGTGGAACACAATTCACTGCCAATAGAAATGCAAGTTTCTAAATATAAGGAAAACAAAGGTGTATAACAGTAAAATATTATTCAAACCAGAAAAAATGTAAAAGGTTTTAAATACACAAACGGTGTCCAAATATCCAACAGACGTTTTCATATAATTGATCCGGTAATATATGTGTTTTGAACTTTTAGAAAATTTATTAATATTCAGCTACTTTAAAATTTTCATGTATTATTTCTATTTTAAGATCACAACATCACTTTTATTAAAAAATGACACACACACACACACACACAAAAAAAAAAAAACTCAGACGACTGGTTAATAACAAATCTGAAATTGCCCCCTTCAAAAGTCAAATTGTCCCCTGTGGGTCGTACACCCCATGTTGGGAACCACTGCACTAGAGGAAGGCAGGAAGAAGAGAAAACAAAAATTGGAAAATTTGAAACGGGACAAATTTAAAAGGATAATTGTTTAAATTAAAGACATTGAAAGGCGTAAAGGGTGAAACTCGGGCCCAGAATCCGCCATTCGGGCTTCCCGAGTTACAAAATATAGGTGAAAACAATTTTGTTAAAACTGATAACTGTAATAGATATTTTATATTTAAAATATTTTTTATAATACTCGCTAACGAAAACAAAATTCATATTTATTTGAAAATAGCAATTATGTGTTTAAATAAAGTTTTGAAATTTATTAAAAGCGATACTTTTGAATTGGCTTCGCGCCGAAGTTAACAGCCGAAGAAATCGCCAAAGATCACTATTTACAATCAGCCCTTTTGATTATCATAATTTCAGTAGTTTAAGTGCATAGCTTAATTGCATGTATTAAATTTGTGTTTTTGCATAAAATACTCTATTTATTTATTGTTGAATGTTTTAATTTTGTTATACAATACAAGCTAGAATTAAATGCTGAGCTATTTATATTACTTTAAATGCAATGATGGAACAGTGGCGCAGCAGTTGGGTGATTGTCACCACTAAATTTTTATAGTATTATAGTAGTTATAGTAGCCTTTAGAAGTCTCAGAAATTCTATCCTGAAAGAAGACGAATAATACTATTGAAATTTAGCGGTGTTAATTGATTCTTTGGTGCTACACATAGGTGTGAATCACTGTAAATGCAAACGGATTTATTTTTTGTAATCGTCTGCATGCTATAGTGATAGATTTAAAAAAAAAACCTTATATATATATATACATATATATATATATATATATGCGTGTGTGTGTGTAATTATTTATTTATTTGTATCATGATACATATAAGTTATACGTTTCGTCAAAAAACAGTTTATCTCGCTAAAATTTATTTTTCATTGCATTATATCTATCTATTTATATCAACACATTCGGAAAGCTGTATCGCAATTTATTTGAAAAAGTATTACCATTTATTCAATATCTGTTTTGTTTAGTTTATATATATAGTATATATATATATATATATATAAACTAAACTAAGAATAAATTGCAAATAGCTCTCATAATAACAAATAAACGAAAAATAAATATTTTAAGCTGGCAGTTTTTTATGATAATGTTTCAAGTACGCTACAGAATGCAAAAGATAAATTTGAAGAAATTTACAACGGAGTACACAATACGTATCATGTCTGAAAAAAAATGCCTAGGCTATTGTTGTTTGGCTTCGAAAATCAAATTATTTCAGACCTAATTTTTCTCCTTATTAATTTTCGTAGTCGTTAAGTTTAATTTCCTAGTAATTTTCAATTAAAGCAAATATTATTTTTTGATTAAATTTAATTTAAATCATATTTTTGTTAGAGTAATTTACTGCTTTACTTATCTTCATTTAAATTTTAATGCAAAATAAAAATCTCAAAAAATATGTACGAAATATTTATTAAAGCCACCGCAATTTTTCTGTCAAATTATATAACAATGGATGCATGCATATGAGTAACATCCCCCAGCAATGATGTCAATAACGTCTGGGCTTAGTCATACGAAATGCACTTTATCTTTAAAATATTTTATTCTTAAAACAAAATCAAGGATATAATGCCATTAATTAAAGGAAGGAACGAAGAGAGGCATCTTTATATTTTAAAAATCTAATTAAAGAATTATATTTTGACGATATATTTCTTAACTAGAAGTTTTAACCCATTAAGGACGAGCTTCTTTTACACTTATTTTAATACCTCGACACCAGTTTTTCCATATGAGTAATTTTAATACATTTAATCTTGAAATGTTTGCGATTAGGTAATATGAAAATTTCCTTACTAAAATACTGGTTTTCATATTTAATATTTTCGTAATATTTAAACGGCAAGTTTTCTTTCCAACCAACCGGCTTTAATGAGTTAAACCTAACCCCTAACCTATTCAGTTCCGAAGCTAAAATAATTATACAAACGCTTATTAATTGTTTTTTTCCAAACAAAATGACATCGTAAATGACAGAAAAAAATATATTTTCTGGAATTGATCCTTTAGGCGCTTAGTAATTTAGGTTAAAAAATATGGATCTAAAACTACAAACCCCCTTAAAACATCAATTTAATAACCATTAACCTAAATTAACGCAATCACAAATTTAAGAACTTTACACAAGTAAATAATCTACAAATCCTCAAAATTTTTTATTGAAAAAGATTTAAGTGAAATACTTATGAAAATTTCTCACTTTCTTGGTCATACTGTCTTTTGGGCATTTTTAGGCATTTTGCAAGCTCAGATGAAAATCACTTTTATTTTATGTGGAAATCAGCTTAGATGCTGCCATTTATTCGTTTGCTTTGGACGCAAAAAACATTCAACTATTAAGAAGTGATGTGAAATTGTAAAAAAATCGGACATTTTAGTTTTTATACGGAAAAGAGCAGAGGTCCCGAGCTGAGTGGAAAGAGCAGAGAGGAAAAGAGAGGGACACAGGGGACGAAGAGGCTAAAATGGATAAATCTCTCTCTCTCTCTCTCTCTAAATATGCAATAAAACGAAAAAGAATGAAATAAACAAAGATAAAAAATGCAATATAAAAACGTTAGGTGCCACCAATGTCAGTAACAGCCACTTGTCCTGATATCATTTATCTTCAGGCAAGATTATAAAGTAAGCATCTTGTTTTCAAAGTTTGTTTTTCAAACAGTATCAGGAAAAAGCAAATAAAATATAATATTGATAAAATTTGATACTGCTACATAAAGATAATGTGTTTACACAGAGTGTTTCTAAATTCGTGATACAAATTTTAAGGGTTGGTACAAGACACTGCAACAATCATTTATTGTATAGGAATGTATGGGCGCAAGTGTCGCGTTAAGGTACAAACACCAGACGGCAATTTGGCCCTTTTTTAGAATTTCAAAATTTTTCATTCATACCAGAAAATTCCTGTACTATTCTTTTCTTTATTTAAGACATGATTTCATGATTACGTAAAGAAAAAATTCCCCTCTAAAAATTATGAAATCGAAATTTTTGAATTAAAAAAACTCCATTTCTATTTATTTTCATGTATTGCCTGTGTTTGACAGATTTGCCAGTTTTTCGTTTTTTTTTTGTTTTTTTTATTTATTTAATTCAAAAATTTTGATTTCATACCGGAAATTTTCAAAGAAGAATTTTTTTTTATATATAATCGTGTAAGTTATATTTAGCAAAATTTTCCTATTACACTGACCATTAAGACAAAAAAAAGTCTTATTCATATAAATCTAAAATTGAGCGAGTTATGAAACTTTAAAAATGCTTATGCCACTTTTCTGCTCTGAAAACAAATGAATTCGGCTTGGCTTTGAGGGGTCACATATCAAGTGCTTAAAGTATTCGAAGATCTTATTTTATGTGTATCTGCGCTTTGAAAAAACCTTCCAAATATTACGATTAAGTTAACATTTATTAAGTTTCAGATTGGCTAAAATAACATATGTTTTATTTTGTCAGGAATTGAGACTGTTTCTTTTATGATTTCTTTTAACAAAAATTATGTTATTTTTATAAGTTTTTACGTTACTTCAACGATCGTATGTATGTTTTTCCAGTTCAAAATTTCTACTCGAACTTTAACTCACTTTCAAATATCCGATCGAGATTACATTTTACATACTGGCGCAAATCCGATAACAAACTAATATTATTATGATTTTCGGTGGTTGCCATTTATACTTATTTTACAAGATAACAGAAAAAATTTTGGATAGATTACCGCAAAGAAGTTTAAGAAAAAGTATAAGATTATAAGATACAAGACAAGACTGCCAATGGTTTGTTTTTTTAACTTTTATGTATTTTTTAGCACTGAATCTGAAAATTACCTTAATTTTTAACCATCATGTCAGGATATTTCGCAAATCATAAATTGTCAAAGTTAAAGAATAACAAAAATCGGATACTATAAAGTAGAGGAGATGGCTATGTTTTTTAACTTTTGATAATTGATTTTTACGAACTTTTTAGCACTGAATCTGAAAATGACCTTCATTTTTAACCATCACGTTAGAATTTTTTTGCAAATCGTAAATGTGTAAGTTAAAATATAGCGAAAATCTCGTACTATAAAACATATTTAAAACTTTTTTATTTTATTATATTTTATTCAATAATTTATTCGATATTTTTGCTTATCCTAGGATTCTTACAGCTAAACAGCTGAGTGGTCCGATGATATGAGGGAGGAGGTTCAGTTTTAATTTTGAACTTTTGAACTTTGTAATTTGCAATTTGCGAAAAATCCTGATGTGATGGTTAAAAATGAAGATCATTTTCGGATTCAGCGGTAAAAAATACATAAAAATCAATCTTTAAAAGTTAAAAACAGAACAATCACATCTAGTTTTATAGTATCAAATTTTCGCAATTTTTCTTTTTTTAACTTTAAAATTTATGTGAATACCTTTATATGATGGTAAAAAATGAAGGTCAATTTCGGATTCAGCGGTACAGAATACATAAGATTCAATTATCAAAAACTAAAAAACATGACATAACCCAACTTTTACAGGCTAGTGTAATCTATTAATATTTTAAAATACCTATCATTTTGTAAAGAATTGAGGCTGTTAGTTTAGCATAATTTTATTTAACAAAAATTATTTTCTGTCTTCTTAAATGTTTATTAGAAATTGTATATTAACCCTAGAACTACCGGAAATTTTACTCAAGTTTTATAAAAACATTCTACACCAGAATTTTTACTTAAAACTATTTAATTTGTTTATTTAACTTATTATTGTCTGATTTATACATTTAGTTTGTTTTGAAGAAATTTCTGGTTTGAATAAATATTTTGAATGTACATGTCGGGTCCAATGGACCCGTCTGGTAGACGGAAGGTTAATCAAGGTTCGCACACTCCTTGGAATTTCCAAGGACTCTGACACCACTATTAATGATAAGAAAATTTACATTTAATTTTTAAAACACAGACGTCGCAATCCCCGCCTTTATTCACAGATTTTGCAATATTTTCCTGCAGTGAAATACTTTCAAAATACTGTTAAAATTTAGTGGTAAAACTCTGCGAACCCTGATATTAATATGTTAGAATGATTAAATATTTCAAATATATATTGCAATGTTAATTTTACTCTCCACCATTTTTTTAAATATATCTGACGAAATTATCTTTCGACTAAATTTGTAAATGACCCCAATTTGCAGCAGAAAATATGTTCCAACTTTAAACAGCTATTACTCGGTCAATTGTAATCGTAGAATAACGGACTTTTTTTGTATTACTTGTCAGTTTAAAAGGAAACCTTTACTAAATATAACTTAAAAATTTAAATTTCGTAATTTCTTAAGAAATGTTTTTATTGACCCAAATCGCTTCTCAAATATTTCTTTACCTCATTTAAAACATTTTTGTAATTGGAACTATATGTCTATGACTAACGGTTTAAGAAATAGCCATTGGAGACCGTTGAGAGTGGACACCCTGTATATAAACATATAGATATTATGTAATGAAAAATAAATTTTAGAGAAATAAACTGTTTTTTGAGAAAACGTATAACTTATGTGCGACATGATGCGAACAAACACACACACACACACACATATATATATATATATATATAAAGTAAGCAAACAATAAATTGTAAATAGTTCTCATACTAACAACAGAAACGAAAATAAATATTTTCGTTGACAGTTTTTTTATCACAAAGCCTCAAATACCTACAGAATCCAAAAGATAAATTTGAATAAATTTGCTACGGAGGACACAATACGTACGATGTCTTAAAGAACTATTTAATGCATATAGATTAGCATAAAATAGAATGATTCCTAACACTACACTATTGTGCTTTTTGTTCTTCGGCTTCAGATATCAGATTTATTTCAGACCTATTTTTTCTCCATATTAATTTTCGTAGTCGTTTCATTCTAATTTTCAATTAAAGCAAATATCATTTTTTGATAAAATTTAATTTAAATTATGTTTTCTTTAGAGTAATTGACTGCTTTACATATTTTTCATTAAATTTTAATGTAAAGGCTATTTCCATGAGTACTTGTTGTGTAAGTCACATGCTAAGATTTTTAGCTACCAGTATTTTAGAATGGAAAATATGACTTATTTTACAGAAGACATCTCATTAATTGTATAAGGCGAAGCAAACGTTTCGAAAATAACGGTGGCCAACAAGCATAGCAGTTATCAGATATGTGACTTACACTACACAAACCCATGAAATTAACCTAAAATAAAAAATATCTAAAAATATGTATGAAATATTTATTAAAACCACCTCAAATATATTTTTTAAATTACGGAACAATGGAGGCATTCATATGAGTAACATCATCAAGCATTGATGTCAATAACATATTTGGTTAGTCATAAGAAATGCACTTTTGCTTTAAAAAATATTTTAGTTGTTAATCAATGTTAGTTAAATAATGTCATTAAAGGAAAGATTGAAGGAAAGAGAAGGTAAAGTTGTAATTTAAAAATAGAACGAAAAATAAATTTTGACAATATATATATATATATGTAAAATTTAATTGAAAGTTCTAAACACTTGTTCTAAAATGGCTATATATATTTTCCTCAGATATATTTATGGGGAAAAAAATGAAAAAAAAAGTAGATGCCCCATTGTCAATAAGATCCTGGATGTCATTTAACTCTCGTTTATAATTTTTTTTCATCAGTATCGTAAAACAAGTCAGATATTATTGTAAGTCAAACGTGGCAAATGGGGTGCGTTCGTACTATAACTAGTTTTATAAATATTCAGATCTTGGTGCAAAAGCTGTTGCACTCGTATGCAAAAATGCATTAATATAAAACATATTACGATTATATATATTACATTCAGTAATACGGAAATACTTTGACCCCGTCTTAAATAGGACGTAGTCACTATGGCCACCTAGAATCAACATCTTTCATGGGAAATCCGTGAATTAATTACGTATGATAGGATTTAATAGAATGAAGAAAATTTTTATAAATATCTTTTTAAGTATTGATACAATTTTCACAAAATGTCAAATGACTCGACAAAATTCGGCAATGATTAGATATATTAAATTTCGAACCATTCGGTTAGGTAATTATTGCGTTGTTATATGCGGACAGGCGGACGGAACCGAAGACGACTGTTGGTGCTCTGTATTTATATATTACGAACGCACATAAAATAAAAATAATATCGTTACCTAAAGAGTTCTTTTGTCAAATAGAATAAAAATACATTTTATAAATTATTTTCGCAAGTAACTTATATGTGACGTTATGCAAAAAATAATAATAAATAAATAAAAGAAACAAACAAACAAACAAATTTAAAAAAGCTCTCATATTTACAACAGAAACTAAAATAAGTAATTTACGTTCACAGTTTTGTCATAAATTCTCAAGTACCCTACAGAATCAAAAAGATAAATTTGAATGACTTAGCTACGAGGGACACAATACGTATGATGCCTGAAAAAAGTATTTCATGCATATAGAAGAGCTCAAAATAGAAATATTCTTAGACTATTGCGTTTTTTGTTCTTTGGTTTCGGATATCAAAATGTTTCAGAAACATTTATTTTTTATATTTATTTACATGGTCGTAAGTTTGGTTCCATTCTAAATCTCCCTTGAAGTAAATATACAGTGCCGGAAAAAGTTTAGGATCACCAACAAAAGGAGTAAAGCTCTTATTTTAATGTAAAGCTAATATATTTACAAAATTATACATATAACGTTATGTAAGTTTTGTTGTCTGTTTTAAATTACAGGCGTCCCCAGACTTACATGTTACGGGACTTGCGTAAATTTACATTTACGTAATAATTATCGAAAATTACATTTGTGAACATACTAGCGCGTTTAATGCGCAGTTGCGTACGTTTGATATTTATTTTATAAATAAAATATATAGATATAAACCCGTAATATAGTTTATATATTAAATAGAGTTAAAATTTTATTGGTACATACAGGGTGTTTCAGTTAAACGTTTCAGAACTTCTAAGAGGGGTAGGGTACATCCTGACAACTCGAAATCATATAGCAATGTGGGGTCGGAAATGCTTTCCTGAAGCGGTGTTGTACGCAGAAGTACTATAAAGAAAGGAGACCGTAAGTGAGAAATCGTTTTAATAATACATGAAAAGAAGCAAAAGGTACATGGATTAAAGTAAGTGTTCTAACACACACGCTTCCACGGGCTACAATGCACGCCTCACATCTCCGACGCATGGACATCCGAACATTCTGGAATACTCCAGGCGAAATTCGAATTTCTCCGGCAGCTACTGCGATTCTTGCAACCAGCTCCTCAGCATTGTCAACAGGGGGTGTCATAATCTAGCGATTTTATATGGCCCCAGAAATAAAAATCAAGACATGATAGATCGGGCGACCGAGCTGACCAATGCACGGGACCACCACGTCCGATCCACTGTTGACCAAATGTGACATCCAGGTAGTTACGAACGGCAGGGGCTCCATCGTGTTTGAACCACATTGTCTGTTGCGTCGATGCAGAAATCTGTTCATCTCTCAAAAGTTGTGGCAATACTTGCTGCAGAAAGAGCAAGTAGTTATCTCCGATTAGCCGACACGGTAACAGGTAAGGTCCTATGAGGTGATCTCCCATAATACCGGCCCATACATTGACCGAAAATCGAATCTGCGCTGCACGACGTCGTATTGCATGCGGGTTCTCGACCGCCCAGATATGGTCGTTATGCGAGTTGAAAAATCCTTCCCTTGTGAAGGATGCCTCATCGGAAAACAACACTTCAGCAGGAAAAAGTGGGATTTGTAGCACATTTTCCAAGGTACCACTGTGCGAAAGCAATACGAGGTGTATAATCCTCCGGTTGCTGTGCCTGGACATGCTGCACGTGAAACGGATGCATGTCTTGTTCTCGGAGAATCCTCCAGACGCTGCAAGGGGAAACCCCGACTACGTTTGCTAGACTTCGTGTATTCGTTCTTGGATTCCTCTGTACATGCTACAGCACATTCTGTTCGACGGCTGGAGTCCGTGCTGTTCTTACCCTGACCCTGTCAGCTCTTTCAAATGAACTTGTCTCAGCTAACCTCTGGTGTAGTCTTGCAAATAAATTATGACTGGGAATACGCCTCGTCGGATATAGTTCCGCGTACAAACGCTGTGCGGCTGGCCCACTACAATTTGCAGCCCCGTACACCAAATGCATATCGGCTAATTCTGCGTTCGTGTAATCATCCATCCTACTAACTTGACGTTCGCGTGCGAAATGAAGATCCCTGCACGAAAGCTGGAAACTTTCGCACAACGCAATCTACCGCGTCAGGAAAGTATTTCTGACTGCCCATTGGTATATGATTTTGGTTCGTCAGGATGTATCCTAACCCTTTTAGAAGTTCTGAAACGTTTAACTGAAACACCCTGTATAATCAATTCTATAACAAAACAACTTAATATTTATTGTTAGTTATTCATAGTAGTCATCTAATTCATAATAAATACAGTTTGTGCTTATCAAGGATTATATTATTTTGTGAGTGCTATTAATTTGTCTTGGAATCGGAAATTCATGGAGAATAGGTTAAATTAGTCTTCTTTAATTATTTCTAATTTTTATAGTCGTTTGATTTAGATTCAAAATTGTTATAAATCAATGTACAATATTAGGTTTATAAATCCCGTATTCCACAAGATTATTGAAAAGTGTTCTTTAAGTTTGTTTTTTTATTTTTTCATACTTTCATAGTTTATATACGAGTAAATACTGTAGGATGATGCTTTATTTATAAAATAATACGGTGTACACTCGTGAACAAAAAAAAAAAGTAAAAAACCTACTAACTCCTCAACAAATTATCATAGAAGGAAATTACTGGTACCGAACGATTGGAAATAAAGTCTATTTTTAAATGATGTATAGCAAATTTGCTTAGGGGTCATCTACATATTAAAACGAACCCAAACTTCATTTTTTTTCAGTAGCCCAATTTTAACAAGATATTTCAAATCTTTGGTTCAAACTATGTCTAGACACCAAATTTCAACTCATTAGAATGATAAGTTTTTGAATTATAAACATTCAAAATTTAGTGCTTCTAATGTTAAATTACATTTCCATATTTTTAGTAATATCTCCTGAAATCATACTACTAATGTGAAGGGATGAGAGCGCTCCGACCCAAATGGTTGAATTTCACCACTAAATTTTAATAGTATTCTTTGATTTATTAAATAACAGAAATTCTGTCATTAAATACCCAGGGAATTATATTAAAATTTAGTGGTAGCAATCGGTCATTTGAGCCGGAACGCTCTCATCCCTGAATGTGCTATTTTTTTGCGCAGTAACACTAGTGTTTGTAAACACTAAAATACTGAAACATAAATACGTTGAATTTTCAATTGCGTCATGTGTGTTCTTCATATTTTTATGGTGATTTATACAAGTTATATTTTTTAATAAAAAGATTGTTTTGTTTAGAGTAAATTGTTTTTATACATATTTTAATAAAAATTAATATCTAAAATTTAAAGCTATACAAATCTCCAGTAAATGGAAGCAGTGTTGCCAGATGGGCTACTTTTTTAAAATTCAGATTCTTGACTGGCACCACTTTTTTGAAATGGTAAAATGCATCTTATTTAATAACATATTGATTGAGGCGAAAACAAAGGTTATTTTACCGTTTCAAAAAAGTGGTGACAATCAAGAAATCTGAATTTTAAAAAAGTAGCCCACTGGCAACACTGAATGGAAGTACAATCACCCGAAATAATGAAAACGATTTTTCAGAACGATCGATGCAAGACTGCGACTTCCTCAGACAATTTTAACGATAGCATCTGGCCTTAGTCATAACAAAATGCATTTTGGTTTCAAAATATTTTATTTTTTAAACAAGATCAAGGAAATAATGTCATTATTCAAAAGAACGACGAGAAAATGCCTTTACGTTTTAAAAATCCAATGAAAAAAACCCATATTAGTCCGAGAGCCAGTGATATCGAAATTCCCGTCATCACGGAATTGAAATTTTTTATGTAAATCGAGAGCAAATAGTCATACGAACAAAATGAGCTAGGTATGACCAAGTTCGACAACCCTAAAATATGTTTAACCCTTTGCACTCCGCGTCATTTTGACTGTGGGCTACTAGCAACTCCGCGTCATTACACAAAAATTTTATTCGGTCGGCACCACTTTTTAAAAAGAAGTGTCCTTAAAGAACACAATTTCAAAAATGTTTTGGTTAAATAAGGCAAATTTTATTTACCTTTATTACTGGCGCCATAAAGGAATTTTTCAAGGAAAGATGATGTCGATGCAGCGGCGACAACGGAGTGCAAAGTGTTAATTAAATTAATTATTATTAAAAAGCTATAAAGTTTTTCCGTCATCGTGGATATTCATCACCAAAGCGATATAAGAAAGCGTACAATGTCAATACTGGAATCTGGAGCATAATGACACAGCTGCGCCATCTGGTGGACGGAGTGAATAATGCAAATACGCGGGTTTTCCAAGGCTAACGAAAAAGACAGGCTACCGCGGTGGGTCCGATTCTTCTTTTTTTACAGACCGCTGGAGTCACGTGATGCTCGAATGCATCAATGAAGGTGTGCGAAAAGAGCATCACGTGACTCCAGCGGTCTGTAAAAAAAGAAGAATCGGACCCACCGCGGTAGCCTGTCTTTCTCGTTAGCCTCGCGGGTTTTCAGTATGACGTCATATATGACAGAATATCTACTATCTGCGCATCTCTTGCGCATATTTTCTGATTCTTTACTCACTTATGGAAGATGAATCTTGTTTCCCAGTTTTATTGCAAAATATTTTTATTACAGTTTGTTTTGATAAAATTATGCACATTTAAAAAAATAATCGCAATTTCGGGAGAAAAGCACTAATGCTACGAAAGCATTACCGCCTTTAGCCCTTAAACTAAAATGATATTGCGACTTTTTTTTAAATACACATTTCTATCAAAACAAGCTGTAACAAAAATATTTTGCAATATATCTGGCAAACAAGATTCATCTTCTGGGAGTAAGTAACAATCTGAAATTCGTAATAGAATTTTTAACAGGGATTCTCTAAATGGCTTTGTCTGCTTCAAGGGGAAAAAAATCTAATCTGGCGATTTTAGGAAAATTTTTGCAGTTATTGTCTGGACTCGCAAAATATTTAAACAAATACTAAATTAACAATACTTGCTCGTCTAATAGTACAACATTTAATGCAGGCATTTTAAATTAAAGTGATTCTGAATATAAAATAAAATGAATTTTAAATTAAATAAATGAACCATTTGTAATTTAAATAACATGAATACAATACGATCAAAAGAATATTGGAATAAGTTTTCGATGTATCGTCTGCGCTTGATAAACGAAGAAAAGGATTTAAAATTGAATATTTTATTTATTATTAAATTCTATACATATTCTAAACCTTGATAAACATTCTATTTTCATCTGGAATTGAACCGTGTGCATCATTTTTTATAACTTTTTCACATCAAGAATTGAGTAAAAAATAACACTACAAAATTCAATCTTAACACATTAACTACTTGCTAATTTTTATGCGTCATTTTTCATTTCATTAAAAGAAAATAATTAAAATCGAGCGTATTTAAATCAACAACATTTTATAATATATATCAAATAATATTTTTTTTAAATAAATTAAAGTTAAAATACGTAACTAACTTGTTTTGCTCTTTGGAAAAGGACATATGAATTCTATAAGAAAAAGAATTTTCTTACAATTTCGAAAACTAGAGTTATTCGATTGCCAACATTTTGACATTTTAACAAATAATATTAGTTCTAAAAAAGAACTGTTTTTATTTAAATAATTAACTATAATAAATAAGTGAAAAAACACGAATAAAAATTAATAGAACATTCTATTACTGTCAGAATATAAATGCTACAAACAAATGAAAACACGATGTTGGCGCTTGCGCAGTTATTTCATAGATGTGCAATTAATAGATTATCTATAAAGAAGAAAACAGTTAGGCATCTTTCTGTTGTTCACTCCGCCCGCTACGTGGCGTGCGACCTTAACCCCTTCGGGACGGGAACCTTTTACGAAATTTTTAATCTTTAGTCACCGTTTTTTAAAAACAGAAATTTGTGTTTTCTTGAATCGAGAAAATACGCTGATTAAATAAGGTAAATTTTACAGTAAAATTTTACTGGTGAGGAAAAACAAGGATTCTGAGCGCTTCATGCGGCACGTATACGTGCCGCTCGTCCCCAAGGGGTTAATTGATGTGACCTCTCCAATTTAAGATAAGATGCTTACCTATATCGCTTTGTTCATCACTTTTAGCGTATTTAAAAAAAAAAATTGCGTTCACTGAGACAATATTTGCATGACTATTTTCTACAGGATAAATTTGTCAGACCTACTTTAAGCAACGGGCGGTGATAATAATTCATATTTATTTTGCTTTCAATTTTTACCGGTGGCTACTTTATTTTGCGTTTGAACGCTAGCTAGCGATTACCGAAGTACATGCTTACCGCGAAATCGGTAAATCATTACAGCTTTTAACCCTTAAATGCACGATTTTTTATTTTGTTTAAAAAAATTATATATGATTCACTGAAAAGTTTATTACACAGGAAAAATAATGAGAAAAATCAGGGATACATTTTTCATATAATACGTCCATCTTTTCTTCTGTTGCACATCTGCAATACAAGTAAAAACTACTGTCTCGTGGCTGTTTTACTCTAAAATAACGCAATTTAGTAAATATTTCAATAAGTTTGTCTCCAAGAATACATTATTTTATGTAATTATTTATTTTATAAAACTTAACATTTAACCCTTTAATTCCCATGATAGAATACATTGTAGAAATTACAATGGAACAATGGAACAATGTTAGCAGGTGTTTGGATTCCCTAGTTGCTTGACAACTTTACATCCAGGCTAAATATGTATCGTGTTACAATGCAATGGGAGCCTTAGAAAAAAAAAGAGAGTTTAAACGCGGCTAGTAGCCACATATATAAAAAAAAAGTTAAAAAGATAGCCAATATGAAAAAATTGTTAGTATAACTAATGAAAAAAAAAGTTCCATATTATCCAAATAAATGTCCATGACAGGCGAGAAA
This sequence comes from Maratus speciosus, assembly GCA_963932465.1. Taxonomy (NCBI): domain Eukaryota; kingdom Metazoa; phylum Arthropoda; class Arachnida; order Araneae; family Salticidae; genus Maratus; species Maratus speciosus. The sequence goes on from OZ010797.1 coordinate 319,437,521, forward strand.
GCTACCAAAGGAAGCCCCAACATAAAAAAAAGACTCAATTCAGAGACCATACATTAAGTTTATCATTAGAAAAAAAGTTAAACACAATGCGAACAAAATAATAATAAAAAACTTATATATATACAAATTACAAGACAGTTTAATATACTGCAAGGAAAAATTATTTACACAATAAAAAAGCTACACTGAGGAGAGCTCTAACTACATATACAGAGAAACGCATAAGCCGAGGGTAACAAACGACAGCAATAGGACGGCGTCTACCCAGTCTAGCAATTTGAGGTGAATAAAACAAAAGAAAGAAAAAAATAAGAAGATAAGCATGAGAAAAGCATAGAATGCAATTTAAGAAGTTTTTGTTAAATTATAAACAATAGCACAAAACAAAAAAGAAAGAAAGCAAAAAGTTTAACGAGTGAAGAGCTTAATCTTCAGTAATGTTGAGTTGATTTGCAAGTTTATCAAATTCAGTTAAAATAACCATCAGTTTTTGCATCGGATTATCGAATTTTTTAGATTGAGTTGAGATGTTCTTTATACATTTTAAGAATTTAGTGATTTGTAAGACTTGCTTAACTTCATTGAAGGTATTAAGAATATCTTTTATATCGTTGGTGTAATTTGTAGGAATTTTAGAATTTTCTATAGTAGGGGAGGGGTGGGTGTTTGCGGTAGTGCTATCAATAATATCAGAGTTTAATATTTCATTACTGGTTGAGGGTTCAGAGACTTTAGTTTTTTTGGTGTAATTATAATCCTTAAATATATCGGCTAAGATTTGGGTTTCTTGGGAGAGATTGCTGACGCTATTACTTGATTTACGGTTTTGTTTATTTTCTAATCTATAGGGATTTTTTGGACAACCGCGGAAATTCGCTGGGTGACCAAGTCCACAATTGGCACGAGTGGGTTTAATATGCCCCTTGGGCTTACAGTCTGTGCTTAAATGTAGATCACCGCATTTTACGCATTTAGCATCGAAGCCGCACACTTCTGATGCATGTCCGTAACGTTGGCATTTATCACACTGTTTTACACGATTTTTGCTAGTAAAATCTTCAATCTTAACAGAGATATAATGTATAATGTTGATTTGATAAATTTCTTCAAAGTTCTTACGAGGTATAACATTTACCATGTAATCGGCGTTGGTTGGCCAGTTTTACGATTTTTAAGCATGTCAGCCCTAGTGACTGCGAAACCATGCTCCCTGAGACTATCTTCCATAATTTTAGTATCGGTGTAATAGGGGAGGCCCCTAATGCATATTTTTTTGGGTCGTAATTCCTTAGGATCAAGAGTGGTATATTTCTTTTTGTTTTGGTCTAGCCATTTTTGCGTAGTTTTAAAGTCCATATCAGAGCTGCATTGTATAACAAGGAGTTCACCTTTTAGTGCTATTTTTGGTTTTTCTGAGTTTAACTCTGTAATTTGATGGGCTACCGTCGACCAATTGCTGTCGACTTCGACGTAGAAAGGGTTAACAGATTTTTTAGCTTTGACAGCATCCTGGGTATTTTCACTAACATTTGACTCATCCATGTCAACATTTTCAGTTACGGTAACTTTGTTAGAGATATTCTTATATTTATTACTGAGAGGGATAGGAGAACTTTCCTCCGAAAGAGGTCGTTTTACACCTTTCTTAACGGCATTGAAAATTTAATTTTTAAGATTTGTATTAGTAAGAAAAAAATGAACAGTTTTCTTATACTTAATAGAACAAAAAAAAAAAAAAAAAAAAAAAAAAAAAAAAAAAAAAAAAAACTAAGCTGAATTTAACAAACTAGGGGGCTCTGCCCCCTACGAGCTACGCTCGTCAACCCCCGTTCAGACACCGCAGACTCTAACAGCACGCTAATTTGATCGCCTTTAAAATGATTTCGGACGATTGAATTATAATTTGAATCTGACAATTATAATCTGATGTAATGTTCACCAAACTTTTCTTTCTCTTTTTAATATTCACGTCAAAATACTTTTGTTAGAAATGAAATATTATGATCATCTTAAAAGGGCAAGTAAATGTCTCGCGCAATTTTTAAATTAAAACTGTTTTGCAATATTATTCTTTGTTCATTTTACGTAATAAGTGCAATATGACGTAAATTCTCCTATTTAGGACTTCTAACGCATGTTACTGAATTTATTATTTTACAATATTCTTTCTCTTTTAAAATTCACGTGTAACTATAGTTTTTATGACGTAATTTTCAATGAGTTCCTGTTTTTTATATTTTTTGTTTATAATAGTCACGTGTAAAATAAATTTTTTATTTGAAGCAAACATTACTGTTTGCGCTCTTTATAGAGTTGGCAACAGTTTAAATTAATACAATTTTCTAAAATTTGTAAAAAATATCTCTCGAAATGCTGAAAATTTGAATTTAAAATAGAAATAAAACCTCGAAAAATTATTCAAATTAAAAAACTAACTGCAATCTGCACACCGGGAAATTCTGACGCATAAAATGATCTAAAAATGATTAAATTCCTATGTACAGTTTTTGCTCCTATAAAACTTTTTTAATGGAACGATTTTGTCCAACTTTGGCATTAAATATCTCTTAAAATAATTCTTCGATTTGAAAACTGTCTGCATCAGCGTATTTATCAAACATTTTTCTATAATACTACCGATTTTCATATTTTTGTATGCAACAGTTTTTTTAATATTAACGAAGAAAGACCTCCGGTCACAAAAAATTCAAAACCGGCGGCGGCGGCGACAGCGGTAGTTACTTTTTTTTAGAATAGAGAGATTATCATGGGTTGGCTCCCTAAGCAAAGTAAAAGCATCAAGGCAAGTTTTCCTTATCTCTTCTTGCTCAGAAGCAGATGCAGAATAACCGTCTTTAACCTTTATGTCCAATATATATTGATCAACAAATGTGTAAAAATCACCCAATATTGTCTTAGCATAGTCTTCAAAATTCGATGAAAATCTGTCAAACTGGTCCTTAAAGTTACTGTTTAACCTTCCATTACATACATCATCAATAGACGCCATAATACAGCCTCAAATAGCGATAAGACTATTCACACGAACCGCCCATCTGCCGCTCAACACTGCGAAAATTTAACATGCGAAGGAGCTTTCACCTCATACGGCCTCCTCACAACAGAGCTCCAACGCAACTGGAAAAGTGTGCCGAAAAAAAATGTCTAGAAATTACGTAGTTCAGAGTTAATTAAAGCAGATATTGCTATTTTAATTTTCTGGTGTGAATAAGATATATACGAATAAAAAAACCTATTAATTTCAAAACAGTGTTTTGTTTGCATATATGCAAAGCTACACACTAAAGGGTTAAATATTAATTAATTTAATTAAACTTGTTTTCGACTTGTCAAACTTAGTCATATCTAATTCATTTTGTTCGCATGAGTTTTTACTATCGATTTATTTATTTATTTTAATTCCGTGATGACGGGACTTTCGATGTCGGCTCCTGAATTATACTTTGACTATATACTTTTTAAATGAATATTACGACCCATGCCTTCAAATAGAAAAATCACTCTCCCTTAAATATACAAAAGAATAAAAAATAAATAAGTAAACAAAAAAATAAATATGTAAGAACATATATGTCGCAATATCCGAACTAGATTAAAAAGTATACATCTCGCTTTTAACCCCTTAACGGTTGCATTAAATTACGTTTTAAAAATTCAAATTGTTTATTGGTACCACTCTTTTGAAAAAGAATTCACCTTACAGGGCTCCCGAATGGGCCGCCAATAGAATACCAATAAATTTTAACAGAAAATTTTATGGTAGATTTGCGCTAGAATTAACTTTTAAAGGTGTTTCCAGGGCGGTTTATAAGAAAAATCTAAAAAATAAAATTTTTGTAAAATAATATTGGTGTTCAGTTGGCGGACCATCTAGGAGCCCTAACCTTATTTAATGAGAGGCAAAATGATACCCTAATAAAGCCAATTACACTATTTTATAAAACTGGTGGGAATCAAACAATCTGAATAAAAGACACAGCCCGTGAATATCATGGAAGCGAGAATTAAGGAGTTAAAGAAATATGAGTCATTCTCTGAAAAGTGGCAATTTTATGTCCCAGGGGCCTTGAAGGCATATTTTAAAAATTACAAAAAGAAAAAGTGATTTAAACTATCAATATTAATTAGTTATACATATAAACTGTGATTATTTGCTTATTAAAATTGAAATTTGATAAATTTAATGTATTTTTTAACGCAAATATCATTCCCTCACTATGTCCCCATTCACATATGTAGGAAAGAAAATGCTTTCTCTGCCATTGCAGCAAGTATATTTATATCTAACAAAAACATAGCTGTGAAAAAAGGGAGCCAAGTTCTGTAAAGACAATGGCAAGAAAAGAAGTGATATCTAAGTGGGTGCCAAGTTCAAATAAAATTCACTCAAACTTACCTACTGAATTATTATAGCATTTTTTAAATTGTTTAGAAATAAAAATTATTGATAGCATATTAATAATAAATCTAGAACTTGGCAAGTTTTTACCTACAAGTCATTTATTTTTATTAATGACATTATTATATCTAAACTTGTTATTTCATGTTTGAAAGCCTTCATTTGAGTGAGCTCCTTCCCCTTGAAGGATAGTGTGATAAAATATATCCCACCTAATTTTAACAGCAAAATGCCACATTGACACTAGAATTCAGGACTAAAAAGTTTAATTTTATTAAATACATGAAAAGAAGCTTTTACCCCTTTTGAAATAAATTTGTTTTTAAATTCTGGTGTGATTGAATCATTTCAGCATGTCACGAATAAAAGCTCTTTGCCCCTGAAGGGTTAAAAAGGGGTGCAGTCTCTAGACCAAGAACCAAAAACAAGCGTAAAGGTAACTGTCTCTTTCTCAGGCCTTGCCTGAGGCCCTCGGGCTTTGCCATCTCAGACCTCTTTCTCAGGCCTAGTCTGTTTGCATTGAGGTTTCCGAAGGGTGGGTGCTAGAATGATAACCAAAGACGAGCGGGAATGTATTTGTGTATTTATTGGTTTATCAAATCTTTAACATGAGTCATTTGTTTATAATAATAACTAAATAATTTTTTTTATAATGACATTGTTGTTAATCATCATCATTTTATTAAGACATGAAATTGATAGGCATAGCATTTATCAAAAACTTGCCAAGTTCTAGATTTATTATTAATATGCTATCAATAATTTTTATTTCTAAACAATTTAAAAAATGCTATAATACTTCAGTAGGTAAGTTTGAGTGAATTTTATTTGAACTTGGCACCCACTTAGATATCACTTCTTTTCTTGCCATTGTCTTTACAGAACTTGGCTCCCTTTTTTCACAGCTATGTTTTTGTTAGATATCATTACTTTTTGTAAAGTTACAATATATTTAGACACCTTACTTAATGTTTTAGGTAGCTTTCATTACAAAAAGCTACCTATTGCAGTCGTTCGGAGGAAAGCGATTTCAGAAAATTTTGGTATATTTTCATCGATCATGACCCCCAGACCCCGAAACCACCCTCCGTTCAAAAGTTGATATATATATATATATATATATATATCCATATATATATCTGTCATTTGTCATACTGTAACTCTCGAATTTATGAACAGATTTGGATGTAATTCGGTATGTACATAGTACATACCAATGTCTCGACCGAGTTCGTTGGCCAGCTTCATTCGCCATTTTCTTTCAAAATGGCGGCCATTTAAAATTTTCTTTAAAATTTTAAATTTTAAATTTGGTACCAAAGAATTGAAAATGGAAAAATATTTTTTTCTTATGTATTTGACCTTTATACAAAGATTCCGGAGCAGTTTTTGTTTCGTCTATATCTTAAAAAATGGCTGAGTTATAGCATTTTGAATTTCTAGCGTGGCTGACATTTTGAAACGTCCTGAATTTTGTCACGCGATAAAAGGCGTATTTATGAACCGATTTGGATGTAACTTCGTGTGTACATAGTGTATACCAATGTCTTGATCGAGTTCGGTGGCCAGCTTCATCCGCCATCTTGTTTAAAAATGGCAGCTATTTAAATTTTTAAGAAAAATTTAAATTTGAAATGTGGTACCAAAAAATTGAAAATTGAAAAAATATTATTTTCTTATGTATTTGACCTTGATACAAAGATTCGGGAGCAGTTTTTTGTTTCGTCTATATCTTAAAAAATGGCTGAGTTATAGCATTTTGAATTTCTAGCGTGGCTGACATTTTGAAACGTCCTGATATTTGTCACGTGATAACAGGCGTATTTATGAACCGATTTGGATGTACCGTGGTGTGTGCATCGTACATACCAATGTCTCGACCGAGTTCGTTAGCCAGCTTCATCCGCCATTTTGTTTCAAAATGGCGGCCATTTAAAAAAATTTAAAAATTTAAAATTTAAAATGAGATACCAAAAAATTGAAAAATGAAAAAGATTTTTTTCGTATGTGTTTCACCTTAATACAAAGATTCCGGAACAGTTTTTGTTTCGTCTATATCTAAAAAAATGGCTGAGTTATAGCATTTTGAATTTCTATTGTGGCTGACATTTTAAAACGACCTGATTTTTGTCACGCGATAACAAGCGTATTTATGAACCGATTTGGATGTTACTTGGTCTGTACATAGTACATACCAATGTCTCGACCGAGTTCGTTGGCCAGCTTCATTCGCTATCTTGTTTCAAAAGGGTTGCCATTTTAAAAAAATTAAATTTAAAATTTAAAATGAGGTATTAAAAAATTGGAAAATGAAAAAGATTTTTTATGTATTTGTCCTTGATACAAAGATTCCGGAGCAGATTTTGTTTCTGAAAATTTGTTCTTTTGTTTATACCTTAAAAAATGGTTGAATTATAGCACTTTGAATTTCTGGTATGGCTAACATTTTGAAACGATCTTGTATTTGTCACGCGATAACACACGTATTCGCCTATTTCCATGTAAGAAGGCATGTAGATAGTATACATCAACATCTCAGCCAAATATAAGTTACTTTAAATAAAAGCAGCTTCGATAAAGCTGACTAATTTCGCGAAATTCTCATTCATAATGATTTACTATTGATAAAAATTAGTATTGAATCTCCTACATTCGGTTTCCAATAATTGAGCTTCGTGTGTTTGAATAATATAAGTTGGCTTTTTTAAAATAAGGAATTTGAAAGCTACCTCTTCCTCCCGGCACTGGCCGGATGGACTTTTTTAATGTGTTTACATGAGACTATTTTATTCACCAAGCAACATTCAATTTTAATTTAAATTTCCTACAACAAACTATTTGGCTGTCAATTTGCGGCAGAAATCTATATTTTAATACTACTACACTGAATGCATGTTTTGAAACGAAGTATTGATTCGAAATTTTTATTGTTTCTGAAACAACAATTCCTATTAAATTCCAATATTAAATTTTCCAATTAAATATCCTATAGCTGGGCCTGCTTTTTTGTACTGGAAGTGAAAAATAAAGTTATGTGCTTATGCCACACTATGTATCATTCATCCATGGGTGCGGGCAAAGAGGCAGTGCAGAGGAAGGACATTGCCCCTCCCTGGATTTTTAAATTTAATTAACTAAATAAACTTTTCTCTGATGATTTTGAAAATAACAAGTGGGTAAGTGTGATCACAGATCGCACAGAGGGTATTGTTTAATATTCTTTTCAAAACACTTTATCCTTTTGAAAAATCTGTTAGCTCCACATTTCGCAACCAGGGGCGCACTCTATTCTAAACAAACCTCTATCCGAACGAAACTCCGTTTTACATACTATCCGTAGATATATTAGTCGAGTGGATTGAGCCCATAGTACCCGAGATAAGTAGGTGCACCTGGCGATAAAAAGTGGAACTAAAATATGTAAGACTATGGTGCATAATATGAAAGAATGATCAAAGGGGTGTCAGCAAAAGTTGGAAAAGTGCTCCCCGGGTGAAAAGGGCGGATGTTAGAAAAATTGCTTAAAATACACAAGTTAGAGCCCGGAGGAGTAAATAATATAAGACTTTTTGAAAGTTTTATGATTTGTCGTGTGCTCTGACGTATTCAGCTATACGTATGCAAAAAGTCATGTCTCCAACTTAATTAGGGGCTCCCTTAGAAAGAATTGCTTAAAATACATATGTGGTAGCTCAAAGGGTTAAGCTTAAGACTTTTTCAAGATTTTATGATTTGTCGCCTAGCCTTAGTTGTTCTGCTATAAGTATGCAAAATTTCAAATCTGCAATTTAATAAGGGGCTCAGTTAGAAAGAATTGCTTAAAATACGCATGTGGAAGCCCAAAGGGTTAAATGTACGACTTTTTCAAAATTTTATGATTTCTCGTTTGATGTGAGAAGTTCAGCTATAAGTATGCAAAATTTCACGCCTTCAACCTAATTAGGGTTCACTTAGAAAGAATTGTTTAAAATACACATGTGGGAGCGCAAAGGGTTAAATGTACAACTTTTTCAAAATTTTATGATTTCTCGTTTGATGTGAGAAGTTCAGCTATAAGTATGCAAAATTTCACGCCTTCAACCTAATTAGGGGCTCACTTAGAAAGGATTGTTTAAAATACACATGTGAGACACCAAAGGGTTAAATTTACAGCTTTTTCAAAATTTTATGATTTGTCATTTGATGTGAGGTGTTCAGCTGTAAATATGCAAAATTTCATGCCTCCAACATGTATAGTTTCTGAGAACGGGCTCTGTGACGGACAGAATATCTCAATTTGTTGATTTTCTGTAAGCAAGTAAACCCAGATAAACCCCCAGTAAGTAGATAGGTTTACAATGGAAGTCTATGGGAATTTGGTGAAATATCAGAGATATCGCCAAGGTGGCGTCACTTTTGGCGACTAATTTTGGTCGCCAAATTTGGCGACATATCGCCATGTTGGCGAGAAACTTGGCGGTATTTGGCGACAGAACAGCGTCCCCTCCTACGGCAAATTAAAATTTCGCCTAATAGACGCAATGGTAAAGTAAAAATGGGCACCCCCAGGTGGGTAATTAATCGATTTTCACAATTTTTTTATTTTTTTCCTTAGTTTTATAGTGTAAACGAACTTCGCACCAAATTTGAAGTCTGTAGCTGCAGTAGATATACGAGATCTTTTTGATGAGTGAGTCAGTCAGTCAGTCAGTCAGTCAGTGGTAAAATTATCGGATATCAGACATTTTCAAATGTCATTATCTCGGAAACTAATCATGCGTTATTTATAAAATTTTGGATTTTAGGTAATTAGGGTGGCCTTACTACACATTTCGTATAACAAGTACGTAGGTCTCATATATTTTCAGTTGTAGAGCATTGAAATTAGATGAAAACAGCTCGAAATGGTTCGTGTAAATAACACACGGCTATGTCAGGCGAACTTGGCTGACACACTGCCGTGTGTCTAGATATATATATATATTTTTGCAATCCATTAAACACACTTAAATTCATATTTCGCCATTTAATTATATCTTATATAATGAATGATTTAGGGCACTTTTTAATGATGTCCCTAGCATTTGTCGTTATTCTCTCACCTAACTGTAAATTTGCCATTATTTACTTAGTAGAAAGTAGCACATGCTTTATATATGTCTAAGACAGTTTGTACAAGAGTACAGTGAAGTATCCATCTGGTTTTTTGCTCAAAAACGTTTTTGAAATGTTAGTATATGGTTTTGAAGTACTAGATCAATGTAAGTATTTTTATTACGCGTCATTCCCTCATCTATTATAGATTTAATAAAAACTAATGAAATGTCTTTTTATGTTATTATATTATTAGAAATGTGTTTCAAAAGATATTTAATAACTGAAAATATACCTAAGACTAATCACTTTTGTATGACATGGTTTTCAGAAGTATTTCGTCATTCCCTCACAATCATTCCCTCATAATTTTAATATGAGGGAATGATTTAAATTGTGAGGGAATGATCCGAATCCATTTATATATGTACTAAACAGTAAAATAAGAAAATCTAATGCAATAAAATATACTTTAAAAAACTCATAAGACTTTTAATTACCGTAAGTGAAGATAATACATTTTTAATTTTTATTATTTTACAGGGAGAAGTTTTTAAAAAATTGTACTAATTCAACTAAAAATTAACTCTTTTAAATGTTAATGCTTTATCTTTATTTTTTCGAATGACATCGAGTAAAAAAAAAATAATAATATTGATTGACAGTATGACTTCTAATTTTAATTTCTTTTGTTTTTTAACCCTTTCAAGGGCGGTGGTATGTTTATGAAACCACTTAATCAAAGCGTTATAAGTAAGCGAAAAAACTTAATGCTGGAATCAGGCGTAAATTAACACAGATGCGCCACCTTGTGGATGGAGTGATGGTTCACATACGCGGGCTTTTACCGTGGCGCATATTTTCTAAATTTTCAGTCACTCTTGGAAACGAGTTTTGTTTGCCACATTTATTGCAAAATAATGGCGTAGCGAAACGGGGATCCAGACGCACTTGACACCACGAAGTTTTCTACGCCTTGTCAGAGGAACTTCAGTTATTAATCAAGGTGAAAAAAAAACTTTATATTTTAGTGGTGTCAGTAAGAAAACAGTTAGGTATCTATCTGTAGTTCACACTGCATCCGCTACGCGGCGCATGACCTTGATTGATATGGCCTCGCTTTTAATCTTGCGGTTACTTCTCCCATTTAAGATAGGACGCTTACTTATATCGCTTTGCCACTTAATTTTAATTCCCAAGCGCCACAATGACACCAGACTTTTTATAAACTTTTATCTATTTAACATGTATGTGAAATATAGCATTTTTCTTATTTACAAATATATTTCCTCTAAAATTCCGGTGCCAATCATTTATTTGAACATTTTAGCAATGGAAGCTCTTTGAAATTAAAATATCAGAAGAGCTATGAGATACAGTTTGGTTCATATTATTTTTGATAAATATAGCAATAAGGTACTTGTTGGCTAAATTTTGAGATTTTTGAGGCTTTTTTTTTTTTTTTAAACAGCCACTTTTCATAGAATGACCCATATATATTTAAACAATATCAGAAAAAAACAAATGTTAGTTCTACCGCAAGGGAATGTATTTATATACATGTCATATGTAAATATATCCTGCAATGAAAAGAATTAAAAAAAAAAAATAATTGAATAACTTTGGTATGGGACACTGGAGATACAATACATTTCATGCCTGAAATAAAAAGTATTTCATGCATATAGAAGAACTCAAAACAGAATTATTCTTCACACTAGACGATTGAGTTTCTTATTCTTTAGATTGGATATCAACTTATTTCAGAACTAATTGTTCTCCATATTTATTTTCGGATTCGTAAGTTTTGTTTCATTCTAATTTTCCTTTGAAGGCGATGTTTTAAGAAAATTTCAGTTAAAAGATGTTTCGTTTATAGTTAATTATTGCTTTACATATCTTAATTAACATTAATGACATAATTAAAAACTCGAAAACTCTTCTCTAAATATTAATTATACTCACCCAAAATAATGAAAACCTTTTTTCAAAGCATTCAATATCGATAACATACGGCTTTAGACATAAGAAGTGCACTTTGGCTTTAAAATATTTTGTTCTTTAATCCCTTGAAGGGTACTGGTTAGGGTGGAGCGAAAAAAATGAATTTTTTAAAATCAAAAACGGGCAGGTGCCAAAAGTTGCCTTTATACAAGTACATCATCTGCGTGCAATATTACCGCTGAAAAAAAAATGGCTTGAGTCTGCGCTTTTGGTCCAAAAGTCGAAATTTTAGGTAAAATTTGACATTTTTTCAAAAAAATTAAAAATTTCCTATAGAGCTGGCTATTATTTAAAAGTGTTATTTAAACCTTTATTATTAATGACTTAACATATTTAAACTATAAAACGATATCTTTGTTCTGTATAACGGTAGCAAAACTGACCACTTTTGGTAAAAAAAAAGGCGTTTCCACTCTGTTGTTCCACTCTGTCATACAACTAATTGTTGTTTGGAACAGGTAGTTGCTTTCAAATCTGCCCAGGAGGTATCACGTGGAGGTGGCTTCATTTCATAACACAACAGTGTATAGCTCGACCACCCTTCCATCTGAGTACACTGTTTTATTTATATATAGAATTGTGATTTTTTATCAAAGACTGACATAAGTTTTCTATGTATCAGCCTAGTCCATCTCTTCTCTGTATCCACAGACGTTGGGTGATGCTGCTGTGACACTCTTTCACGTATATTTCTACTGCTTGTGTATGATAAGGTAAGCAGAATAATGCACTTTAATTAATGGAATCTACTCAGCCCTCTAGTATCTTCACCAAAATTGCAGGCAGTTACTGCATAGTGATTGGGAGTTCTGTTCCGACAACATTTTACAACATTTAGGTGTTTCATCTTTGAGTATGCCATCATTTACTCTACTTCTTGCATTTTTTATATGCTGATAAGCTTTTTGTTTAATGTGATGGCGATCGTCATCAAAATTGCAATAAGAATTTGCTCTCGATGTGAAAAGCTACCATTGTCCTAAATACATTTTTTTAGTATTTGTTTTTTGCCGTTTTCTGTGATGTTTAGTAGCTGAGTAATTTCCCATAAGTTTTTAGATCAATTTTTTAGATGTAGATTATATTTGGTGTAAACCATCCTGCGGCATAAACTTGGATTACACACTTTGTGTGAACCAGACTCTGATGATCAATCAGTGCTTATATGAAGGCGAATAATTTCATGCGCCTTTGTGAGCCATATTGCGTAGGACAAGTTTCTTGGGTTCCTTTTCGCTAGTTCTTCTGAGCAATATCTTGATGAAACAGCTTTGCAAATGTCTAGCAGGCATTTCTTGTATGTGCTGAGTACCCTTTTCTCGAATTCAGGAAATAATGTTTGAAAATTACTGTCTATAGCTTCAAAAATTTAAATATGAAGGGAATAAGCAGGTGGACAAAGATTTTCCTATTGGTCAGGCGCATTCCTGTGGGTTAGAATCTAGTTTTTGCCAACGATCTTGTCTAATAAATGATGCAGAGGAAATTCACTGGACTTGGATGTGGCATATGATCAATTGTAATGGTTCATTTTAAACATGTCCCTCGCAGAATGGATGACAACGACTAACATATTTATCCACCTTCAATGGGCACTCACCGCCCATCAGAGTCTCTACGTTCACTCAAAAAGTACTATGTTATCGAAGTTTGGCCCCAGGACAGTTTACAATCAAATGTAATCCACAGCTAAAGAAGGGATCTAAAAACTCATGGGAAATCACTCGGCTACTAAACAACACACAAAACGGAATAAAACAAATACTAAAAAATGGTTATTTAGGACAATGGTCTCTTTGCATACGCAGAGGAAATTCTTATTTCAATGCTCTCTGACGATTGCCATCATATTAAACAGCTAGCTGCTCAGCACATAATAGTTGAAAAATGAAAGTAAATGATGGCATACGCAAATCTGAAATATCGACAATTAACTTTGAAGCGGACAATTATATAAATCTAATTCATTGGAAAAGTGTTGTGGTAACAGAACCTCTAATCAATATGCATTTATCGGGTGTAATCTTGGTGAAGATAATAAACGGCTGAATAGATTACATTAATATCATCCGCACTGCATTACACTGTTTGTCTTCCCTTACACAAACAGTAGAAAAATACGTAAAGGAGATCGCAGCAGCAGCATCCAAAGTCTGTGGATCCAAAGAAGAGATGTACTAGGTTGATACATAGAAAACTCATGCCAGTCTTTGATAAAAAATCACAATTCAATGTATAAATAAAACATTGAGTTCAGATGGTAGGGTGATCGAGCTATGCACTGATGTGACATGAAATGCAGTCACCTCCACGTGGTACCTCCTGGGTAGTTTTGAAAGCAACTAGGTAAGAGCTGTATTCTAAAAAGCAATTAGTTGTATGACACAACAGACTGGCAACACCTTTTTTTCACCAAAAGTTGTCAGTTTTGTTCCTGTTATACAGAAAAAAGATATCGTTTTATCGTTTAAATATGTTAAGTCATTAATAATAAAGGTTTAAATATCACTTTTAACTAATAACCATCTCTATGGAATTTTTTTAAATTTTTTGAAAAAATGTCAAATTTTACCCAAAATTTCGACTTTTGGACCAAAAGCGCAGACTCAAGCCATTTTTTTCAGCGGTAATATTGCACGCAGATGCTGTACTAGTATAAAGGCAACTTTTGGCACCTACCCGTTTTTGATTTTAAAAAATTTATTTTTTTCGCTCCACCCTAGTACTGGTATATTATATATACTACATAATTTTAATATCCAAATGCCATACTGACACCATAATTTAGAAATTAAATTTTTCTTTGTATAATGTACGCAAAGAAATGTTTTTACTTAATTTCGTATAAATTTGTTTATAAATGCTTGTGTCATTCATTCATTTTAACATTTTAAAAACATTGCCTCTGAAAGGGTTAAACAACATCAAGGAAATAGCGCCATTATTAAAAGGAACAAATACTTTAAAAATGTAAAGAAAAAAACATAGTTTGACGCTATATTTTTTTCACTGAACATGATGATCCATGTCCTCAAATAGAAAAATATATCTCTCAAATATACAACAAAATAAAAAATAAATACGCAGACCACAAAAGAAAAGAAAAAATTATATTTAAAATAATTAGTGACACCCTCATGTCCTTATATCAATTATCTTCGGGTAAGATTATAAAGTAGACATCTTGTTTTTAAATTTAATTTTTTACTTCAAACGATATCAGGAAAAAAGAAACGATACAACTACCTAATGGGAATGTGTATATGTGCACATTATACAATGAAAAAAAATGTTAGTGAAAGAAACTGTTTTCTGAGGGAACATATAACTAATATTTGGCATGCTTCAAACAATTATATATATACAGGGTATTTCATAAAGGATGAGCAAAACTTTTAGAGGTGATAGTACACATCAAAACAAACAATTTTCATCAAAGAATGTATGGTCGGAATTAAAACGCAAAAGTGCTAGAAGGAGCCAAAGGAGATATTCAGTGTTGCTAGTGGGCAATTTTTTTTAAATTCAGATTTATTGATTGGCACCACTTTTTTGAATTGGTAAAATTTCCCTTGTTTTAGCCTTAATATGTCATTAAATAAGGCGAATTTTACAATTTCAAAAAAGTGGTGCCATTCAAGAAATCTGAATTTAAAAATAACAGTCGACTGGCAACACTGGATATGTTCTTATGTGAGGTAAAAACAAGCAAAGAACGAATAAGTGGCAAAAGCAAGGTGGCACTCCACTTACAACCATTGGTGGTCTCAATGGTTGGTCTCAAGAGGACCAACTCAATGGTTGGTCCTCTCCGTACAACCATTGAGTCTTTGAACCATTTCCATTTGCAGTTCCGTAGATAAAATACTTATCAATCTTTTCCCTATTATTGAAGGGCAACATCTTCCGTTACGTTCCTACAGCGATTGACAGTTGCACACTCGGATCAGCAGCTTTTTTGTATTAATTGAGGCGAAATTTTGCATATGCGTTCTTCGTCTACCACATATCACATTTGCATGCTATTAGTGTCATTCTTTTCCCGATAACTCACAATAGGAATGGAGCTTTAACCAATTAATTGTCACATATTTTTTGACACCATAAACTAAAAACATATACACCACTTTTTAAGTACAAAAATATTTGTCTTAAATAATCGAGAAAAGTCTGCCATTTAGTGAACCGAAGATTTCAGGTAAAAATTAGTGGTGTGGAAAAGCTTTTATTAGCGAAGCAAGCTAACTTTTCTTGCTCGTTCTCTGTTCGGGAAAAACAGTTTAGTAGTTAACGTTTTCATGGACCAAGTCAGTGTTGTTAGTGGGCTACTTTTCTTAAATTCAAAAATTTTCATTGCCGCCAGTTTTTTTTTAATTGATAATCCGCCTTGTTTTCACTTTATTTAATCTGTCAATAAATAAGGCGAGTTTTGCAATTTAAAAAAAAAATGTTACAATCAATAAGTTTGAATTTAAAAAAAGTATCCCACGGGCAACACTGGACCAAGTTTCGAAATGCGCCAGCACCTTTGTGTTTTATTTTATTGATGAAAGTTGCTTGTTTGGATATGAACTATCACCTACTAAAGTTTTGCTCATCAATTCTGAAACACCCTGAGTATATATATATATATATATATATGTATACATACATTGATATACGATTACGAGTATATGTATATATATACAGGGTGTTTCTAAACTCATGGTACAAACTTTAAGTGTAGGTAGAGCACTCACTAACAATCATTTATTTTACAGGAATGTATGGGACCAAGTGATGCATTAAGGTGAAAACACCAAGAGGGCAATTAGGCCCCTTTTTAAATTTCAAAATTTCTCATTCATACCAGAAATTTTTTATGCTATCCTTTTCTTGACATTTCATCACAGACCTGCAAGAAAATACTTTTTGAAAATTGCATTAGTTTTGATAACTAATTTTTATGTATTTTTTAGTGCTGATTCCGAAAATGAACTCCATTTTTTTCTGTCACGTAAGTATTTTTCACAAAATGATTGCATATTTTTAAAGAAAAATCTGAAATCACGAAATTTTGACATTTCATTTAAATTTCATTTATTTATAAACCCATATAAATTACATTTATATCTGAGTTCAAGTAATAGTTAAGTATATGTAGAAGGTTATAAGTCCTTAGAGTAAGTTTTTTCTTTACATCAAAAGTTTTTTTGCCACTTTTCCTATTGTGAACTTTGCAGAGATTGTCCCTTTGTAGCATCCAGCAGTAGTCGGCTATCATGCTGACATTCCTTTTGCCTTGATATCGCTTCTCCATTTTCTTTATATCCTGGTGAAATCTTTCACTTTGTTCCTCACTAATTGCACCTAAATTTTCAGAAAAACAGTCTAGGTGTGAATCGAGAAAATGAACTTTTAAGCTCATATTACACCCTAAAATCTTGAAAGTTTTTACCATCTGTTATACAATAGATTTGTAGTTTGTGTCCTTTTTGTTGCCAAGAAAACTAGTAATAACTAGTTAGAAAGATTTCCAGGCATTTCTTTCATTTGTTTTCCTTTTATTCAAAATTTTCATCTTTCATCATTTTCCTGATGTCTGGTCCTACAAACACACATTCCTTCAGTTTTGCTTCGGATAAACCCGGGAACTGCTCACACAGGTATTTCAAATATTCAACTTCTTTTGGTAAAGCCTTAACAAATTGTTTCATAAGACCTCATTTTATATGAAGCTGTGGAAGTAACACTTTTTTGAATCAATAAGATTTTTTCCTTTACAAGGTCCATGAGGGACAGGACGTATCGCAGATGGAATGTCGGGATAAAATATTTCCTTTTTGTTCTTTAAATTGAAACCTTTCACATTACAAATACAAAAATGGCGATCATCACTGTGATTTTAGGTTCTCTCCAAACCATTGGTATACCAAACCGAGAAGATTGCTTTTTACTTTGAAATCAGCTTTAATTCTTCTACACAAATACGACAAACTTTGTGTGGAGCCCAAGGCTTGTCTTGATCGCCCAATTTCATTCCAAAATAAAGCGAAATAATTTTTTTTTTTAACATAATCAGAAATGCTTCTTTGTTGTTTTTTCACAGTATAGTTACCACACATATAGCAGAAATAATTCGGTGAATTAGCACATCCTCTGGAAGCCATGTTCTATATAATGCAACAAAAACTAGAAGTAAAAATTACTACTATAACTTATAACTCACAGGTCGGAATAAAAACATATCTGTACAACACAGAGTAAAGAAAGACACTGATTCAGGAATTGAAATTATGTCAGTAAAAATGGGTGTGAAGAAGGGGTGGCGAGCAGACACCTGCAAGCAGGAGAGATCCGATTTCAACCGGTTTCCTCTGTCTTGAATATTGTATTATACAGGCAGTTTACCAATTAAGAAAAATATTCTGTATTGAAATAGTTTCTTCTTTCTTTTTTATTAGTTTAATGCATCAATTTACTATTTTAAGTCCATAAATTTATTTATCAAACTCATATAAATAATCATTTTTGGTTCGAAATATACTAAATTCATAAAGAAATAAGTTGCGATTTGTGATGAAACTGTACGTGATGGAATTTTTTCATTATTTTTCTAGTAATCAGCATCCAATAAACTATAAAAAATACTACTTACTTTACCAGCAATTTTTTCATCGCAGGCTTGTGTTACTTAACAATAAAATTCTTCTTTGAAAATTTTTGGTATGAGATCGAAATTTTTGAATTAAAAAAAGCGCAAAACTGGCAATCTTATCAAACGAAATACACGAATAAAAAAGATAAAGTGCTTATTTACAATGTAGTTTACAAGTAAATAATAATGCATACAATAATTTTACAATAATTGTTCAAAATTGCGCTCACCAACTGTGATACATGTTTCGCAACGTCGGTGGAACGATTGGCATACACTTCTAAAGATGCCAGGCATTTCCCGCACACGTGCAGAAGCTTCGGATATGCGAGATACTAGATTTTCGTCTGAGTCAACTGGAGTCTCATAAACAAGACTCTTCAGATGTCCCCATAAAAATAAATCAGGGCTCGATAAATCGGGAGATCGCGGGGGCCAAGGAACTGGTCCACCACGCCCAATCCATCGCGTCCCAAATGTGGCATTCAGGTAACTGCGCACATCAGTGGGGAAGTGCGCGGGCACTCCATCATGTTGAAACCACATCCGGTTACGAATGGTGATCGGAACATCTTCCAGAGGTTCTGGTAAAACCTGTTGCAAAAAAAATAAGGTAACAGCGACCATCCAGGCTCTTTGGTAGTAGGTATGGGCCAATCAAATAATTATTAACAATACCTGCCCACAAATTCACAGAAAATCGTTGTTGATAAGCATTTGGCCGCGTTGCATGTGGATTATTGGTTGCTCAAAGATGGAAATTGTGTGCATTAAATGCACCCTCGCGTGTAAATACTGCCTCATCAGTAAATAAAATATGAGCAGTAAAGTCTGGCCGCAATGCATGTTGCTGCAAAAGTTCTACCGCAAAAGACAGTCTTCCGGATTCAAAGTTTGTACACGTTGAAAACGGAAGGGATGAAATCGATTTTCATTTAACACTCTCCAAACGGTCGGATGACTCACACCTAAATACTGTGCGACAGCCCTTGTACTTGATGCGGCCCTTTCACTCACAAAATTCAAAATAATTTCTTTCAGGCTTGCGCTGCGTACAGCTCTTTCTCGCCCAGTTTCCTGCCTGGTGACGTGGAAAGAGCCTGTTTCAGAAAGTTGACGGGGTAAGCGCTGAAACATTCTATGATCAGGCATTCTTCTGCGAGGAAACTGCCCCTGATACATTCGTAGGGCAACTCTGGCGTTGCCATTTGCACGACCATACATGAAATGCATGTCGGCTTTTTCGTCACATGTAAAGTCTTCTATGACGAACGATAGCACAATTAAAAATGGCGGTTTATTCTACTTGAATGCATGGTATTGTACGGCGACCAGTCACTTACTGCCCTATACCGCCAGTGGAATCAACCAAAAACTCCATTTCCATTTCAAAAAATTTCTATTTCTACAAAGGGTACTAAGAGAGTTTTGCAATATGATGAAATAAAAAGTCGCAGGTGGCTGCTTGTGCCTGCTTGACATAGGCTCATACTTATGCACTTGCACGTAACCA
The DNA here is from genome assembly GCA_963932465.1 of Maratus speciosus. Lineage (NCBI taxonomy): Eukaryota > Metazoa > Arthropoda > Arachnida > Araneae > Salticidae > Maratus > Maratus speciosus. The sequence continues at coordinate 319,457,168 of OZ010797.1, forward strand.
CAAGTCTGTAGTCTCAGTTATTCATTAGCTGTGATCGTGTGAAGTTCTTCCAGTGGTGTCCTGGTCACGAAGTGAGATAAGGGCAGTTTTGCGGTATAACTTCGCGCGTGGTTTAATCCTAAACCAATGCTTAAAAGAAATTACTCTTGCACTTGGTGATGATTGTTCACATCGTATGATTATACAGAGATCGTACAGATAATTCCAAAGGGGAAATTTCTCCCTGGAGCACGCTGAAAGAGGGGGAAGTCCCTGAACGTCAATTACGGAGGAAAACATTATTGCTGTGAGGAAAATGCTTGACGAAGACAGACAATTAACTTACAAGCATATAGAGGATATCTTAGGTCTAACTGCACCTGCAATTAATTCAATTCTGTAGGATTATTTGCACATCAAGAAACAGTGTTGTCTCTGGGTGCCACATAGAGTGACTATAAGGAGCAGATGACACGAAATGTGACTTGGTGCTGGGATATGCTAAAAATGTTTGGTAAAGGATAATCTCGGTATGTGAACAGCATCGTGACAGGTGACTAAACTTGGCTATACTATTATGATGTGCCGACTAAGTCTCAAAACAAAGTTTGGGTTTTTTATGATGAGGACACACCTGTAGCTGTTAGAAAATCTCGATATGTCAAAAAGAAAAGGATAGCTGTATTTTTCAAATCTAGCAGAATTGTTGGGTGTACCGTTTTGGACGTACAGAAGACAGTTACTGCTAAGTGGTACAATGAACAATGCCTACCTAAAGTCATAGAATCTAAGAAGAACCTGTGATCAAAGTCAAGAATGAACAAATGGTTCATCCATCATGACAAAACTCCAGCTCACCGGGCCAAAGCCTGCACTGAATATTTGGCCATTATAGGGCTGAAACTTCTTGACACCCTCCTTACAGTCCATATCTTGTCCCCTGAGACTTCGTACTTTCCCCGCATCTGAAACTGAAGCAGAAAGGAATTCGGTTTTCCTGTGATGAGACACTTCTGATAGCTTGGGACAATGAGTGTTCCTTACTGCCAAGTGAAACTTGACAGAGCTGGTTTAAGGACTGGTTTCGGAGTTTGGAGAACTGTATTGCTTGTAACGGAAAAATTTTCAAAGAATAATTTTATTATTAAGTAATTATGAAATGTCAAAAAAGAGGATAGCATAAAAATTCTCTGGTATGAATGAGAAATTTTGAAAATTAAAAAAGGGACCTAATTGCTCCCCTTGTGTTTTTACCTTAATGTGCACTTGGTCCCATACATTCCTATACAATAAATGATTGTTACTGTGTGCTCTACATACCCTTAAAGTTTGTACCATGAGTTTAGAAACACCCTGTATATATACTCAGGCAAGTCATGCCGCCTGTCTCCATTGGTTTAATTTCTTCTGGTTTTAGTCATTGCATATTGTTTGGAGCTTGCTGTTTTTAAAGTTTGTTGTTTTTTAAAGTTTGTAGTTTTTAAGTTGATTTAGTTGTTGTCATTTGGTTTAGTTTATTTTTTATATTTGGATCAGTTCTGTGGTTTTGAATTTTTGGTTTGATTTTTGGATAATTTTGACCTGTGAAGTAAGATGGCGAGTCTACTGCTTTTGTGGGTCATGTCAAGTATATATTTTGACGTCAGTTATGAGTTGGTTGGATTTGAGTATAGGCGAACCGTATGGCTTTTGTCGGGGTTTTTTTTCTTATTATTTATGATTTCGGGAGTTTTGGTGCGGACTGATTTAATATGTATATTTTAATAGCTTTTTTTCTGGTATAAATTTTGCATGTTTTGTTTATAGTTGTTTGTTTAACACGTTTATTTTATATCTTATGTTTTTGGCCTGTTTTCGTAGTCTCCAGTGTCGCCATTTGTGGATTTACTTTGGATATTTTAGTGGATTTGGTGCTGTACGGTTATTGCTATTGTGTTGATTGAAACAGTGCGTTTGTTTGTAGGTAATAGGTTTGATGTTTCATGATTGATTTTTTTTCACGAATTTAAAAACAATATGAAAATGAAAAATATTTATGAAAAATGGTACCGGCAAGATATGGTTTTATAAAAAAAAAACTAGAGCCCGGTCAGCTCCCAATTGCATGGTAGGGGGTGGATCGTTAGAGTGCGGCCATGATTTAGGCTATAAAGTTGGTAATGGTGGTGAAGAGTGTGAAGATAATTATAGTTGCCACGGGGAGACGCGAAGTAAGACTAGTTCTTTTAAAAATACAAAAGCTAAAAAAAAAAATTAAGATGAGTGAAAAATATATAAAAAAATGTCAGTTGAATTATTCATTGAAGAATGATAGTGCCAAATACACTGACTATAGAAGTTTAAGATATAAAACTCGGTTTTTCTTCAACAGTAACGTGGCTCAAAATAATCGGTAGTAGAAGTGAGAAGAACATTGTTAAATATAAAACCAAATGTTTTTTCAACAAAAAACTTGGGAGTGAAGATAGCCTGGTCAAACTGAATCTAATAAATTGTACAGATAAACGCTGTAAAGTGTGTGTAAGTTCTGGGGGTATAGTTGAGGTTAACGCATACTTGCCAACTTCCCCTTAAGATTCCGTAAAATGTGAGTTAAATTGACCCAGATTAAATACGTTTGGAACCCGATTTTTTTTTTTTTAAGAAATGAATTCAAATAAATTTCATAGAGAAACATGATACTAAATGTATAATGATGCATTTTCTGGTTACTAACGTTTTTTAACCTAGATTAATTTAACTTGCATTTTGCGGAAATTTAGTTGAAAGATGACAAGTATGGGTTAATGATAATGGAGATCATTTAAAATTCTGTAAGGTTTATAATTGTGTCTACAGACTGAGATGTAGAGTTTTTAACATGTCGTACATAGGACAAACTTCAACTCCTTTGAATTAAGCATAGGTGCCAACCTCAAACTAATCTTCCGTAATACCTGAATTAATTTGACCCTGGTTTAATACGTTTGGAACCAGAAATTTGTTTAAAAAATGAAAGTAAATATGTTCAACTTAGAAACTTTGAATTAAAAAATAAATATTCATGAAATAAATTTTCTTGTTCGAATGTGGGTAACCTGGGTCAAATTAATCCAGATGTTACGGAAGATTAGTGAAAGGATGGCAGCTATGAATATAAGAATCAATAACCATAAGACAGACATAAGAAAACAAAAAAATGGTAAGGAAGAACAAGAAATTAAGATTACACATTTTGATAGGCACGGAATTGATAATATTGAGATTTCAATTGTGAAAATTGTTCCTAATAAAAATGAAAAAAAATAATCAATGAAAGAAATATGATGGTAAATTACAGTACGGTTTACTCATATGGATTGAATGTAAAGTTCGATAAAAGTAATGTAACAAGGAATTTTTGAGAAAAATTAATGGATGTTTCAATCTATGAAAGGACAAAACATACAATTGATTATGACAGGAATAAAAATCATAGGAAAAACATTGAATTAAAGAAATTAAAACGTTGTAAGGATGTTGAAATAGTTATCGAAAATTACAACTCAAACGATAACGAATCAGTAATTAAAAAATTATATTCAATGTCAAAAAGAAAATGATACCAGAACTTTTGAGGAATTTGCATAAAAAAACGGTTAACAACAACATTGACATGGCTCAAGATCTTTTGAGATTCAGAATAAGAAAACAAAATTTAGGTTGTTATGTTAACCCTTAAATGCCTGATTTTTCAAAAATCATTGTAATAATGTTTTTCGGCTTTCATTTTTTAAATAAATCATGGGAAAAATACTTTAAAAAATCATATTTTGTTTTAAGTATACTTTACGGCTAAAAAATAGTTTGTTACTAATCGGCAACACTGGTGTTTAATTGAAAAAATAATTTCCGTTGATAAAATTCTACAATATTAAACACACAAGAATTTTAGGAACTTTAATAAGAAATAAATTTTACTTGCTCACTGCAGGTCAAAATAGGGTATTTCGGAAGCTTCCAAACAAAACAAAAAGAACAAGTAGAAACATTTGAAAAAATAAATTTATCTTTATTCTTAAACAGCACAAGTGTTGCCGTCTAAATATTGAAAATCGATTCAATAATATTTTCAGACTGCATTTTATCGGCAACATTAGGCATTATAGCTTCAATATTATTGTAATAGTATTTTAGAGCCTAAATTGGATATGTTGCCGAAAAGCAACACCAGGCATTTAAGCGTTAAGAGCATATACCAAAAAGATGCTGAAAACAATAAAATATACCGTGTTTTGAATTACATGGGGTCACATATAAAAGAAGTTAACATAAATAAAGTTTTAAATGCGTATAATGAACTTCTGCCTGATAAAAATATAGCGATTTCTAAGACTTTTAAATATGTTAAACCGATGGGCAGAGTCATATAGAACTATAACGATTATGCAAAAGATTTAAAAAATAGTATTGATATTAGTGTTCTATTGTGAAGAAGATAAATTCAACGAATATATATATCCAACCTGCGGACAACCTACGGATTAACGGGTAGTTTGGATATAGTACATAATAAGACAATGAGTGAAATCATGAGATATGGAACTAGATACAGAATTAAGAGAGTATTAACAAGAAATATGGTAAGAAAGCGCTTGAATATGAATTTGGATATTTTTATTCAAAAATTAGGATATAAATACAATTTGCCTGCTAGTGTTTTCGAGGGTTGGAAGTATTGTATTTTAAAAGATTTGTGTAGAAATTTTGAAGGTAATTCTGAAGGGGTTTCAGAAAAATATTATAATGATTTGAAAAAATCTATAAGAGAATTGCAGAATAATTTTATACTAACATATATACATAAAGCTAACACAAATTATGCAATTATTTGTAAAACATTATATGGTAAATTGCTCAAATAGGCTTATGTTAGTGAAATAAATTATGAAACTTTAAAATCAAGTAAACAAGTTTTTGGTAATAGAGTAAAAGCATAGTATAAAAAAATTAAGATAAAACAAAATAGTACTACCTTTCCATATTTGCTAATGGTTCCAAAGTTTCATGAAGATCCTGTAGTATTTAGAGGTATAACATATGGTTTCGGTTTATACTTGGAAAACGGTAATAAAAAACTGTTAAAGTTATTAAAAGGGATTTTTGATGAAGTACTGAAAGTTAAGTCGGCTTGTATAATTAAAAACAGCTTTGAGCTAGTTAAACCCTTGAGGGGCGGTGGGATAAAATATATCCCACCTAATTTAAACAAGATTCTCACCAGAAAATTTTAATTAAATTGCATATTTTTAACTTTGGAGGAAAATCGAAGAAAATTGCATTTCCTTATTTAAAATGAAAGTTTTTCAATTATTCCGCTAAGAATTAAATATTTAGAGACATTTTTGCTTGCCCCTCAAGGGGTTAAGCGTTTATATCAAATGAAAAACATTTCGAACATAACAGCGTATGATTTTGAAGACTTGTACAACAGTACAGATTTGGACAATCTTAAAATAAAAATGATGGAGTTTTTCAATAAATATAATTCCTCAAATATCTGACAGGATTGGTTTATCTATTTGTTTAATTTTGTAGTGGGTGAGAATTACTTATATGATGGTAAAATTGTTTACAAACAAATTAGAGGTAATCCAATGGGAGGAAGCTGTAGTTCGATTTTAGCCGACATCTACGTATATCGTCGGTATCATGTCAAAATATCCAATGTGAAAATAGGGGACTACTTTTTTTAAATACAGATTTCTTAACCCCTTCGGGACGGGAACCTTTTACGAAATTTTTAATCTTTTGTCACTGTTTTTTAAAAACAGAAATTTGTGTCTTCTTGAATCGAGAAAATACGCTTATTTAATAAGGCAAATTTTACAGTAAAATTTTACTGGTGAAGAAAAACAAGGATTCTGAGCGCTTCATGCGGCACGTATACGTGTCGCTCGTCCCCAAGGGGTTAATTTGCACCACTCTTCTGAAATGGAAAAAGTCTCCTTCTTTTCACCTCAGTTAATATGGCATTAAATAAGGTTAAATAAGGCGAATTTTATTATTTCAAAAAAGTGGTGCGAATCAAGAAATCTGAATTTAAAAAAAAGTTGCCCACTGTTTTCACATTGGATATTTTGACATGGTACCGACAATATATGTACGAGGAACATATTGATACGAACGAGGATAAGAAAAAGTTTTCGGTATATTGATGACATTTTAATAGATGCAATGACGTGAAAAAGAAAAAATTCGATTGCTATCCTAATGGTTTAAATTTGAAATTGGAGTCAAAAAGTCAAAACATGGTCAATTATTTAGATATTAATATCGAGATAAGAAATGGTGAGTTAAAAACAGATATATATGACAAATGAAAAAGCTTTAACTTTGAAACTATAAAAATGTTACAATTTAGTTCAAATGTGCATATCTCATTATATAGAAGTATTTTTGTTAACGGGTTAAACCGCATAGATAGATTAACTTCAAATACTGGGGGGGAAATTGAAGAGCTTTACAAATGGCATATTCTGGCATTGCACCATGGCTATCCTGAGAAAATTTTGAAGAGTTTGCTGCGTAATTTTGTAAAGTGTAAGACGTATCGCAGGGATTTAGAGGTATTGTGGATGCGAAGGGAGGAGTAACTGTAAGTTTGACTGTTTAAGCTTTAAGGATTATGTGCACGTATATTGGAGTTTCACGTTTAGTTGATTTTGTGTTCGATGGGTATTGTCAGCTCATTTTGACTTGTTAGTTTTTTCCATTTGGTTTTGACAGGTAGTTGGGGGAGCGTTGTGAACTTAAAACTGGTTTAACCCTGCTGTGCATGTCGCAAATCATGCCACCTGTCTAATTTCTTTTTCTGGTTTAATTTCTTTTGGCTTTAGTTGTTGCATATAGTTTGGGGCTTACTATTTTTAAAGTTTGTTGTTTTTTAAAGTTAGTAGTTTTTAAGTTGACTTAGTTCTTGTAATTTGGTTTAGATTTTTTTCTATCTTTGGTTCAGTTCTGTGGTTTTGCGTTTTTGGTTTGGTTTTTGGATATATCTATATATATAATATTATATATATGGTAATATTATATAACCATTATATAATACTACAATTCATCATCCTTTTTTAATAAAAATTAATAAATTGAGTATCAATACATGACACAGACATTATACATATTAAATCTGAATCAACTATTATTAATTTAACTAATCATTAATGAATTTTTTAAAACCTAGATCCCAATCACCAATACATGAAGTATGAAACAATTAAAACGTTCAAAACTGGTGAAAGTAAAATATCAACATGAAGGCGAATGCATAAAAAGAATAAATAAATAAAGATATATATGTAGTATATCATAAATATTTGAAATATTTCGCAAAGCTATTTGAAACTAAATCAATTTAACCAATGAAAAAAGACCAGAAATAGATATACATATATTAACTAAACAAACAATAAATTGCAAATACATCTTATACTAACAACAGAAACGAAAATAAATATTTTACTTTGACAGTTTTTATCACGAAGCCTCAAATACCCTACAAAATCAAAAAGATAAATTTGAATAACTTTGTTACGGGGACACAATACGTACCTTGTCTGAAAAAAGTATTTCATGCATACTGAAAAGTTCAAAATAGCATTATTCTTAAGACTAGACTATTGCGCTTTTAGTTCTTTGGCTTCGGAATCAAATTATGTCAGAAATATTTGTTCCCGATATTTATTTTCAAAATTTTTTTGATTAGTTTCATTCTTTTTTTCGTTTGAAGAAAATATTTTTCAGTGCTAATTTAAGCATTTTCAATTCAGTATAATTTATTTCTAAAGAAAGTTAGCTAAATTTCTAAATCTAAAATTACGTGTAAATGTCGTGGAGGGGGGGGGGGGGGTCGATATATTTTGAATAAAAATTTAATGTTTAAAATAAATTTTTGGCATATTATTAAATGGCTTTATGAAGGAAAATGTTTTAATCATGTAAAAATGCTATTCTTATGGTAAAAAAATAAATCTTTTTTTTTTTTTTTTTTTTTTTTTTAAGCATTTACGAAAATTCTACAACTACACTGCTCTTACAATTTTAACCGTTTTGCTGCAACTTTTTTTTTTTTTTACTTTTCTTGCAAGTGTGTTATAAAACTTTAAGGACCAAATCGATATTCTTCTGTCCTGCCCTGTATATGATCTACAGAATTCTGCATGTACTATATAGTTTGCTAAAATTTACTTGAGTTAGGAAATGTATAGCACAGCTGAAAATTGAAAATTAACTTTCAGCAATTTCCGACAATAAAGGAAATGCACTCGACATCTTTTGTACAGCCCTGCATAAGATTTTTAAAATTTAGAAACCCCAAATAATATGCAAAATTTTAATTAAATTTGAAAACGCGTACCACACCTGAAAATGCTCTTTCAGCAATACTTCATCATCACTCTAAGCAAATTCTTTTGTCTGTCCCTGTAAATAAATGATGAATTCTATGCCCACCATATTCTACATTAAGCATTTTGTTGTGCACTTCAGTGATCTATATATTTAAAAGACCAGGCAGTTTTTTTAGTCATCTGGCCTGAGTCAGAACCGATTTTGATAATTATTTTTTTTAAATGAAAGCAGTTTTTTTGTACAAGTGTCCGCACTCGCTCTTTTTAAAATAGTATAATTTTTATATTTTAATTTTAATAATAAATGTCCTTTAAAAATTTCTTTAAGTCGGTGGCAATCGGGTTACGGAAATGATGTCATAAGCTCCCGGGGCCGCCATCTTGGAATTTTTCTTGGCGTTAAAACCCATTTTCCGCCAAGTAGTAAATGTCGCAAAGCAGCGGTTTATACGCATGTTTGGCTTAACGAAAATAAAATGTAAATATTAAACAAAATTCGCTAAAGTGGCAATCAGTAATCGTTGTATGAGATCATCGCGCACATTAACCGAAAAAAAATCACTGCATTCAGCAGTTCTCGCTGTGTAGCATTATCAAAATTCAGCAATTCTCGCTTTCTAGCAATCTCAAAATATAAAAAACTCTTAAAGCAGCAAAATATACATAAAAAACGAAACTCGCTAAAGTGGCAATAAGTAATCGTTGCATGAGCGCTCCGCGCACATTAACCGACAAAAAATCCCTGGATTCAGCATTTCTCGCGGTGTAGCATTCTCAAAATTCAGCAGTTCCCGCTTTATAGCAATCTCAAAATGTAAAAAACTCTTATAGCAGCAAAATATACATAAAATTATCAACATACCTTAACAGACATCTGCTTTCTTGAAAGCTCCGGCACGAAATATCTCTCATAACATCACCCCCATTTTCCGAAATAGGCTTATGAATACGCATTGGCACGCTATATACAAACCTCCTTTTCTTGTCAAAATTTCCTCATATTTCTTAATTACTTCAGCAAGAGCGTTTAAACGGACCACAGAAACCATAGTCAAGGAAATACATCCAATAAATTTAACATAAAAATAAGAAGACAGAAAGATACAACACGATATCAAAATACATCCACAAAATTCTAAGCTAAAATGAGCTTCTCAGGGGTTGCCAGAACACGACACGTCACAACACATACGTCACACGGGGTTCCACATATCGAGGTTGCCATATCCATAAACACCGCCAACACGCCAACAAAAAATCGCCAAACAATTCAAAACAACGGCTGAGGGAACATAAAGCATCTAAGCCCAATTAAAAATAAATGTAAAATTTTTGAACAGAAAATGACAACAGAAATGACAATAGAAATGACAATACAATAGAAAAAACCGCATTTTTACTCATAAAGCTGCTAAATTTTAATTTGTTTTTCCATTCTGCTAATACCCAGATTGAGACGCGAATCTCAGAGAGTTTCAGCGAGTGAAAAATGGCGTCATAGTAAAAATGAAATGATTATTTACTTTGAAAGAATAAAGTTGTTCTTTAAGAGCTCGTTTGAACTAGATTTATATTTTTATATATATAAAACATAATACAGATTATTCACCGGGAAAATAACGGTACCCGCACGAACCCTGAAGGAGTAAGAAAATCGCTCATATATAAGAACGGTTCATTTTTTATAAAAAAAAAACTCTATGTTATCCTTATTTAAAAACGCCTTCAAATAATAAAAAAAAAATGTTTTTGAAGTACCATGGGGTAACAAGAAGATATATTTGAATAACTTTGCTCTAAGCAAAATAACACCCGTTATGCTTGAGATCATTTTTCATACTTATGTAAGAACTCAAAACACAATTATTCACAATGCTAGAACACGCCTCTGTATTCATTGATTTCAGATATGCATTTTTTTTCAAACATTATTAATGGTTCAAATTTGTTGATCTTTGTGCCTTTACATATTTTTCTATAAACAGGATGCTATTAAATCCGCCCATCAAACGGGCAAAATTGTAGTGTTGTTTTCGATTTTATTTTTTTTTAAATGCTAAAAATGATGGTTTTTCCAATGGAGTTTTGAATAAAGGGTTGGGTTGATTGTTGACGGCCGATTATCTACTCGAGGGATATAGGCCCTAGGGGGAGTGCCCTTCGTGGGGGTCTTTCTAAGGGAACCTAACCCGTATTTACGCATGGAAAATCCAAGGCTTCGAAGAAAACCACGAAAACTCCGAAACGGTTAGGCCGACGGGCGCGATTGGGTTCGAACCCAGCACCTCCCGTCTACCAGCTTCGAGAGCAGAACCTCTCAGCCACTGGTGGGGCGTTTTGAATAAAGAGGAGCGGATGTATAGTGTATTCTCTACCAACTGCGAGTGAAGTAACTGAGGAGGTTGTCACAACATGGCGGCTGATTTTTTTTACATCGGATAAACATTTTCTGATAACTGCCAAAGCAAACTTCCACCAGTAAATTTTGATTAGAAATTTTGGGCTTAATTTAGCGGCTTTTTCGTGAAACATTTCTCTCACTTATATGGTTAAAACTTTTATTTATGTTTACTGGTGGCAACTTGCCCACATATTATAATCGTGTTCAGTCATACTGATAGGAGGTTGTCACAATATGGTGGAAAGACAGGACCTGGCTACTGCCGAAGTGACGGGGTACCAGTAAAAATGAATATATGTTTTTGCCATTATTTATGACTGAAGTTTTGCCTTGAAAAAGGCGTTTAAGTAAGGAAAAAATTTCTATTTAAATTTACTGGTGGATGTTTGCCCTGGCGGTAACCACCCCCTGCGAAAGCGGTTACAGTTGAGGCTTCACTATTTTAAGGATATGTCAGTTCCTCTTTATTAATAGTTCCATGGGTTTTTCCTGCACGTTAGTGTTGAAAAGTATTAGGGCTAATGGAGAATTCTGCCGTTTAATTACTTTTTAAAAATTCTGGATTCTTCATTAACACCACTTTTTTGAATGGATAAAATTCCGATAGTTTTCACATTTCACACTAAGGAGACCATTTTACCATTTCAAAAGAGTGGTGCAAATGAAGAATTTTAAAAAAGTAGGCGTGAAAGAACATTAAACGACAGAATTTTCCGGTAGACCTAATATTTCATAATATAAATATTCAATCAATTCTTGTTTTTTTTTTGTTGTTGTTGTTTATTTTTATTTATTTATTTATTTATTTTTAATGTGTCGATCTTTGGTTGAAATAAATTATACTTTGTGATAGTTTCAAAAAATATGTCTTAAAAGAGAAAAAAAACATATTTTCTTCATTTTTATCTTTAAAACCCTTTGAGGGGCGCCGTTTGCAGTCTGCAAACGGTTAATTTTAATGCCTAAATTACAAAATGGCACCAGTAATTTTTTAGTAGAATTTCGATCTCATAACATAAGGGAAAATAAGCTGTTGATTATTTTCAAATAAATTTGTTTGTTAATTGCGGTGCGAATTAATTATTTGAAAATTTTTTGAGCTGAAATACCTTGCCCCTGAAAGGGTTAAAAAAAATGTTACCCATATTTTAGATCTAAAAACATTTAAAGAGTCTCCAGGGGTAAAACCGCGCATATTTTATTATTAGTTGCTTCTTCAAACTAGAATTTCAAAGGGAATTTAATATGCAGTCTTTAGAATAAAAAAGTAAACACTCACTACCAACTTTGCAACAAATTATTGTAGAAGAAAGTTAATGGTACCAAATGATTGGAAATAAAGTCTACTTTTAAAAGATGTATATAAAATTTGCCTAGGTGGCCATCTACATATCAAAACAAAATCATTTTTTTTTCTTTCTTTCAATAGCAATAACTAAGTTTGACAGTATAATTAAATTCCACACACTTCAATTAGACTAAAAACAAATTTTCATGAAATTGGTACAATTAGTTTAACCCATTAACCGCCAAAACTATAAAGTAGAAATTTTCAAATTTCTTATTGAAAGTCGTTTCCCACCACAAATTTAGTAAGGTAACTTTCGGTTTATTAAAATAGAAAAATTTCTGCCAATAAATAAGACAATTTTTTTTTAATTCTAAAATAGTGGTGCCAAATTAATTAATTTAAGCATGATCAATTATTTTGAATGTTGCGTCAACGCAACGTCAGCGGGTAATGTGTTAAGAGAAATTAATTAGTTTAAAATGAACATATTTTAGGGGTTGTATCGAAATTGAAGTTGGGTTCTCGATTGTTGAAATGCTGCAGAATGATTATGTCACTTTTATTAATGTATTATTCATTGGGAAATATGACCATTTCACTCGCTTAATATGTTTCGACTACTGCCAGCCGAAATATTTCAATAAAATTAGTAATATATATACAGGGTGTTCCGTTAAAGGGGTCCAATATTAATAGGGGTAATAGAGGAGATCACACGGAGCATAAATCAGTATATAATGCCTGGCCGGATCTCAATAATTTTCAAGTTACAGCAAATAGAATGAAAAATCGGAAATTTGTAAAAAAACCCTCATTGCTAAACTATCGATAATGCTACATAAAAACGAAGCACATATTTAGAAAGAGCAGAAAAATTCCTACGAAATGACATAAGTTGTTTTAGAATATTGAGAATTAATGGCGAGTTACAAGCTCTGAAACAGTGAAAAAATACAAAATCAAATATTTAGCAAAATAGTTAATCGTTAATTCCAAAAATGCAACTCTACCTACATCAAGGAAAATGTTATAAAATTTGGTCCATTCCGAAAGCTTTCGAAGAAGCTGACAATAAACCATATCAGTTTAATTGTATGGGAGAAATCAAGCAGTTCCCTAGTTACAACTCTGTACTGTTGCACGCTCGGAAAGGGCGAAACTCCGCCCATGACGATTGTAAACACCCCGTTTTAATATCTTTCAATTATACATTTCTGATCAACCTCTATCAATACCCTTTCATTATTCAGTCTGGTCAAGTGAATGACATATTGCGCAGCTCTCGCCTTGTCTTAAAGCAAACTCCGTGACTGCTGCGTTTCCTCCATGAACTTTCAGGATGATGAAGAAGAAGTACTTTTTATGCAAATTTTCTATGTGTATAGGAAGAAAAGTGTAATAAAACAGCAGTCATCAGTGGGCGTTATGTTAAAGGGAGGCTCTTGTAAGTGGGATTGTAGTAAGTTGATGTATAATAATTATGCCGGAATACTCTAACGAAGAATATGCGGACATGCATCTGATGTACGGGCAAGCTCATGGAAATGCATGTCTAGCACAGCGCATGTACCGTGAGCAATTTCCAAGGAGACGTTGCCCAAGTTCGAAACTCTTCATAAAAATCGATAGACGATTACGGGAGACTGGATCGTTTAATACAGCAAGCATTGATGCAGGGAAACCTCGACATGTACGAACACCTGCAATGGAAGAAGATGTACTGAATATTTTTAAAGATAACCCCTCCACGAGTACACGAGCTGCTGCGTCTGAAGTCGGTGTTTCTCACCAAAGTGTGTGGCGTGTTCTGCGTGCAGAAAACATGCACCCCTTTCATGTGCAGCGGGTACAACTGTTATCAGTAACAGATTGTGATCAGCGGACAGAATTCGTACGCTGGTTGCTTAATGTAACAGAAAATAATCCACAATTTCTGGAAAATATTTTATTTACTGATGAAGCAACATTTACGAGAGAGGGCGTGGTAAACACGCACAATATGCACACATGGTCATATACAAATCCGCACACTGTTTTCCCGTCGAACGCACAACAAAAGTTCAGTGTGAACATATGGGCAGGTGTCCTCGGCCATTATCTCATAGGACCATATTTACTCCCAGATGTACTCAATGGCAGTACGTACTTGGTTTTCCTACGGGATATCTTACCGCAGTTACTGCAAAATGTGCCAGCAACATTGCGCCACAATATGTGGTTTGTGCATGATGGCGCACCGGCACATTTTTTCATAGGTGTTCGCAATCACCTCAATTCAACATATCCTGGGAAATGGATTGGACGCAGTGGACCTGTTGCTTGGCCTGCACGCTCTCCAGACCTCAATCCGTTAGACTATTTTGTTTGGGGACACCTTAAATCGCTGGTGTATGAAACGCCTGTGGATACACCGGAGGATTTACTAGCGCGAATCGTTGTCGCTGCAGGAGACATTCCCAACTCCGTCGGAGTTTTTCGGCGTGTTCGCCAATCTTTACGACGTCGCTGTCGGCTGTGCGATTCTGTTAATGGGCGCAACCCGAACACCTATTATAATAATGTCCGTTCGTCTGCCTTCCGACATTGAACTGTGCAGCGCAGGCCAGAAGACTATGCTTCACATATGTCATAAAGTACGTGGAATGTAATTCTTTATTTGTCATTTTTCTTTTATTTTCAACACTTTTTGGCACAGTATTTTGTAAGTCACAGACTGTGGTGTACTCAAATTGTAAATTACAAAGTTTGTATGAATTAATTTAAAATTTAGTGTCTTTTTTAAATTTATAATTAATAAAATTATTATGCTATTTGTTATTATTATTTCCTATCATAAATTATGATGCACATATACATACAATAATTGTCCATGTAAAACATGTACTGAAACTTCTTGCATAGTTACAAATCGCAATATTTTTAATTATTTCCGAATTTTCACCACCAGTTTAATTTTAAAGAATTTAA
Source organism: Maratus speciosus (assembly GCA_963932465.1). Classification (NCBI taxonomy): domain Eukaryota; kingdom Metazoa; phylum Arthropoda; class Arachnida; order Araneae; family Salticidae; genus Maratus; species Maratus speciosus. The sequence goes on from OZ010797.1 coordinate 319,472,172, forward strand.
CTTAAGCTTTATATCAATAAAAGACCACTTTAAAATGTAGACTATTATTGTAAAGTTATTTTGGTTCAGTCAACTCTTGAATAATTAAAAATGTTGCATCTCAGAAGAAGCATGATCGAAAATGTATAGTTGAGAGTAATTAAAAAGGTGGTGTTTCCAATCGTGATGGGCGGAGTTTAACCTTTGCTAGTGTCAAAGAAAGCGGAGTTGTAACTAAGAAACTGATTAATTTCTCTCACACAATTAAACCGATATGGTTCATTGTAAGCTTTTTCGAAAGTTTTCGGAATGGACCAAATTTTACTACATTTTCCTTGTTGTAGCTAGAGTTGTCTTTTTGGAATTAACGATTAACTATTTTGATATATATTGGATTTCGTACTTTTTTCACTGTTTCAGGGCTTGTAACTCGTCAATAAATATTGCTATTTTAATACAATTGATGTCATTTTGTAGGTTTTTTCTGCTCTTTCTAAATATGTGCTTCGTTTTTATGTAGCATTATCGATAGTTTAGCAATGAGGGTTCTTTTACAATTTTCCGAATTTTCATTCTATTTGCTGTAACTTGAAAACTATTGAGATCCGACCAGGCTTTATATACTGATTTATGCTCCATGTGATCTCCTCTATTACCTCTATTAATATTGGACCTCTTTAACGGAACACCCTGTATATTTTTCAAATTATAGTTTTCTGCACATCATAGACAGCCCCTTAAACCATCATTTTAAAGTAGTTTAATCATAATTCGAAAACTACTTGGAAAAAAAATTTGAAATTGAGAATTCGCATAAAGTAGGATATCTAGTAGGATAAATATAAATCTATCAAAAAATCTGTAGGTTGCAATTCATATTTTTCTTGAAATTTAATTTCATAATTTATATTATAATTTTTTTTTTATTTCAAATTCAATGTATTTATGTTCGGGGTTTTTAGCATTATAACGACACAGAAAATTATCACATTAGGGTTGTAATTTCGGAAAATATTAATAAAAATATGAAAATGTAATTTAACAATAGAAGTTCTAAATTTTGAACGTTTATAATTCTAAAACTTATCATTCAAATAACCTGAAATTTCGGTTCCAGACATAGTTTGAACCGAAGAATTAAAATATACTGTCAAAATTGGGTGTTGCATTTGAGAAAAACAAAGTTTGGTCTGGTTTTAATTTATAGATGGCTCCTTAAGCAAATTTTATATACATCATTTAAAAGTTGACTTTATTTTCAATTATTTGGTACCAGTAATTTTCTTCTATTATAAATAGTTGCAGAGTTAGTAGGGGTGATTACCTTTTTTTCCACGACTGTACCTTTGAGTACACAATAGGCAATTATCCTTGTACAATAATTTCGAGTTAAATTGATTGAATCGTTAGTATTCATTAGTAAGAAATTATTTTTAAAAAGACTGGTGCACATCTTACGAAAAATCGAAAAATTTAGGCTTTCTTTTAAAAAAGAAAAAATATATTTTATTTCAGAAACTTACTTAAAGAACTAAAAAAAAAAAAGAAAATTTCAATTATAACTTTAGTGATTTTATATTTAAAGTCAAAGAATTAGAGTCAAAATTGGAAGAGGTTTACTTCTTTATCCGCTTTATACAAATCTCTAATCACTCTGTTAAACGTAGTTTTGACTGCTTTTTCTTTGAAAATTGTTTGCGGGCTCTTCAAAAATTGTTTTCTAATATCCTGTTTTATGCCACGTAGGATATCCGATTTTATCTTTAAAACATAAATGTTTATTATACTAAAAGTTTGTAAGTTTTGTTTTCTTGGAAATCACAAATTTCATTATTCCAACCACTTCGTACATTTCAAAAGTATATTTATACTTTATTTTTCTGGTTCTTTAAATCTTAATCTTTGATGAAGAAAAACTATGTATAAATATTTTTAATTATATATACATTTTATTTTTTCTCTAATAAGATACATTTAAAGAATTCTTAAATATAGACATATATATGGGACAATATCACAAAATACGAAAATTACAGTCCGCACAATAAAATGTCTATTAAATGTTAGATAATGCAATTTTCTTTTTTACATTCTAATAAAAAATATTCTTAGAAGTATTTTCAAGAGATATTATATTCATAATAACACAAAAATAAAGCAATTAAAATACTTAAACTTTCAGATTGCAATTTTCCTGGCATGTCACACTGGGATGTGTGCAAAATAAAAGGCTTTCTGCTATACTGTAAAAATATCTTTTTCTAGTTTTTTATTATTTTTAATTATTAATTAGGCCTTATATTACACATATATGAGAAAGGTAACAAGTTTTGTATTTTACAAATAATTTTACGTAATTAAAATATGATTGTCACTGAAAATGAATGTCATTTTCCTGGCCTGCTAATTTTAGTTCTTTATGAGGTATAAAGATGGCGCTGCAGAATAATTCTTCTTGTTCTTGACATAGTTTAAGTCAGAAGTAGTAAAATCATTGCTACCAGCAAGATCTTTCAGATATTTCTTTGAAAATAATGTGTTTAAAAGCTTTGTAAAAAATGAGTAGACTTTTATTATGTCCTTTTCCTGGCTTCAATAATTTACAAATAAAACTTAATATTACACTGAATTTGAGGTACTATAGAGGAAACATGTTCCTTTAAACGAAATTAGAATGTTAAATCTAAATATAAAAAAAGACAAGAATGTGAAAAATGTTTTAGAATGAAATTGTCATTATCCTGGCATACATATGCCAATAAAATGTCATATAATTATAATTACATAGAAATAAACTAAAGCTCTTGAAACTTTAACAATTTTAAGTGTAAAATCCTTTATTCAGCTGCTCAAAAGCTTTTTTAAAAGAATCGGAAGCTTTGAAGCGATTTATATTTTCTAAAAAATTTTGTTTTCAAAATCTCACATTTCCTGATATTCATCCATATACTTAATATTATATAAAGAAACTATTTTTTTATTCCATTCTTCGAAAATATTACGTATTTTGAATGTTTTCATTTATATATTAACGCTAAAAACAAACAAAAGTAATATTTTAAATTATAATCATTTTATTATATTTTACGAAGTAAAATCGTAACTAATTATTCATTATATAAACTTTCAATTTTTAATCTTTTGATAACCAGAGAAAAACTTTTAGCATATAAAGTGTACTCTGTAAAATGTTTCTTAACCCTTTCAGGGGCAAGGTACTTCTATTCGCAAAATTCTGGAATGAGTTTTTGACACCAGATTTTACAAACAAATTTATTCCCAAATATGTTAAATTTTTTTTTAGAAATACTTGTTAAAAGGAAATTTTTCATTCCAATTTTCTGGTGCCAATGTGACATTTAGGGATTAAAATTAAGTGGTCCAAAAATGAACCACTGCCCTTGAAGGGGTTAATATAGCTCTTATCTTTTTGTTAAGGTTTATGAAAATATAATATGACCTTTACCAAGCTATCAACGATTCCAAATGTGTTCCTTTATCTTCAGGAGCCTCGGAAACCGATCGATTTTAAAGATTTAAAAAAAAAAAAATATGAAACAAAAGTTTCTTTTCCTGCCCCCGATTTTCGGAAAAGTTTCCGAGAAATTTTACTTTGTGTTAATGAGCTTTCTGATTCCGAAAAATCGGTTTTTCGTATGCTATCAATTTTCAAGTAATTTTTTTTTTATGCTCAATAACCGTGATAAATTAACAGCATTAACATTAATATTAAGATTAATAGCATTGATGTTATGATTGAAATTACTACTATTTTGTTATTTTTCTCTCTATATACTCTTTTAATCAGCTGAAAATGTTTACTTGAGATTCGATAGCATAAAGAAAACCTGGATATTGATCCTGATATTTCTAGGAAGGAAAACTAGTTAATACATTTAAAAACTCAGAAACGTTTCTGAAAATTACGGGTACTAAAAGAAATTTTTGCTTCTCAATTGCTTTTTTTTTATCTTGGAATTCTGTCAGTTTCAGACTATTTTTAGCTCTTTGAGTACGTCGTCGAAAATAGCGAACGGCTTCCAGCTACGCAGCCGTCGCACGGTGGGTGATTTACCGATTCTACCAGGCCAAAATTATTTTTGGCGTCAGTATAGTCGCATCGCAATGAAATTGAAAAAGGTGATTGATATTCGCTATTGAAAGTTAAGTATTACAAAATGTAGCGTTTAGTAGTCGTAATTTCGTTACCGGGACATTCAGAAGTATTTCAATACATTACGTCCTATGGGGAAAAATCGTTTGCGTTGGTTTTTAATGATGTTTCATAATTTCAAACACTTTGAAATTTTTATACATATCTATGAAGTGCACTACAAGATGATTACTATAGAATATGGTATGGGTAACATTTATCGATCATTTACAGAGACACTAAAAAGTATGTTATATTACGGTCTATGGAGAAAAATTGTTTTTGGTGTATTTTGACCATGTTACACTGTTTAAAAAGTACTTAAATTGATATATATCTCTGAGATGCTCTATAAAATGCTTACTATTGAATATGATGTGCAACTCAACTTTCATATACAGGGGCACACAAAATAAATCAGTTATATTTTCCTCTGTATGAACAATAATTGATGGAAGTGCGCTTTCAGTTGAGGAACACTTTTTTAAATTAGAACTAGTTGGATGTGCCAATCCCAAAACTTTCTTCTCTCTTATACATCTTAATATTTCAAAAACTAGTTACACATGTTAATAATATCATTAGTTCATTACTATACCAACTTTGATTTTCATCTTAAATGTCTGCTTCAGTCAATTAAATGAACCAAAAACGAGATAATCTATATCATGATTTTTGTTAAAATTAATAGTTTTTCCTTATTCTGTTGTTATCAGATGTTTGTGAATAGCGGCTTAGCAGGAAGTGAGTTCCCGCCTTTGCACGAGCCACCGATGGACAATAGAACTACGAAAAATCAAGAAAAGTATACAAAAATCACTATCACAGAGCTCCTTTACCGCGCGATATTTCAAAATTCAAGGAGGACCAAAGTTGGTCAAAGCCAAAAACATGCACAAACAATTTGGTTCAATTGTATGCATAATTTTATACACTTTTCGATTGTACAATAAAGAAAATGGTACAGACATCGTAATTATAGCGTCCCCTTCCAGAGGAATTTTTCCAAATTCATGGAGGACCTTCATGCCATGACCAAAAAGAAACAAAAAATTTGGCTCAATTCTCTGCATAACTTTATACACTTTTCGATGGTACAATATTCAAAATGGCACAAAAATCGCTATTACAGCGCCCCCTACCGGCGATTTTTTTCCAAATTAAGAAAGGACCTGCTTGCCATAGCCAAGAATTTAAAATAAAAATTTGGTTGAATTCTATGCATAACTTCATACACTTTTCAATGGTATAATATGCAAAATCGCTATTACAACGCCCCATAGCGGTTTTTTTCTAAATTCAGGGAGGACTTGCTTGTCATAGCCATAAACTTAAAATAAAAATTTGGTTCAATTCTATGCATAACTTCATACACTTTTGGATGGTACAATATTCAAAATCGCACAAAAATCGCTGTTACAGCGCCCCCTACCGGCGAATGTTTTCCAAATTCAGGGAGGATCTGCTTGCCAAAGCCAAAAACTTAAAATAAAAATTTAGTTCAGTTCTATGCATAACTTCATACAGTTTTGGATTGTACAATATTCAAAATCGCACAAAAATCGCTGTTACAGCGCCCTCTACCGGCTAATTTTTTCCAAATTCAGGGACGACCTACCTGTCATATCCAAAAACTTAAAATAAAAATTTTGTTCAATTCTATGCATAACTTCATATACTTTTGGATGGTACAATATTCAAAATCACACAAAAATCGCTATTACAGCGCCCCCTACCGGCGAATTTTTTCCAAGTTCAGGGAGGATCTGCTTTCCATAGCCAAAAACTTAAAATAAAAATTTGGTTCAATTCTATGCATAACTTCATACACTTTTTGATGGTACAATGGCGACAGACAGACGGACACACGGACACACGGATAGACAGTCATTTTCTATAAACATGTTTTTTGGGATCTCTGACCCCTAAAACATGTAAATCTGTCGAAAACCGGGAGTCGAATAAAATTCCGATTACAATACTTTCTTCTATTGAAGACAGAAGAAAGTAAAAATTGCATAGTATATAGTGTCAATAAATTCTATAAATCATATACAGGGCTGCACAAAACATCTGAAGTACATTTCCTTTTATTATAGGAAATTGCTGACGAAGAATTTTTAACTGTGCTATGCATTCACTAAATGGTCTAAATTTTAGTATATTGTGAATTATATTATAAATCAATAGTTCATATACAGGGATGTACAAATTTTTCAGCTATTTTTTAGACTTTGGTTGGAATTATGTTTTCAAACGTGTTATGTGTTTTACTTAATTTATTAAATTATTACTTAGACAGTTTTTCACGGTATTAAGGTATGAAGTTTTATTATAGTAGTTTGAATGCGTTGAAAAATGTTTCATAATCTGATTGGCGCATGATTTTACGTTCTTCTTGATAATTTTAATGATGCTTTCTTAGTGGTATAGCAGTTAAAATGATAAAACTATTTTGGTATTAATTTAACAAATCCTAAAATTTCTTTTTCTAAAATTTAAGATATGGGGCAAACATTCGAAAGCTTTAATGAAAATTGCTGTGTTGTATATTCTGTTGTATATTTATATTTATCTATGCACAGAGGAACCTTATATAAAGAATGGGAATCATAAGATACATGAGAAAATGCCTGCATTGTGTTTTGCATTGTATCAAATCTGAATTTGGAGAATTTGTCTGGATGAATTTTGTAACCACTGGAAATTTGCAGCCAAATAACACATTTTAAATCATTTTGTACAAAGATATCTACATGCAACTGGCAATTTTTTTCCAAATTTGGTCATAAACTTAAACATTTCGCTCTTGCAAAACTTCATGTGCTCTTCATTGCAATTTTCCTCTATAAACAAAATATTTTCAACCAAATTCACATTTTCGTTAAATATTTCTTGTTGCCGTTGCATAATGGTGCTAAAGTATATTTATGTGACTAACTTAAATTCTGCTGTCTTTGATAAAACAATAATGGTACTTGAATTAAAATTAAAAAAAAAAAAATATTTAGACTTAATAAGCTAAAAACAATTCTAAAAACTGTGAGGGCACCTAAGGGTAGACAAATTAAATTGGAACGAAAAAGTAATATTCTAAACTATTTAATCATATCAAAAATTGAGCTTAATCGTGCTTTATCATATAACTTTTTCTATATTAAAACTGAAAAATTGTAACAAAAATACAAAGTTTTTTGCGACATGAAATAACAGCTGATACGTGTAAACTTTATACACGTAAATCCCTTAAAATAAAGTCCATATTTTGTTTGGAAGCGTCCATAAGCGAGCAGTATATTTTATTCCGCTTCAAGTAACAGATTAAAGAACTATACTCAAATCGATTAATTCATTCCCAACTAAGAAGCACCAACTTTGCGGTAGTCTATGGACCATAAAGTATATTTATATCAAAACCAATAGCAGGGTACAACGCCCTAACTATTGAGCTATAACAAGTAAAAAATGAATTACGCTAGGATAAACTTTTAAAAATCGACTTTTGGCCAACTAGAATCGGTAAATCACTCACCGTGCGTCGTTATGCACGTACTTTCAACCACGTACACATCGTACGTGACCGTACTCAAGGGGATAATACAAAAGAATTCTTTTAGAAACACGAATAACTCGGAAGATCTTATATTATATTTTCACAAACCTTAAGGAAGATAACAGATAGATAAATAAACATTTGTCTTTCGCTACCGTGTAAGTAAAAAATTTCTAATTCTGTAATTGTTTTTACAACTTCATAGTGAATGAATATAATATCAAAATGATCTGATATTGGATCATTTCTTAAGGAGAAACAAAATCGCTCAGATATAAATAAGGTAATATTTCGTAAACGAAGTTAAAATGACTTGGATAAAGGAAATATTACCAGTTTAAAACTATCTGGACCATCATGAAAAATCCAAAAGGAACATTTAAATAACTTTCTCTCCGTGGATGAACAATGGAGCTCTGAATAAGGAGAAAGAGACAGATAGAGTAATGTTTATTGTTGCGAATGAAGTAACTGAGGATATAGGCAAAAAATGGTGGCTGTTATTTGTTTACAACGGATTAGAGCCTGATTAATACCGGGGAAAACTTCCATCAGTTAAAACGAATAGAATTTTTTTATTTATTTATGAAAGAAAATTTGTATTAATAACGCGCTTCATTAAGGCGAAAATTTCTATTCAAATTTACTGGTTGAAATTTCACACGGAGGAAATCAAGTTCACCTCTTGCGCTGTAAATTAACTGGCAGAAGCCCGTGACTATCTCGTCAATATTTTAGAAAAATATTTCACACCAGAATTTGTATTTAAAATTATTAACTTATCCATGGTAGCAGTCACGATGACTGCTCGCGGTCTTTCTAGTGTTAATCCAAGGCGACGTACATAGCACGTCTCTCCAGGTCAAGAGGATTGTTTATGAAGTGGAAATATCGTCGGTACCACTTGTCGAACTGTCCAATATGAAAACAGTAGGCTACTCTTTTTTTTTAAATACAGATTACTTGATCGGCACCACTTTTTTGAAATAGTAAAATTTGCTTTATTTAACCTTATTTAATAACATATTAATTAAGGCAAAAACAAGAGGAATTTTACCATTTCTGAAAAGTGGTGTCAATCAAAAAATCTGAATTTTAAAAATGTAGCCCGTTGTTTTCACATTGGATAGTTTGACATGGTACCTACGATATGACGGAACCGCAGGGCTGTCTTCCGCCAGGGCAAAGTTACACCAGTAAAAACGAATAGAGTCACTAATAGAGAGATTTTCGCTTAACAAAGACAGAAATTTTACATGGATAAGATGTTTAAATAAGGAGGAAATTTCTTTTCAAATTTGCAGGTGAAGCTTTGCTTGTGAACAGGGTACAGATGAAGCTTCATCACTTGGAGGGTATGCCAATTGCTCTTTGTTCATAGTTCCATGGGATATACATATCCTTTCTTTAACCACTTAAAGGATTTGCCCGTATGCCATACGGGTAAAAAGAGTTTGCTTGATCCATCACTTGAAGCTTTTCGATACCACTAATTTTTTTAATTACAATTTCATACTATCTAATGAGAGAAATTTATAGACTAAATATTACAAATATTTTAGTTTAAAAAAGGGGTGTTTATCGCATATTTTCAATTTATTCTATCAAAAAAAAAAAAAGAGAATCACTTAAGTGGTTAATAATATTTTATGCTTTTGTAAAAGCTTAAAAAAGAATAAGTCAAACTGTGTGTAGTGTGCATTTTTTACTTGGATTTCACATTTTAAATAATATCAAATAGTTCTTATAATGGAAAAACATACTTTTTATTTGAGAACTAAAACTTTACTATCTTATTTAATTCTTATCTTTAATAGAATAAATATAAGGCTTTGATATTTTGCAAAGGATATTTTTTTTTTAATTTGTTTAAAATATTTTCGTTATAGCGTTTTGAAAATACTATAGTTTTTTTTTACATCTATTAAAGCTAAAAACAGAAAATGTTTTTATATCTATATTATATTACATTTTTCTGATTAAAAAAATTAAGTAGGTGCTTATTAATTAACACTAGAATTGCCGTAGCGGTCATTTTGACCGCTACCAAGTAAAAATATTTTGATTATCACCAGAATTTTTTTGCTAAAATAAGTTTAAAATGTACCACGGACGATACGAAGAGTTTTTTGTCGGGGAGCCCGGGACCTATGTCCCACATCCCCAGAGACATGACAACTTAGTGAACTGGCACGGAATGTACTTCGTAGCAAGATGGAATGGAGGCGCAAGGTCGATTTCCCATTGGTCAGAGCCTAAGCTCCTCCCTCTGGTTGTCGAACCTTGCATGGCAAGCTGGATCGATGGCAGGCAGAAACGTAAACAAAAAGACCCTTACGGGACCATACATTTTTACTTTATAAATTAAACATATTGTAATTACATTACAACTAGCTAAAATCACACAATGCTAACAATAAAAAGGACTATTTACAATTAATACAAAAATATTTACAATTTATCTTACAAGAATGCTTAGTCATGGTGGATCTTAGTGATCTCATCCATGAAAGTTAAAGTCATTTTTCCTTCTTCTTGTTTAATTATCTTATCATAGCTGCCAACTTGTACGGATTTTTGCTACCACTAAAATTTAACAGAAATTTCTGCCTTATTTAATTATCAAAATTCACTGCAATTCGGCGATTGAATTAGGAAAAGTTTTCTATTAAATTTTAGTGGTAGCAAAAATCCGTAGAAGTTGGCAGCTATGTATTATTTAAAATCATTTCAAGTTTATCCGCTAATTTGGTAAAGGAACTAATCTTTAGTTCAGCTTTAATTTTTTCTAAAGTATTTACAATTTTAAGGAAACCAAGGTTAAATTCTTCAATCTGGTAAAGTTGTACAGGGTCGGATGGCGCCATCTTTGGCTGGGTTTGGGAATTATAAACTTTTTTGGGGTTATTTTTCGTTTTTTCAATTTTGGGGTTTTTTGTTTTGTTTTGGGTTATTTCGGCATAGGATTTTCTAAATTTCGGTTTTATGGGATATTTCTCACACCCCTTAAAAGAGGCCGAATGGTTTAACGAGCAGTTACAACAAACTGGCGGCGGTCTTTCATTTTTATTATCAGTTTCCACTACTTTGGAAACTTTACTTGGACATTCGGGACCCCGCATCCTATAAATAAGTTAAGTAGTTTCAATTAAAATTTCCGGTGTAAAACATTTTTATAGCACTTCAGTAAAATTTTCGGCGGTTCTAGTGTTAAAGTTGGGTTAACTATTTAAAAACATTTTTCTTGTCATATAAAAGATTTAACAAACTAAAAAAAGAAATTCAATTGAGTAACTGTTTTTACAACTTTATTTTTACTGAATCTGAATAGAAAATCAATGAACAAATAGGCTTATTTCTTAAGGTGTAATAAATCTCTCACGCTAAATAGCTTTTTGTTTTATAAACGAATTCCAATTTATCACTATGAATAAACACCCTCTTTTAGAAAAAGGTCTTATTTATAATAGGGAATCAAAAGAATGTGTTTAAATAGAATTTCTACGAAGAACATCATAAACTCTTGAAAGAAATAATATTTCATATTTTTATAAGTGATCAAAACAGAATGATTTATTGTACAAAAGTTTTGCACTTTTGTTCTTTGAATTCAGATAATAAATTATTTTATAAATTTCTTACATTTTATAAACGCTGATTTTTTTTTTCTGGGCTTTACTTTTCAGCTTTAAATAAATCCAGATCTATGTGGAGATTAAGATATATTTAGGATAATTTTTTTTTTAAATGTAAAGCAAAAATTAGTTTCCGTTCTATTCTTTTAAAATTTTACACATTTTGACAGGTTTTTGTTATTTATATCATACCTAAAAAGATTTGTTTTTAAAGCTTTACTGTGTATATTTGAAAAGAAAACATACTGAAGGAAACAGGGTAACTTGTTAAACGTTTGACAGTTCGTTTTTTCTGTCATGCTGTGATGCACTTTTTTTCATAATAATTTAAGTTTCAAACTGATTATTAGGTTGGTAAGACAGTCTTCCAACACACATTACATGTAAAAAGAAAAACATTTTAACAACAAAATATTATACAGTAATGTAGGCTTCATCTGCATCTATAACTTTATAACATCCTCATCGTAGTTCTTCATCGTCTACACTTGATTAACGGCCGGACCTAGGTTCGATTCCAAAAGATATATCACCAGAACGAAAACGCTGATACCAAAGGGATACCGTTGAATAATGAATGAACTATGTTAGCCTTGAACGCATTGCACATATTAGCTAATGCCGCCCTTGCTTTTGCAAGAACTCGTAATAAGCAATCGCTTGAAGTGCCCTTTGATCCGTCGTTGTTCAACTGAATCGCTTTTATACCCTGCGGCATGGAAAGTTCTAGACTAGTCTTGTATTTACTACTCTCGAATGTTCTCGAACTTCGTCATTAAAAAATAATAATAATAATAATAATAAAAGGTGTTGCAAGACTTTCTTATCAACCTAATATATAAATTATGGACAGAAAAGGGAACTGTTACGAGTTTAAAAATTATTAAATAATGCCAATATTATTAGTAGCGGGAAAAACGGAATTTTTAGGGGCAATTCAATTAATTAGTGTCGAACAAATGTTTATCGAGCACCGCTCGGGCAAAACTGTTGAAGATATTCTCAAATTCAAAAGAGCTACTTTCTTATAAATTTCTGAATTCATTTTTGTTCCTAAATGCATGAAATTGGCAGGTGTCCTTAATTTGAAACTTTGTGATCGAATAGTGTTTAATTTTTTTTTCTTAAGGGGGCTGATCACTCAGCTTCGGAATTCTCCTCCGTAATGTTAAGTCTATGGGCTTTTGATGCATTCGAATATTTAAAATATCTTCTCGGGAAATTCATATTTTTGACATCTTTTTTTTGTGTACTCTTCTTAAAGGATGTCTCTTTTTTTCTTAGTTTTCAAAATATTTCTAAAATCGATGCTGAATTTAATATTTTATGTGTTAAAAGCGGGCGAACTGTGAGTACGATTTTAACACTTACTATAAAACAAAGTCTATACTTCAGAAATATTTTGAGAACTAAGAAAAAAAAGAGACATCTTTTAGGAAGTGTACACAAAAAATAGAAGTTAAAAAAATTAATTTCCATAGGAGATATTTTAAATATGCGAATGCATCAAATGCCCATAGACTTAACATTACGGAGGAGAATTCCGAATCTGAGTGACCAGCCCTCTTAATAAAGAAAGATCTTTCAAAAATTACTACCAAAGTTGGCTCTTTGAACCAAATTTCCGGAAGAAAAAGGGAAAACCCTATCGTTAGGTGACAAAAATAGTTTATAACTCGATAAGTAATTTATTTATCAAAAAATGGAAAAAAGCTACTCTATTCCAAATCACTTCAATAGATAAGCCAGTCATTTTTATGTCCTTACGTTTAAAACTGAGTCATTAAATTTTGTTTTTGTTGAGCAGGGAATTTGAGAACCGCTTTAATGCGTTACTGATTGTACACGAGAAACCTCGGTTATATTGGGTTGTCCGGAATGTTTGTGCCGACTGTTAACTATTTTTATATTCTGTTCGCATCACTATTTTAAAACATACGTTTTAGCGTTTTATGCTATATTTTTCTATAGCAAATGTTCTCAAAGTATATCTGAAAGATTTTTATTTTTCAAAAGTGGTGCGAGATGAATTTAAGAATATCACGTGAGTTCAGTAACAAACTTTGACTGTCAGAAACAAACTCTTTGGATTCGTTTGAGACATTATGACACCCCTCCCTACTCTCCGGACATTGCTCCGTCCAAATATTCTTTGCTTATTTTACTCAAAAATTCTCTTCGACAAAAAAAAAAAAAAAAAAAAGGCTCTTTGAATGACATAAAAAAGCATCTCTTAAGTATTTTATCATCAAATCATAAATGTTTTGGAAAAAAAAAAAGCATTATAAGACTTCAGGACAGATGGAAGAAGGATGTAGAACAAAATGGCACCTATATAATTGAATAAATGTATACTAAAATTTAAATCTTCTGCATTTCAATTTTCCATCAAAATCGGCACGAACTTTCGGTACAACCCAATATTTAACCAAATATCATTGATTAATGGGGTGGCTTCTACATTGTACTATGTTCTCCATATTTTTATAGTAAGGCATTTTATATTAAATCCGTACACTCAAAAACATTTACTAATGCATAAACTTGAGAAACCTATCTGTAAAACTACTTTTCGAAAGACTTTCAGAAGAGGGTGGAGCGCCTACTGTTTTAAAATCCTAAATTCGTGCAAAATTGCTGGTCTCTACCATCTTGCCAATATGCTTCTTTTTCTTATTCAGATGGCTTGATTGCTACAACTTTTTTAAGATAGCATAATTCGATGTACTCTCAAATTATTTCATCTTTATTAAATAGGGCGAATATTTCTACTAAAAAAAAGTTGTGGCAATCAAACAACCTAAGTTTAAAAAGAGCAGTGAACTAGAAACACACTGGGTGGGCAATTTGCTAAGGAATTAAAGAGTAACACTACCACTCACACATGGACGATTCTCCAATAAGTGGGTAATTTGTGTCCGTTGTTGTTTTATGCTACTCCCTCTGTCTCAAATCAGTTGCTACATTTGATTTCTTTTGTACTGATTGATATTGATGATTTTATAATTTTGTTTGAACATTTTTCAGAGATTTCAGGGTGCTATGCTATCAACCAACAACATTTACTTACCAAGCATTCTATCCGTCTCTCCTTAAATAAATACCAAATTGGTTAAAAAAATTCAGGGTTCGCACGCTCTTAATCCACGCCCCATTTTGTAAGGATCTTCCACCAGTAATCGCATAAAACTACCCTCTAGCTAATAAATCGTTAATTCTTTAAGAAAAAAATGATCTTTGTGGTATACTGGTGGTAGAGTCTATACAAAATGATGTCGATCTATTAAACTGCATCGGAAGTTATGTATGACTCCACCCACTTGAACTGTAGAAAATTAGTTTGGGACAAAATTTTCGACCTAAATGTTACAACTAATTTGGGATGGAGGGAGTATATTTTATCATTTATATAATTTTCGTTAGCATAAAATACATTTTGTAATGCCTTTTTGCAATATCGAAAAGAATAAAAAAAAAATAACTGTAAATTTTATTCCAATAATATTTTAAATATTCAAATTGTCACTTCTCTCACTTGTTCCGCACGACATGCACTGATTTTCTGAAACAAATTTAAGTGTAATGATATTTTCAGAAATTCACTTTACAAAATAAAAAAAATGCCTTCTAAAGTATAAAATAAACATTTTTTCATTGTAAATTATAAATAGTTTTAAATTTATTCTGGCCAGAAAAAAGTTGTCCATTGCTTTTTAAGTCACTACTGTGTCCTTGTATAAAACTACACATGTGACCATCAATATGTCAGATAAAATTTGGAGGATAGTTACACTTAGTAGAAGCAGCAAACTTAATTGTTGAGAAAGTCACATGGTTTAATTATCTGGACTTCAAGTGCACTTATAAGCTGCAAAATAAGTAGAAAGATAAGAAAAAGCAATTCAACACATTTTTTTAAACTTTGTTCTATGTGTCCTTTATTTAATTAACTTTATGAAGATATTTCTGCTTAGAATCGAATGCAATAAGATGGCAACTCCTTGAGCGTAAAACGTTATCTCTGATCTGAACCAGTGTTGCCAGATGGGCTACTTTTTAAAATTTCAGATTCTTGATTGGCACCACTTTTTTGAAATGGTAAAATGATACTCATTTAATGACACATTAATTAAGGCGAAAACAAAGGTAATTTTACCGTTTCAAAAAAAATGGAGGCAATCAAGAAATCTTAATTAAAAAAAAGTAGCCCACTGGCTACACTAGTCTGAACATTTAAAAGCGTACACTACCGGCGTACGTCATGCGATTTTTTCCTTTAGGGCTTTATAAAAGATCGTGTCTACGCTCCGCCACTACCTAATGATTTACCAGAGTTGAGACACAGAACTGAAGAATCAGTTGCTTCCAAAACTGCATACATATTAAGCGTACAAACTTAATGCAGGAATTGGGCTTAAATTAACACAGCTGCGCCATCTTGTGGACGGTGTTGATAATCCACATACGCGGGCTTTTAGTGTGACGTCATATATGACAGAATATCTACTATCTGCTCATATTTTCTAAATCTTTAGTCACACATGGAACATGAATCTTGTTTTCCAGATTTATTGCAAAAAAGTCGTTCCGGCCAGTGCCGGGAGGAAGAGGTAGATTTCATATTCCTTATTTTTTAAAAGCAAGCTTATATTATTCAAACACACGGAGCTCAAATTAGTGGAACCTGATTATAGAAGATTAAATACTAATTTTTGTCAATACTGAATATGAATGAGAATTTCGCGAAATTAGTCAGTGTTGTCAAAGCTAGTTTTATTTAAAGTGATTTATATTTGGTCGCCAAATTGGGTGATATCTTGAAGTGCCCGCCATTTTAAAACAACATAATGGCTGCAACAAAGCTAACCAATGAACTTGGCCGAGACCTTAGTAATTCCTTTAAACATGCTCACTCACATCTAAATTTATTGATATATACGAGTGCTGTTGCAGGCAAAAAATCAGATATTTCAAAATGCCACGCACATTAGAAATTCAAATTGCTATATCTCAGCATTTTTTTTAGACAAAGACAAAACAAAAAATGCTCCGGAGTCTTTGTATCAAGCTCAAACACATAAGAAAAAAATCTTTTTCAATTTCTAATTTTTTTGTACCTCATTTTAAATTTAAATTGTTTTTGTAATGTTTAAATGGCCGCCATTTTGAAACAAGATGGCTGATGAAGTTAGCAAATGGACTTGGCCGAGAGATTTCTATGTTCTATGCATATGCCTTGTCACATCCTAATCGATTCATAAATACGCGCGTTATCGCGTGACAAAAATCAGATCGTTTCAAAATGTCAGCCATGCTAGAATTTAAAAGTGCTATAACTCAGTCATTTTTTAAGATATAGACGAAAGAAAAAATGCTCCGAAATCTTTGTATCAAGCTCAAACACATAAGAGAAAAATCTTTTTCAATTTCCAATTTTTTTGTACCACATTTTAAATTTTATTTTTTTTTAAATTTTTAAATGGCCGCCATTTTGAAACAAGATGACGGATGAAGTTAGCAAAAGGACTTGGCCGAGAGATTTCTATGTACTATGCACATGCCTTGTCACATCCTAATCGATTCATAAGTACACGTGTTATCGCGTGACAAAAATGAGATCGTTTCAAAATGTCAGCCATGCTAGAATTTAAAAGTGCTATAACTCAGCCATTTTTTAATATATAGACGAAACGAAAAATCCTCCGAAATCTTTGTATCAAGGACAAACACATAAGTGAAAAATCTTTTTCAATTTCTAATTTTTTTGTACCTCATTTTAAATTTTATTTATTTTTTAAATTTTTTAGCCCTTTCAGGGGCACCGTTTGCAGTATGCAAACGGTTAATTTTAATGCCTAAATTGCCAAATGGCACCAGTAAATTTTTAGTATAATTTCGATTTCATAATATACGCGAAAAAAAGCTGTTGATTATTTTCAAATAAATTTGTTTGTTAATTGCGGTGCGAATTAATTATTTGAACATTTTTTGATCAAAAATGCCTTGCCCCTGAAAGGGTTAAATGGCCGCCATTTTGAAACATGATGACGGATGAAGTTCGCAAACGTACTTAGTCGAGACATTGGTATTTACTATATACACATCAAGTTATATCCAAATCCGTTCAGAAATACGCGTGTTATCGCATGACAAAAATCAGATCGTTTCAAAATGTCAGCCACACTAGAATTTCACAGTGCTTATAACTCAACCGTTTTTTAAGATATAGACGAAACAAAAAATGCTCCGGAATCTTTGTATCAAGCTCAAACACATAAGAAAAAAATCTTTTTCAATTTCTAATTTTTTTGTACCTCATTTTAAATTAAAATTTTTTTTAAATGGTCGCCATTTTGAAACACGATGGCGGATGAAGGTGGCCAACGAACTCGGTCAAGACATTGCTAAGATACAATGCACATGCCTTGTCACATCCAAATCGGTATAGAAATACGCGTATTATCGCGTGACAAAAATCAGATCGTTTCAAAATGTCAACCATGCTAGAATTTCAAAGTGCTATAACTCAGCCATTTTTTAAGATACAGACGAAACAAAAAATGCTCCGGAATCTTTGTATCAAGCTCAAACACATAAGAAAAAAATCTTTTTCAATTTCTCAATTTTTTGTGCCTCATTTTAAATTAAAATAAAAATTTAAATGGCCGCCATTTTGAAACAAGATGGCGGATGAAACTGGCCAACGAACTCGGTCGAGACATTGGTATGTACTATGTACACAAAAAAATATATCCAAATCGGTTCATAAATACGAGAGTTACAGTATGACAAAGATCATATATATATATATATATATATATATATATTTAAAACCACAAACAAAATATCAAAAACCATCACTCACCATATCTAAAATGAAACTCACATCGAAAAAATTAAAATAACCAACATAAACTTTAACTCTTAAAATCAAACTGAATAACCAAACTAAAGAAAATATATATAATTACAAAACATAACAGAACAGAAGGCGAGCGGTATGGCTAACGACATACTCTGCAGGGTTAAGTCAGACTTTACGCATGCTACGTCCCCCTTCACTCGCCAAGACCAAAATTGAAAATATGAAAAACTATGAAAAACTAAACAGAACTACAACATCCACCAAAATAGCTCACTAACTCATTAGATCAATCAACTCATCAAAACCTCCATTCTCATCCATCACTGAGTTCAGTTCAGTTCCGTACCTGCTACTCTTAATAAAATCACTAGTTATTCTCCTGATGAAATTGCGAGGATAACCATGCTTGAATCCCAAGCGGCACCACTCTAAAATATCGTTAAACATATCTTTAACTCTAGTACTCAGTCTTTCGATTCGTATTAATCCATTTCTAAGTACATTTCTTTTAATCGAAACATGCACGTTGGAATCAAAATATAGCAGCTTTAAGGTATTAAAGTTGAAATCATTTCGCTTGTCAAATAACTTAGATATCAAATTTTCACTTTCTATGCTTAGGTTCACATCTAGAAAATTAATATTTTTACAATTCTGGGAGGAGGGTTCCAGACTCAGAGACATAGGATAATATGTAAAATCAATATTTTCAATATCATTGTTTAATTTGACTATCAAAACATCATCTATATATCTGTAGGATAATGTGTTACTGTTTAAATTATTATTTCTTTCATATATATGTAAGTAAATGTTTGCCAAAATGGAACTGCAATTCCACCCCATTGGAATACCTCGAATCTGTTTAAATATTGTATTTCCTTCGTAAAGGTAGTTTTCTTGTACTACTAACTGAAATAAATTTATGAAAAAATCATTATGAACATCCATAGTACTATTTTTATTATAAAAATCTACTATTTTTTCTTTTAAATCTGTCAAATCAATTGTGTTATAGAGATCTGCAAAATCGTAAGCGAATAAACCAGTAATATTTTTTAATTTTTTTAGATTATCTAATAGTGTAAAGCTATTTTTGATAATAAAAGTCGTCTCTCCCCCCATCACTCCGTCAAACACTCCCTCCAATACCCCCAGCAATGCCTTGCTAGTAGCACCAATATGTGATCCAAATCCACAAGTCACATTCCTGAATTTGATAGGGGTTTTATGGAATTTAGGCACTAATATGAGATAAGGGAAACTTTGACTCATTTGTTTCAGCTTAACTTTTTTATAGAAGGATTTAATCCTATTTTCTATTACTGCAGCTTTCGAATTTAATGGTAAATAGTTATTTTTATTATTGTAGCACTCATTCCAGAGTTTACCGTATAGTACCTTACATATCAGTGCATAACTTGTATTTGCTTTATCCACATGGGTGATTATAAAATTTTCCTGAATTTCTTTAATTGAATGTGTAAGTTTGTTGTATTTCTCTCTATTAACTCCGTCAAAATCTCTGGAAAATTCTCGTTTAAAATCTCTTAATATATAGTACTTCCACTCGTCAAAAACACTATATATATATATATATATATATATAGATAGATAGATAGATAGATAGATAGATATAGATATAGATATAGATATAGGTATATATATCACATTTGAACGGAGGGTGGTTTCGGGGTCATGATCGGTGAAAATATACCAAAATTTTTAGGAATCGTTTTCCTACGAACGGCTGCAATAGGTAGCTTTTGTAATGAAAGCTACCTAATAATGGCGTAGCGAGAAGGAAGTGGAATCCTGATGCACGTGACACCACGAAGTTTTTACCGTCTTTTTCTGCTAAGGTACTTTTCACCTATTAATCAATGTGAAGAAAAACATTATAATTTTAGTGGTGTGAAGTAAAGAAAACAGTTAGGCATCTTCCTGTAGTTCAAACCGATCCGCTACGTGGCGCGTTACCTTGATTGATGTAACCTCCTCTTTAACCCCTTAACAGTGTGGCCCGAACTGGATTCGGGCAAGAACACTTCGCTTGAATCGTTATTAAAAGCATTTTGATACCACTAATTTGTAACTGTAAATTTATCTTTATTGATTTTCAGATATTTTTCGATTAAGTAAGGTAAATATTTTAGTATGGAAAACAGTGGTGTCCAGCCCCATTTTTAATTTTATTGTAAGAAAACAAATGTCACTGTTAAGGGGTTAATCTTGCGGTTACCTCTCCCATTTAAGATAGGACACTTAACCCTTTAACGTACAATGACGGGCATAGCCCGCGTACGATGATCGAGCCAAATGTAAATTCTTCTTACCACTAAAATTTCACAGTAAATATAGTTTAATTTAAACGTAGAAATTCCATGATTAAACAAGGCGAAAATCTCTATTAAATTTTAGTGGTAGCTATGGATTTGCCAAACCGTGGAGCTGTTAGAAGTAAATCGTAGGTTAAGGGGTTAATATGTATACAGTTTTGGTTGCTTCCATTACTCCGGACTTCTCTACCGAAGTATGAAAAGAATTGGACTTTAGGTTGGATGTGTGTCGTATAACTAAAAGTGCATCTATTGAACATTTGTAAGGAAAACCAGGTTAGTTTACCTTCAATTTGGTGTATGATTTGTTGTAAATAGTCTAAATTAAATAATATAATAGGCCATTGAAACTGGGACATTCTTTTATGGACACCTTATACCATTATTTTTTGTAGAAAATCTTGACTTATATAATCTTGCAATTGTAAAAGACGAGTTTTTCTCTAACAAGGAGAGGGGCAACCTTGTTCATCACAGATTTTGATTATTTTAACATATGTTGTAGGGTAGAGACCTCTTAGTGTCAGGTTCAACGGATTTTATCCAACGCTCCTTAGTTCTTGAGAAACCGGGGGGGGGGGGGTCTAATAATAGTACACAACTTAAATACTTACATTGCAACCGCGATGACAGGTTGGTCGTAGTTCAGTTGGTACGGCGTTCGCTGGCTGATGTGCGGTCCCGGGTTCGGAACCCAAACGCGCTACATTTGTTTTTCTCGTTTTTTGTTTTATAAATATACTTGTAATTATAATTTAATAATTTCAATTATAAATTTTAATATCATACATTAATTATAATGTTAAAAAACTTAAATGTATCATTTTTTATTTTTAAACTGTTATTTCTCATCCTTTAAAGAGGTTTAAAAAGAAATTGGATCTATTATTGAATGATAAAAATTTCGAAATCGTGACAAAATCTGTTGTGGTGCCATCTAGTTATGATAAAATAAAAGAATATTCAAATAAAATAAAAATAAAACCAGAAAGAAAATAAAGGTGAAAGCAAAATAATTGAAAGCGCAAGCATACGTATTATAAATTTAAAATTCTTTAATATGCAAAACATCGGTTGTAATTTAATTCTGATGCTAATTTTTAACATAATTATGCTTGTTATTTTAAAAACAGAATAATAGTATTATCGCATTGACTTCCTTTGTTAAAGCAATGCGTAAATGATGTTTCTTTAAAATCACGAAATGACACAATTGCTCAATATCATTGCATCGATAAAGAATATATGAAATACATTTTAAAAGTGATTTTTAAAAAATTAACAGTTTTATGATGTTTTATACAACTATTTCTTAAAAGTAAAAAATTAAATAGGTTAAAATTATAATTGGTATACAATATTATAAATTTAATTCACAATGAGATTTTTAATTATACTTACAAGTATATTTTTAAAACAAAAAAATGAGAAAAACAAATGTAGCGCGTTCGGGAATCGAACCCGAGGTCGCGTATCAGCCAGCAAACGCCGTACCAACTGAGCTACGACCATCCTATCCTTGCCGTTACAAAGTAAGTACTTAAGTTGTGTACTATTATTAGACCCCCGGTTTCTCAAGAACTAAAAAGCGTTGTATAAAATCCGTTTAACCTGAGACTAAGGGATCGCTACCCTACAACATATATTAAAATAATCAAAATCTGTGATGAACAAGGTTGGCCCTCTCCTTGTAAGAAACTGCCAGTGTTTATCTGATCTAAAGTCAGGGAAATTTCCTGACCTGTAGGTACTTTGTTGATAACCGGAATATTGTACATTACTCTTTGCCTTATGAGTTATATACTTCTAAAAAAATGCTTAAAATGTAACTTTCCTTTTTCGCTAAACCACGGAGTGCAATTACTCACTAATTGGAGAATCACACTTATATGCAATGTTAATTTTTATTGTGCAAATCTTCGTTATTTGGATGAAAACGCCTTATAATTTAAAAACATGTCAAGTAGCATATGGAATCTATTTAAAAACTTTGCTGTGGGGACATAATAACCATCTTGCTTAAAACAATGTTTCATGCTTACATTAGAGCGCAAAATAGAATTATTTATTATGATAGACTAGAATTTTTCTCTTTTGTTATTTGATTTTGCAAATTAAATTATTTCAGACTCTTCTTAGTTTAACAAAATGTTAAATTTTAGTACATTTAAACTTTACTTTTCTCTTTTATAAATCCCAGTCTTTTATAAAATTAAATAAATTGTAGCTTTCAAAAACGAAAACAAAAAAACTATTTGTTAAAAATATCACAAATTTGAAAGTTTTTATTCATATAATGGGGCTAATTAAATACATATATATATATCTTCTTTATCTTTCATATTTCCAAATAAAAAATCGATATTTTTTCATTTATTGCATAAACTGAAATTTGTTTTTAAACTTTTGTTTATTAGATAAATTTAGCGAAAAAATTCCATTTACGTAATTGTTTCAAATATCTTGCTAAGAGTAAGTTTGGAAACAAAATCAATGAAATGAAGTACTTCATGAAGCATAAAATAAACTATAACATATAAATTAGATTATAATTTAAAAAACGAATTATGGGAGCGATGTAAATATATGAAAGGATAAACTATCTCAAATATACTGGGTGTCTTAATAGGATATTTGGTTTTAAAATTCAACAGGAAATGGTGACAGCTGTTATTCTTTCAGGAAGGTTATGTTAGATATCAGGATTTTTTTACTGTGATTCGCGATTTTAGTTCAAAATAACAGCGATAGATGTCGCTGAAAGCGACTAAATTTGGAAACGATAACAGACTAGGCGGGAGAGGATGATCCATACCCAGTGGACATCATGGCATTCAAACTAAGTACGAATTCCAGAAACGACAACATCAAAAATACTCTTGTGAATCTGAAAATTGTTCGGCACTAGCCGAAAACTATCAACTAAGATAGTTTTCAATGCCCGAAAATTCATATCTTTGCCCCTCCACACCCGAATATCGCTTGTATTGGTTAACCCATTAACCGCCGAAAACATAGTGATCTTCAACTTTTTTGCAGAAAAACGTTTGCCACCACAAATTGTGAAAGAAAATCTTTACTTTATTAAATGGTCGAAGTTCCTATTTTGAAATAGGTCAAATTTTTTTTAATTCAGTAGTAGTGGTGGGTAAACGAAATCCTTGAATGGCTGCAGAGTCCAGTAAGGAAAGGGAATAGAAAATCCAATAGAATACCTTTCGTCCTGACATCGCTAAAATGGCATAAGCTGCAAAATACCAACGATCAGATTAAACTAGAAGTCCATCAAAAAAGAAGGTAACCAGAGAAAAAGATTGGTAAAACCGGGAGTAAAATAAGCTGAGAAGACCGACAAAGAGGCTAAGAAAGCTAATCAAAGGCGGCCAAAAATTATCACAAAAATATCATTGATTTCGGTGCGCCATCAATAGTGCAGTGACGGGCCATTACTGGTGTGAGGTGGGCCATCATTGGTGTTGTTAGACTTTTTTGTAAAACAAATCAGGTACAATAATATTTTTTTTCTTCTTCTTGATTTTCTTGACTTCAAAGTATTCTTCCATCCTTGCTTCTTATACTTTGATCATCGTAGTGATAAAATTTTGTTTGTTATAGTATTTATATACTAAAAACCAAAATTAAATCCTTAATCCATTAATGCTGGTTGGTACGAAAATCTGCCATTTAAGTAATACGAAAATTTTAAATATGAAAACCAGTAGTAAGGAAATTTTCATATTACTTAATCTCAAACTTTGAGAGATTAAATAAGTTAAAATTACAGTATGGGAAAACTGGTGTCAACAGGTACCTAGGTATTAAAAATGTGCAGAAGAAACTCTTCATTAACCCTCTTCCTGCGCATCCCGAGATTTTCTCGGGGATGCATTTTTACGTCTAATTAACACTCCTCGATTATTCCCACCAGTTATTTTTTTATTGTAAATTTTGCCTTATTTAATCGGAGCATTTTCCAATTTAACCTCTTGAAGAGCGGTGATGTCGTCGAGGCTTCACATAATTTTAATCCCAAATTGCCACATTGACACCGGAATTTTATCATGAAAATGTCATCCTTATTAGGCACGCGAAAATTTACATGATTACACTAGCCCTTCAGTGACAAACTCCCTCCCTATGAGACAGGATTATTCCATTTCTTTGGCAGGTGTGGAAAGGTAGAGCAGTCAATTGAAATGGTGGCTCCATCTATCAATTTCAAATTAAAATACAATAGCGGAACAATGAAGATATCATTTTTGTTTTGTTTTATTTATTATTTGGTTATTAAATAAAATAAGAGAAAATCATTTTTTTTTATTATTGAAATCGGATTTTTAAAATTCAAATCTCACTAATGTTATCTAGTTTAGCTGCAGTGATAGCATCTTCTTGCTAAAATTATGTAGCTACAGAAATGCAATGAGCAAGATTTAGCTAAATTTTGCTTTTTTGGCGAAAAATAAAAGTAAGTAAAGTATCTAAAGCAGATTACTAAAATTTTTTCGTATTCGATTTCATAATTCTTTAACTTTAAACTATCTTAAAATTGGTGAAAAATAAAAGTAAGTAACGTATCTAAAGCCATATTACTGAATTTTTTTTTGTATTAGATTTCATAATTCTTTAACTTTAAACTATTTTAAAACTGTGTCATTTCTGCCTCCCCTCCCCCCTCATTATTTTTTGAGGTCAATATTTTATTCCTATAATCGTTAGCCAAAATCTGCCCGAGTCGTCATCAAAATTAGTCGAAGTTAGCCTTGAAAAAGGCCTTTTGGTTATAAAATCATTAGACATAGCGCAGCCTTAACACTAGAACGGCGGCGAGGGGTCATTTTGACCCTTGCCGAATGAATACATTTCGATTCGAACCAGAATTTTTTTTATAATATAAGATTAATATATGCTGCACAAAAATAACTTAAATAAATAAGTTTAATAGTTCTAAATAAAAATTCTGATGTGAAATATTTTTTATAAAACTTGAGCAAAATTTCCCGCCGTTCTAGTGTTAATCAAAATATCAAGACGAGGCAAATACGGATCCTATCGGTTCCTACTACATTCATTCCCTTCGTACCGCATGCCGGGATCACTCCCTACCTTTCCCCACCTGCTAAAAAAATGGAATGATGCTGCCTCTTAGGGAGGGAGTTTGTCATTGAAGGGCTAGTACATGATTACAAATAAAATCTCTTGTTAATACTGGTGTCATTAAATTATTTGAATATTTTACGAATGCAAGTACCTTGCTCCTGAAAGGGTTAAATTATGCAAATATTTTCGTTTTGAAAAACCGGTGACAAAAGAATAAAAATTCTTAAAAGACGCTCGTTGTGAAGCTATTTTGATAAAACAATTATGCAGAGAGAGGGTTAATAGGTTAACCAGGCCATCATTGGTGGTTTTACCCTAAATAAAGCATAAATGCGTCAGCGGCCTCTGTGGTGTTACGATAACATTGAATACCTATAATAGAGAAATCTATCTATCTCTCTCTATATATAACTATTTTTTTTACTTTAATTTTTAAACAAATTCAGTTTTATCAAGATGAATAAACTCTTTCCAAAAGTCAAAGCTCTCAAGCACGACGAATTATCAAATATATGTGTTTGAATAGCTTTGCCCCATTGATGATTGAAACACAATTTTATATTTATATAAGAGCTCAAAACAGAATTATTCATTATTCTTAAGTGTTGTACTTTTTATTCTTCAGTTCATATATATATATATATATATTTGTCAAGCACTTCTTAAAATTTTAAAATTTTCTTATTTATGTACTCAAAGTTTACTTTGTTTATTTCATAAATCCTGACTTTTGATTGGATTAGAACACTGTTTGTAGTATATAAAAAATATATTTATCAATATCGAATTGAAAATGTGTATTTGAATAAGCTTTTCTGAAAGAAAAATAATAAATATCATAGTCGAGTTAATATTCCATACTTGTTACAAGAGCTCCAAACAAAACTATTCGAAGGTTTAGAGTGTTGCGCTTTTGTGTTCTTTTGTTTATGTTAAAGATATTAAATCACTTCTAACATCTTATTTTTAAAAAACATTTCTTTCTTTCTTGTACTCGAATCTTCTTTTTATTTATAAATACTGATTTAATCAAAATGCACTTTATGATATGTTTTTCACCCTTTGCAATATTTTTTAAATAAATTTTGTTTTATTCTTTGAAAATGTCATACTTTTGAAAAATTTATTATTATATAAGTAAAGAAACAGAAATTTTTTGAAAGTTGCACATTTGTTTTGTAGTTGTTTACACAGTTTCTGTTCTTTTCTACTTATTATTTAATTCTTAATTTCAAATGTCCAATACTTGATTGAGATATGATTAAGAACTTTGATCCTTTTTTTCCAATACTTCTATTTCAAAAATATTTATTAACTTTTTACATTGTAAAAGAAATTGTTTACATTTGCTTAATGTTTTACAACTGCTTGAGGAAAATATATTAAACTTTTTATGTGTTTCATAAAATTATAAAATATTATACTTCGAATTTAATATTTTTGTATTTAAAATTAATGTACGGAAATAAAATTTGAGAATCTAATACAGGGGTGACAAACTGTGGCACGCTGTACACCACTAAAATATATTAGAAATCATTACTATTTCTAATGATCGAATCTCTGCGATTCAAGAAGTCGGCTATTTCTCTAAAAAAAATAGTGGTATCAGGCGTGCCACAGTTGGTTAACCCTGATCTAATATAACGGTATTATAGAGCTTTACAAAAATAAATTGATAAAGGGAAAAAGAAGTAAGAAACTGTTTAACTAAAAAGGGATAAATTGCGATTATGTAAGCAACACAGTATTTTCCATCTGAGCGTTTCACATGCGAATAAAAAGTACTAACATGAACACAATTTCACATTCTTTTGAAGTAAGCTGTGACGAAATTTTAATTTAAAATGCTCCTTCAGGTGCTATTTCAACTATTGTTTCAAGTGCTATTTCAGTTGTCATTTCAAGCACTATGCTGTTTCCTACAAGAGAAGTTCACACGTGCAACAATTAATTTAAAGAAACAGATACAGACATACTTAACATTTTCCCACAAGGATACTCTAGAGCAGCGGTTCCCAACCTATGGGTCGCGACCCACTGGTCGGTCGCGGCGGAGGTTTTGGTTGGTCGCGGAATAATCGAGGTTTGTTACAAAAATATATCTTTTATTTTATCTGTTTAAAAAATATAACAAATACAATATTTAAAAACTGCAATAATCATAAAAGCTATTAGCTTAAACTAAAACTTCGTGCGAGAACAGTGTCTTACAGTTAGCCAGTATATTATATTGTGACCTCGTTGTAGGATATGGCAGCAGTCGCGCTGTCGTTATGGCAACACTGGAGTCCTGCTCTCGAGCTTATGGGTTAGAAATCTTTTCGAAGAAGAACCTTTGAAATGCCCCAAACTCTCAAAACCTGAAGAAGACTCCTTAATTGACCAGTCCTGCGATTTCTCTTTGAAGGCAGTTTTCAAGGGAAAATCCTTAATTTCCTTCTGGATGAATATACGAGCACAATAACCAGAAATATCAAAATCAGGTTTGATTTCTTCATGTTGTTCAACACGACCTACTTGTGTAAACGTGCTTTTTCAATGGATAAAATCAATGCATAAAAAGGAGGAGACATATAGTGTATTATCCACCAGTTGCAAGTGAAGTAACTGAGGAGGTTGCCACAAGATGGCGGCTGATTTTTTGATTGCGGCAGTTTTGATTGCCGGCGAGAAAAACTTTCACCAGTAAATTTGAACAGAAAATTTCCTCTTATTTAGGCGCCTTATTCATGGGAAATTTTTCTGACAAATATGGTGAAAATTTCTATTTGTTTTTACTGGTGTCTGTTTGCCCATGTAATACAATTTTTTTCACTGATAGGTGACATGAGGTTGTTTACATTGTTACAATATGGTGGAAACGCAGGGACTGACTACCGCCGAAGTAAACTTCCACCAGTAAAAATTAATATATGTTTTCACCATTATTTTTGACTGAAATTTTGTATTAAAAGGCATACAAAGGAGTATTCTTCAATAATTGTTTTTTAGATATCACACAGGAAATCTTTTAGTGAAGAAATTTGGATATATTCAGATGTAACATTTGGAACTCCTAATGCTATTTTAATGCTGTTTCGAAACAAACTGCAATGCGGGTAATTTTTTAAGCATTACTTAAAAACTACTTGATGGAACGAGCTGTAATTTTAGATTCCCGTATTTGAAGCTTCTAGAAATCAGTTTCTGTAAAAAAAAAAAAAAAAAAAAAAAAAAATTGTAGGTTAAGTGTCATATATTTTTAAAATATTAGTTTAAAAATACATATTTTTGGGAAAAAATGTTACATTTTGTGCATGCGCATTGCCAAAACAGAAGCCAGTAAAGGTTTTGCATAGTGATATTCATGTTCCGTGGGTTAATTTCATACGGAATTGTACACTTTCACTTCACAGGCACTTTCACTTTTGTACAGTGTAATATGTTCAATGCACTTATATTAGGATACTTTCAACAGAAATGTATCACAAAGAAACATTTTTGAAAACTGTGGAACGATTGAATTAAAAGTATATATATTCGCCAGACCTGCTTGTTAGGGTTACTATTTCTTTATTCAATTAAAATGTGAAATAATAAAAAAAAAGCAGTTCACTGATATGTTGCCAATTCAAATAACATTCTTCATTAACTAAACAAAATATTTTTCATTTTAATCTGAATAATAATGTTTAAAAAAATCTTCACTAAAAAGATAAATAATAGATTAGTTTTTCGTGATTTGCTGCGATTATTTCATATTAGTATTAAAAGAAACCCGGTTTAAATATTCTAGCCCACTATATTAAATATTGTTCTCTCTTCAATAAAGTTCATTGGTAGTTCTTGCAGCGATTTTTAAAGGTTTATTTTTATTTCCTTTCGTGCTGTTTTTTGACGGTACCGGACAACCCCGGCAGGATTAGTTAGCGGTTGATTTTTCTTTATTAAATTAAAATTTCCGCAGATATGCTACCAGTTCAAATAACTTCCTAAATTATCTAAAAAATCTTTTAAATTATTCTATTAGCAATAATGATAATAATAAATCTTTCCATTAAAAAGATAAATAAATAATAAAAGCTACTCGATGTATTTGCATTCTTAAAACGAGTGAAAAGATCTTTTTTCTTAATGATAGTCTTAATTTTGAACTGTTAATTTGTCATTTTAAAACAATGTCTTCGTTAGAAACAGATTTTATACAACTTCATGTCATTAAAATAAGATTAAAACTAAATTTATCTGGATGGCATAAGACACGAAAACTGCTCTAAATTAGAAATTTTCATTCAATGGGCTAATTTGTCTTTGATTAAGATATGTTTTTCATTTCAAACAAAGGACTGCGCGAGATATTTTATGCAATTAGTTCAGTAAGTAGATGCTATTGTTTCCGTTGGATTTTATTGAATCAAAATAAGTTCTTTTATTTATAAACATTATCACATTTGTCACATATTAGATTGCATAAATACCGTTGATTCAATGTATGTATAAACCGTGCCGTTTTTTATCTACATTATTAATATTATGAAGATGATTAATTGTAAAATAGGCTAGGTAATTTACATAACTTTTACTTATAAAATATACATTTTTCTTTCAATCTTTGAGAAGAATTTTTTTTTATGATTCGCTAGTATCACAACAGAAATTACCGCTTTAATTATTATTATTTTTTTTTTTTTAATGATGCATATGTAATTAACTGAAAGTTATAAAATGCACCGCTTAAAATAAAGTTTAAAATTCTTAATTAAAGTCATTTTAAATAAACATGTTTAGTTATTTCTGTGTTACAGAAAAAATACTATTTTTAGTAAGTTTAAAAGTATTTTTAGTTTTCATACTAATACCTTATGATGTACGAAATATTTTAATACATTAGTATTATAATTACTAAGATAAATTTTTCTCTATCTATATTATAAAGGACAAACATATCTGTGCGTAACGCATACGTCATTCTGCGAATGGCAACACTCTGAAATTTGAAATGAAATTTCGGTTTTGCAATTTTCGCTACTGCAAATTTTTAAACTTCTAAACATCGCACAGTTTTAATTTTTACACCGTAATATAGGGGGGGAAATGCACTTTTAAATGCAATTTGTTTGAAAGCTCTCTATCTCAATTTATTTTTGAGATATTAATTTTTTTATAGTTTTTAGTACCAATTTTGTAATTGTGGCAACTGAAGTACACCATTTCTATTAAAAGTAAAGGGAAAATAGTCATGGTTTATTTATTTTTATTGATTATATCCATATTGATGCCATTTTCACATTACAAATAAAATAAACTTTTTTTTATAATTTTTGAACAGAAAATGACGTTAGCCGCAAAAAAAAAAAAGTCCTTCTGGCCAGTGCCGGCAGGAAGAGGTAGCATTCATATTCCTTATTTTTAAAAAGTAAGCTTATATTATTCAAACATAAGAAGCTCAATTTAGTGGAAACCGATTATAGGAGATTCAATACTAATTTTTATCAATACTAAATCATTATGAATGAGAATTTCGCGAAATTAGTCAGCTTTATCCAAGCTGCTTTTATTGATATCTGAATACCATTAATTTTTTTACACGGCTTGGAGACTTGAAAATCTGAAAATTTTTATGTAGAAAAACCTTATAAGACGGAATCCCATAGGAGAGAAAAAAACATCGTTATAGTTAACTTCCTTTTTTAGCAGGTCCGTCGTCTCTAGCAAATGTATTATGATTTTTTCAAACGGATTATTATATCCAATTTCCACCGATTAAAAATCTGTTTAAAACAGGATTTCGTCATACACAGATTCTTCTAACAGGTTTTGCAGTTCTGTATCCCCACCCGTATAAATGTATATGTAATATTTTTTAAATAGAGTTTTAATTGTGGAATAATAGTACCTTAAAAATCTATGTATTTTAGGCTAAACTGGGACCGGGACTTCGCCGGATTTTTAAAAATTCATCAAATATACTTCTGATATTCTTAATGGCGCATTTATTCATTATTAATTCAAAGCCCAGTGATATTTATGTGATAAATATATATATATATATATATAAAAAATCATTTTTTTTTTAATATTTTTTTTCTCACATAAATATCACTTGGGTTTGAATTAATTATGAATAGATGCATCATTATGAATATGAAAAGTACATTTGATGTTCTTTCAGAAATCTGGAAATTTCAAAAATCTGGCGAAGTCACGGTCTCGACGATGCCGGATTTTCGAGATTATACTGTACATTATTAATCAATCCTCTGAATTCTTTCTGTCCTGAATTTTATGATAACCTCACATCCCATTCCGTTGGTCCTCCAAGCACATAATTTATCATATGAAACACATTTTGTAACTACCGGCGGCGGTGGAATGGGGAAGCTAGGGGGACAGTATCCCATTCTCATCGATTAAAATATATTATATAGGGACGACGGAGGGGTAGTTAGGATCAATAAAAGCACGTCAAATTGCATTGACCTAGGATAAACTAGATCAGCCTAGGATAAACTAGAAGGTTGGAGGCGGGGCGGTCTTTGGGATCAATAAAATTACACCAAATGAATTGGCCTAGGATAAACTAGATCAGCCTAGGATAAACTAGTTCGGTCAAATGAATAGCAGGCTAAACTAGTTTATCCTATGAGCGTTAGGCCAAACTAGATTGGCCTAGGGAAAACTAGTCTATCCCGTGGGCATCAGAATAAACTAATTTGGCCTAGGAAAAACTAGTTTATCCTATGAGCGTCAGGATAAACTAATTTGGCCTAGGAAAAACTAGTTTATCCTATGAGCGTCAGGATAAACTAATTTGGCCTAGGAAAAACTAGTTTATCCTATGCACGTTAGGATAAATTAGTTTGGCCTAGGCCAATCTAGTTTGGCGTAAAATCGGGATTGTCCGGTAACATATATATATTTTTAATCAACTACCACCAGAAATTTAGCAAAAAAAAGGGGGGGGGATCATATTTGCCAACGTTCGTAATTTTTTAATAAATTATCTTCAGAAATCTTAAAGATAAAAAGTTTTTTTTTAATTTTTACTGGTTTATTCAATTAATTGTAATTAAAATACGAAATTATTTTATGCAAAATTTCTGGTAGAAATTGAATTAAAGAAAAAAAAAAAGATTGGCAGCTATGCTTTTGCGCATGCCCGAATGATTCATTCGAATAGTAAAATCATTCATTCTACTCACCGCCCCTTGAATACTATGCTTGACCGCTGACACAAAAATGGCGGCTGTCATAAGCGGATTTTTTTCAGCGTGTGTATGCCCCTTAAATTCGAGAATCAATAATATTTAAAAGATTCTTTTCGCCTTATTTTTCTGAGATTAACTAAGTAAAGCAAAACTCTTGGAAAATACTGGTGTCTAAAGTGAAAGGACCGCACAAACGCGTAAAAAAGTTCACCTACGACAGCCGCCAGTTTTGCGTCGGCGCACAGGGCTAGTATTCACGGGGGTGGTGTTCTGCCCATCACTAGTTCAAATGCCAGATAGAGCGCCAAGTGTTAGTAAAATGCATTTAGTTTTTTTCAGTGTCGCACACAAAGTTTTTTTTATAAAGAAAATATCGAAAACTTTTGTAATTTAATATCAATAACTATTTCTCATTTGTTAGATATTTTAACCCTTTATCTTCTGACGGTACTTATACGTACCACTCACTTTAAAGTTTCATCCCATAGTCAATATTACCAATATTCTACTGACACTTTGCAAAAACACTTTTTTAACTCCACTTTATCCAGATACATGGCAGCAGTAGTTATAGGTTTGTGATTTTAGTGAGGAAGGAGGGTATCTTTGAAACAGTCGATGTGTTTTGTGCCGACATTTTGTACAGATTGTCACGCTCATCGTTTTATTGCTGCAAACACAGTAAAGGATATAAGATAAGTGTTGGATATTTTTTTATGTGTTCATTATGATCTTAGAATGCAATTTGAGTAGCTATTTTAGGTGAACGGTGTATGTATTTGATTTAACAGTGGAATTACTCGGTGGTACTTATAAGTACCGTCAGTATACTGCGTGTTGGAGAAAAACTTCTTGTTTACTTTTCGTCTATGTAGTTATCCCTCGTTTTCATCTGTTTTAAAATGTAATTACTAAAATGTAGTGTAGTAATAATTTTCCTAGCATTTCTTTTCTGTTTCATTATTATTTTTCATAGGAAATCGAAAAAGTTGTGGCACCGGCTCTTTTTTGCTATGCTAGAAATGGCATATGTAAATTCATATGCTAATATGTGGAGATTAGAGAAAATATGTTATCACTGGAATATAGATGTCGCATAACTAAAGTACTGCTAACAAGATCGAAACCTAAAAAAAAAAAAAAAAAAATATCATTTCAGGGGCAAAGCATTTTCAATGCTAAAGTGTTGAAATAAATGATTGGCACCGGAATTTGTCAAAATATTTATTTGTAAATATGAAAAAGACTATGTTTCGCTTGCTTATCAAGTCGGAAATATATTACCTCAATTCTAGTGTCATTTGAAATACCTTGTGTGTTTTCTATTACGATATTTCAGTCATAGTGTAAAGACGGTACCTTTAAGTACCACTTTAATTACACTGGCCTTCAAAAGTTAAGGTACAGGGACTGGATGCTTTCGATTACACACGTTTTGTCGAATATCTATCAACATTATTGGCGAATTGTTCTTGAACTTCTAGGATGTAAAGAACATGTTTGATTTTATATTTCTCGATGAAGATTTATCAGGGGGTACTATTAGGGGGCTAATAATAAATTTAATAATAAAATAACATTTGCGATCGCCTATGTAACATAAAAGGCTGGAAATGGTTCGTCACTGTGGTAAATGACTATTTGGGTCCTGCCCAACGTTTGTATGCATTTGTGTAAGCATAGCACTCATATTCGTGAAGATGTTAACGTTTTTGTGAAAAATTCACAAGTTTTTTGTTTATAGCATACAGAGTTTTCAATCAAATTTAACACAACTTTCCGAAAATTTGCCAAAGAATAGTAGCAACAGTATACTGCAATTAAAACATGAATATATTGAATATTTGATGAGATATGGGTATTTTTATGAGATAATTTTTAACTGCGCATGCGCGGAAGATTTCAAAATATTTATTTCGTAATTTGGTAGTCAGTATTCTGGGGCAACTTCTATAAAAAGTCCAGTCAAATGTTGTGAAAACTTAGAAAGATATAGTGAGCTGATTGAAAAGTTGTGGAAAGTCCCTTATAATAAAGCTATTTTTGGGAAGCAACTCACTATATCGACCCTACCTTTGTGAATTTTCGCGATATTTGACTGGGCTTTTTATATAAGTTAAATTAAATAGCTGACTATCAAATTATATAATAAAAATTTAAGGATCTTCCACGCGTGCTCAGTTAAAAATTATTTCATACAAATACCCATATCTCATCAAATATTGAATATATTCATGTTTTAATTGCGGTATACTGTTGCTAATGTTCTTTGTCAGGTTTTTGGAAAGTTGTGTCAAATTTGGATGAATACTCTGTGTGCTATAAACAAAAAACTTTTGAATTTTTCACAAAAACGTTAACATCTTCACGAATATGAGTGATATGCTTACACAAATGCATACAAACTTTGAACAGGACCCAAATAGTCATTTACCACTGTGACAAACCATTTCCAGCTTTTTATGTTACATAGGTGATCGCAAATATTATTTTATAATTAAATTTATTATTAGCCCCCTAATTGTACCCCTGATAAATCTTCATCGAGAAATATAAAATCAAACATGTTCTTTAAATCCTAGAAGTTCAAGAGCAATTCGCCAATTAATGTTAGTAGATATTTGACAAAACGTGTGCAATCGAAAGCATTCAGTCCCTGTACCTTAACTTTTGGAGGCCAGTGTAATTACCTCTAATTAATTTAAATTTCTCACGGGTGAGTACTTTTTTTATTTTTATCCTTTAATTTTCATTTTAATAACTGAAAAATAATTTACATGAAAAAAAAATGCAGTAGATCATAATGTACTAGTTAAAGTGTTAAGGCTTTAATAACAGGATTATCAAGAAATAAAATCCCTACAATTTACATTAAATTAACTTTAATTATCTTATATTTAGGATATAAATTATATGTTGTTAAAAGAAAAGTCCAGCAATTAAAATAATTGCCTACAAGGACTGAATAAATGTTTTAAAATTAGATAATGAATAATAATAATTTAAAAAAAATACCCTTTACTTTCTTTCGAAAAATGAAATGAATAAAATTTACTAGGCCTATCTGGATAATTAAAGCAAATATTCAAAAAAAATATTTTTAATGATAGTTTTAATTGTGAACTGTAAAATTCTCATTTTAAAACAATGTCTTTATTTGAAGCATAATTAATGCAGCTTTTTATCGTTAAATTCGGATTAAAATAACGTTTTAACTAAATGGTGAGAACTTTAACAATTGTTCCAAATTAGTAAATCTCTCTTAATGGTCTTATTTTTCGTTTTTTATATATACATTTTATTCAAATATTTTTTTAACAGGAAAGAAAATGTATTTGTCATGCAAAGGTCTTAAAACACTTTTCAATACTTCTTGAATACTGCAACGACACCTCACTATATAATAAGGCAACAAAAAAGATAGATAAAAATAGAAACTCCAACAATGCACATATATTTCATTATGTTTGAAATAGTGTAATATCATTAAAGTGCACTGCAAATGATTGTTGCCCATCGGCCTTAACCCTTTCGCTGCAGAACCCGAGTTTTCCTCGGGCAGCGTAAATGTAGCAAAATTTGCGCAAACCGAGATTTCCTCGGGGTTTCCTTTTTTCCACTGGCGACTATTTTTTAATTCAACTCGGACCACTTTTTAAATACAAAAAATTCCCAATAGACATTAAGAACATCTACAAGAGAAGTATACTACAAAATTGATTTTCATAAAATAGTGGTGCGAGAATATAAAAATAGTCTCCAGTGACAGCCCTGACTTAACCTGATTTAAATATTTAATTATTGATAAAGGGTTGGGTTAAAAAAAAAAAAACTCTTTTACAAAAAATGCTTACATATTTAAACTCTAAAATATATATAGATTTGGAATATGTAATAAAAAAATGCGCAATTTTTGAACCTATTTTGATGAAAAAATTACGCAGCGAGAGGTTAATGCAACGAAATTCGTTTGTACATCCATGTAAATGAATGATAAATGTTATGCATTTTATATTCCACATATACCGGGAAGTTACAGAACAGACAATCACCTCAAAACTCGATTTGTATATTAAAATGAAATAGGTCTGCTAGTCATATCATGGTGAAAAACACCAAAAAAACCGGTTTTAGCGGTTGACTCGTAGTTTTACCATTGTGTTTTCCTGCATCCAAAAGTACACTGCTAAAAATCTATACCATTTGCTACATCGTCACTCCACCGCTTTTGCAGAATATCTCTATTCTCACCAATGAGAATGCTCCATGATACAGTGATAACCGCCTGGGGAACTCAACTTTCGCTTTAGAGTGTTAGTGCAATCCCGAGGGGTAGAGCTCCATGATACAGTGAAATACCGTTTTCCACAAAAAAGGTGGAGTGACGATGCAGCAAATGGTACAGATGTTTAAAAGTGTATGAAAACATTGAGGACTAGGAGCAGGGAAATACAATAGTAAACCTACGAGTCAACCGCTAAAATAGGGTTTTCAGGTGTTTTCCTCCAACATATGACTTGGCAGACCATTGCATTTTCATATGCAAATCGAGTTTTAACTAATTTTAAAATTTCAGTCACGAACTCGATGAGGTGATTGCCTGTGTTGCCGCCGCACTTGTCTAACAGGAAGAAGGTTATATTGAAGATCAATAATGTATATCAATTTCATTATGTTTGAAACAATGTCAGTTTATTAAAATACATTGTAATGATTTTTCCGCATAAACTAAAATGAAACCGACTTCTTTTCTACTTTCCTGTAAATTAACTATAAATGCAACACGCTCTACTTTCAATGGGAAATAACGTATGGTAAACATCAATAACATAGATCAAGCTCACGATAATCCACGTATATTTATGCGAGTTAGAAAACTGCCAGACAAACCAAAATCATAAATATTTTTCAACTACAGTAAAGCCTCGATTATCCGCGAGCGGATGATCCGCGGTGCGGTTTATACGCGAAGCGAATATATATATATATATATATATTTTTTTTTTGAGCCAACAGCAAGGAAAATACAATAAGCCCTACTAATAAATATAAACAGAAAAACTCATGTATTCGAAAGTAACAGAAGAATATTTCTAGATTTGGTTGCCACGCTTGAAATATCCGATATAAATTCTTGATGTCTTTTCTTGATTTTATTAACCAAACGTAAACACAGCAATTAAAATATTAAAAAATTAAATAAGACTGTTATGATAAATTACAGGAGAGTATATCAAGTATAACTTCATTTTCGAGATAAAAATTATTCCATACTAAAAGAAAAACAATAGTTTACAATTTAGAATAAAGAAAACGCGTTTCCAAAGCAAGAAGCAAAAACAAGTGACGGATTTTTTTTAAATGGTGTAACTCAGCTCATTTTGTACAATATGTATAGCGTTGTTTCTTTACTGTTCTTTATTTTAGTGATTTAGACGTAAAGCAAAGGTTTCTGATATACTGTGCATATGTATGTATTTTAAACGTTTTGTTATGTTTTATGTACACTAAAACATAGTTTTTATGTTGAATTTTCTTTTTTTTTCTTGTTTGCACTCTATTTTCAGTCTTTTACGGGTTATCCGCGATTTTTATTATCCGCGGTGCCCTTGCCGCGGATAATAATACCGCGGATAATCGGGGCTGTACTGTATTTTGGAAAGCGTTAACAAAGGATTTCCTGATATATTATTTCATAATTATTTCATGGATACTAAATATCAAATGCATACTAAACAGTGCCGATTTATGTTGTTGTTATTATAATTAGCACTACACTGCGCAGTGACAGTGATGCATATTTGAATAAATTAAATTGGACCTTTCTTAACCGTTAAATGCCTGATATTTCAGAAATAAAATTAAAAATGTTTTTCGACCTTCATTTTTTAAATAAGTAATGATTAAAATACTTTAAAAAGTCATATTTTGTTTGATAAAATTTTATTAAACACACAGAAACTTTAAGAATTATTATAAGGAATAAATTTTAGTTGCTCACTGCAGAACAAAATACGATGTTTCGCAAGCTTCCAAACAAAACAAAAAGGACATGTAACAACAATTGAAAAAATAAATCTATCTTTATTCTTAAAAAGCACGAGTACTGCTTTCTACATGTTGAAAATTGATTTAATAATATTTTCGGTACGTATTTTATTGCAACATTAGACAGTATAGCTTAAATATTATTCTAATAGTATAAGAGCTGGGGGATGAATGGGACAAGGGATGGATGGGACATTCTCAATATTTCATACAATGAACGTTTTTTTTAGTTGATTTCTATTCTCATATATGGCCCTACCATTGTGTGCTTTAGAACCAAAAGCAAAACCACGTGGCTCTTTTCATTTTTTTGCAAAGTTGCATTTTTTGAAACTCCGCTTAAAAGTAACTTTTTTTTTTAAATTTGAAGCTGTCAAATATTTTATACAATATAAACAAATGAGATGTGTTGTAGTTATTTATTTGAAGGTTCAATATTGATAATTATAATGAGTGTATATTAACCAATGTGACAAAATAATTTCAGAGGCAAAATAGCTGACAATTGAATCTATGTATCATAGGGATGATTGGGACAATTTAAATGGCTATGATTTGGACAGTCTTTTTCATCCCTAGAGATGTTAAAACATTTATTTATTAACTTTAAAATATTATATAGGTTTATAAATTAATGATTTATGTTAATTATTAGTATTAAACTGTACTCGTATTATGTAGATTGTTTATTATTAAAAATTATATTGAATCTTAATTATTGTATTGCAGTAAAGGTTAAATAGTTTATCAAAATATTGCTATTGAAACATTATCAAAATAGATAAAATTGTTAAAAGTAGTATATATTTATTGATCAGATGGGGTAAATTATATTGAATTTGAAACTTGTGCTTAAATAAATTCCCACTCGCACCTCCCCTAACATAATTTTATTTGCAGGGGTCCTACGTTTAAGGGATTTTTTTTTTCAGGAAAAGTATCAATATTTCTTTATAGAAAAATAAATCTAGGTTAAAAACGTGAAATTTCGCCTTATTTAAGAAAAGATTTTTCCGTAAGACAGTACTGGTACCGAAGAATTTCCCGGTCGTGAAATTTCAAAACAAGTACGAACCCTGCATTTGTGCATGATATCTAAGATACATTGAATTAATATTTATTAATAAGTTGCGAATGAAAAATATTGGCTATGCCGTATTTCAAAGACTTTTTTCACTTTCATTTCATATCTAAAATGTCTCTTAAGTGGGAAAGGGGAATAGATAAACTGTCGAAGTTTGCATTAAAAGTTAAATCTGCAGTAAAAGAAGTGATTAGCAACGCTGAGATATAATAGCCATATTATAAGATCACATATTACAAATATAAATACATATAAGTTTATAATTATATATTTTAACTAGGTAACATTGAATACAGGGAGAAAAATATTGGTGTCCCATCCATCCCTATTAGTGTCCCATTCATCCCTGCTATAGGGATGATTTGGATAGAGAGTAACGTTTTTTAAATTTTATAATATTTTACTGTATAACAACAATCTAGACTAAATATGGAGCATAGATGTAGTCAAATACCAAATGTATGAAATGTGATATATAATATCGATAATAACGTTAAAAAAGTATTAAAAATAAACATTTTTGTAAAAATGTCCCATTCATCCCCCACCTCCCCCATTTTAAAAGACTAAATTGGGCATGTTGCCGAAAGGCAACACACGGCATTTAAGGGTTAAATAAATTCAGTTCCTAGCACACACTGTGTTTTTAATTTCAGGAGTCATACAGACACTCCACTAATCTGGTATGAAATAAGCTAAAGAGTTTCTCTTAAAATTTTCTGTTGTAGGACCCTAAATATGAGTATTAAAAATATAATTTCAAAAGAAACTAGTATGTTGTGGCCATCACAAAACTTTCTTCTATCTCATACTTGTCAATACTTCAAAATTCATTATCACAGTGCATCTATGCTCATCATGAGGATTCTAAAAAGATGAAATTCAGTGCATTAGTTCTTGAGATATTACTGTCCATGAAATCGTGTAAATCCATCAAAATGCAGCATAGCAGCGCCACCTATTGGGTGATTTACACCAGACCCTAATTATCATCCACATGTGTCAATGTCTAACTGAATATGAAGTTCGGGGGAATATCCGTGCATTAGTTCCTAAGATAGAGCTATTGCGCAAATCATGACAAATGCAGCATAACAGCGCCACCTGTTGAGCGATTTACACAACCACATAATCAGCATCAACATTTATCAAGGTGTACTTGAATCTGAAGTTTGATGAAAATTCGTGCATTAGTTCTTGAGATAGAGCTATTGAGGAAATAGTGCAAAATGCAGCATAGCAGCACCACCTATTGGGCGATATTCACCAACACGTAGTCAGCATCATTTCATATCAAAGAGTAACTGAATCTGAAGTTTGATGAAAATATGTCCATTAGTTCTTGAGATACAGCGATTGAAGGAATCGTGAAAAATGCTGTATAGCAGCGCCACCTGTTGAGCGATTTACACCAAAATGTACAAAATGTCAATTCATATCAAGGATTAACTGATTCTGAAGTTTAATGAAAATTGTTACATTAGTTCTTCAGATACCGCTATAATGGAAATTCTGAAAAGTGCAGCATAGCAGCGCCACCTGTTGAGCGATTTGCACCAAAACACAAACAGCACTAATTCATATCAAAGTATACATGAATCTGAAGTTTGTTGAAAATCCAAGCATTAGTTGTTGAGATAGAGCTATTGCGGAAATTGTAAAAAATGCAGTATAGCAGCGCCACCTGATGAGCGATTTACACCAAACAGTACAAAACTTCAATTCATGTCAAGGATTAACTGAATCTGAAGTTTGATGAAAATCCGTGCATTAATTCTTGAGATAGAGCCACTGCGGGAATTGTAAAAATAGCAGCATAGCAGCGCCACCTGTTGAGCGATTTGCACCAACATGTAATCAGCATCAAGTCTTATCAAGGACTAACTGAATCTGAAGTTTCATGAAAATCCGTGCTTTAGTTCTTGAGATAGAGCCATTGCGGAAATCATAAAAATGCAGCATAGCAGCGCCACCTGTTGAGCGATTTTCACCAACACGTAATCAGCATCAATTTGTATTAGGGACTAACTTAATATCAATTTTTATTAAATTCCGTGCATTAGTTCTTGAGATAGAGCGCCCACAAAATTTGTGTCACATACACACAGACAGACAGACAGACAGACAGACAGACAGACAGACTCACAGAGTCACAGACAGACATTTTGTAAAAACATGTTTTTCGGGTTCTCTGACCTCTAAAACGTGTAAATCCGTCGAAAACCGGAATTCGAAAATTTTCATGAATCCAATACTTTCTTCTTGTAAAGATAGAAGAAAGTAAAAATGATGCAGAGTAAGATTAACACGGGCAATTTCTATCAAATCTGAATTTTTAAACGGTAGAAGCTGCTCCCTGTCCAGGTGTTCTAGATAGGTCTACCAAGTTTATGCATCGGTAAATATCTTTCAATGTACGGATTTAATAAAAAGCGCCTTTCAATCTAAAAAAATATGGACAATATGATATAAATGCATTTTCTACAATGTAGAAGCCACGCCCTTAGTCAATGACTTTTTATAAAGGAAAACGAGATTTCTTGTTTCCCGTCGGGAATGTGTTAAGATAATAAGGATATTTTATGGGTTTTTGATAGTCTTACAAGGGGCTGTACATATATAACGTTATCACTAAAAGGGGAAGAGCGGCTCTCACTTGATATCGTAAGCTATATGTAGGAAGAGATGTGGTGTCTTTTGTTATCGTTATCATTTTTGATTCAACCGAAATTTTCTTTTTTTTGGGCAACTTTTTCTTTTCATCAATATACAGGGTGTCCCTAAACTCATGGTACATACGCTAGGGGGTGATAGAACACACCAAGACGAGTAATAGTAAATAGGAAACCAAGGGTCCCAAACGTCTTCTGAAGGAGATAGGCGCCTTTAAAGTTTAGGGTGCAAAATGATTATAAAAACGGATAAATTGGTCGATTTGTTTGCGGTTTTCACTAAAACCTATCTTTATGTCAGTATTTTCTTGATAATAAATTTGAAAGATACAGTTCAAAAAATGCCGATAGAGGGCGCTTTAGACTTCGGAGTAATCATCAACTATTTTTTACCGTTATTTTTTGTATCTCATTACATGCTTTCAAAAGCTTAGATTTAAACTTAAATTTTGAGCTCAAAATTTGAATCGTTGGGAGTGGTTAAATAGCGCAAAATGAACTGTGTTTAGTAGTTAAAACTTCAAATGATTATAAAAAACGGAAAAAATGGTCGATTCGTTTGCGGTTTTCACTAAAACTATTCTTTATGTTAGTATTGTCTTGAAAATAAAGTTTAAAGATAAAGTTAAAAAAATACCGATAGAGGTCGCTTTAGACTTTGGAGTATAGTTAGACTTTTTTAGATATTTAATTAATTAGAGGTAATTAATTAAAGCGATACTTTAAAGTGCCGTCAGTACACTATAGCTAAAATATCGTAATAGAAAACCCACAAGGTATTTCAAATGGCACCAGATTTGTGGTAAAATATATTCGATATGATAAGTATGTGAAATATAGCCTTTTTCATATTTATAAATAAT
This sequence comes from Maratus speciosus, assembly GCA_963932465.1. Lineage (NCBI taxonomy): Eukaryota > Metazoa > Arthropoda > Arachnida > Araneae > Salticidae > Maratus > Maratus speciosus. Next base: position 319,515,653 of record OZ010797.1, read on the forward strand.
TTTTTTGGAAAATTCCGGGGCCAATCATTTATTTCAACACTTTAGCACTGAAAATGCTTTGCCCCTGAAAGGGTTAAAAAACTTTTTTAGGCTTCGATCTTGTTAGCAGCCTTTTAGTTATGCGACGTCTATATTCTTGTGACAACATGTTCTCTCGCATCTTTACATGTTCAACATATGAATTTACATATGCCATTTCTAGCATAGCAAAAAAGAGCCGGTGCCACAACTTTTTCGATTTCCTGTGAAAAATAATAATGAAACAGAAAAGAAATACTACAAAAATTATTACTACAGTACATTTTAGTATTTATATTTTAAAGCAGATGGAAACGATGGATAACTACATAGACGAAAAGTAAACAAGAAGTTTTTCTGCAGTACCCAGTGTACTGACGGTATTTATAAGTATCAGTATCACCGAGTAATTCAACTGTCAAATAGAATACATACACCGTTCACCTAAAATAGCTAGTCAAATTGTATTCTAAGATCATAATGAACACATAAAAAAATCAAACACTTATCTTATATCCTTTACTGTGTTTGCAGCAATAAAAAGACAAGCTTGACAATCAGTAAAAAATGTCGGCACAAAACACATCGACTGTTTCAAAGATACCCTCCTTCTTCGCTAAAATAACAAACTTAGTACTACAGCTGCCATGTATCCGGATAAAGTGGAGTTAAAAGAGTGTTTTTTTAAAGTACCATTAGACTATTATTAATATTCACTATGGGATGAAAGTTTAAAGTGAGTGGTACTTGTAAGTACCATCAGTAGATAAAGGATTAAATAGTATAAAACACATTTATTGAACTTATGAATCAAACGAGTAACTTACTTCGTTATGAAAAATATAAACTTTTTTCGTAATCTTTCACTTTGAGATTAGTAACTTTTTTTTTCTGAAACTAATTTTTCATGTCTCACTACAGTCACATATACTAATTTCATTCCAAAACATGACTTTATTCTTGGCTGGTAAAAATTTCCTCACCCTTTGAAGACCAAGTAATTGTGTGTCTGTAATGACGAATTCACACCGGAATTTTAGAAAGTTTTATCTTCAAACTAAGGAAAAACAATTTTAGAGGCCCTTTTTTTCCCACTAATGTTATAAAAATAAAAATTAATTAAAAGTTTCTGGTTAAAATCACAGGGATGTGAGCGCTCCGATCCAAATGACCGATTACTTCCACTAAATTTTAATAGTATTTCTCGCGTTATTTAATGACAGAATTTTTTAGATTTATTAACACTTTGCACTCGAAGTTTTTTTAATTCGTATTACCAGCAAATCGAAGCGATTTTAGTTATTTATATCTTATTTTTTTTTATTCTTTATGAATACAAATATTATGATATACATATAAAAAAAAAATTATAAAATTATTACATTTTGTAATCGTCCAAAGTCAGATACCTCTCGAAGCAATTGCCAATATGTAGTCTTGGCTTTTCTAGACAGATATCGTTGGTACCATGTCAAACTATCCAATGTGAAAAAGGTTGTCTGCATTTTTTAAATTCACATTTCTTGATTGGCACCAATTTTCTGAAATGGTAAAATTCCCCTTGATTTCTCCTCAATTAATATGTCATTAAATAATATTAAATAAGGCGAATTTTACTATTTCAAAAAAGTGGTTCTAATGAAGAAATCTCAATTTAAAAAAAGTAGCCCGCTGTTTTCACATTGGATAGTTTGACATGGTACCGACGATATCACAAAGTTATTTGCGTTGCCTCCGTAGCGGAGCCCTCGAGTTTGAAGACATATTTTAAATGGCCCCGCTTCGAAGCCCTCGAGTGCAAAGGGTTAAAGCAACGAATACTATTAAAATTTAGTGGTAGTAATCGGTCATTTGGGTCGGAACGCTCTCATACCTGAAAACATGATTAACCGCTTCGCGACGAGCGTCTTTTACAAAATCTTTAATCGTTTATCACCCGTTTCTCAAAACAGAAAAAATTGCATAATTTAATCGAGAAAATGCTCTGATTAAATAAGGCAAAATTTACAATAAAAAATAGCTGGTGAGAATAATCGAGGATTCTGAGCATGTTAAACGTCACGTATACGAGACGCTCATTCCCAAGGGGGTATAATTAGGCGGGATATAATATATCCCACCCCTCAAAAGGTTAAAAAGAAACGCAAATAAAAAATAAAGTTAAAATTTCGTATTTAGCCATGGAACTATGAATAAAGAAAAATTGACATATCCTCAAAAGGGTGAAGCTTCAACTGTAACCAGTTTCGCAATGGCTCATTACCACCGGGGAAAACGTCCACCAGTAAATTTAAACAGAAATTTTATCCTTAATTAAACGCCTTATCAATGCAGAATTTCAGTCATAATGATGGCTAAAAACAAATATTTATTTTTACTTGTGAAAACTTACTTCAGCGGTAGTCAGGCCCTGTGTTTCCGCCATATTGCGACAACCTAATCAACCTCCTGTCAGTGTCAGTGAAAGATATTGTAATACCTGGGTCAACATCCACCAATAAAAAAGAATAGAAATTTCTACCATATTTGTGGGAGAAATTTTGCATGAATACGCCTGTAAAATAAGGCGAAATTTTCTATTCAAAATTTACTGGTGGAAGTTTGCTTCGGCAGTAATCAGAAACTATTGATCCCATGTAAAATATTAGCCGCCGATTTGTGACAACCTCCTCAGTTAATTCTCTCGCAACTGGTAATGGAGTTCTGAATAAAGAGGAGGGGACATATAGTGTACTGTTTACCTGTTGCGACTGAAGTAACTGAGGAGGTTGTTACAAGATGGTGGCTGTTTATTTTAAATCCGATCTTCTGTTTCTGATTACCGCTAGAGCAAACATCCCACCAATAAAATTGAATAGAAAATTTCGTCTTAATTAAGCGTCTTATTCATGGAAAATTTTCTCAAAAATGTCGCAAAAATTTCTATTTGTTTTTACTGGTGTTAGTATGCCTTGTATAACTGTCAGTTTGTTTCCTTGGTTGTCACAATATGGCGGAAATCCAGGGCTTAACTACCACCAAAGTAAACTCCTACCAGTAAAAATAAAATTCTTTTTCTATCCATATTTCTGACTGAATTTTTTGCAATAGTATGGCGTTTAATAAGTTGAAAATTTCTATATAAATCTACTGGTGGAAGTTTCCATCGGTGGTAAATAACTCCTGCGGTTGCGCTTATAGTTGAAGCTTCATTATTTTAACCCCTTAACAGTGTGGCCCGAACTGGATTCGGGCAAGAACACTTTGCTTGCTTCGTTATTAAAAGCATTTTGATACCACTAATTTGTAACTATAAATTTATCTTTAATGATTGTCAGATATTTTTCGATTAAGTAAGGTAAATATTTTAGTATGGAAAAAGTGGTGTCCAGCCCGATTTTTAATTTTTTTGTAAGAAAACAAACGTCACTGTTAAGGGGTTAAGGATATGTCAGTTCTATTTTATTAATTGTTCTATGCAACTGGTAGACTCTACACTAGATGTTTCCTCCTCATAACTTCATCTATTTAGCATCATTTTACGAAAACGTTTTATGACATTTGAGAGCTGCCGTTGGCAACTCTTTTTATATTCTGTTTGCACAACTATTTAAAAAAAAATACATGTTGTAGTATATTCTCTTGCAAATGTTGTCAAAGCGTATGTAAAAGTTTTTTTTTTGAAAAAGTGGTGCGAAATAGAATTAAAAAGTAGCCGCCTTGTGGCAGCTCTGTCATTTCAGTACCACTTACAAAAAATTACATACATTAAAAAAATTAATTAATGAAAAATAAAAATAATTTTTTTAATTTGCATTTTTTCCCATTTTTATAAGGACAGTGATGGAAAATTGGCGCAGAGGTGGAGCCTATTGACATCACTAAATTTTAGTAGTATTTTTCGGCTTGTCTAAGGACAGAATTTCTGAGTTTTTATTAAGGTGAAGAATACTATAAAAATTTAGTGGTGTCAATAGGCTCCACCTCTGCGCCAATTTTCCCCCACTGTAAGGATAACTGTACTCTTAATAATAAAACAAAATGGTGGGGGGTGGGGTTGTCTGTTTGATTGTTTGTCGATGTTGACTAGGGAAATCTACCACACATTGAACTTTTCAAACTGGATCCGGGTAGACGTAGAGAGGTCCGACTGTACCTAAGGCTCAGATTTTTGATTTTTTAATTAGATTTTTTGTTATTTTGATTTTAACGGAATAATTCGTGTATTTGCACAATTTTCCAAGTTCACATACGATTTTCTTTTCCTCATTAAAGCAATCTAATTTCAATTTTTAGCCCACTATATTAAAATTATGTATCTTCTTTTCAATAAAATTTATTCGAGATTCGTACAATTTCGAATTTTTTACGATCTCTTTTTGCCAAAAATTAGAAGTTTTACTAAGCAATTTCAATTTTTTTTACCTTATCAATTATTAATTTATTTTACAAGAGTAACAAAATTTCAATTTCACCCATTTAGTAAAGGTTTTCTCAGTACAATTCTCTTAGTAATCTGCCATAAAAATGATTAAAAAAAATTAGTGCTGGCCAAAAAAAGGACCGCTCCGAGCCCCGTGTTTTAAATGCTTAGTTTGTTAACACTTATTATTAGTTATCTAAACACATATTTGCACCATAAATTCCAAAGTGTTAATGAACTTACTTTTACTGGAATTTGTTTTATACTTCCGAATTTTATACTACTGAAATTTGTTGTACTGGACAGTGTTGCTAGATTGGGGACATTTTTTTCTCCCATTTGTTGATTGTCAGCACTTTTTTGAAATAGAAATATTCGGCATATCTAAAAATATATTAAAAATTCTGAAAAATAAGGCAAATTATACGATTTAAAAAAAAAAATGCTGGCAGTCAAATAATCTGAATTAAAAAAGTCTCCAATCTGGAAACACTGGTACTGGAAGAGATTTATTTTGTTTAAGGGGACCAGGTAAGCGAAATTTGAAAAAAAAATCGATTTTTATTTCTTTATATCATTAAATAGTTTAAACTTTTATCTTTCCAACGATGTGTCACGCATGTTTATTTATAAGAAAAAGAAGTGTTGGAATTATTTATTCTTTCTAAGAGTACTTCGCAGCTTAATGGCCATTTAAACCTTTAATTGACTTTTTCTCAAAACTTGGATTTTTCATGCTTATGTTCCTTTTTTTTCAATATCTATTAAACTTAATAACTCGGATTTTTTTAATTGTTATAATCATGGCTTAATTTGCGCAGCTGGGCTCCGGTACTTCCCTGTTTTTCGTAAATATTTAAATATTGGTCGGAATTCACCGGAACTCATAAATACAGGGCTCCGGAGCCCAGTGCAATAGCGCTTCTGAAAATCCGAAGTCTAAATTACCCTTTCATTTCCTTCCCATCTCCAAGCTTTTGCGCTCTTTTTTATCATAACACTTATACATAGCTGCCAACCTTTACGCTTTTTTGCTACCACTAAAATTTTGAAGAGATTTTCTTCTTGTTTAATCGTGAGATTTCGACTATTAAATAAGGCAATATTTAAAAGAAAATTTTACTGGTAGGAAGAAAGCGTAAAGATTGGCAGCTATGCTTATATGTGACGTAATGTGTTGCACACGTAGGAGATGCAGGTGAAACGGTCTTAATTTTTATATCAGATTTTGGGCTTGGACTGGCTCAATCTCAATCTGTTTTTCATTCAAAATTTTATTTATTCATGTATGGGGAAAAAAATTCCTTCTTCAAAATTACGTATTATATTCCATTTAATATCACTTTGATGCTATTTTGATCAGAATGAAGGATAAAACAGATAATCGCGTTTCTCTATTCTAGTGATATTTGCAAATTTATGGCATTGATGACGGTGACGTGTTGAAAAAGGCGCCACTCAAGAGACTGAACACTGAATTTGCTTTCAGTTCCAGTTTTTTTTTTTTTTTTTTTTTTTTTTTTTTTTTTTTTTTTTTTGTGACAGTAGGATAATTTTTAATTGGCTGGTTTATTTTATTTTTTTATTTAGATCTATAACCTGAAAAGAATATTTTCTGTTTTTAGCCAACGAGCTTCAGCTTGAGTTTTTGTTTGTTTGAGATTTTTTGTCTTCTATTAAGTACGAGTTTAAAATCACATTAGTGATTTTTCTATTTATTTTGTAACATGAACGTTGCCCATGCTAAGGCTCTGCACATTTACGAAGTCACTTTATTTGTAATTTGATATTATTGGCATGTATTGTTATTATGATAGAAAGCAGTCGAGCAGCGTTTACTCTTACCCAATAACAGCATCGAATCTTTCTGATAACAGCGTCAAATTTTTAATCTAATCGGATTTTCAGGAACCCATTACAAAAGATTGTTATGCGGAAGGAATCGACAATAATTTAAGATATGCACCTTTTATAAGAAATTGAAAAACATTGTTCTTCAGCATATAAATATTAATTTCTGTAAATTTCATTCATTTTTTCATAAAAAATGCATAGCGGCGAACTATCCCTTTTTTGTGTTAACTCTATTTCCATATCATAATCCTTACCTTTTATCGCAGAATTCTGAAATTAATTAACATTAAAATTAGGCATCGATTACTGTTCGGAAGGAGTAATAACTAAAAAGTGGCATACTTAAAAGCTAAGGATATGCTGATAGATATATTTAAAATTATTATTTTGCTAAAAAAAAAAAAAATGCTTTAAATTTCATAAATAATAACGTATGAAATATAAATATGCAGATTGGAGTGATATTGGAGGGGGGGGGGGAACAGTAGAGTTGTTAGTATCTGCAGTATCGCAGAATATTAGGGCTCCGGTACTCTTTTGCAAGAAATTAAGCCCTGGTTATATTATGCTATATTGTATAGTTAAAACAGGGATTTAATGATTTGTTGAGAATTATTTATTTTAGGAAGTGAAATCTTACCAAAAATATTAATTTAAAAATGACTTTCAATAAATAATTAATAATTAGTTTTCAGTTTCACTTAGAAATAAAATGGCCCGTTAAAATACGTAAAACATGTTATTCTAACTACTCTAAAAAATCTAGACCTCTATCTTTCACCATTGTTGAGGAAAAAGTACATAAAGTTGGTGATTTTAACATGGCGTAGATAGGGCTTTCCCAGTCCCCTTAAGACATTTCGAACATATTTCCAAAGTCCACGGAGGACAGTATGCCGAGGTTTCGGTAACGCTCTTTTTCAAATTTCAAAAAGAGAAAAATCCACTATTGATATATCAAGAGATTTAACAAAGATATCAGTGAAAATTATAGTCTGGACAGTGATACCCATTTCTTTTTACCCGACTGAAAAGATGGGTTATGTGTTTCACGCCTATCTGTGTATGTGGATTTCTTTATACCCTCGAAACATACCAACGGCTGGGTGGATTTTAATGAATGAGGTGTTTATCAATTCGTCTTAACGGCCCGATGGTTATAGGCTAGGTTTTGTTTTTATAAATTCAAAATGGCGGCCGTAAAATACAAAATGCCGGTAGAGACGAAAAAAAATTACGCACCCTATTGAGTGGCATATCATTGGATAGGTCTTTCAAAATGAAGACGATGTTTCATTGACTATTTTACAGTCAGAAGCTCCTTTAAAATATTATGCAACCTGAAAGTTGTGTATGTATTGTGGATCTCTAGCTTTACTGCAACTCTAACCATCATAGACATCTATAGACCTAATCAAATCAGTTTTTATAGATAGGAACTAACAATTAAACACAACTTAAAAGTCATCAATGCAAATAAATAAAAAAAAAAAAACAGGTAAATAATATAAACAAGTAATATAAAAAAATATATTTTATGTCGAATCCTACTTAGGTCAATAAGAGAATTCCTCCCCTTCAGGGGCGGATCCAGAGACTCGTTTGGGGGGGGGGGGGGCGATACCGGATGATATATAATCAACACCAGTCATAGTTTCTATTGGTTAAATCATTCGCTGCAGTTAATTATTATATGAATATGAAATAATTAATGCTATTTAAAATTACTATGGACTCTTGATTATCCGACGTTCAATTAACCGACACACTCGGTTAACCTCTTAATAGGGTAGGCCGAAAAAAACTTTTTTTCGATTTTCGATGATAGGTAGTGCGGAAAAGTTGCCACTGGTGGCACTAAGTTTGTACAAAAAAATTGAGATTTTTCGGACAATTCCTTCATTTGCCGCAAATGGCTTGAAGTTTTGCTAAAACTTTTGAACTTTATTAGCAAAAAATTTTAAAATGGTAAATTTAATTTGTTTTCGCTGAATTTACTTGAAATGTCATGTTTAGTATACGAAATTATTAAATAAGCTCTGACTATCGATTATTTATTAGTTATGTGTATTTTGAATTAGGCGATTTTTATAGCCTTTTCGCGTATAACTGAGCAAAAATTGTAAGTATTGTTTGGTTCGTTCGTCGGTTTCTCTCTTTTGTCTTTATTATGTTCCTCACTCTTCCTTCGATTTTTTGATGCGTTCAGAGTCACATATTTGAATGCCAGACCACAGCATGTCTTGACAGCAATTCAGGAAGATATGGAGTAGAAACCAATGAAAACGCAATCAGTCATCACGAGGATGAGGGGGGAAATTGTAGATGGGAGTAACTGAGAGATGGGATTTTAATTATTTTTCTGCCCTAAAATACAGCTATTTGTCAGGAGATTAAAAAAGTGGGAACTTTGAAGCAGGCAGTTCGTCTGAATCAGAGTTTGAACCAGCGCCTTCAAAAGCAAACACTCCCAAACTCATATCCCTTTCTCACACAGCGTTCACCAGATTTAGAGCTGGTATATCATATAGGTAAACTGCGTTAAGAGCTTCATCTGTGCTTCAGGATGCAGGAATTGTGGCAACCAGGAATAAAAATCTCGTCATCGATAAAGACTTCGTCAGGAGATGGAAAAAGAAACTTGAAAAGAAGATACAGGAGGAATATCTTGGAGGATGAAAAATTACAATATTTTTTATAGTAGAAATAATAACACGATCGTTATAGAAAAAAGGAAACAAGCTGTGCCGTCGAGAGAAATACGAAGCACATAATCCCTAATGGTGTGCGAAAATGTACTTGTTCATTTCTACGAGCCTATCTATTCCTGTTTCATGGACATAAAAAATGCAAAAGGCTGAAGATTTTAGTACTCTATTAATCTAGCTCCGTTTCAGTTGGTAAAGGTTTTAGGCCAAGTGGTTCTACCATCTAGTTTAGACAGCTGATGTCGCTGTCAGAGTGGGAGCTCGTTCGTATAAAGAATACATATCAAATGTTGCAGTTCTCTTCTTGATTTTTTCCAAAGCAGGCTTTATTCATGCTTAGAAAATCATATAATGATTTTGCTATTTCTCCGCAGTGGTCAGAAGGAGGTGTCAGGTGACTCAAATATTCCAAACCACGTTCAGATAACATGGTGATATTTGTTTCGTCTTTCTGTCGACGGCGCTCCTTGCTTATCCCCCTTTTTTATGAAGATCGTTTTATTTTTTTCTACTATAAAATAAAGATGCTTGCAATTTTTCTTCCTCTAAGATCTTCGTCCTCCTGTATCTTCTTTCCAAGTTTTTTTTTCTGCCTCCTAACCAAGTCTTTACCGATGACGAGATCCTTATTCCCTGTTGTCACAATTCCTGCAATTTTTGCTCACTTACACGCGAAAAAGCTATAAAAGTCACCTAATTCAAAATGCACATAACTATTAAATAATACATAATTAGAGCTTATTTAAACATTTCTAACTCTAAACATGGCATTTCAAGTAAATTAAGCTAAAAAAACTTAAATTTAACCTTTTTTAAACTTTTGCTAAAAAAGTTCAAAAATCAGCATTTGAGCCAAACTTCAAGCCATTTGTGGCAAATGTAGGAATTGCTCGAAAAATCTCAGATTTTTTGTGTGAACTTAGTGCCACCAGTGGCACCTTTTCCGCACTACCCATCATCGAAAATCGAAAAAGTTTTTTCGACCCACCCTGTTATATAAGCCTCCTGTCGTCAAAATATGACTTATTGCTACTAATTGTGCCGAAAAATTAAAAATGTTACCATAGAATTTATTTATTAAATGTCTTATTTTTATTCTTTTCATTTTTACTCTGGTGATTATTTATCTTATCGGTTTATTCAAAAAAGGGACTGAATAAATGTCTCAAGCGGTCTTAACATCCTTGAAAAGTCAAAATGTGTTATCTAAGCGGTGCGTCTACTTTTTCATAATCTACTGATTATTAGTCCATCAAGGTTAACATTTGCTACTGAGACCTAGGTCTGTTTCCATAGCTTCTCTACAAGAGGTAGAAAGACAGCGAAAAATGGTAAGCCAAACAATGAAAGGTCGATGACAGTAGAGCGGCATTTTCTATTCAACTCACCTAGAAGCCCTTTCATTAAGTAAATACATAAAGGAAGAACTGTTTTACCGAGTTGGCTTTAAAAAAATTAACACACCATATGCATTTTAGCTTTTAACTGACTAAGACAATCCTGTTTTGTTCACTCATCAAATACCCCTTGAAGTTCACCAATGTGGGTGGCAATAGCAGTACATTTTTTTAAAAACATTAGTGGCTTTTTTTCAGAAAATATTAAGATGCTTGAAGTTTTAAAATGTCCTTTCTTTTTCTTGTTTCTTTCTTTTTTTGAAAATTACTACGAATCCAATTCTTTTCTCAAACAAAAGAGCTCTGTGCAGAAATATTATACAGAAATTAGAAGTGCATCTTCTTTGAAAAGATGAAAAAGTTTCTACACTTTAAAGGGATCCTCATAATGGTGTCAATTTTCTGTTGTAGAAATTCAACAAAAGGTACAGGAAGTGGTATCGTCCCTCACCTCAACCCATAGTGTCAAAAATTATGGCGCCATATGCCTTTTGACAGGACATAATCCTTTTTTGTTCATTAATTGGCGGAACGTCAGTGAGGTTGCTTGTTACGTTTGCTTGTCTGCCTGTTCCGCGAAAACTACCGTTAATAGCGTTGGATTTATATCTTGGAGGGTGACCGCCCCGATCCCCCCCCCCCCCCCTCCGCTGGATCCGTGCCTCGGGGATTCTCCTCCTGGCGCTAAATATGCATTTTTTTCGCGGCCCTTTGACAAAATTCGCGTCTTTTTAGCGATTCTTTGGCGAAATTCGCGTATTTTTTTCGAGATCCTTTCACGAAATTCGCATTTTTTCCGAGATTTCGTGACGAAATTTGCGTTTTTTCCGCGATTCTTTGGCGAAATTTGCATTTTTTCTGCGATCCTTCGACAAAATTCGTTTTTTTTCTGCGATCCTTTGACAAAATTTGCGCTTTTTTCGCGGTCCTTTCACAAAATTTTCGTTTTTTTCGTTCCTTTGACAAAATGCGTGATTTTTTGACGAAATTCCCGTTTTCCGCGAATTTTTGATGAAATTCGCGTTTTTCCGCGATTTTTTGACGAAATTGGCGCTTTTTGCGAAATGCTTTGACGAATTTGGTAATTTTTTCTGGGAAAGAAAGACGAAATTGAATTTTTTTTCAGCGACCATTTGTTGGAATTCGTGATAAGCGGTGGATTTATATTTTTGGGGGGCTCCCCCCCGTGGATCCGCGCCTGCTCCCCTTCCCCATTCTTCTTTTCTCTTGAGTGGCGCTTAAAATGTCTTGATCGAGAAGAGGGCTCTCTCGGTATTAAAATACCTTGATCAAGAAGAAGGCTCTCTCGATTATTGAAAATTAATTAATTTAATTTAATTAATGAATGAATATTTGAAAAAAACTGAATTAACATCAAGTGTCATCCACTACAAGTTTAAAAAAATTATTTGAGCTTGATTGGATGAATAATAAGTATCTTATTAACGACTGAAAATTTGAACAAGATATATATAGCGAGAGTGTGGGATAATAGTAGGAATTGAGAAAAAAAAGTTTCACATTGATGAGAAATAATTAATTAGTGCGCTTTTTACGCAGTCGGGTTTTTTGATTTTTTAAATTTAATTGTTTATTCAAAATTGTTTTACGGAAATTAGCAGTAGATAGTGATGTGTGGCCGGTGTTTTGTCTTGATGCAGTTCTACTGATTGTTGGCAATGTGCGTAAAGAGCTGGTATTTCATATGTGACGATTCGGGATAAAATATATTCTTAAATGATATGCCGAGCTAGTCTCAACAATTTTTCTTCTTTCTCTTTATTTTTAATTTACTGTTATATCCAAAAACAGTATCAATCTGAACAGTGTTGCCAGATTGGGGACATTTTTAATTCAGTTTATTTGACTGTCACCATTTTTTAAAAATAGTATAATTCATCTTATTGTTCAGAATTTTTTATCTATTTTTAAATGGGCCGAATATTTCTGTATAAAAAAAGCGGTGACAATCAACAATCTGGGGAGAAAAAAATTCCTAATCTGGCAACACGGAGTCATAAATTCCTTAAGATACATTTCTTTGGATTCTGCGAATGATGTTTCTCTTTGATGGATGTCTTTCTTTTTCAGCAATTTTGACACGCCCAAGCTTCATTTATTCACAAAATTTTGTCAATTTTTCTCTAGATAAGTGTATTTATGTACAAAATTTTTCATCGTGATGTGTGTTTGGCGATTTGGACAAAAACACTGAATTTTTTTGTCCTCTTAAATTTTATATCAGAGTTAATTATATTTTGCGAAAGACATGTAATATTTTACGAATTTTGCAATGTCCTTTCACTTGAGTTATTTTTTTTTAACATGGAAGATCTTTTCTTTGCTATAGTGGAAAAATTTTGCCTTTTTTTTTTTATCTTAATTTTTTGGTTACGAATTTGGAAAAGACAGCACTTCAAGCTGGACTCAGGCGTTTTGTACGTTCTTATTAGTAAAATAATTTAAAAATGAAATAAATAAAAGAAAAGAAGAAAGACTTTTATCGGCTCAATTGTTTTAAATCTCCCAAATACTAACAATTATACTAAAGAACAAATTGTTATATTTGGGTAAAAATAAATTTCACAGCTCCAGTTCAATATTGCTGCAAAAGTATGCGGCCAATGATGGCAGATGGCAAGAACGTTCTATTCAGAAACACGACATCATCGGTTTCGTACTTAACCCCTTAGGGACGAGCGACACGTATACGTGCCGCATGAAGCGCTCAGAATCCTTGTTTTTTCTCACCAGTAAAATTTTACTGCAAAATTTGCCTTATTTAATCAGCGCATTTTCTCGATTCAAGAATACACAAATTTCTGTTTTTAAAAAACGGTGACAAAAGATTAAAAATTACGTAAAAGGCTCCCGTCCCGAAGGGGTTAAATGTCGGTAAAACCCTTTACCAATATCAAATTGTAATTTTTCTTGTGTTACGAAATATTCTGAAATACATACCGGAAAAAGTAAATGAAAATGTTTTTGAATATAAAATTACTTTGTTGTATGCCGTTCTTTTGGTAAATGAATTCTACTGGTTCAACTGCCTAACTGTTTCTCGGAGAGCCGGTTAGAAGAGCCAAAATTTTAATACAAATTCAATTCACTAGGGGGTTCTGCCCTCTACTTACTAACCCTCGGCATACCCCGTGAAATGCGACACAATTCACGTTGGAGCCGCTACGTGTTCCTAGTTCGCTTTGCTTGCTCGACACTTTTTGCAGCAACTCTAGCCATAATGAATACTATCATAAATCTTTCTAACTTACGAAAATTTCAAAAAAATATAAGGCTAAAAAAAACAGTAATTGAAAACTTCGTTGAAATCACAATTAAAATTGCATTTGGTTGGTGCTAGCTACTAATAGGCATAAAATCATTATGAAATTTACCAATTTTTGAAATGTAAAATAATTAACTGTAAAAAATTACATTGAACACAATTAATTTAAAACTTATTGCACATAACATTGTACAGAACGGCTTAAATTTATTTCAAAAAACTCTACCTGATACCAAGATAGTTCATTCGACATAAAAAATACAATATCTCCCAGACACTTGGCAAGTTAATAAAACGTAAACAATACGTTTTCTGATGTGTCTAAAAGAAACTTTTGATCAAAATGCTGATTTTCTGAATGCATCACGTGACCGTAAAACGAACCAATGGCCATTGCTAATCTTACATCTGCCAGAAAATCGTAATGTGTTTAAAAAGAGCTCCTACTCTGAATTTTAATTTGCTGAATTAGATGTAAAAGCCAGTGAATATGATGTCATATTGACCAAATCCTACTAAAATATTTCAGTTTTATATAGACTCTAAAGCTCATGACGTCATTGACTGTTCCTAACAAACCGCTCCTTTGCATTTCCTGGCTTTCTCTGCGCTTTTTTTTTCGGGAGGTAATTCCTTCACACTATGGAAAACTTTCCCAGAAAATGGGTTGTTTGTTTGAAACAATTCTATCGTGTGCCATAATATTTTTGGAGTCCATATGAGAATCAATCCATTATTTCAAATATAACATCATTTTCACCATCAGAATCGCTTATCCCTTCCGAGATTAAAGCGTCATTTAAGTAATTGTTTTTAAATTTCTGAGTTTCATTAAATATTCATTTTAATTAATTGGAAATTATGTCATTTTCAGAAATATTTTATTTTGTGTATACCGAGGATCTAATAAATCGCAAGAGTCCAGTCTATTTATGTGTAGGAATAAGGATCATGAACATGACGTCATCACTGACACAATTATAGTAAAGTATTTTAATTCATGGATGAAAATGCGTTTTTTGTGTTCCGAATGACGTCATTATCTTCATCAGAAACATTTCTTCCATATTGTTTACCATGAAAGATTATTGACTGTCTTCTTTACCAAGGACATCTTTACCATTATACCAATGATCTTTAAATAAATAGCAAGAATCCAGTCTATTTATGTGTAGGAATAAGGATCAGGAACATGACGTCATCACTGACACCGTTATAGTAAAATATTTTAAGCCATGGATGACAATGCATCTTTTGTTTTTCGAATGACGTCATTATCTTTATCGAAAACATTTCGTTTTCCATATTGCTTACTATAAAAGATTATTCACTGTCATTTTATTTACACAGATTACTTAATATTATTTTTCAATAAATAATCAGTGCTCTGCTCTTGCGCTATTAGTGCATGATTAAACGGAATCGTATTAATATGTTTACATTTTATGAAAACCATTGAAATTTTACTTTTAAATATGATGCGAGTTTAAGTGGTGAAACCTCGCTTCTGAATGATGGAATGTAATAAGGCAAATTAATTGTGTTACTGCGGCTGTTGCCAAACGGCATTCTACAAATTCAATCAATTTTAGTGCCACGCAAGGTATATATATGTAAATATATATACTCCTGTATGCAGCACACTTTTGGGAATCGATTTTTAAAAATATAAAATAGGTTTTTAATTAAGTCCATCGTTTTCTTTAATACAGCAAAATTCTGTGTTGGTTTTATAAGTAATCGTTTTATCACTACAAGTCACTACTATGTCAACGCACATGACATCGCAGTGAAGAAATTTCTTTTCTTTTACGTTTCACTGCGTAGAAAGCAATTCGTTTGGATAAAATGACTAGCGTAGCGAGATACATTTAAAGTAATCCCGTTAAACTGTAAAGTAATGTTAGATATATTTATGGTTGTTACCTCGAGCAATTCAGGGGATCTTCCAGTCCTTAACCCTTTCAGGAGCAAGGTACTTGTATTCGTATAATGTTGAAATAATTGAACGACACCAGTATTTACACGTAAATTTATTTATAAACAAGTAAAAGTATATTTTCGCGTACTTAATAAAAATGAAATTTTCAGTCAAAAATTCGGGTGCACTGCAAATAGAGGCGTCTTAAATTTAGACACTTATGTGTCTGAAAAACTAATTCAGACACTTAAATGTCTGAATGTGAAATTTCAGACATCATAGATGTCTAAATTTGAGACACATAAGTGTCTTATTATGATCATGGTATAAATGAACTAAAAAAATGTCTGAATTCTGGTGACATGTCTGAAATTAAGACATTTAAAGATTAAGACGCTTAAGTGTCTGGATTTGATTAGGGCACCATCAAAGCATGTTTATTAATGGATGAGAGGTGATTAAAATATGCTTTTTCACTCACTGAACGATATTACTTTACAGAAGTATTTTTCTTAGACCATAAGATGTTTGTCAAAACTGTACTGCACAAGTCTGTTAACCAATTCTTGAAACCAATTTTATCTTTTATTTATTTATTTTTTTTCATTAAAGTAATTAAAAAATTCTTTACATAAAAATATAAAGTTCTGAAAAAATCATTAGCTCTTGTCGGTGTACGCAGGAGAGTACAGGGATCCCCCCTCCAAAATATTTTAAAATAGTAAGATATATGTCTTGAAATAGTAATATATATGAGCGCCGGTAAATAAATGAAAAAAAAAAAATGTAGGGAAGGGCTTGAAAGAGGACCCGATTTTCCAACAAGTGTGCCTGTGGCCCACAACCTAATCTCCTTTTTTAAAATGCAGAATTTGAATATGAAATATGCTAAGAGTTTTTTTTTTTAGAATGCATCGAGCAAAACAATATGTAAACATATCAAATTAAAAAGCAATACAAAAAATTTGCAAGTAAAAGAAATTAAATATTCAAAAAGAAACAAAGAACTGGAACTTTTTTTTAATATTCAGGGGACTCTGCCCCCTATAGCCCTCTTTTAAGATAAATTTGAAAAACATCAACGTAAAAAAAGAAGACACAGAACTAAAAATGTTTTCATCGAGAAATTCAGAGGTGAGGGGAGGGGGGGGGGAGTACCCTGACAAAATTGTCTTACGTGTTTTTACTATTATAGTTTAATTATTCTATAGTCCTTTAGAATATATTTTTTAAATAAACAGACATAAAGAAACTAACTAATTTTCAAAATCTGGGAAGTGGTCATGGGCCCCATTAACAACCACCGCTGCAGACGATTATGTTTAAATAAGGTATCTACTAGACCCTGCCACCTCGCTAATAGGCAACAATCTAGCACCCCAAAAATATTTTCGCTTGATCAATCACTCATCTCCCCCCCCCCCCTTCCTATATACTTGCTATCTCACACTCTCGCTTTTAGAATTAGATAAGAAAAAATATGAACTGAAGCGTATGATATGAAAAGTACGAATTTTAGGGAGATTATACATTTATAAGCCTTCCTTTATTTAAAAAAAGAAAAAAGATTTAAATACAAATCTAATTGCGAAACGTATCATGAAAGTATTATTACATCTCAGCCAATCAGAATACAAGTTCGCTTCCGTTTGTTTGTTTCTGCAATTTTGGCGGGCAACGACTTCCGCTCGACGGCCAACGAAGGAAACAGTTAAAGTATACTAGCAAAGTAATTTCTGCTTAATTTTCAAAACATTTTATTTCACGCTGACAAAACTTTTAGTAATTTGAAGTTTCATCACTTGTACAGCGAAGCTTGAGTCACTGAGTCGATGACATCGTTAAAGAAAAAAAAAAGAATCTGACATAGTATATTTTTTGTACGTGAAGAGATATGTTTTTCATCTATTGGAGTATTAGAATTTGCAGCAATTGATTCTTTGGTGTGAAACATCTTATGTGTGTGTTTTCATTTTAAAGATGTTAGATGGAACGTTTTTATTTATTCGGAAGAATTGTTTGAAATACCGTTAACGTTTGAATTGCTTGGAAAGTTCACGTAAAAGAATTGTGAATTGAATTTTTTAATACATGTATTGAACTTTCAACAAATTTTTCAATAATTTTATTTCATCCATTATAAATTAGACTATTTAAAAAATATAGTTGAAATATAGGAAAATGTGAATGTAAATTTCAAAATGGATTTCCCGTATAAAACATTTTGGATAACCCTCCTAAAGGTAAGCTTGAATAGAACGATATGATATTGCTCAATTTAGAAAACAGAGCATTGAAATTTCATATATATGTAATTTTATTATTTATATTATTTTATCATAATAATTAATAATTTGCATTTTTCATATTAGCTTCTTTCTTGTACTCAATAAACATTTTTTTGTGTTTAAAGGTTTGTGTGTTCATTTTTGCCATTTTCAATGAATGATTATCATTTTCTGTCTTAATCAATTTGATTAATATTTATTTAGATCTTCATTTTATAAATTAAATTTTTATATAGTAAATAGGTTGCTTGAATCATTTGCTTTTTTTGCTTATGTATCACTCCAAATTAATTGGTATTTCATATTAAACTTTTGCGGATAAAAACCACTAATTACAGAATATAAAATAATGCATATATTAAAATAATCATTTTAATAATTGCAATCTTCATTTAAATTACCATTAAACCTAATTCTGAAAAACTTGTCAAATTAAGTTCTACTTAAAAAACAAATTTTAGTTGCATTAATATGCTATTAATGTGCTATAAACTATATAAAAAATAATTAAAATAAACAAATCTTTGAGATTTATTGATTATTATTAACATAATCACTATTCAAATCTTTCATTTTTCAATAGTTGACTTTATTAACAATGTATATTTTTCAGCTTTAATTTTATTACGTGTAGAATAAATTAATATATAAATCATTATTTACTTTTTCCTTTATGTTATTAAAAAAATATATTTATTTAATAATAGGTAAGTAGTTCTTGTGATTATCATCTGATCTATATTTTACAAAACGTCCATATGGCAATATTAAAAAATCCTAATTTTTATATACTATTACTATACTATTAATTTCTTTCCTTGCAATTTCTAGATACTTTGTGTTATTGATAAAATTTTACATGTGAATTTTAATTTTTATTGACAACAGTATCGTTTAGTAATTATTTTACGGAGTCTATATTATCGAAGTAAATGTTTTGATATTAACAAATTTAAATTTATGTTTGGTAATTGCTATGAACTCTCTTTTGCTTCAGAAGGTTCAAATAGAACACAAAAAGAAATCATGGAAGCATCAGATTGAGTTATCATGAATTCTTGAATATTTTATAAATAAAGTTTCAGTTTTTCCAGTGAGAAAGAAATCCCTACTGCATGACAATGCAATTTTTTTTTTATATAGTCCTCATAAAAACTTTTTTTTTTTAAGAATACTTTGATACATATTTTTTCTGTGTTCAATCTCAATAACATAATTAAATTAAAAGACACAGGACCACTTTGAAAATAAATTATAAGCAAAACATAAAAATAGGCGTAATTAATCCAGTATAGTGGATTTCTTAAGCTCATACATGAGGGTTTTTTTTTTTTTTTTTTTTTTTTTTTTTTTTTTTTTTTAAATCAAGTTGAATAATATGTGTAAAAAGAAGTGAAAATAATATGCGAAAAAGAAAAACACATGGGTACAAATAATACGCATTTGCGACCCATGACAGGGACATTTAGTTTTCTAAAGGGGTTTTCATTTTTGTAATAAAACTTCTAATCTAAATAAACCAATTATTAAAACACAGTTATACTCTAATAATCGAGACGACTAATATCACTAATGCCTACTGATTGGTAACAATGATATTTAATATTTTAGGAAGATAACGTGACTTTAAAAAACTATTATTCTTATGTTTTTGCTGTTTGTGTATATATTTTCACAAAATTATTATTTTTTAATTAATAAATAAATGAAAGTTAAATAAAAAAATTTTACTGTGATGTTAATAAAAAAAAAATTTTTTTAGTTTTTTTTTACTTCAAAAGAATTTTTTATATATATCTGGTGGTAAAAAAAAATCATGAAACTATTTAAAAAGAAAGCATTTAAAAGTTAAATCTGTTTTTTATGGGGGGGGGGATGGGGGTGGAGTTGTATGTGTGTGTTTGATACTGTGCTTCGCAACACACATCATTTTTGTTGCTGTTCAATTTATGTTGTAACTTATCGTGTATGAATTATTAATTCGTTAGTTTGCATGTTTCGATTCATGTGATTAAAGTAATTTTGCAAAATATTATTGATTAATCTTACCCGATGGACCTTGAATTCATTTGAAGCAAATGTATTATTCTGCCACCAAAAATGAATCAATTTTTATGATTTCGAATATATATATAAATTAATATACAGTAAAACCTCTAAATAGTAAAACCTTGAGAGCACGGAATTAATCCGTTACTGAGAAGTAAAAATGTGCAGATTTATAGGTGTTGGGAATAGATGTGTCCTCTATTCGAAAATGTTCCTTACGGATGTTTTAGTGTAAATATCTACAGTAAAACCTCTGTAACGGACTCCTCTATTTAGCAAAACATATAGCAGGGTTGGTTTGATTCCGGAAGCTGGACATGATCAAGCATGGGCAAACTGCGCAATGGTCCCTTCCCCGGATTTTTTTTTTCTTTTTTGGGGTGGGGGGAGGAATTTGGTATGCAATTTTTGTAAACCTGATACTTTATATCTCTTTCGAAATTGCACGTCTTATTATGAATATTTTTAACTTTTAGAGTAGTATAGTAAGATTTAAAAGGTGCTCGCTAGAAAAAGGTGACTGCTATTCGGGAATGTTCATTAGCCTCCTTAACGGACACTCCAGACTACTGGACACCTCTATTAACGAACAGTAATACAGGTCTGATTTTTTTGCAGATGCAGGATTTGATTAAATCACGAGAAAACTGGGCAGTGCTCCCCCCCCCTCCTCCACCGCCACCACCTTCTGCTTACATTTTGAATCTGTTTCAACATTGTACTGTGATTATAGTAAATATTTTGAATTTTTAGGTTATAATAAGATTAAAAATAAAAAATAGATTTATCTAAATACAGTAAAATATCTCAAAGGCAAGCATCTCCGGAATGCTGAATTTGTCCGCTATTCGAAGGTGTTTGCTTCTCTGAGTTACGTCAGAGAAGCAATATATATATTTATGTATGAGTTACAAATTGGAAAAGGTGAGTCGTCGCTAAATAAAATTGTCCGTTATGAAAGTTTTACGGTAAAACCTCCATAACGGACACTCCCAAGAAAGAATATCTCTATTTAGTAAAACCATTTTTCAATTCTCACCGCATGCATTGTTGTATACTTTTACCTCAGAAAAGCAAATATTTCCGAATAGCGGACGAATTCCGTGATTCTGAGGTGCTCACTATTGATAGGTTTTACTGTATTTAGACAAATATATATTTTGTTTTTAACCTTATTCTACTCTAGAAGTTAAAAATATTAATCATAATTAATACAAGGTCGAAAGAGAATTAAATTATCAGCTTTACGAAAATTTCATACCCTGTTTGTGCCCCCCCCTAAATTTAGAAGGGAGGGGGGTCATGACCCAATTTGCCTGTGGTTTAATCACGCCCTGCTTCTGAAACAAACGTACCCCTGATTTATGGTAAAATATTTTCCCAGTATTGAAGGTGGTCCAATCATGGCTACGTATAATGCTTATTATTATTACCCCTGTTTTATGGTCAAATATTTTCCGAGTATTGAAGGTGGTCCAATCATGGCTACGTATAATGCTTATTATTTTTTTTTTAAGTGATAAAAAAAATGTCTGCCTATTGCCAACAAGTGAGAGGTGGGTCAAACATGGACGCAAATCAGACATTTCAAATGTGTGAAATTCAGACACATACAAGTGTCTTAAAAATTAAGACATTTTGAAATGTCTGAAATTTGAACACTCTAGTTTAAGACACTTAAATGACTGAAATTCAGACACATACAAGTGTCTTAAAAATTCAGACATTTTAAAATGTCTGAAAATTGAACACTCCGTTTCAGACACTTAAGTGACTGAATTTCAGACATTTTAATTTAGAGTGTGCCAATGTGGCAATTGGGGATTAAAATTAGGCGATGCCAAAACTGCATCACCGCCCTTCAAGGGAATAATTAAACAAAAACATCGCTTAAGAGATAAGCAAACTGAATTATATCTACTATGAACATTTATACAATTAAATAAACGAAAGTGTCCAGTAAAACTGATGGCATGAACTCACAGGCTATTCACACTAATTGTATATTATACTCTTATTTCAATGGACAATGCCTCTCGAAAAATAAATTAAAGGGAGATTAGTCCTCACATCTCTGTTTCCGATCTGTGTACTTAGCCAATGAGCCTCCAAATCTCATCAGGGAAGTACCTTATCAGAATAAACCGGTATACCAAATTTGAAAGAAATCGGATAGAAAAACCCATTTACCTAAATTAAGTGGTGTATTAGCCCTCCGTTCCCCCTTTTATACTTAACCAATGAACCTCCAAATCTAATCAGGGAAGCGCCTTATAAAAATAAACCAGTAAACTAAATTTGAAGCAAATCGGATAGGAAAAACCATTTATCTAAATTAAGGGGGTATTAGCTCCCGTTCCCCTCTTTGTACTTTAACAATGAACCGCCAAATCTAATCAGTTATGCGTCTTATCAGAATTCGCCAGTATTCCAAATTTGAAGCAAGTCTTATAATTCTGCATTTAAAACCTATTAAGTTAAGTGGGGGTTGCGCCCCCCCCCCTTTTATGCTTAACCAATGAACTTCCAAAACTATTCAGGGAAGCGCCTTATCAGAATGAACCTCGAACAAAAATTGGAAGCAAATCGGATATATCTATCAAGAATTACCGCGTTACGTGCATTCATACGTACACACGTACATACAGAACCTGCGGGCACATTACCCTTGATAGTCTATGAGATAAAAAGGCAAAAATTCTCTCTATCGATAAAATCTTACTTTATGAGTAGAAAATTGTCATAAAAAAAATCTAAATTTAAAGCATATTAATGCAACGTAAAGTCATTAAAATGGGATTAAAACCTTATTTAGCTTAATGGCATAGGATTACTTAAGCATTCTAAATTAGAAATTCACTAATTCTTCTTTGATTCAATAAAGTTTATTTAAAATATGCTTTTAAATAAATCCATGAAAGGAATTTCTCACTTAATTATCGCACTAACTAGATGCTATTACGTTGTCGCTTGATTTTGTCCCTTTTAAACGAGTTTTCTGTATTAAAAAATATGCATCATATTTAGCAAATTTTAAATATCATTTGCAGAATATGAGCTTCGTCGTTGCAGTGTCACGTAGGAAGTATTAGTTTTAATACGTTTACAGCTCTTTTTTTTACTCCAATTTTGTGAGAATAGTACTTTATTTGTTAGAGATTCTAGCGATTTAATAAGAGAATTCAGAAATATTTGTTTGCAATTTGTGTTAATGTAACTTTAATCCAGTAAAATCTTACCTTACTACTCTTAGAAAAAAATACTCGTAATTCAAATAACTTATAAATTAACTTGAAAAAATGCTGTAAATTAGTCGCAGAGCTACAAATATACACGGGAAAATGACATTTAAAAGATATTTTCATTTAATTCATGTTTAGATTAAATTTACGTCATTATAAAAGAGTTAAAACTATATTTATATCTATTATCACGTAATGGTATAGGAACACGAGAAAACTCCAAATTAAAAATAGCCTTTTTTTTTTCTTTTGATTATATATATAGGGGAGACTAGGGAGGGTTGACACACTTTTTGCAAAATGATTTTTTATTTTTTAAATATTGAACGTAGAATAAAGTTTTATATATCGTTTTATTCGTTATACAATCAGTTATCAAAATGAAATTGCTACATAAGTGTAATACATAAGAAATTTGAAAAATGATTGATTTTAATCATGAGAAAATAATGGGTCAAAGCTCCCCACATACGGGAGGCTTGACCCACTTTGTTTTATATTGAAATATTTGTGAAGAGAAATAAAATCATTTAAAAAAAGTAAAATAACTTTATGCTACATGATTTAATTATTATAAAAAAAATGTTTTTGAAAATATGAGGCTTCCACAAACCCGTTTAGGCGCAATCGCATGTCAGAGGGGGTGGGGGGGGGGTGTTGTTTTATGCAGGATTTTGTCTGAGCAGGTATAATGTATAACAAGGAAAATGGAATTTTAATATTTAAGACATTATTGCGTTAGAGACAGGTTCCGTTTTCATAGGGTTTCATACATTATTAAGTCCGATAGGAGCAAATGTCGCGCTTTTTATTTGTCTCCTTGCCCTACTTTCTGTGACATGCGATCTGACAACTCTAGTTGTCACATAGTTTGGCCTCATCTCACTCTATACATCGTGTTGAAATTTGTCTACATACCTTCCAATAGTTTTCCGATTTTTGCTATGTTCTTTTGCAGCCACATGAGTACTTAACTTATCATTAACATCTTTTAACCCTCTCAGAAGCAAAGTACTTTCAGTACTAAAATGTTGAAATAAATGACTGGCACCGGAAAATACGAACAAGTTTATTTGGAAATAAGAAACAGGCTATATTTCACTTCCATATTAAATTAAAAAGATTTTAGCAAAATTCTGATGTCATTGTGGAATTTGGGAATTAAAATAAAGTGGTTTCATAAATACACCACTGCCCGTGAAACGAATAAGACTACTGCTTTCTTACTATCTAGTATTTTCCACTGTTTCTATTTACCTATTGTAAGTAATATTTAAATGGAAAAAAGTCCCTATCAACTTTCCCATTTATATTTCATTAATTTTTTTTCGTGCGATTCAAATAGCAATTTTTTATATCTTTCTTTAATCAGTTTTAAACGTTTTCTTTTCCATCACTCCATTTTACTGTACCTTTGCAGAATAAATTTACATTCATTTTCATATATAACCATTAATCTTTCATTATGCACAGTATATAATAAAAAGATTTCCAAAACCCCTTAATTAACACATAGCCGTCGGGCAATTTTTATCAAATCGGAATTTTAAAACAGTAGAAGCTCCTCCCTGTTCTGAAAGTCTTTTGAAAATTGGTGTTCTAGATAGGTTTTCCAAGTTTATGCATCGGTAAATATCTTTCAATGAATGGTCTTAATAAAAAATATCTTACAATCTAAAAAAATATAGACAACATTATATAAATTCATTTTCTGTAAGGTAGAAGCCACGCCCTTAGTCAATGATGTATTTTGAATGAAAACTAGAATTCTCGCTTCCCGCCGTGAATATGTTAAAGAAGCCTTGAACATGTGGTCAACCCTCCCTCTCATTGACTGGGTCAAGCCTCCCCACATAGCCTTTTTCTAAAGAATAGCACATTGTTATGTTAAGCCTAACTTGCTGTATAATCTTTATCCCTGGAATGAAAGCTAGATATTACTGCATTACTTAAAAACTACTTACTTAAATTCCTGTGATATATTTTATTTGAAAAAAGCTTACAAAATATTTCTAAAAAACACAACATTAAGGTTGAAAACGCCTCACAATTGATTTTTTCCAGACCTATCTAGATTGTCTGTATGAAACAGACACTGTTGTTTGAGCATTCCGGTAGCTTTGGTTGACACCTATTGATAAAACTCTGAAATTCTTTTAAATATGAAAACTGATGGGTCGGTCAAATCTCCCGTATGGTCAACCCTCCTAGTCTCCCCTATATATACAGGGTGTCCCAGCTAAGATGTTACAAACTTCGAGAGGGGGTAGGGTACACCTAAACGACTCGGAAACCACTGACCAGGCCCCTACCTACCGGAATTAACCCAGCTGAACGGGTTTGTAATTGCCTGGAAAGCAGGGCGATGCATTGTGAGTACATACGCCAGATCGCCGCAGGCGGCTGACCACACACAGTGTTGCCAGATGGGCTACTTTTTTAAAATTCAGATTCTTCATTGGCACCACTTTTTGGAAATGGTAAAATGCGCCTTATTTAATGACATATTAATTAAGGCGAAAACAAAGGTAATTTTACCGTTTCTGGTGGCAATCAAGAAATCTGAATTAAAGAAGAGTAGCCCACTGGCTAGAGGTCTGCACGGGCCGGAATTTCCAGGTCCGGGCCCGGCCCGAACGAAAGCTATCTTGGCCCGGCCCGGCCCGGTGTAAAAATTGGAAGTTCGGCCCGAGCCCGGCCGGTCCGTTTGCATTTTTACAGTTCTCGGCCCGGCCCGGCCAGTACAAAATTCAGTGAAAACTGGCCCGGCCCGGCACGACACAATTTCTACAAAAAAAAAAAAAAAAAAAAAAAAAGAAGAAAAAATTCGTTTTTTCTCAACATACAATTAAGATTCTTTTAATGAATACTACATACATATTTATGGGAACATTTTACAGTATATTTTACATTACTAGGATGTTCGCAAAACAGAAAACACACAATAGTAAAAATTAACGATTACTTACAGTGTTTTAGTCATCGTGTCTACAGACATTTCAAAATGGAAATAAGGATTCATTAAAAGATTAATGTAGTTCAGAATAAAGGATTAAAAACATGATAACTTTTGAAACTGTATAATAAAAAGTAGATTTGTGAAAATATTTCTCTCATTTTTAAGTCTTTTCTCAAATCCAAAGAAGCTACATTTCGACACATTTATGAACTATTTTCTTTTCGGAAACGCGTAAGATTGGCAGGTATTCTTATTCAGAAGCTATGTAAATGTCGTTTTTTTTTCATAGATAAAAGCAATATATCTTTCTGAAAATACTGTCAAAGTTAGCGTTTTGAATCGAATTTCCGGAAGCGATAGCACAGGAAAGGAGAAAAACGTACAGTGACGTGACAGGAATCTCTGTTATCTCTGTAAGTAATTTATCAAATTTGGAAAAAGCTATTCGTTTCCAAATGCCTTCAGTAGGCAGGCCTGTCAATTTTATGCCTTTATAGTTAAAAATTTTGTCAGAAAATGTGTCTGAAAGCTTCGCATTGTTGAGCAGTGAATATGAGAACCACCTTAAGGTATATTTCCAAAGATACTGTTAAGAGAAGTTCATTATCACTATTAATACTACAAAACACAATGACTGTTCTACACATCCTGAGATCGATTAAGACCAGTTCCGTCCCGGCACGAGTCTGCTGAAAAAAAATTAAACTCGGAATCAGACATCTTGAAACTGTACGATGCCGATCTCTACGATGGACATGTTACATTTCTGTATCGATGTTGTTAAACTCGCATCGGCTCGTGACGCACATTTATACTTCTCGAGAAAATAATATTCATTGAAAATGGCTCGTATTTTATCTGCTTCACTTAAATTCTTATATCGGGCCGATAGGCCCGATTAATTTTTTTGCCGGCCCGGCCCGTTTATTTTGTCTGTCGGCCCGGCCCGGCTCGTTGAAAAAATTGTCCTAATTCTGCCGGCTCGGCCCGCGGGCCGGGCCGGGTACGGGCCTCGGGTCAAGCCCGGGCCCGTGCAGACCTCTACCACTGGCAACACTGGCCACACTATCAAGCACCCGGGCCGACTATACTAAGCAAAGTTGATGAGACTAGGTTGTTTATTGCACTTTGCAAAACTATGATTGTTGCCATACACCACGTACTTGCCATGCCAGTTGGAAAAGGGTTGGATTATTTTTTATGCCTAAAAGGTGGTAAACTTTTTAGCTGTAGAAGGGGCCATTTTGAGGGAAATTAAAAATTGAAATGGCCGAAAAGCTAAGATTTACCGCTGAAGGGATAATTTTGGGCCGAAATGCAAGGCAGACGAATCGCTGCAGAGGGAGACGGGAATAAACCTGACATCATTTCCTCGATCGTCATTTTATCTGCAGTGCCTACTGCTCGTTTGTGTTTACTTTGTTTTGCCGGTTACTTAACGTTATATCCTGTTGATTGGCACCTGCACATTGCTACTCAAGTTGATCTCGTAATTTAGAACCTTGATCAGATGACGAGACCTTCACCTGGCAAGGCACCTCCAGAGGTATAATTCACAGGTAACTTGGAGGACTTTGCACCCACGACGGATTTTACATGCACACCTAAACGACTCGGAATCACATAGGAATGCCGGGGCAGAAACGCCTTCCTGACTCAGTAAGGGATTTGACCATTACCGTCTCAATACTCAAGGCCTCCGGACTGATTTCGTGACGTACCAAATGAATATTAACACCTTAAAGAGCAAGCAATTGCGTTTGTGTAATGTTTAATTCCTACCGGAAATTCAGAAAAAATTTATTTCAAAATAAGGAAAAGCAATTTTACGACTTTTCTCCACTAAAGTCAGAAAACTAAAATTTCCTAAAATTTTTCTGGTGCAAATCCTGATAAATCGTAGGTGGTATATAATATATACCGCCGCCCCTTAACCCCTTGAGGGGCGGTGGGATATATTTTATCCCACCTACGATTAATCCTTATAGGGATTACGATTAATACTTATAGGGTGCTCCAAAGTGTCATTTATTTGACATGCAGAAAATTGGTATAACAGTTTACACGCACGATTACACAATAAATTTTGAAAGTAGAATGGAAATATTGTTGCCTACTTATGCTTAAGACTATAATAATTACCCTGAACCTAAATAAATTTGTATTTAACACGTTCTCGCCGGCGCGGTGGGTCACACTCTACAGTCTTAGAGCTGCCAAGTCTCCGGCTTTTTGGATACCAGTATTTTAATACAGTAAAAATTGTTTTATTTAATTAGAACAATTGGACGATTTTAAGGAACAAAATTTTCTCTAAAATAACAGTGGTGTGCAAAAAGCAGGAGACTTGACAATTCTGAGACAGTCGAGTGGGACCCACCGCGCCGGCGTGAACATGTTAAAGCATTTTTATATTTTTAATGCAAAGTTGTATTTACCTAATACAAAATTCAGAAAATTTTAACAGTATAATCACCTAAAACAAATATTGTTTTGAATAATAAAAAGGAAATTTTAGGTTCAGTTTATACAGACCAACATGAAACATTTGTTTTGAAAATTTCATGGAAAAATATTCAGAAGTTTTCGAGATATCGTGCGCGTTGTGCCCAAAAACGTCATTTGGAGAAAAATGTCTTCAAAGTTTCGGAAAAGCCGCTTCAACTATGGAGCGGATATAATTCTAAAACCCATAACTTCTGTTCTAATGGGAATTCTAGGGAAATAATTCTATCAAAACGTACAGAAATGAAAGGGGTTTAACACCTAAAAAAATTAATATTTCGAAAATTTTGAAGCTTTAAAAGTCCTGAAACCACTTAATGAAATTCATATCGGCATTAAAGATTGAGAAATAAAAGACCTTGAATGAAATAATATCTACGGAAAATGTTTTTTGGAATAAAATTTTGAAAAGAAATAAAATATTAAAAAACGCATTTTAAATAAAAATGGATTTAAGTCAACGGAATGAATGGAATATTATTTAAGATGGGAATGATTTAATAAACTAGGATTGTAGGAACATTTTAGAAAGGAAAGTTTTATAGAATAATTTTAAAGAAGCGCGGAAATTTAATTTTCGTAACATGTATATTAAAATAACTTTAATTAAAATTTGAAACAATTATAGACTGATTTAAAAAAAAAATATTCCCAATTCAAATTTATAACATTTGACGCGCATTAAATTTTACATTAAATGTACATTATACATACGGTCGTTAAATTGGTCGTTTCATTATCTAATACTAAGTGTTAGTTTTAATGCGTTTATAGCTTTTCTTTCTTTGTTTATTTCCGACATTATATTTTTATTTTTGTATGGAACAGACTAAGGAATCGATTTTTTTTTCAAATATTTACGAAATAGGGTTTTTTATTAACCCCTTAATTCTCGCTCTAGTCATATTCACGGGCTGTGTCTTTTACTCAGATTATTTGATTCCACTAGCGTCTAAATCGCGCCCCTCACAACGGCTCATATCACAAATGTACCCACGAAATTCCCTAGCACGGCGCGCTGGCTGGCTCATAGGATGCTTTGTTTACTTTCAGCTTAAAAACGGAGTGTTGCATATCCTGTCTTCATATTTTTTAGAAAAAAAAATAATAATAAAACAGCTAACAAATATCATTCATGTACAAGTTAAAAGTGCTTTATTTAAAATCGGATTTAAATTGCTTGATATCATCATTTATTTGTATTATAATTTTTTTTTTAAATATCTGAATAAAATCAGTTTATTTTTTTCTTTTGGATTGATTTTTACTGGAGACAGGATTTTTTATTTATTAATGTTCAATAAAGAGAAATTAAAACAATATTACAGACAACTTAAGCATAATGAAAGAGGTAACATTTTAAAAAATTTCTGGCTTTTAGAAAAGAAAAAAACTCGCTATTATTTTATGAAAGTAAATACTAGAATACATTTAAAAAAATCTGCCTTTTAAGTATTGATGCGAGATACAATATCCTAAAAATAAAATTATGGATAAATATTCTTTTTTAAAATCTGCTTCATTTCCTAGTTAGATGATCACTTTATTTTTGTAAGTATATAACTAGACTGATATGCCAATTCCAAAACTTTATTCTATCTCATGCATGTTAATAGATCAAAATTAGCTATCACAATGGCAAAATTAAATGGCAATCTATGTCCATCATGAGGAATGTAAAGGAACGTTGAATTGGATGTATTTAATAAGAAGATATAAGTATCGCATTGTTTGAAACAAATCATTGAATTTCGGAACCCGACCTCTTAGATGTCCGCAACCAAATTTCTAACCCAAAGTATCAAAATCAACAGCTGTTGTTCAATATACACCCAAGTCTAATAAGGATCTATTTACGTGAAAATGTAACAGAATACTAAGTTTGATAAAATTGCGTGCATTACTTTTTGAAATATAGCTTTTGCGAAAATCGTGAAAAATTCAGCATAGAAGCGCCGCCTGTTGTGCGATTTACACCAAAAGCTAATCAGTAACAGCTTACATCAACGTCTAACGAAATATGAAATTTGATGAAAATCCGTGCATTAGTTCTTGAGATATAAATATTAATTACTCAGAAATCGTACAGAAAGCAGCACAGCCGCGCCACCTGTTGGGCGATATACACCAAAAACTAATCAACTCTAGTTTATATCAAGCTCTAACTGAATCTAAAGTTTTATTAAATTCCGTACATCAATTCATGATAGAGTTATAGCTGAAATCGTGAAAAAATCAGCATAGCAACGCTACCTGTTGGGCAATATACACCAAACACTAATTAGCACCAGTTTATATCAAGGTCTAACTTAATCTATAGGTTTATGAAATTCGGTGTATTAGTTATTGAGATAGAGCGCCCACAAGATTTTTGTCACATGCAGACAGACTCACAGACAGAGTGACAGACAGACAATTTCTACAAAACATTAAATCGTGTTCAGGATTTTCTATAACGTATAAATCCATCGAAAACCGGAAGTTGAAAATTTCCCCGAATCCAACTAATTTCCTCTTGTAAAGATAGAAGAACGCAGAATTGGGAAACATGAATTTTTCAATTACAATTTTTATTAGTAATTAAAATCAGTACGAAAACCCTCAACGGGTTAAACGTTTGTGACACAGCATTTTACCTTATAGCTCTAAAAATTTTAAATATTGGTATTAAAAATAATGATATAAAAATTTGGGTAACTCTATGCTGTTAATTAAAAGAAAAATACATCATCATTTTCTTTTTTCAATTTATATTCACAAGTGCAAACAGTATTTTAAACATCAATTGATATATATACAATTTATTCACTAATGCTTTTTCATTCAGGTCTCTGATAAATTCAAAATATGGGTTTTAAATGAGATGATATGAAAATTTGAGCGTCGAATTTATAGGACTTAAAAGGTTTGTTTTAAAATTCGATAAAAATTATTTTACTTTTGTCTTTTTTAAATATGTTTTTACATCGAAACGATACTTTTAAATTTTCCAGTACACTGTTAAATATATCAAATTTTCACTGAGCCTATATCATACATTAAATGTTTTATTTCAATCAATTGAGTTATCTTTTGTGTCAAGCTGTTCAAAAAACATAAGTAAAATTTATGTAAATATTTTTTTGGCGTCATAGTAGCCAAATTAAATGAAATATATGCAAATCGATAACATGACAGAAAGAAAACCCGATAGTTTTTAAAATTCTTTATTTAAAGAAAATAATATGAACATTTGCTGTTCAATAAAAAGATTAAATAAATAATTACTGTTAAGTTTGTAGCTTTTAATGAGCACGTGGAAAGCATGTACAAAGTTTAGTCATATATGCATTTCTTGCGTTATACTTTGCACTCACATCTGGCGTCCGTGATGACTGATATTATAAACTGTGACTTCTTATAAATAAATGAAGAGTGTCTCATTTAAGCCGATACAGCTCAAATCAATGAGTAATGTAGAAAATTTCCAAAGAAACAAAGGAAATTTCTGAAATACAGATAGTTTTGGCCGAATTTTCAGCAGCATTTTCCCCGAAAACGAATTTTTGGCGAAGCTCAGATTTTGGGTCTAAAACATAACGAATATTTCGGTTGCTCTACACTTAAAGTTACTAAAACTTTTAAATCTATTATACTCAACTCGTTAGTCGCTTATTCTCTGATCTCTAATGCCAGATATTTAAGATCTGACTGCTTACCTTTACCTAAGAAAGCCATTTTAAAAACTAATATTCATATACTATTTATTCTTTCTTTTAAATACTGAAACAGCCAGAGATTTGATAAGTAAAAAAATAACAAAATTAACAAAAATCGTATTCATAACATCAAAAGGATAACATTTTTATCCAGAAATATTCCTCTACATTCATCTATTTATCAATAACAACACACACACACACACATACACGCAAGCAAAAACAAAAAAAAAAATCAATTTAACTCGTTTCCGCAGATAAAAAAGAAAAAACACATTTTCCCTTTAAATAGGGACTTTATCAGTAGCATAGGGAATTTCGCCGGTGCATTTGTGATATGAGCCGTTGTGAGGGACGCGATTTAGACGCTGGTTTTGATTCCCACCAGTTTTATAAAATAGTGAAATTGGCTATGTTTTAGTATCGTTTTACCTGTCATTAGATTAGGTGAATATTTCTTTTTCATAAAAGTGGTGCCAATAAGCAATTTGAATTTTTAAACAGTAATTTAATTCGAACGTTAAGGGGTTAATTATTATAGAAATTGACGCCATCGATACTATTTTTTTTTTAAACGTGGCGAAATTCCAATGAAGCTATTGTTCCTGTGTTCCTTTCCTAAGTAACCCCTAAAAACTGCTTCTATGTAGGCATGGTCAAGAGCATTTTTTTATTATGCTTCCGCGTGTAAAAAGTGACTCGTTAGGAAAAACCGACTAGCGTAGAATACTTATTTAAAGTAAGGCTCCTATAACTAAAAGTTAAAGGAGCCCTAATTTAAAGTAAAGAGTGACGTAATTTTAGTTGTCTTTAATGTTGTTAACCCGTGCCCGTGCAATTCGCGGTGTCTGCTAGTGCGAACGTAAACAAAAACTTCGCTTAAGAAAAAAGCTACTGAATTATATACACTGTGAGCATTTATACTTTTAAATCAATTAAAAAGAAAAAATATTCTTATCAATAATACTTGGTTGAGCAAAAAGTTCTGGGAAATTTCCACGCCGTCCAATTGTGCAAACTTGTAGACTATTAGATAAAAAATTTCCCAGAACTTTTTGCTCAACCTAATATTAATTTATCAGTAGGAAATCGCCACTTTAAAACAATTTATTTAATACACCTTAAATTAAAGCCTTAGAAACTTGATTAAATCTATATTTAGTTTTATACCTCAGAATTACAAATCTACCAAGTTTTCTTTGATGCAGTTAACGTTTATTTAAAATATATTTTAAATAAATGCATGAAAGAAATTTCTCACATTATTGTCTCGTTAACTAGGCGTTATTATGCTGTCGCTTGATTATTTTTCCTTTAAATGATCTCTCTATATTAAAGATTATGCATCATATTTGATGCATTTTAAATTTCATTTTCAGAATATGTGCTTTGTCGTTGTAGTTTCACATACAAAAATATTAATTTTAATACGTTTGCATCTTCTTTTTTTTTTTTTTTCCAATTTTGTGAAACTAATGTTTCATTTGTTAGAAATACTATCGTTTTAATAAGATAATTATTTAAAAATATTTGCTTATAGTTTATATTAATATAACGTTAATACAATAAAATCCTTCATTACCATTCTTAGAAAAAAATTTATTCCAATTGAAATATTTTCTACTTAACCTGAAATATCGTTGTAAATTAGTCGTGGGATAAACAGTGAACTTTGTTCAAAAAATAAAAGGAGTTAAATCTTACAAAGAGTGCATTTTTACATTTAAATTAAAGTTTGCAAAATATTTACTTGCTAATTGTAGCATTAAAATAGTGAACAGCAAAATTGTCATTTAAAAAATGTTTTCATTTAATTCCTGTTTAATGCAATTTTTAGCATTAAAATACAGTTAAAATACTTTTTACGTAATTTTACAGGAATGCAAAAAAAAAAAAAAAGTATTTTTGCCTTTAATTCAATGAAGTTTATTCCAAACATATTAAAATAAATGCATGAAAGAGATTTCTCACATAATTATCTCATTAACTGGAGATTACTACGTTTTTCATTTGCTTATTTATTTATGTTGAATATTAATCAGTATTAATGTCGTACATAACACTTGTTACTTATGACCCCCTATTAAATTTTATTTTAAAGAAATGTGTTTGGTCGTTTCAGTAACTCATAAAAAGGGTTAATTTCAATACGTTTGGAGTTTTTCTTTTTATTTCTTTTTTGTCAGAATATTATCGTATCTGTCATAAATTACAGTAACAGAGTTACAAAGAAATGTTTACTTTTACATATATTAAAATAACTTTAGTTATAATTTGAAAATGCTATTATAGACTGTTCGAAAAAATGCCCCCAATTCAAACGCATCACATTTGACACTTATTAAATTTTATATTAAGAAAGTGTGCTTTGTCGTTTTAGTATCTCATAGTAAGTTTGTAACATATTAATTTCAAACGCTAAAATGTGTAAATTAAAACTTTAAAATCAGTAAAAATATGTTTATTTCGACTGTTGACATGTTTCGATTCACCCCGACTCATTTTCAAAAACAAATAAATAAAGCTGTTCTAAATTTGCACGGACTGTGACACGCCATCGTTCAGTTTTCCACGTATTCTTTCATATTATGCACGTTACATTTTTATTTTTTATGGATGTTTATTTTATTTTATTTTCATATTCATTAAGTAAATAAGAAAAAAAAAATCAAAAATTGAAACAGTACAAATTAAAATTTGATTTAAGTTTGTAACTTTTCTTTCTTTTTTTCATTTTTGTCAGAATATTGTCTCATCTAGAATAATGAAGAAAGTTTCGCTCTGTTTGTGTGTTTCTGAGTGTGTGTCTGTTGTGTATCTCAGATACCTAGCGAAATCTACCGCACGGAGGTTCAGAATTTATTTTTTTTTTTTATAATTAGCCAAAATATTAATAAAAAAAAAACAACGAACTCTCATCAAAAACTCACCCGAGCGGACAAAAGCGCTTGTGCATGACCAGAACTCGATTTACACAGTGGTGTGAAAATGAAGAATCCGGCAGAGAGATACTGAAGGGTTTATCATCATTATTTATTAACCTCGATCTGTCAAACCATTTATTATAATTAAAAACGGAAGGCAGAATCTGAAAGATATTTGCAGTGGCTAGCAAAATCTACCGCACGTACATGTCTTAGAAATTGAATGAGGATACATGCCCTGAAGCACCTGAGGCTCAGAATTTTAGTTTTTTGATAATTAGCCAAAATATTAATTAAAAACAGCAACGAACTCTCATCAAAAGCTCAACCCGAGAGGTGAAAAGCGCTTGTGCATGCCCAGAACCCGATTTATAAAGATTTGTGAAAATGAAGAACCCAACAGAAAGATATTGAATGGTTTATCGTCATTATTTATTAACCTCGATCTGCCAAGCCATTTATTATAGTTAAAAACGAAATGCATACTCTGAAAGATCGCAATTTTACGTCTTAAAGGCCAGTTTGAAAAAAAAATCGCTGTTAACCCTTTAAAAAACAAATTTTAAAACTTCCCTTTGGTACAATTTTGAAAGTACAGGTTAACAAAATAGACGTATGTAAAGCTGAGACTTTCCTCTCTTTTAACCCCTTCGGGACAAGCGTGTTTTCAGAATTTTTAATCTTTAATCACCGGTCTTTTTAAATAGAATTTTTTGCCTAATTGAATCGGAAAAATGATCGGATTAAATAAGGCAAAATTTGTAATAAAAATTTACTGGTGAGAATAATCCCCGATTCTGAGCACGTTACGCGGCACGAATACTGGTCATTCGTCTCCAAAGAGTTAAGGTGTAATCGGTTTTCACCACCCATCGGTCGGCACAACTCATGCATTCGCATCGCTAGTCAACATGACTTCCACACTGGGGATGGAGTGTTTAGCGATTTTATCTTACTTCAACAGTATAAAACGAGTAATGGACTTGCCACAGACTTCTCATATAAGTAGACTCAGATTTAGTAAAATCTTCTTGAAGCATACATCTCTGCCCACAGTCACGTGATGGTGGACAGAGGAACCACACCAAACCGGTTTTTCTACCGCCAAAATCTCCTCGGAATCTCTCTCCGGTTTCCCGCCTAAACTTTATTACGTCGGCGTTTGTCTTGAGTTAACCACACTTTTGCTTTGAATTTTAATTTATCTTTTAACAGTTATTTTAAGAACTTAATATTTTAGCTTTTAAATTGACGCTTACTTGCTGCATATCCAGCTGCAAGCAAAGGGCCGCTTCTATATGTACGTTTATTTTATTGTGAGAATGAAATCCGAAAGTTGCCAATAAAGGTATCACAGCCAAAAAACGACACCCTTTTGGCGCTGAAAGCGGAAACATGCTGGATTCAAGTTCTGCTCAAAAGAATAATGCGATCTGCTCTCTACGTATCTTTTCTCTGAGGGCTTGCTCTTTTGCTCGACGCTAACGTTTTCGCCTACTGTTCATGAGATCCTTGGTTCAATTCCCTACTTCTCCAATTAATATCTTCAAATACCTTTTCTATATCTAGAAGCCACGACCTTCTATTCACGACCTATTATATCTATTTAAATAAAGACCCATTAAAATAAACTGTCACTCGGTTCCGCAATGTGTTAAGTTCAAGAAAAAGAAAACCCATTGTAGCCTAAAGTTAAAATATGTTATTGTTTTCACTGAAAAGTATTTTTGTTTAAACAAATAACTAAAATGACACTTTTATCTAATAAAATAGCGAACGTAATTAAAGTGTTTTAAAAACTCAGTTAAACAGAAGACATCGAAATATCTTGAATATCAAGAAATATAAAAGAAGTTAACATTTTTGTCAATACTTCCTGTCCGATAAGGTCGCAAATACCTCAGAGAATTCCATGATAGATTACGAAGTCCGCGAAGCAAAGCGTAACATATGATACATATCTTCTCTGAATATTTTGATATATGCGCCAGATAAGTAAAAATAAATATATTTTCTTGTGGTTGTGTTATTGCAGTAAAGAAGGAAACATGTTCTTATGATCTTTCTTCCTTTAAAAAAAAGTAAAATATAGAAACTTACTAGATTTTTAAATACACTAGAACTCGGTTATAATGTAACGAGGGCGAAGGACTTACGGTATTTACGCGATATAGCAAAGTTCTTGCAAAACTTAAGTTAAAGATATGAAGATATTTATATAATGAAGCAGGAAAAACATAAAAAACTTTACTTAAACATTAAAATTCCCGAATAACGCACACCTTTGGAGCACATAATTTGCCCGCTATTCGGAAGTGCCCGATATTCAGATATAAAAATGAACAAATATATAAGTGTTGGGGACTAAAAAAGTGTCTGCTAAACAGAGGTGTCTTTTAATGCAGGCATTAATGTATTATTCATAATTACGAAATGGTTATTCTAATAAAGGACTGTTACATTTCTAAAAAAGTATAGGAAAAATTTAATTTGTAATGATAGTGGAGCCTTTATATAAGAAAATTTTACAATTCTGTTTTTTTCTTTTCTTCAATAAGGGTAAATTTTATTAAAGCAATGTAAGAAAACACACTATTTTTTCATAAATTAATTTAAAATAGTTTTATTTTTATGGAAATTTCAAAAACAATCCTTTCTTAGATAACTACTCTCTGAGGCCATTCCTCTGACGCTTTGAACTGAAAATTAATTGCTCTCGAGACTACAGCTCTATGATTTAATCATTATAATAAGAAAAAACAAGATCTGAATCTGTATATTGTCCATCTCACGCAAATATATTATGTCTTATTATCAGACTATTATTTTTTTCCATGTAATTAACTCTTTCGACTCCGGCGTCTCTTATACATATTTTATTCGGTCGACACCACTTTTTTAAAAGACGTTTCCTTCAAGTAAACTGAACAGGTTAATTTGTAATTTTAAGAACAGGTAATCAGCATTGAGGGGTTTCCTAGCTGTTATCAGCTTAACACCCAGACTAGGAAATTAGAATGTCTTATGTTTTAATGAGCCATTGGGATAAAGTTAAACTGTAGCAATGCTACTATAAGAGTAAAAGAAGTTAATAAGAGAAAAATAAGTAATTTAAGAAAAATAGGAATAAAATTAAATTTAAGTAAAATCTTAAGAAGAAAAAAAAAGTTAACAAAAAATCTTAAAAAATACATGAGTCTTAAAGTAAGTAAAGTCAAACTGTAGTTGTAAAACTACTATAAGGAATATAGAGTGTTAAAGTTAGTACTGTTCAGTGAAACACTCACCAAGCAAGGGCAAGAAAAGCTAGGGTGGCAAGACCACAACATCCAACCAAAAAAGGGACAATTCAGGGCCATACATTTTATTTTTTAAGTTTTTCAATTTTTATGGTCTCTATGTATATAGAGAAATTTTTTTTTTTTTTAAAGAAAAGTATATAAAAAGGAAAGAAAAAAAAAGAGAAGGCAAAAAAAAGCGTGGAGAACTCAGATGTTACTGAGTGTCCATAATTATGGAAAACCTGGGCCGTTTCCGATGGTGGGGTTCAAAAGCGTCATAATCCGGTAGCTCCGCTACAATTTCATTAGGGAGGTCAAAAATTTTATCATAAAATTTTTTGGCTAAGTCGTTTATGCGCTTACGTAAGGTAGTAGTTTTTAGGTCTCTTCGGACCGTGGAGTTGCGAAGGTAACGAGATGCGTTACGGACAGTACGCAGGTTGGAATTGTGCAAGCGACTAAGGTTGTCCATAGTGGTCTTACAAGTGAAGCCCCAGACCGGACTGGCATAGGTTATGATGGGAAGGATGCATGAGTTATAGAGGATTAATTTATTGTGAACAGACAAGGTTTTACTGTTAAGGAGAGGTTTTATAGAGTTAAAGGCTCCAGCGACTTTACCTCTTATGGAGAAAGTGTGCTTTTTCCAGGTTAAGCGGCGGTCCAGAATGACCCCAAGATACTTAGCTTGGTCTGACCAAGGGATAACAGTGTTGTTAATAATGATTCTGTTAGGGAAAATTATTTTGCGAGAGAAATATACTGCAGTAGTTTTAGTTTCATTTATGACAACGAGCCAAAGCATACACCAGTTCATGAAGTCATCAACATGAGTCTGTAGGTACCTGTAAAGAGTATACGGGTGGTGTGCCGAAGCGTAAATACAGGTGTCGTCCGCATAAAGAGCGAGGTGAGTGTGCAAGGAGCGTGGGATATCGTTAAAGAAAATGTTAAATAAAAATGGGCCCAACACGCTCCCCTGAAGGATGCCCGCTAGGATAAGGAGAATAATAGAAAGAATGTTGTTTATGCGGACTTGAAAAGAGCGGTCGCAAAGGTACGAATATATTAAATGTATAAGTCTGGGATGAAAACCGAGCTGAATTAATTTGTAAATGAGGCCCATATGCCAGACCTTGTCAAATGCCTTTGCGACATCAAGAAAGATGGCAGCTGAGGGAATTTTTGCATTGAGTTTCTCGCTGAGAAACTCAACAACCCTAAGAAGCTGGTGTTGTGTTGAGTGTTTTGGGCGAAAGCCGAACTGCTCGGGCATGAGAATGTTGTGCTGTTGAATGAACTCTTGCAACTGGGCACGAATGACACGTTCCACCACTTTACTGATAGAAGGTAGCAAGGAGATAGGTCTGTAATTAGTGGGGTCTGACAGGTTAGTTCCAGGTTTTGGAATAGGAGAGATTATAGAAAGTTTCCAAGGTTTAGGGAAGTAGTTATGTTTTAAGATAGCATTAGTGAGGTCAGTGATATAGATTATGCAATTAGGAGGAAGGTTTCTAAGAGCAGTGTTATAGATTATGCAATTAGGAGGAAGGTTTCTAAGAGCAGAGTTAGTAATTTTATCGTATCCTGGGGTTTTACGCTTTTTGAGTTTTTTGATAATATTGTGGATAACAATAGGTTGAATTTTAGGGGGGGGGGGGATCTTGAGGGGGGTAGCCAAAAAGTTCCGAACTGTCTCGTTAACATGATCAAGGTGAGC
Organism: Maratus speciosus; assembly: GCA_963932465.1. NCBI lineage: Eukaryota > Metazoa > Arthropoda > Arachnida > Araneae > Salticidae > Maratus > Maratus speciosus. The sequence continues at coordinate 319,555,905 of OZ010797.1, forward strand.
TTGGTTTGCAAGGGTAGGATTAGGAGAAAATTGGGTGGCATAAGAATTAGCAAGCATGTTAGCTTTTTCTTGGTCAGTATAAGCGGTAACATTATTAGATGTGAGGGGGGGAATGGAAGTGTAATGTTTATTCAGTTTGCGTTTAAGAATCCAAAGAGAGTTGTCCTCGTATGATAAAGTTTTGAGAAAGTTGTTCCAACTTTTCTGTTTTTCTTTATAAAGACGGTTTTTGATTTTATTGTTTAACCTATTGAGAAGAGGTTTAATGGAGGGGTCTCTTGAACTTTGAAATTGTCGCCGGAGCCGATTACGCTGTTTGATAAGGTTGTAAATATAACGGGGTGGGACAAAGGCAAAATTATTTTTGAAGGTGTTAAATGTAGAAAAAATTTGAGCATTAGTGATATGAGAGTTGAGATGTTCAACAGCCGCATCAATGTCATCGGTATTATTAATATCAGGGAAGGTGATGTCCTGAGAGTTAAGGTAATTAGTAAATTTATTCCAGTCAATAGCCACGGAAGGGGGGGGGGAGAAAGAGGATTAATAATATCTATTTTAAAGCAGACAGGCAGGTGATCAGAGGAGAGACCATTAATAACTGTAGAGTAGATAGGGTAAGGAAGATTTTTGGAAAGAGCAAGATCAATGATAGAGTCCCGGGCACCAGGCAATTTGGAAATGTGTGTTGGTCTGGGTGGTGCATGAAGATTTAATTTTAAGTTTTGGACTAAGTTGTGAAGAGAGGTACCCCGCCGAGAATCGCCATGGCAATTCCAGCGTCTGCTTTTGACATTGTAATCGCCTACGAAAAAGCAGTGGTGATGTTGTGAAAAAAGCTGTGTAAGACTATTAACAGGTGAGTTACCAGTGGGTGGAGCATAAATAGAAGCTAATTTAATATTGATATGAGGAAGTTTAAGATTGATACTGGTATACTCAAGATCATTAAAGGTGTGGTTGTGCGATTGGTAGTGTGGAAGATGTTTCTTGATGTAAATAGCGGTACCTCCCCTGTGCGTGCCATCCGCACCAGGTGTATGGAATAGCCTGTTCCCAGGGATGTTAATGTTGAAAGTGGGGTTGAAAGTCTCTTGTAAGAAAATAACATCAATTTGGGGATGTTCGTGCATAAAGAGTTTAAGTTCGTTAAATTTATTCTGCAAGGAGTTACAGTTCCAGGAAAGAAAAATTAGTGAGGAAAAGGTAGAAGAGGAATTACTCATCATTAAATGTGTTAAATTCCGTGGCTAAAGTTTCTATAGCACTCATAAGGATGAGTATTTTTTCTATTGGATCTTGTATATTTTTAGTTTGGTTAGCAATATTTTTGAAACACTGGATGAATTTGTTAAATTTTAGGAGTTCTTTCATCTCCTTGAAGGTCTTGAATATTTCTTTTAAGTCATTAGCATAATTAGAACTACTGGGTTGTTCTGGTGTTGCTTTTTGAGTGTCATTTGGCTTATTTGGTGTAGTGTTTTCGGGGTTAGGGTCTTGGGAGGGAGAAGGGAGCGGAGCCGGGGATTCAGTAGGTTTTTCTTCTGGTTTTTTGGCCTCTGGCTTACGGACATAATTATATGTTGATAAAAGTTCCGCCATAGCGTTCGGAATGATTTTAGGGTTTTCTTTTCGGACGGTTTTGGGGTCCTGCTGTTTTTTATGGAACTGGGGGGTTTTGGTGCAACCACGGTAAGTAGCCACGTGCTCACCATAACAATTTGAACATTTGGGGATGATATTTCCAATTTTATCGCACTGGGGAGTTAAATGCTCTTCCGAGCATTTGGCGCATTTTGGCGGCAGGCGGCAAATCTCGCTGGAATGTCCAAATTTCTGGCAACGGTAGCATTGCTTTACGATGTTGGTGCCTTTAAATCGCTCAATATCTACTTTAATGTAGCAAATTTCGTGAATTTGGTAGATTTCTTCGAATTAGATTACGACATGCTGTTATGGGACAGAGTCAGATGGGTGGGGAGGCCTACCAAATGGCTTAATCTCGACAACTCCACCCAGACTGTTATGGTATAGGTTCAGCTAGGTGGGGAGGCATACCAAAAGGCAAAAGCTAAAAATGCCCCACCCAAAAACTGTTATGGAACACTGAGGAAAATTGGAAATTTTTTGGTGTGACCAAAATTTTTATTCGTTATATCAGAGTATTTCATCATTACAGCCGGCTTTTCTGCAGTCAATTATTTTAATATATTATGTTTATGCAAATGTTTTGTCGTATTTTAATATCTGCGGGTAATTTTACCTATCAGTTCAAAGCAAGCAAGTAGAATTTGTAGTGTGATGTTTTATTATTTGGAGTACCAATCGTGTGATGTAAAATGACTACTTTTAATACCCTACATCAGTTAGATGTGAAGTACAGAGGGATTAAGATGTGAGTGGATAAAGTATATTTTAGACATTGTATTTGGTATGGGCTTCAGAAAGGAAGCAATGCATCGGTTGCATGTAAAAACTATATTCAATATCCCTCATCAGTTAGTTGTGAAGTACAGAGTGATTCCCCTCACTGACAAGCCCGTTTTAATACGTTCACTAAGCTCCAGGTTTCACTGCAATACAAGCAATATTTAAAGTTATATAATTCTATTGATTTAATGTATTTTTAATACACTGAACAATGATTAATACTGCCAAGGATTGCATTCATATTCGTTATTAAGTTTTTTTTTATAAAATGTTCAAAGAATCATTTTTTTTAGCATTTAAAACAAAATGCAGAGAAAACAACATTACAATTTTGCCCTTTTCCCAGACAGTCGGAGGGTTAAGATGAGAGTGTGTAAAATATATTTTAGACATTGCATTTGGTATAGGGTCCAGAAAGGAAGCAACGCATCTGTTGCATGTAAAAACTTCATTCAATATCCTTCATCAGTTAGTTGTGAAGTTTAGAGTGATTAAGATGTGACTGGATAAAGTACATTTAAGACATTGTATTTGGTATGGGATCCAGAAAGGAAGCAATGCATCATTTGCATGTAAAAACTGCATTCAATATCCTTCATCAGTTAGTTGTGAAATACAGAGTGATTAAGATGTGAGTGGATAAAGTGCATTTTAGACATTGTACATAGATGCCAACATCACTTAATTATTCCTGAGTGAGGTTCAAGATGAAGGCGTTTTCAACCGGAAATTTTATTTAACCAAAAATTTCAAAATGAAATGGAAAATGTACCTCATAGAAAGAATACACATTTTCTTACATATATTTTCCGGTTTGAAAATGCAAATTTTGTACCAGACTCCGGAATAATTAACAGATGTTGGCATCTGTGCATTGTATTTGGTATGGGCTCCAGTGTTGCCAGCGGGCTACTTTTTTTAAATTCAGATTTCTTGATTAGCACAACTTTTTTGAAACGGTAAAATTCACTTTGTTTTTGCATCAATTAATATGTTATTAAATAAGGCACATTTTACCATTTCAAAAAAGTGGTGCCAATCAAGAATCTGATTTAAAAAAAAGTAGCCCATATGGCAACACCGATTGGGCTCCAGAAAGGAGGCAACGCATCGGTTGCATGTAAAAACTACATTCAATATCATTGACAGTTAGTTGTGAAGTACAGAGTGATTAAGATGTGAGTGAATAAAGTACATTTAAGACATTGTATTTGGTATGAGCTCCAGAAAGGAATCAATGCATCGTTTGCATGTAAAAACTGCATTCAATATCCTTCATCAGTTAGTTGTGAAATACAGAGTTATTAAGATATCAGTGGGTAAAGTACATTTTAGACATTGTGTTTGGTATGAGTTCCAGAAAGGAAACAACTCATCGGTTGCATGTAAAAACTTATGTAACACGCTGGGAAGTGGAATAGTAAATGTCCGGACCTCTCAAACATGATTTTTCTTATTTCAGCCTAAAAGAATCCGTATTGCCATTAGTATTGCCAGGTTCCCACGTAAATCAGTGCTCCAAAAGCTCTGAACACTACTAATTTCTCATAGCTTATTTCGCTATGTTTAATTGCAGATAATTATGACATTAGATAAGACGAAGAAAAATACTTTAATACCGGTGTCCCAATTGTCCATTTGGAGCCCCGATTTACGTGGGATACCTGACAACACTAAAGTCCATCCAAGGTCGATAATGACATTTTGCGGTCTATGCTGAAGAGTAACCCGCATCTAACCACTCGAGCAACTGCAAAGGAGTTCGGAATCAACCAGTCCATAGCTGCAAAGCACGTCAAACATATTGCATTTATCTTAAAGCAGAGTATTTGAGTTTTGCATAATTTTAAAATACGATTTTGCATTAACCTAATAAATAAAACATTTCTTCACTTTTTGTTCTCTCAAATCAAGTTTCCTAGTTCTCTTCCGAATTCACTATCATTACATCCGAGCCCGTTCTAAAAGAATTCGGTAGTATAATCATGTCTGACAGAATAAAACAATTCGCTAAGATATCTGTTTAATGTATAAATATACACGTGAATATAGCGTACATATCAGAAACAAATATAAACTACATATCGAAATAGTTTAATTCTCAATTTTTTTTTTCATTTGTTTAACATCTAAAATTACCAATCCGGATTTTTTTATTTTTTTGGTAGTGGGAGGAAGGTATTCTACTTTCCTTTGTTGTTCCAAATTTGAAAGATAATTTAATATTTTTAAAAAAAATAGTCTGGTTTCGTAGTCGATTATGTGTGTAAACTGATAGATCTTAGTTTTAAAATATTTGTTTTGTTTTGTTTTGTTTAAAGGTTGAGTAACTATTTTTTTAGACAATTACAGGATGCCGAAAATATTTTTGTGTATAAAAGATATCATTTTTTTTATTGAAATGTTTAAATAATGACAATACATCGGTGTTATATGATTATAAATATACTAGCAAACCCCGCGGCTTTGCTCGCGTAATATTTGAAACATGCCAAGTGATATTTATATGTCTAATTTTTATCAAAAGGTACTAACTAAATTTTTATTTTATTAAAAGGTAATATTTTATTTTATTAAAAGGTACTTATTACTTTTAGGAATAATTCAAAAATTACTATTTAAAACACAGTTTAACTAAACATCATTATTACACTGTATTAGGCAGAAATGAGACTTAAATTAATAAAATGAAATAAAACTATATAAATGATAATTTAGAAAATATTTTGAAACTTTTATGCTCAATTAATACGCTCATTTCAGTATTCATTTGAAGTTTTGAATTTTTTAGAGACCATCTTCTTACATCTTAAAATTAACCATCATGTCAAATTCCAAGTCCTAGCCCCTCTCTCAACATAAAGGGCTATGTTGAAACAGGAACTGTCACCATTAATTTGCCAACATTAATTTTGAAATCGGTTTGTTATTTCCTAATATTCCTCAGAAACGTAATTTAGAAAGCTTTTAAAGCCCTTTTTTAGAACGTTTGTTGTTCCTGTGAACCCCAGGTGGTAGAATCACCGGCATAACATATAGCCTGTGTAGGAACAGAGACTGTTACCACTGATTCGCAACTATTACTTTTATAATCGGTTTATATTCCCTGAAATTGCATAGAATCGTAATTTAGAACTTTTTTAGAATGCTTTTCACACCTCCCTTTCGCTTCACCCCTTTTTTATTCGAATTTATTTTCGACGTTCCTTCGAGGGCATTTATATTTTATAAGTAACTACCATGTCATATTTAAAGTTTCTAGCCTTTTCAGTATCACAGAAATCGCAATTTAGAAAGTTTTTAGCTCCTGCAACCCTCTGGTGGTAGTGGAACAGACATAAAATATAGCTTATGTTTGAGCAGGCTCTACCACCAAAATTTGTCATCATTATTTTTTTAATCGGTTTGGTAATTTATAAGTTTGCTTAAAAATTGTAATTTATAACGCTTTTCACTCACTTCATTTTTTTTAAATTTGGAATTTTCTTTCGACTGTTCTTAGAAAGCAGTTGCATCTTGTAAGTAAATACCATGCCATACTTCAAAGTGTTAGACCACTCACTAGTGCAAAAAAAATGCAAATTAGAACATGTTTTGCTTTTGTAACCCTGAGATGTTAGTGACAGCAACATAAAATATAACCTATGTTATAGCAGGGACTGTCACCATTGATTTGCAACCATTACTTTTGAAATAGCTTTGGTATTTCTTTAGATTGAGTAGAAATTGCAATTTAGAACGTTTTTAGGACACTTTTCGCGCATTTTCACCCATTTTTAAATTTCCAATTTTTTCGAAACTGTTCTTAAAGATCATTTATAGCTAATAAATATGTACCTTGCCTAATTTTATGTTGCTAGCCCCTACCGATCACAAAAATCGAAATTTAGAACGCTTTTCTGCTCCTGCAACGTCTTGGTGATAGTGATACCAACATAAAATAGCGTCTATGTTAGGGCAGAGGCTGTCAGCATCAATTTCCTACAATTACGTTTAAAATCAGATTCATTCTTCCTGAGATATTGCCGACAAATCGGCATCTAGAACGTTTTTAGAACGCTTTTCGCGCATTTTGCTCCTGCATCTCCTCTGGGGTAGTGGAAACAGATATAAAATATAGCCTATCTTGGAGCAAGATCTGTCACCATCATTTTTACAGCATTATATTTGAAATCGGTTCAGTACTTCCTGAAATTGCATAGAAATCGCAATGTAGAAAGTTTTTTATAACGCTTTTTGCGCATTTTGACCCCCTTTTAAATTTCGATTTTTTTTAGGAAATGTCCTTAGAGATCATTGATATCTTATAACTAACTACCATTCCAAATTTCACGATTCTAGGCCCTTCCGTAACGCAAAAGCCGCAATTTAGAACGTTTTTTGCTCCTGCACCCCCTTTGGGGTAGTGGCACCGACATAGAACATCGCCTATGTTGGAGCAAGGGTTTTCACCATCATTTTGAAGCCATTATTTTTTAGATCGGTTTGGTATTTCCTGAGATTGTGTAGAAACCACCATTAGAACGTTTTTTAGAACGCTTTTCGTGCATTTTCACTCCTTTTAAATTTCGAATTGTTTAAGAACTGTTCTTAGAAATCCTTTATATCTAATAAGTAGCTAATATTTCAAATTTCATATTTCTAGGCCCTTCGGTAACGCAAAAATTGGATTTTTAGAACGTTTTTTGCTCCTGCACCACCTTTGAGGTAGTGGCACCGACATAAAACATAGCCTATGTTGGAGCAAGGGTTGTCACCGTCATTTTGACACCCTTATTTTGACAGCATTATTTTTTAAATCGGTTTGGTATTTCCTGAGATTGTGTAGAAACCACCATTTAGAACATTTTTTAGAACGATTTTCGCGCATTTTCACCCCTTTCAAATTTCGAATTGCTTAAGAACTGTCCTTAGAAATCCTTTATATCTAATAAGTAGCTAATATTTCTAATTTCATATTTCTAAGACCTTCAGTAACACATAAATCGCATTTTTAGAACGTTTTTTGCTCCTGCACCCCCTTTGGGGTAGTGACACCAACATAAAACATAGCCTATCTTGGAGCAAGCGATGTCACCATCATTTTGACATCAATATTTTTTAAATCGGTTTGGTATTTCTTGAGATTGTGTAGAAACTACCATTTAGAACGTTTTTTAGAACGCTTTTTGTGCATTTTCACCCCTTTTAAATTTCGAATTGTTTAAGAACTGTTCTTAGACATCATTTATATCTTATAAGTAACTAATATTTAAAATTTCATATTTCTAAGCCCTTTAGTAACACTAAAATCGCATTTTTAGAACGTTTTTTGCTCCTACACCCCCTTTGAGGTAGTGGCACCGACATAAGATATAGCCTATGTTCTAAGTTGGACTAACACTATCATTTTGATACCATTACTTTTGGAATCGGTTCGGTAGTTCCAGAGCTTATCTCCGACAAATAAACAATTTTTTCCTCTTTATAATAGGAAGTATAGATATTAGTTATGTTTTCCAAGTGCTCATTCATTTTTAGGTGCGTTCGTAATTATTGAAATACTTAGGACCTGCAGTCATTGTCTGGTCCGTCCGTCTACCCGCATATAATAGCGCAAGAGCTACCAAACTAAATGGTTCGAAATTTAATACAGTCGGGCCTCTATTTAACGAACCTCTATTTTACGAATTTCTCTATTTTACGAACTTTTCCTTGGGACCAAGAACATTTCGCGAATTTCTTCGTAAAATAACCTCCAAATAGCGAAGTCTATTCTCTATTTAACGAACTTTTTCTTGGGATCTAAATTTTTTTTCTCCCTATTTGTCAAAATATTACTGGACATCTCAAACTTATTCTTTCTTTTAACACATTTTATGATGATCAATGAATATGAACAAGTCTTACCAGGCACCTAACTCACCAAGAGCTTTAAAATCGCTGTGATTCTTTGCTTTTCATCCAAGAAGTACCTGCCTCGTGTCCTTTAAGGCTCTTTCTCAAATCGAAAGGGGTAACTTTATGACATAAGTTTTGATTTATTTTTGTTCGAAAATGCATGAAACTAGCTGGTGTTGTTGTTCAGAAACTATGTAATTGAGCTGTCTTTACCATTTTTTTGCAAACGCAATAGATGTTTCAGAAAATAGTGTCAAAGTGGGCGTTTTGAACCGAATTACCGCGCGAAGGGAGAAAGAGCATTCAAGAGCGGGCGAAAAACATGTTTGTCAAGTGATCAAAATGGCTTATAACTCAATAGGTAATTGATGGATCAAAAAATGGAAAAAACAGTTCAATTCGAAATCGTTTCCATGGCTAGGCTTTCCAATTTTATACCTTTCCATTAAAAAATGAATTTGTAAATGTGTCAAAACGTTTTGCGCTTGTTGAGTAGAGCAGTTAAGAACAGCCTTAACTAGAATCTGTCGTTTTCTAGATCAGTCCGTCGTGCTGGTAATTTCGTTTTTTTTAGCTCCAAAATGTCAAAGCGAAAGTGCTTGGCATAAAAGAAAAAAAAATCTTGATGAGGTGGATAAAGGCGTGAAGAAAAAGAATATTGCTTTATAATTTGGTATTCCTCCATACAGCTTATCGATCATAATAAAAAATCGTGATTTTAATGTAAAATTATTTTTTTAACTGAAAATACAATATATTTTCAGACAATGTTTTGTTTCATTCTTATTTTCCCTGCAGATTTCTTTTTGATGGGTAAAATATCTAACACAAATAGATATAATTTATAAAAAAAAAAGTGTGATTAATTACTTTTTTTGAATTATATTTAGTGTTTATGGGCTTAAAATACGTTTTATGTAGTTTAAAGTATTTTAAAAGGTGGCTCTCTATTTAACGAATTTTTCATATAACGAACTTTTTTCGGGATTTAGCGACTTCGTTAAACAGAGGTCCGACTGTATATATAATCGTTTCAGAATTTTATTAGTCATTTCAAATTTTATGAAAATCGAATAAAAACTTAAAAAGAAAATAATATATATATTTTTTTACGTTCTATTAAATCCTATCACACGTAATTTATTCAATGATATCTCAATATAGGTAATGATTCTAGGTTTACATGGTGATTATTCTATTAAATCATATCATACATAATTAAGTAAATGATATCCCATGATAGGTAATGACTCTAGGTTGCCATGGTGATTACGTCCTATTTAAGATGGAGTCCTATCATTTCCGTATTACTGAATTTAATATACACTGGTGTGCAAAAATTAAGGACGAGATGGTTTTTTGAATGCATCGTCGTGCAGAAGTTTTCCACATCGGCCGAAATCATACCATTACCATAAGATCTCCAAGATGTGAAAATATGGTACAAATGATCAAAATTATTTAAACAATCTATTTGTTGTCTTGTTAGGATTTTAATTTATCTGCTTCGTCCTTAATTTTTGCACACCAGTGTATAGAATCATAATAAATTTTGTATTCATGCATTTTTGCATAAAAGAGCAACAGCAATTGCACCAAGATCTGAATATTTGTAAAACTAGTTATAGTACGAATGTACCTAGTTTGCCACGTTTGACGTACAATTTCAGACTTGTTCAATTCCTACTATTAGTTCACACTCTTCCTATATTTATTTATTTATTTATTTATCTTGTTCAATTTTTCAATCGTTAATAAAATAGTTATTATTCATCCACTCATGTTCAAATACACTTTTTTAACCCTTCTGTCAATGACCAAAATTTGCCCTTGTGTCCAATGACCGGGGTACCCGGGTACCTGCTGCGGTTTTACCACACGCGAGCCATAAAACACCCCTATTTCATACAGTGTAACTGCTTGCCTTTAGAGAAGAGGAATTTCATTCATTTTTATAATTATTAATTACAGTAGAACCCCGTTAATCCGAACTAATTGGGACCGATGCCTGCTCGGATTACAAAAAATTCACATTATCCGGAATTTCGAAAAAAAAAAAATAGAAAAGAAAAAGATGCGTGCTAAAAAAAATGTAAGTTATAAGTACTCAGTAGAACAATAAACATCCTCTAATCCGGCTTCCTAAGGTCCGACATGCTGGGTAATCCGACGCGACTTTCAGAAAAAAATATTAATCCTTGTTTAATCACTCCTGATGTTTATAATAATCCAATGGAACTTCAGGATGAGGAATTACGTAACTACCCATTACAAGCGGATCAAAATCGCGTATCTGCAAATAGCTCAGTCACCACGTTTACGAGGGGTATGAAAAAAAATTATGTAGATAATTTGCGAAATTAAACTGTTGAAAGGAAAAATAAATTTTTACCATCCGAATTAAAAACTTTTGTATTTTAGAAAATAACTTTATAGTACTGGCAAACAAACTGATAATCGAGATTTTTTAAAGATGGGTTTCTGCCAATAGGCCTACAGTGCACGTTTTCATTTTATATTTGTGTACATATGTTTTACTTTTTATTGAAGCTGTTTAAAGAAGAAAAAAAAACGTGCTTTACTGCCATTTTTTGTTTAATTCTAACTTCTACACGATTTTCCCGACATTTATCCGTTAAAAAAAATTGGTTCAGCTTAACCGGAATTTCGGATTAGTGGTATTCTACTGTACTTAAGGTGTCAACAATTCAAACAAAGATCACACATTAGAAATGTGGAAAACTTATATTCGTTTTATCGAGCAAGTATGAGTGTTGAGCGATTCTTGAATATTCTTAGATTTATTTGTTTTGACAACCAAAACACACGAGTGGAATGTATTCGAAATGTTAAAGCTGGAGCAATTCATGACTTATGGGCTATGCTAAATCCTAACTTATTGAAAAAATATATACCGACGGAAGAGTAAACGTTTGATGAGCAGTTATTTCCGCTTCGAGGAAGAAAAAGATTCCCCCAATATATTCCGTCTAAAGCGGCTAAATATGGGATCAAAATATGGTGGGTATGTGATACAAATAATTATTAACCTCTTAACGGCCCACCATGCACCCGAAAAACAGGTACAGACCGTGAAATAAACAAAGATGGAAGAGGTCTGAAAGACTTCGCCTCTCTATTCAAAGATTCTGGACAACACATCACCATGGACAACTTTTTTTCCTCCTTTTCTTTGGCCAAGCATTATTATAATGAAATCTCACAATGGTTAGCACTTAGAAAAGAAAAAAACCTTATATTCCTCAAGAAATAAGGCCATGTAAATCGCGCACGTTTTGTCGCCACAATTTGGATTTCATGATGACATAAGTTTTTGTTCGTATGCTCCAAAAAAGGAACAAAGCTGTCATTCTAATGTCTACTATGAATCACGATAAAACCATAACAGGACCGAATGATAAACTCGAAATGATTCAGTTTTATAAGGAAACGAAATATGGAGTAGATATAATGGATAAATTAGTGGCACAATATACAACACATAGGCGTACAACCACATGGCCACTTGAATTATTTTTCTATATTGTGGAAATAGCAGCACTTACTATTTACATTATACATACAGCAAATAATGATATGTTTATAAATAAAACAGACAATCGTCACCTGTTATTGCGTGAATTAGGTGAGATCTTGAGGCTTCCAGAAATTCAAAATCAATTGCAAAATGCACAGGATGTGAGACATTTTTCGACCAAATCCGGAATTGAAAGTAAACTGAAAAAAAATCTTTGACCGTATTTGAAGCTGCCACACGTTCTGAATCCAGTCCAGAAAGCTCAAGGCGAGATGAAACAAGAAGTATAAAAGCAGTTTGTGTCAGATGTGCTTGTTATAACCTCACAAACGGCGCAGAAAAACCAGAAAATCATGTAAACAATGTGGAAAGCAAGTATGTGATGCACATTCCTGTCTAAACCTGTATTTCAAATTAAATTCAAGTTTTATTTATCTAAATCTAAATAGTTTTATTAATTTCTGTATTTTTCCACAGAAAATTGGCATGGGTACCCGGGTACCCTGGTCATTGATGACAGGTATAAAAATGTTTAATGCCCCGAAAAAGTAATAAATTATTCCAAATTTTAAAGCGGTTATACTAATGGACAGTGAATACTACAAATAATGGGGATCTAAATATCTTTTGATAGTAGCCTCCTGAAAACGGGGAGAAAAGAGAAAAAAGGTACCCGGTCATTGACATAAGGGTTAAACTTGTGTGGATGACAATTGATGCTAATACAGGTTTTTCAAATATTAATTCATTAATTAAATTTAATTAATTAATTTTAGTTTTATATGGGAGAAAATTTTCTCTTATTCAAATTTTCAATCATTAACCCTTTCAGGGGCAGAGGAATTCTGTTCATAGAATGATGAAATAATTGACTGACACCAGAATATTCAAGCGAATTTCTTAGTAAATAACAAAACGCTATTGCACTTTAATTACAAAAGCAATATTTTATTAAAATATTCTTGGTGCCAGTAGTCAGTTTTGGAATTAAAATTAGGTGGCTAGACCCTCTAACCACCGCCCTTGAAAGAGTTAACACCTTCGCGACGGGAGCCTTTTACGAAATGTTTATTACTTTGCTACTGGTTTTAAAAAACAGAAGTTTGTGCCTATTCAAATGGGGAAAATGCTCGGATTAAATAAGGCAAATTTTACAGTAAAATTTTACTGGTGAGGATAAACGAGGATCCTTAGGCCTATTTCCGGCACGTATACGTGTCGCTCGTCCCCAAGGGGTTAATAAAATTTTTCTTTGTTGACCTAAGTAGGAATTGACTTTGTTTTTTTTTTATATATATTACTTGTTCTTTTAGGTAAAAGCAGGAATCAAAAAACTCAAATGACAAAACTGCCTAATGTTAAACACATGAATGTTTTGTGAACAGACCTACAACTTTGTGCAGTTGTAAAATCATGTATCAAACAAGATGGAATAGTGCATAGAAATCAGATTTTAATAAAGAACGTTGTGGCGGCTGGTTTTACAGCTTCTGCATAATTGTTTTGATTGCGTTTCATATGACGTTCCCGAAGAAGAATTGAAGTTTTTGCATCTCACGTTATCCCATTTCAAATGTCACTAAAATGTTATGTGCAAATCATTTGATAGGATCTAAAGTACCATAAATTTTTTCGTTAAATGATTGCAGAATTCAAAACAATTTTGTTCTCTCACCACATCTGTGTACGTGCTGTAAAGCGTTTTCGTCATTTGAGTTTTTTTTTCACTTGTTTATACTCGACAAAATAAAAAATCAATAAGCATGAAAATCACATAAGGGTCAATATCACAAAATGCGGAAAGTGCAGTCCGCACAATAAATTTTCTATTTAATGTTAATGCAGTTTCCAATAATGTAATTTCTGTTTTATGCAGGTTTTTTTTTTTTTTTTTTTACATTGTAATAAAAGATATTCTTAGAAGTATTTTCAAGAGATATTATATTCATAATACCACAAAAATAAAGCAATTAAAAGACTTAAAATTTCGGATTGCCATTTTCTTGGCGTGTGACAGCGTGGGTGTAAGCTCCAGTCAGATTGTTCCTGACAGTGCTTTTGCTTCTGATGTCGTCTCAGGCCCCCGGGTCTGAGTCTGGTCCTACTGCTTCTGGCGGTAATGGTGCTATGAATCGCACATCTTCTGTGTCTTCTCTTTCTACTAACAATTCTAAAAGTAATAGAGTTAACTATGCGGCACTTATAAATAAATATACTGAATTTAACGGTCCTTCCGAAATCATGCTTGATGATAAGACTTATGAATTAACTGCAATTGATAAATTAGGAATTGTAAATAACTTAACTTCTCGCAAAGCCAATAACATGTTGGATGCAATCCAACTCGTTGTAAATTCCAAAATGCAAGATAGTAGCGTTAAAATTATGGACACTGATGAGGGCTTTACTCCTGTTCAAAATAAGAGTAAAAAACGTAAAAGTAAAGCGCAACTTAAAGCTGCTGCTAAAAAGACCCCTTCTGATGAAACTTCCAAGGACGATGATAACGAAAGTATTTCGGGATCTGAGTCTAATGATGAAAATAATGATGTTGAAAATTCAGAAAAAACTAAAAAAAGACCCAAACCAATCATGGTTACAGGCAAATACAAATTACAAATATTATTGAATTTCTGAATGAACTCTCATCTTGTAATAAGTACAATTATATAGCTAAAAACGCAGGAGAATTTATTCGTATATCCCCAGCAACCTTCCGCGACAAAATGTCGCTTCATGAGCACTTCAAACAAACTGCTGTTCAGCACAATATTATCCCGGACCGGGACATACCACTGAAAGTAGTAATTAGAGGCCACCTTAGAGCTCTCGATATTGAAAGAGTCAAAGAAACTCTCTCTTGCAGAGGTTTCACTATTCTGAAAATGTCTCAATTAAAAAGTCGTAGAGACGGGAATCCCCTCCCTCTTTACTTACTGGAACTTCCTAAAAATGCTACTTCTTATGAGATTTTTAAAGTAAATGCTATTTATAGCTTAAGGGTTGAAGTTGAAAAATTTCGCCCCTCTAAAAAAGCAACTCAATGTCACCGTTGTCAAAAGTTCTTTCACGTAAGTGCGAACTGTCATTTTAATCCCAAATGTGTGGGATGTGGTGGTCCCCACCTGTCCCCAGACTGCAAAATTAAAAAAGATATCACTACTGCTAAGGAAAATTCTATCGAATTCATTAAACCTCCTCCTAAATGTTATAACTGCTCTTTAGAGCACCCTTCATCTTATAAGGGTTGTTCGCAATTTCCCTTTAAACCCCAATTTAAAAAATCTTACTCTGAAGTAGTTGGTGAAAGTAAAAAAGAAAAAAATTCTGTCAAAAAATCCCAGAGACAGTCTGAGGACGTCATCTTACCACCCGCCAATAAAATTCCTTCATTGCCCAAGGGTCCGCCTCCCACTCAGCAGCTTTACGAGTTGCAGGAATTTTCAGGTTCTATCAGTACGATAGCTGAAATCCTATCTAAAATCAAAGAAGAACTAAATGTAAGTTCATTTAACGAAATCTCCATTAAACTCAACAGTGTCTTAGAAGAGATACAATCTAAAGATAATACCATAACTAAACTTCTCGCCTTCAGCGAGATGATCAACAGTAACTTTAACTTCTCTAGTAGCGAGTCATAAGTTCGCTTTTGGCTCCTACCCTTATTTTTAACTTTTATTTCTCTTATTTTTGTCATTTAAATGTATGGTCACTGTAAAGTGTCTTTTTTTGTTTAGTTTGGCTTGGCTTGCGACATTTCGGCTTTCATGAACTTTGAACAACTCTCTTCTTACTCTATCGATCGATTTTCTACTGCAGACTTCATGTAACAGTGAAGCCCCGCCCCTATTTTCGTATTGGCTGCCTAACTGACCACTTACTTAAATAATCTTTTTCCTCTCTCTTTCCTTCATTCAGTCTTTGACTCTCGGCGGTGCTGGGAGTTATCGACACTCATAGTAGCTTTCGCTACACTTATACTAACAATTCCTTTTTTTATATGATGTGCTATACACCAACTCATCGACAGGGCGTGGATTTGTTCTACAAATAGGGAGCCCCTGGAACTGCACTGCTGTTCACTATTCACTGTTCTTGTCATGTCACGCTGTGATGTGTGCAAAGTACCGTAATTTCGGTCGTATAATCCGCGGATCAAAGAATCCTTTTTCGGCCCAGAATTTTTTTTTAAAATAAAATGTAATTTCTTAGATCGCGGTAAATATTTGGCTTCAATTACTAAATAAAATTTCTGGATCCGAGCAGAATAGATTGATCCGCGGATTATACGCCGGGAATTACGGTAAAAGGCTTTCTGCTATCATGTACAAATATCTTTTTCTAGTTTTTTTAATTTCTAATTAATAATTATGCCTTATATAACACATATATGTGGAAGATAACAAGTTCTGTATTTTACGAACAATTTTCCATAATAAAAATATGATTGTCACTGAAAATGAATGTCATTGTCCTGACCTGCTTACTTTAGCTCTTTATGGGGTATAAAGATGGCGCTGCAGATTAATTCTTCTTGTTTTTGACATAGTTCAAGTCAGAAGTAGTAAAATCATTGCTACCAGCAAGATCTTTCTGATATTTCTTTGAAAAACAAGTGTTTAAATGATTTGTAAAAATTGAGTAGACTTTTATTATGTCATTTTCCTGACTTCTATAGATTACAAATAAAACTCAACATTACAGTGACTGAATTTGAGGTACTATATAGGAAACATGATCCTTTAACACTAGAACCGCCAGAAATTTTACTCAAGTGTTACAAAAATACTTTGCACCAGAATTTTTATTATAAACTATCTACCTTACTTATTCAACTTATTTCTCCGTGGTACATATTTAACTTACTTTTTAAAAAAAATTTCTGGTTGGAATCGAAGTATTTTTATTTGGTACCCGCCACGGCCGGCGGTTCTAGTGTTAAACAAAGTCAAAATGTTAGATCTAACAATTTAAAAAAAAATGAATGTGAAAAATGTTTTAGAATGAAATTGTCATTATCCTGGCATACCTGCCAAGAAAATGACACATAATTATAATTACATAAAAATGAACTTAAACTCTTTAAACTTTAACAATTTTACATATAAATTCCTTTATTCAGCTGCTTAATCACGTTAAAAAAAATCAGAAGCTTTGAAATGATTTAAATTTTCAAAATTTTTGTTTTCAAAATCTCACATTTCGTGACATTCACCCATAAACATAAATCTATGTCATCATATAACATCTATACATTGTTAATATTTAAGCTTATAATAAGACACAATTTGAACTTTTCGAAGCACAAAAACCCACACCGTGTAAAAATATTGCCTGTTTTCTTGTAAGATAATTTATTCACTCAAATTACAATCAAACATTTAATTTAAAGAAAAACAACCCAAGACATATTATGGAACACCAAAAACTAAAAGACAAATAAAATGAGATTTGTCGCTGGCATTTCTTTTTGATAGTCTCCGATATCTTAGTTCAAGAGATGCATTTCAATGACTTCGCCGCGAGAAACGTGATACATATTTTTATTTTGATATGCATATGTAATTCAAAGGAAACACTTCACGATGCTTGTGCATCGAAATCTATTTTTTACTTTCCTCTTCTTTTAAAAACATTTATATTTTTCTATGTCTATACAGCGTGTTTCCTTAAAACTGTTTTATCTCAAATAACTGATCAACCGGGTTAGCTGCAGCCATTGGATTATTGCTGACAAGTTATTGCTGACAAGGAAGGTATCCATACGGGCATATTTCAAAAAATCTGAAAAGAATATAGAATGTTCTTCTCATGAGGATATATATGTTTATAAAAAATATCCGGCGGAAACTCGATAGAGTGTCCGTAAAAAAATAATGAAAATTTCTTTATTTGGCGGTTTACCGCCAGTCGACGATGGAATATAATTTCAAAAAATACTTTTTTATGTCAAATACTCTTTAAGGTAAAAATTTTTCATGTTGAACTCGTTTAAATAAATTTAATTTAAATAATTTTAGTTTTGTCAGTTTTATTTTGTTTAAACTATAGTTTTGTCATATATGTATTTATAATGAAAGTTAACTATGAAAATTTATGAATTAAAACAAAATTTAAATTGATTAAAATTGCAAGGATGCAAGCGCTGCGCCACAAATGACTGATTTTCAACACTAAATTGTAATAGTATTCTTTGCTTTGTTAAGTATCAGAAATTCTGCCATTAAATAAGTCAAATAATGCAAATAAAATTTAGTGGTAGCTATCGGCCATTTCTGGCGTAGCGCTTGCATCCCTGAAATTATTTCAGAACCAAAATAAAGTCCAATTGAGCATTGTCGATTCAACTTTGTTGCTAAGGAAGCAAAACCTTCTCCGATATTGAAATGTATAACTGCAGCATTTTTCATCTGGCCTTTGTTTTAGAATACGCTTAAATATATAAAATTATTTTTTATATATGAAATTATTTTTACGGTGATAAAATTAAATAACTGTAGCAGCAATCAACATAAAAATGTAATATAAAAAATATCTAGATTAAACTCTCTCGCTGTTTAAGTTTAAATTCATTAAATACTATTTTCACGCATTCTAAAAATCAATTAACAAGCAGTTTTCACATGCATTAAAATCGTTTGCTTTTGGCGAGGAAAAGTGCTGCTCGCCAAATCACGTGACGCTTTCGTCTTTTCACGCCAAATACTCAAAAGTATTTAATTTTTTACAGACTTTCTACTGTAATTCCGCCGCTAAATTTGTCTGATCCTTTATTACATACACAAGTAGTTTAATTACTATTTTTTCAAAATGTTCTGAGTATGCTCTATAAAGAGACCTCCCTTGTGAGTATATTATAGCAGGTATGCGGAATGTTGCCAGGTGTCCTGCGTAAGTCAGTGCTCGAAATGCTCTAGACACCGCTAATTTCTTACAGTTTATTTCTTTTATCTTTAGAGTCATCTTTAATCGCAGATAATTCTGACATTCGATAAGGCCCAGAAAATGACTTTAAAACACTGGTGTCCACATCATTTGTAGTCCCGATTTACGTGAGACACCTGGCAACACTAGGTACGCGCCATACGATGAGATGACTCGCAGCGCCTCCTAGCACAACACTGAGGAGTTAGCGTTCCTATCTCAAAAACTGTAGAAGATGCGGGTAAAAAGTCAATTACAAAGTTGTAGAACGTCATCGATTTAGCATGGAATGATGTGTTGCTTGTAAAAGTAACCATATTGGAAGTCCTGTAATATAATTCTTTCACATCCATCTCCAGGTTAACTATGCCATTAATTGCACGAATTATTATTAGTGTGGCATTTTTAGGGAGATGCGCTTCTACTAATATAATTAACACTAGAAGCGCCAAGAGCAGTCAGTTTGACTGCTACCTAATATGTATCATTCAATTTCAATCAGAAATTTCTTTATTAAAGAGTCAAATATATACATTACAAAAAAATATGTTAAGTAGGTAAATTATAAAGCTTTAAAAATGAGTTATAGTGTGTATGTTTTGGCGCTTCTAGTGTTAAGACATAAGTGGGCTGCCTGCAGTTTATTTTTATACCAAAATGAAGTTAAATATGCTCAGTTGATTCACCACATGGAACTATTAATAAAGAGGAAATGACATATCCTTAAAATAGTGAAGCTTCAACTGTAATCACTTTCGCAGGGGTTGATTATCGTCGATGGAAACTTCCACCAGTAAATTTATATAGAAATTTTCCTCTTATTTAAACGCTTTATTAATGTGCAATTTCAGTCATAAATAATGGCAGATACAGATTTTAATTTTTACTGGTGGATGTTTACTTTCACGGTAGTCAGGCCCTGCGTTTTCGCCACATTGTGGCAACCAGTAAAACAAACTGACTGTTTTTCAAGACAAACTGACACCAGTAAAAACAAATACAAATTTTGCACCATATTTGTGAGAAAATAATTCCATGAATAAGATACTTAAATATGGTGAAATTTTCTATTCAGTTTTACTGGTGGGAAATTTATCTCGGCGGTAATCGGAACTGCAGATCTGATTTTAAAAAAAGCAGCCGCCATCTTGTGACAACTCCTCACTTTATTCGCAATTGGTAGATTGTACACAATATGTCCCCTCCTCTTTATTCATAACTCCATTATTCACCATTGTCGCCTGTGCATCACCCTTTTACAGATGTCCCGAGCAGGGGCGATTACCAGTGGGGCAAACTGCCAGCAGAAAAAGGAATAGAATTTTTTTCTTTATACATGACAATGAAACATATTATTCAGAATCCGGGGTGGAAACTATTTTAGTTACAAAATAAAACTTGATAACTTTTCATCAACTAATAATTTTAATATTTACAACGTATTTACATGTTATTATTTACAAAATAACTCAGTTAATTTAAATTATCGGCTTAGCTCAGGTGCCTTGTCGGCAACAACTTTGTAAACATTCTTCTCTCTCGTAAAGTCTAATTTACTCAGCTTGTCAGTTCTTTTGAAAGAAAAGAAAAAAAAGAAAAGGAGAGAAAATATGATGGAGTGCATATTGTTCGAGCGTTACACTCTTCCCCTCACACTGCATTACTGGTCCCTCAGATACAGTGTGCATTTCCTGGGTGGATTCCTTCGGGATGCTTTCTGGTGCCTAAAATCCTCTATGGTTCTCGTGTTTTGTGATCCTTTCGTAAATATTTGCTGGCTGGGCGTCTGACGTTTCCCGGGTCTGCCTCTAGGACGAATAAAGCCTTTAGAAGATCCACCATCATCTTGCGTGTAAGGGCACATAAATTTAGACAAATAAACATATAAACATAAAACAAAAACTTATTACGTTATGCAGATGAGTTATCCTATGGCTTCATATATTCTGTATCTTTATTTCTGTCTTTAGAATCAGCATACCTATTTTCCCTGTAATTTCTTTCCGTATATTGATCTCTATCTTTAGAAGCTGTATACCTATTACCTCTAGAATTATAAGAATTGGAATAAGCATATCTTCCACTATAAGCTCTTTTAAATCCATGATGAGAACTACTTCTACCGTCGTTATACCTTTGTTTTCCATAGTACCCATTATCATGTCTGTAACTTCCAGACCTATAATCCAATTTGTAATTATCCTGATCATTATCTCTAAGATCATTTTCATATCTCTTTTCAAATTTGCTAGACGAATCTGCAGTTCGCTGTGCACTATACCTGTGTGATGGTTGGGAACTTCTTTGCTCCTGATAGCTACCTCTACCTGATTGTCAGCCATCATAATTATAATTATTTCGAGCATGATAGTAGCCTCTATTTTTGTAACTAGGAGAAAATTTTGGATTATACTTTACTTTTGAAGTAAGTGAAGCACTTTCTAGCGTTTCAGATGCATCGTTAAGTTCAACCATATCCGATGAACTATTCACCAAACCTTCACTTTCTGTCATATCTTGAGATATTAGAGAATCTTTAGTCTCAAAATTTTGAGGGATCTCTGATTCATCTTGGTAAGAATTCTCTGAACCATGTTTCTCATAACTATTTTTATTGTAATTTCCATGGTTAAATGACTGTTTAACATATTTTTGGCCATATCTATTATTGCTTCTGTTAACAATTGGTCTATTAAAATTTCTGTTCTTACCCCTATAATCGAAATTCCTACGGCAATCTTTTACATAGCCTTTTCTATCATGTGCAGGACTATCAATTTCATCAGATAAAATTATGCCCATCCGTGATCTTGTATCAATATAATGTTTAACTTTAGGTGTAGCCTCTTCCCCTAGTTGGAAGCTACTAGTAAATTTTTCAAGCAGTTCATTCAACCTAACTTGTTGCTCTGAAGAGAGATGTCTACCTTCATCTTCTCTAAGAAAAACGGTGTCTAATTCAACGGATTTTATCGCTAATTCACTGGGAGGTCTATATGTATCTTCAGCGAATCTATACTTCCATTCTTGATTCACTACATCCAAAACAATTTTTGCTTTGCGTAAAAAATCGATTCCCAAAATTGTACGATTATTTCTGGCATTCAGCAGAGCATAAAATGTTGTTTTAACATCGCGACCTTCAATTTTAACATGAACTTCTGTTTTATAAACTTCGGTAGTGTTTTGTAGCCCATCCGCTAAGACTGCGATCATTTGAGTTTTTTCAAACTTCACACCTTGGTCTTTTAATAAAGAATACAAAACTTCACCCGAAACGCAATGTGTTGCGCCAGTGTCAGCACAAGCTGTGCCAGAGAGACCATTTATGCTTATTTTTAACAATAATGTTGGTGATGTTTGCATATTACATGTACGAAATTCTAGTGATTGAAAGTGCACCGATACATTTTTCGGAGAACAGGTTGGACACTTGGATTTAATAACTCCCTGGTTTCCACGACCATAGCAACTTATCATTGGTCGATTTAGATTCGAAGGATAATTAATTTTATTTCTCTTGGACTCATTTTGATTGCCAATTTTACCAAACTCATTTCTTTTAAAATCTAAAGGCGTTTATTCAAAGCGATTAGAATTCCCGACCTCACTGATTTTATTTGATCTCATTTCTACTTTGTGTGACCTCAAATTATCATATAAATCTAACTTTTCAGCTAATTCAACAGGATCTGTTAAATTCTTCCATTGGTCTAAATAATGTTCTTTGCAATCAGGGGAAACCTTTTTCTTTAATTGGTCAGCAATAATTAATTCCGATAATTTTTCAAAGGAATTTATATTTAATTCGGATAGCCATCCCTCAAAATAGCTTCTAATTTCGAAATAATATTCTTTCCAGCTAATATCGGTTCGCTTTGGGTGTCGACTAAACAAAACTCTAAACCTTTCAGCAGTTAACTTGAACCTCTGCAACAATATATCTTTAATATAAGAATAATCCTCAAATTTTTCTTCCGGTTCACGCGCTATTAATTTATCGATTTCATTTAGAAGGACTCCAATTAAATACGTAATCCACAGTTCTTTACAAACCTTTAAAAGTTTAATTTGCCTCTCAAAAGTTATTAAAAATAAATTCATATCATCCTTCTCAGGATTGAAATCGGGTAAAATCTTTTCCAAGTCAACGCGGATTGAAGAAGTTTCTAGAGGGTTGCTTGTATTTGCAACTACATCTCTTGTTCCTGCTTCTAACCTGAGCTTCTGTAGCTCAAAATCTCTTTCTTCGGCTAAACGTTTCTCTTCCTCAAGAGTCTTTCTTTCTTCTACGATAATTTCAAAAATTCCCCGTACAAAATCTATGTTATCTTTAAATGCATCACTATTTACAATTTTATCACGTAATTCGAGGACTTTATCATCGCTACTTATTTCTACTTTTAATCCTGAAGCTAATGTGATTAAACCAATTTTCCTACCCTTAGAAAGAAACGCCATCATTTGAACTAACTATGTTTTAGCTAACTTCAAACTTAATTCGTGTTACGAATAACTCTTAGCAAAATAATTTACTTTTAAGTAATTTATAACATATATAGAACATAAATAACATACAATATCTTTCAAAACTCAATATAATGACACCAACTATTTGCCTTTTTTTTTTTTTTTTTTTTTTTTTTTTTTCACAATAATATCAATCAATTCTTCATATAATAATTAAAATAATTCCAAGCACTCATTTATAATAATAACTTCAATAATAAAATAGCTCAGTGCAACTATATAAATGTATAAAATAAAACAAACGATTTTTATTTTTTAATAATAATTATTAGAATTATTTCTCTTATGAATATCTTCATTTAATTCAGGTACTAAAATACGTGAAGCTGCAGACGACTTTTTGTATTTCAATTCCAAGGAAAATATCATTCAGGTTGAATAGAATAATTCCAAAATATTTCGATTCTGGACGAATCAAATACAATTTTCAAAAATCCTCAGATTCCGGATGAATCAAAAGTACTTTTGTATAAAATTTTTGCACTTTAGTATCTAAATTTTCTTATTAAAACAGTTTACCACAATTTAAAAATAATACTTATCTTCATATCTTGCTTCTATTCGGGCCCGACGTTGGGGAGCCACTTCTGTAACATATTATTCAGAATCCGTGGTGGAAACTATTTTAGTTATAAAATAAAACTTGATAACTTTTCATCAACTAATAAGTTTAATATTTACAACGTATTTACATGTTATTATTTACAAAATAACTCAGTTAATTTAAATTATCGGCTTAGCTCAGGTGCCTTGTCGGCAACAACTTTGTAAACATTCTTCTCTCTCGTAAAGTCTAATTTACTCAGCTTGTCAGTTCTTTTGAAAGAAAAGAAAAAAAAGAAAAGGAGAGAAAATATGATGGAGTGCATATTGTTCGAGCGTTACACTCTTCCCCTCGGCTTAGCTCAGGTTATATCGGCTTAGCTCAGGTGCCTTGTCGGCAACAACTTTGGGCCTGTTCAGAAGTGCAGCTCACGCCGCGCGCGCGCTCAGAAGTTTTTGCCATGGAGTAGGTTTTATCGAAGAAAGGAATTTTCAAATAATTCAATTGTTTCATTATTTTTATTGTTCAAAACAGGTAAAACCAACGACTATATTTCTTTATCTTTCCAAAACATGGTTTTCGTAACAGGAATACATGCCTATGTTCATTCAGATAAAATTCAAAATATTCCGGAAAGAGTCACGTGACCTATTTTATCCACTTCAGCTTGATCAGCAATCAGTCAACCGCACACAAACATCGCGCAAGCTACCTAAAAAAATTATGTGGGCGATTTGATCACGTGATTGTGCATTTTGTGCTTATGTTTAATTGGTTATGCTTTGTTTGGTAGGTTGACTGATAAATTTAACAATTCAATTGGAGATCTAAATATTTTAACTTTTTAACAATTTACTTTTTATTTGTTTAAAAATGATTTATCAGTTGCTTTATATGTTTCGTGATAGAATACTGTTAATAAACCAAAATTGTGATATCAACATATTACAAGGTTTTGAGATTTGCAATGTTAGTTAGACAATTTTTCAGAGAAGGTTTTAGTATATATATTTCTCATTTTATGATTGCCGTGCGGATTAATACCGTGTGGATAACAGGCAAAATACATCATAAAACATGAGAAACAAATGACACTCAAAATCACGTTAGTATAAGCAAAATACTTAATTATACTTTCAGTAAAAAATTTATAAGCATTCTAATAATATTTTATTCACTACAAAACTAGATGGCAAACCATATATATTTTATCTCTTTAAAAAAGAGATAAAATATTGTGCAGATATTTTTAGTTAAAATAATATACATCTAATACATTTTATTTTTATAATATTTTCATATTGATTTTAATACCATAAAATATGATTAGCATCCTAATCTCGATAAAAATTCACTCCTAAGGTACTCAAAAAGAAAAAAGAAAGAAAAACATCAAGAAATTAACCCTGCGCTCAAATGGATATTTTCGCACAATACTTATTTTTTCATTTGCTTTATATATATATATATATATATATACATATATATACCCTATATATACATATACACCCTATATATACATATATATATAAACTTTCATCGAGAAATACCTCATTTTCTCGTATTTAAATAAGTATTTTATTATTATAATAAAAATATACGTGCTTCTGTATTATTAATATAAAAATTTATCTTTATCAAAAATATCTTATTTTATATGAAAAATATAAAGCAATCAAAAAAAAAAAAAAATCACGAACACAATTTGGGACGCGAAGGACTGGAACCCATATCCCCTAGTCTCGAGTTCAAAGCGCTATCCATTCAGCCATCTAGCTCGTCTTTTATTTGCAACAAATTATCTTTATAATTAGCACCATAATTAATCAAACCGTGATTTGTTCGTGAACGCGGTAAACTTTTATTGCATCCACGATAAAGACCCACTCCATGTTCCTGTCTCCTGAGCTCGCGTGCTTCTTGAACACACTCTTTGTAAACATTCTTCTCTCTCGTAAAATCTAATTTACTCAGCTTGTCAGTTCTTCTTATTCCATGGTTCTTTTGAAAGAAAAGAAAAAAAAAGAAAAGGAGAGAAAATATGATGGAGTGCGTATTGTTCGAGCGTTACAACAATAATTTTGCATAAATAGGACGTTTAAGTAAGGAGAACATTTTTACTAGAATTTTACTGGTGAAAGTTTGACTTGTATCAGGCTCTGGACACAATGAATATACTTAACTTGATGCTTTTTTTAACCCCTTGAAGGGCGGTGTGGTATAATATCCCCCACTTAATTTTAATTACCAAATGCCACGTTGACACCGGGATTTAGGTAAAAAATTTTGCTTTAATAAGGTACATGAAAAACAGCTTTTGCATATTTCGAAATAAATTTGATTGTAAATCCTGGAGTTATTCAATCATTTCAGTATTTTAGCAAACGAAATATTTTGCCCTGAAATTGTTAACCCTTTTGCTTCCGATGCCGCTGCAGTGGCGGCATTTAATTTTAATTCACAAATGGCACATTGACACCAGTATTTTTAAACAAAATTTTCGGTTTCTTATGCACACGAATAAATGTATTTACTTATTTACAAATAAATTACATATTAAATTCCGGTTCCGTCGTAGCATTTAACCCTCTCGCTGCGCAACTCGAGAGTTTCTCGGGCAACGTAAAAGTAGCAAAATTTGCGCAACCCGAGATTTCATCGTGGATGCATTTTTTCCATCTAATTTTTAACTTTCCGTCCGAAAAACTGGTGACAAAAGTATAAAAATTCTTAAAAGACTCTCGTCGCGAAGGAATTAAGTGCGCAATTTTTGAAGCTACTTTGATAAAATAATTACTTAGCGAGAGAGTTAAGGATTAAAAAACAAAATTTTGCCTGTTCATCGAAAGAGTACTTCGACCAGTGTTGCCAGACGAATACTAAAATTGTATTTTGAATACCACCATTTCCGTACGGTATTATTCGCTTGCTTTAATCACAACATTTTTTGTAAATAAATAAAGCGACTATCTCTCTATGAAAATAATGGGATTCAAAATAAAATTGTAGTATTCGTCTGGCAACACAGACTTTGATCTTTAAGTGTTAAAATAAGTAGTACTTTGCTTGCATGTGTTATTTTACTTGGTAAATATCGGTCTGCCAAATAATATCAGAAGTTTAAGTTACTCAAAGAGCGTATTTAAGCTAGTGACTGATAAAAAAAATTATAGAGCGGGGGGTGAGAGCACAGACAATCACCTCATCGAGTTCACGCCTGAAATTGCAAAATTAGTTAAATTTCGATTCGCATATTAAAACGCTATAGGTCTGCCAAGTCATATCTTGGTGGAAAACACCTGAAAAGTCGATTTTAGCTTTTAACTCGTAGTTTACCATTGTGTTTTCCTGATCCCTGTCCTCCGTGTTTTAATACTTTACAGTATCGGAAAACACAATGGTAAATCTACGAGTCAACCGCTAAAATCGGGTTTTGAGGTATTTTCCACCAAGATATGATTTGGCAGACCGAGTGCGTTTTAATATGCGAATCGTGTTTTAATCAATTCTGGAATTTCAGCCGTGAACCCAATGAGGTGATTATCTGTGTTGCCGCCTCGGGTCTATTACATTTCTAATAAAGTTAAGGATTCTAATAAAGTTATTTATACGAGGGCATTTCAAAAAGTAAAGATACAATGTCTCGCATTCCTTAAACAAAAACATTTATTTACAAAACGTAAGTTACATCTTATTAACTGGATTATTTATTATTTTTCGACATAATCACACCCGTTATCCAAACATTTGTTAAGTCGGGGCACAAGCTTTTGTACCACACAGTCATAGAAGGTTTCCGCCTGATGTCGGAACAACATTTCAACTTCATCTTTGATCTCATCATCGTCGTGGAAAGATTTTCCTCCAAGATGTGACTTCAGGTAACAGGAGACGTCTATTCGCACGAATTGCTTCCTCCGTTCTCTGAAGAAGGGCATCAGAGATCACAGATGGCCGACCTGTTCTTTGTTCGTCATGAACATCGATCCTACCTTCAGAGAAATGACGACACCATTTCGTTACATTTTGTCGATTCATAATGTTCCCATAAACAGAAAAAATTTCTTTGTGAATATCCGCTGGTCGCTGACCTCTTGCATGAAGCAAACGTATGACGGAGCGCACTTCGCATTTGGCGGGATTATGAATAGGCGGAACCATTTTAAACACCACCTTCTCCAACCAGAATCGATGTTGAAATGCCGAACGACCGCGAGGAGAAAGCTAACGGTTCAAGGTTAGCACCTGTGTTGCCAACGTGCTTGCCAAAACTTTTCTTTTCCTCCTGCGTACGGTGTATCTTTACTTTTCGAAATGCCCTCGTAAATACAGGATAGCCTTTAATACAAAATCGAAGATACTCTACAATCTGTTCGAGATAGGAAAGCAGTTTTCCACTAAAGAGCGTTGCAGGTATACTTCACCCTGTAGCGCATACTCGTTTCACTAAGCTTTAACACTAGAACCGCCGGAAAGTTTACCCAAGTGTTATAAAAATATTTTCCACCAGAATTTTTATTTAAAACTATCAGATTTATTTATTAAAATTATTTATCCGTGGTACATATTTAACTTATTTTAAAGTGAAATTTCTGGCTCGAATCAAAGTATTTTTATTTGGTACCGGTCAAAATGACCGCCATGGCGGTTCTAGTGTTAACACTAGAAAGACGGCGAGCGGTCATTTTGACCGCTACCAAATGAATGCATTGCGGTTCGAACCAGATTTTTTTTTTATAAACCTAATTTAAAAGGTAAAAAGGTAAAAAACTAGTTAAATAAATAAGTTAATAATTTAAAATAAAAATTCTGGTACGAAATATTTTTTATAAAATTGGAGTAAATTTCCCCGTCTTTCTAGTGTTAAAACCACGTTCATGGATAATAGCTAACAAGGTTCCCCAGTTATTACCGGCTAAACGGAATTAAAACAAGTTGGAAATTGCTCGTCAAACGTGGCAAATGAGGTGCGTTCGTACTATAACTAGTTTTATAATTATTTTTTGCACTTCCCATTCCCCTTAATGTAACGGAAAACTTTTGACTGTCCCTGTAATTAAGCTATACATCCGATTTTCATGAAATTTGAAATGGCTCGACAAAATTTTGCAGCAATTATATATTTCAAATTTCAGCCCATTCGGAAAGCTGTAACATCATTAAAATGCACTTGCAATAATTTTTCCCATTGGCTTTAATGTAAAGAAAAACTTTTGACTGTCCCTGTAATTAAACTATACATCCGATTTTCATAAAATTTGAAATGGCTCGACAAAATGTCGCAATAATTATATGTTTAAAATTTGAGACCATTCGGAAAGCGTTAACATCATTAAAATGAACGTGCAATAATTTTTCCCATTGGCCGTAATGTAAAGAAAAACTTTTGACTGTCCCTGTAATTTAACTATACATCCGATTTTCATAAAATTTGAAATGGCTCGACAAAATTTTACAACAATCATATATTTAAAATTTCAGACCATTCGGTTGGGTAGTTTTTGCTCTATTATATGCGGACGGACGGACAGACAGACGGACGGACTGAACGACGACTATAGGTGCTACGTATTTATATAATTACGAACGCACCTAAAAACATCCTGTATAATAGCATATTTTGTAATTATGATGTTTGAAAAAATGAAAGCCATTGCTTTTCTTATTAAATAAAACATAATCTGAACATTCCTATTAAAAATAATTTTCATATAAATATATAAGCTAAATAAATAAACATATCCACTCGCTTGTATATCCAGAGATTAACAAATATTTTCTTAAACGTATTCAAAGAAAGTTCCATTTTGTTTTAAACCAGACAATGAAAAACTACGCAATTCGCGACAAATTTGGCAAACTGGCGTGTTTTCAGCGGATGTTGGGTTGAATTTATTGTCTTTACTTTCTTGAGTAGTAAAAATTTAATGCAATTAGCCTGGCATACTAAACAATTTTTTAACATAGGCTGCGTAAATAGTATATGTATGACACTCTAAAAGGTTTTCCTATGTCGTTTTAAACTATGTAAATAATATTAGTCGTTATCTTAAAATGACATAACGTCTTCAGTTGCAAAACATAATTTCGAAAAAATTCACTGTTTCTTTTAGAAAACAAATTAACACTGGAGCGCTCGGAAATTTTACTCAAGATTCATAAAAATATTTGACACCAGAATTTTTACTTAAAATTATTTGACTGATTTATTTAACGTACATTTGTGTGTTTTTGATTTAACTTATTTTATGAAAGAATTTCTGGTTCCAGTTGACATATAATCATATAGTCGGTGCCGGATCTAGGCCTTCCGGGCGTTCTAGTGTTAAAAGAGAAATCATATTCCTCTTGAAATTCTCTTTCTGATATAGTCTCAGATATCTTAGAGAATAAAAGACAAACATGCCGCAAGAAACATGATCCATATCTTTATGGCGAAGATATTTGAGCTGCATCTGTCCTCTAAACAAGAAAGAAAAATTATGCGTGAATCATGAATTATGAATCACTTTCCAACACATTCAGAATTCTGAAGAAAAAAAAAGTTTAATAAGGTGGAAGATGATATCAAGTAAACAATTTGGAAAGCACATAATGCGTTTAAAAACCCAATTTCAGCAATTACTATCTACGGTTGGGAAAATATCCAAATTCTTTTGAATAGCCTTGTGTATGATATATGGATTTGTATATATACTACATAGCATGCTAAAATGTAGTTTACTTGGAAAAGAATAACACAATTGAAAATGTACTTCAAAAAATTTCCGTCAATAAATGGAAATGTACAGTCGTGGGGGAAAAAAAGCAAACACCTCCTACTATCTCCTCAATAAATTATCATAGAAGATAGTTACTAGTACCGAACGATTGGAAATAAATTCTACTTTTAAATCATGTATATAAAATTTGTTTAGGGGGCCATCTATATATTAAAACGAAACCAGACTTCATTTTTTTCGATGGCAATATCCAATTTTAACAAGGTATTTCAAATCTTCGGTGCAAACTATTCCTGGACACCAAATTTCAAGTCATTTGAGTGATAAGTTTGAATTATAAGCATTCAAAATTTAGAGCTTCTAATGTTAAATTACATTTTCATATTTTTATCAATATCTCCTGAAATTATATTCCTAATGTGCAAATTTTTTGTGTAGCAATAATGTTAAAATACCCAAAAATAAATACGTTTAATTTGCAATATTTATAATTTTATGATATGAATTATGAATTATGAAATTAATTTTCGAAAAAATTATGAATTGCAACCTACAATTTTTTTTATGGATTTAGATTTATTAAGTCCTGCTTTATAGAAATCCAAAATTTCATATTTTTCTTCCAAGTAATTTTCAAATTATGCTCAAAAAACGACAGAGTGACGATTTTGATGGTTTAAGGGGCCATCTATGATAGAAGTGACCAGATATCTTGAAATTTCTTATGCTATCCTGTAATCTAACAATCTTCAATCACTGCTTGAGTGGCACTTAATATGCCTTGATCAAGAATTTATCTCTCTGTGTCAACAATCGAGTATCGAACTTCTATTTGGATACAGCCTCTAAAATACGCTCGTTATAAAAGAATTAATTCCTCGGAAACTTATCGTACGAAATGCATAAAAATTTATTTTTAGTCTAATTGAAGGGTGTAGCGATAATTTATGCTGTCAGAATTGTGTACTCAGGGTTCGCACAGTTTTACCACTAAATTTTAACAGTATTTTGAAAGTATTTCACTGCAGGAAAATATTGCAAAATCGGTGAATAAAGGTGGGAATTGCGACTTCTGTGTTTTTAAAATTAAATGCAAATTTTCTTATCATTAATAGTGGTGTCAGAGTCCTTGGAAATTCCAAGGAGTGTGCGAACCTTGGGTACTGCTATTGAAAAAAACAAAATGTTTCGTTTTAATATGTCTATGGCCCCCTAAGCAAATTTTATATACATCATTTAAAATTAAACTTTATTACGTATCGTGTGGTAACGTTCTTCTACGATAATTTTTTGCAGAGTTAGTAAGGGGAGTTTGCTTTTTTTTTTCACGACTGTACTCGAATTTTTGTGTGCATTCCGGTATATAATGTATCGATTTCAAACATACCAAGTAATAATCCGAAAGTTAGTTTAATTTAAAGACTCGTATCACAACTGAAAACGCACTGTCAGCAATTATTGTTCATTTATACCACTGAAACGGAATTTTTTTGTGTGTCCCTGTAAATAAACAATAAATGCTATGCAAACCATAGTCGTCTACAGTAATATTACTAAGTCTCTGTGATGTAGAGGAGACTGGGGAGGGTTGACCATATTTTTTGCAAAATGATTTTTAATATTTTTTTTAATTTGAACTTAGAATAAAGTTTCATATACCATTTTATTCGTTATACAATCAGTTATCAATATAAAATTGTGTAATACATACAACATAATACAATACATACATAAGTGTAATACATACGAAATTTGAAAAATTATGAATTTTAAACACGAGAAAATAGTGGGTGAAGTCTCCCCACATATGGGAGGCTTGACCCACTTTGTTTTTTACTAAAATATTTGTTAAGGGAAATAAAATCAGTTTTACAACTTTATGCTGAAAGGTTTAATTATTATTCAAAAATATTAGAGGAAATATGATGTGTAAACAAACCTGTTTAGACGGAATTCCAGACACAAGAGAAAAATTCCGTTTTAAACACCCTTTTTTTCTTACACTCGATCTGAAAACACTAGTTGCCCCATAGTTTGACTTCAACTCATTGTATTCATCTTGGTGAAATTTGTCTACATACCTCCCTAAGGTGTTTTAATAATTAACTTATGTTCTTTTGCAGATTGATGAATACCTAACATTTATTAAGGCTGCGAAACAGCACCGAAAACTGGCGATATGAAGCAATTAAAATAATAAAACTTTGTAAAAAATCACCATAAAATTAAAACAAAACACAGGTACAGAACTTTGTATAAATTTAATAAGCCTAAACGTCCTTTTTCTGATTCAAATAATCCTCCTAATTTTAATTCTATAATAGTTCTGCCCTTTTATTCTCTTCTGTGTTTCAAAATTGCTAAAATACTTTCTCGTTTTAACTTTAAAGTTATCTTCAAACCTATGAATAAAATTAAATTCTCTTCTCTAAAAGATCCTGTTCCTACTGAGAACCGGTGGGGTGTTTATTTCATTCCTTGCTCTTGCAATTTAGGTTATATTGGTCAAACAAAGAGAGCTTTAAAATTCAGATTAGGCGAGCATCAGAGATATATTGCAAATCAAGAAATCTCTAAATCTTCAATTGCTTCTCACTGTTGGTCTTCCAGTCATTGTTTCAATTTCTCCATGGCCAAAATTATTTCTTCCCCTGCCTCTCCCTCTCACTTGGATTTTCATGAAGCATATTTTATTTCTAAAAATTCTGCTAATCTTGTTAATGATCTCCCATCATCTCCTTTCCTATCTCCAGCGTGGAAATTAATTTTGTAATTCTTTTCCCTTTTCTCTTGTTTCTTTTTTTATTTTGTAAAAAAAAAAAAAAAATAATAATAATTTGGATTTTTTTCTTGTTCTTTTATAGTTCTTTATTTATTATTTTTATTTATATTTTTAATTTACTTCTTTTATTTTTATTTTTATTTTTTCTTTTATTTCCATTTCATTTTCTCTTCTATCTTTTTTCAACACATTTCCCTTTTACATATCCCTCTGTCAGGTAGCACCATCTGTCGCATTCTTCGCAACATTCTTTATCTTCAGTTCATTTTTGAACTTGTTCGTTTACGGACACGTGTATGCTGTAGCTGATGACGAGCTGTTATGTTTTTAGCTCGAAACGCGTCCTGTGTTTTGTTTTAATTTTATGGTGATTTTTTACAAAGTTTTATTATTTTAATTATTTTAATTTATTAAGGCTGCTGCTTTCATCCTTTATAACCTTCTCCATTCTTTCTATTGACCTACTAGGGATTCTATTTAAATAAAATAAAAGTTCCTACCAACTTTCCAATTTATATTTCAATTTAATTTTTTCTTCCTTCTATATAAATTTTTCTCATCTTCATTTAATCAGTTTTAAAATTTTTTCTTTCTATCAATCACCCCAATTTACTGAAGTTTTACAGAATAAATGTACATTATTTTAGAAATTTAACTATTAACGTTTCATTACGTACAGTGTATAATAAAAAGATTTCCAAACAGACTTAATTAAGGAGCTTTGACCACCTGGTCAACCCTCCCCACATTGACTGAGTCAAGCCTTTCCACGTAGCCATTTTTTAAAGTATAGCACCTGGTAATGGTTATGTTTAGCCTAATTTATTGCACAACTTTTATGGATGGAAGGAAAGCTCAATATTTCTACACCATTTAACCTTTTCAGTGGTAAGGTAATTATATTCGTAAAATGCTGAGATGAGTGATTGACACCAGAATATCCAAACTAATTTATTTTAAAATAAAAGTTTTTGTTTACGTACTTAATAAAACGAAAATTTTCCTTCTAATATTCTGGTGCCAATGTGGCATTTAGGAATTAAAATTAAGTGGTCCAAAAATGAACCATCGCCCTTAACCCCTTCAGGGACAAAGCACTTCCATTGATAAAATTTTGAAATGAATGATTGGCACCGGAATTTACGTACAAATTTAATGGCAAATAAGAAAAAGCTATTTTTCACGTATATAATAAACAGAAAAAATATAAAATAAAATTCTTGTGCCATTATCGCGTTTGGGAATTAAGTTTAAGTGGTATATCTGTGAAACCACCGCCACTGAAAGGGTTAAAGGTGTTAAAACCTACTTACCGTAATTTCTCGTGTATACGCCGCGGCTTAGTTAAGACATTTATCAAACCGTAAATATTATTGAAAAAAGCAAGTCGGATAAGTGCAAAGCAGAAGTCACATTTTATTTAAAATAAATTCTGGTAGGAAATCGAGTTATCTGAGGTCGGCGGATATGCGCGAAACTACGGTTCTTAACTTTCTATGATATATTTTATCTGAGAAAATCTTATAATTTTTTTCTAAAAGTGTGCACTTTTTAAGCGGAAAACTCTCCACAATTGATTTTTCCACACCTGTTTCAATTATTTTTATGAAACAAAGCCTATTGTTTGAGAACTTCTGTAGCTTTGGTTGCCATCTATTTTCAAAACTCTGAAATACTTTTAAATTTGAAAACTGAAGGTTGGTTGTGGAATATCTGTAACCTTATAAAACAATAATAACTATTTAAAGTTACTGGTGAGAAATCGTAATCCCTAAACAAAAATTCAGACAGATGCCGAATGCCAGAGTGTTGCCGCATCTAGCTGATTTTTTATTGGGAGATTCCGAATTCTCACCGGTAAGTTCAAATAGTTATTATTGTTTTATAAGATGATAGATGGTCCACAAATAAGATAAAAGAAAATTGCTATTCAAAATTTTCCGGTGTGAATTCCAATACTTGTGAGGAGTCAGTCGATTAGTGATGACGTCACAACTCGTGTCCTCTGGCCTTGAGTATTTCGATGGCAGCGACAGAATACATACGCGGTTACGTAAAATGCAGAAATGTTTCAGTGGCACCAGAATTTATATTTGAAAATAAGAATAGGGTTTTCTTCGAATACTTAATATCAGGAAAATATTCACTCCAAAATTCTGGCGCCAATGGGGTATTTAGGGATTAAAATGTTAAAGCGAAACACTTCCTGCTGCTTGTACATTCATATTTCTGATTAATTTTTTTAACACTAAAACCGCCGGAGATTTTACTCAATTTTAATAAAAATATTTGATACCAGAATTTTATTAACTTATTTTCCTACAGTTTACTTTTAGCTTATTTTAAGAAAAAAATTCATATTCGAATCAACATCTATTCATTTGACAGGAGTCAAAATGACCCTTTTTGGCGGTTCTAGTGATAATATTTGCTTTTTTATGCGTCTATATTACAGTTTTTTCTCATATTGTGTTTGACTGCATGAAAGATTTTTTTTTTGCATGTCCGTGCTGCAGCATGATACACTGATGCTTGTTGAGAACGAATTTTGATGCAAATACGTAATCTAAATAATAATAATAATAATAAAATCTATTTTTTTGTATATCCAAAGTGTACATTCGTTTGTTCGAGTCAGACTCGCCAATGCTTGTCTCCTACACAACAACAAAATAAAGCTTTTGCTACCTGTATTTCAGGATGAAATCTTTACAGTACACAGTGGAACCCCGCTAATCCGAACTAATTGGGACCAGTTCCTGTTCGGATTACAAAAAATTCGGATTATCCGAAATTCAGATAAAAATAGAAAAGAAAAAGATGTGTTCTAAAAAAGTGCAAGTTATAAGTACTCAGTAGTATGATAAACATCCTCTAATCCGCCATCTTAAGGACTGGCATGCTGGATAATCTGTCACGACTTTCAGAAAAAAGTAGTATTCCTTGTTTAATCAGCCCTGATGTTTATAATTATTCAATGGAACTTCGGAATGAGGAATTACATAACAACCCATTATAAACAGTTCAAAATCGCGAATCTATAAATAGCTCAGTCACCACATTGACGAGGAACGAAGAAAAAAACCTTTCTGTAGATAATTTGCGAAATCAAACTGTTGAAAGTAAAAATAAATTTTTATTATTTAAATTAAATACAGTCAATCAGGGTAACTTTGAGCCACGGGGTGTAACTTTGCACCACCTCCTATTTTTCAATATTTTTGACTCTAAAAGACTAAATAAACTCCAGAACCGTGCTCTGTTGGCAAGGTTCTAAACTGGGATTTCTACTCTTTATTTTAGAAAATAAATTAGCAACATTATGCGCAAATAATTGCATCATCTAACTATTTTTGTGAAGTACTGTTTTCAAGTTAATTTTGAATGCTGTTTTGAAGTTGTTGTAATCCAATTAAATTTTCATAGTAAGTAACAATATACTCATTTATCAGACATATTATTATCTAAATGCTGTAAATGTGTTAATATTTTGTGATTATTCATTTATTAATAGTTAATAAAATGTAAAAGAAGAAGGTACTAGCATTTTACCGCATTTTCAGGGTAACTTTGAGCCGGTTCAACGTTACACTGAGATGTAAATTTTCTAATAGAGATGTAAATTTTCAACAGGGCGAAAATTGTCCGGATCAGGAATTCTAGTTACACTGATGCTTATAATTTACTAATTATAGGTGCCACTGTCGAAAATTTCCCATATTTGTACGTATATTTTATGTAAATGCCGAAAGTTTGCATTAGATATAACATGTAAATATTTTCCCAAATATGTGTAAAATATATAAAATTTATTTAGAGGCGTGATTAGGGGCGGAGCTACTCAAATTTGACATTTCATACGTTCGACGTTTTTTATTCTTGTTTGAATAATACTAATATAGTAGGAGAGCTGTTGAACATTTTTGAGTAGGTATTTGAGGCACCCTGAAAATTTGTGCAGCACTTCTTTTCTAATGCCTGAATACAAAATCGAATGTCTGGCTGAAGGATCGTGGCCCAAAACCTGTGCCAGACACGTGTCAAGTGCCATTTTTTGACACTACCCAAAAAAAGTATTTGAGGCACGCTGAGATTGAAACAGAATAATATTTATACTTAGAAAAAAATATTTTGAAAATGACAGACACTTTAGTCGGCCCAAAACCTGTGCCAGACACGTGTCAAGTGCCATTTTTTGACTACCCAAAAAAGGTATTTGAGGCACGCTGAGATTGAGGCACAATAATATTTATGCTTAGAAAAAAATATTTTGAAAATGACAGACACTTTAGTCGGCACAAAAACTGTGCCAGACACGTGTCACGTGCCATTTTTTGTCTGGCACAGGTTTTGGGCCACGATCCTTCAGCCAGACATTCGATTTTGTAGTCAGGCATTACAAAAAAAGTGTTGCACAAATTTTCAGGGTGCCTCAAATACCTTCCCTAAAATGTTTAACAGCTCTTGGACTAATACTTGTATGTATTACTGTAATTATGGATATATTATTGAGTTAAAACATTGAAAATTGTTTTTAACTGCATTTTTATGTTTTATTTGGACAATAAACAGGGTTTTTTTTAATTTCTAAATGTTCATGGTTCTCTTCTTCCACTTTTCTTATGCCTGATATTTGTTGTAATATCATAAATTATACAAATCTTGTGATGTTGGGAAATGTAACTTCGCAGTTTTTACATATCTGAAAACATTTTTGGGGTTTAAAGTTGTCCTGTCTACAATACTTTTTTTTATAATTAATTATTTATATAAAAATTTATCATATGGTGCAAAGTTACCCTAAATGGCTGGGTAACTTTGAACCAGGCTAAAAATCCATTTTTTATTGCTTTTATCCTTATTAGTTCTTAATTTTTTATAGTCAAACAATAATTTAGGATCATTTCTTCTCTTTTATGCCCCTAGTTGCGACAATATTCTTCAAATAAGATTGTGGCATATGAAAATAGAGAAAATGCGGATCAAAGTTGCCCTGATTTATTGTACTTTTTGCATTTTAAAAAAGAAATTATTAGGGACTGGCAAACAAACTGATATTTGAGATTTTTTAAACTTGGCTTCTATGAGTAGGCCTACAGTGCACGTTTTCATTTTATATTCGTGTACATATGTTATACTTTTACATTATTGAGTATTTTTTTTATTCTATTCAAGCTGTTTTTAAGAATAAAAAACATGCTTTACTGCCACTTTTTGTTTAATTTTAACTACTAAACGTTTTTCCCGACATTAAACCAAATTTCGCAAGTTAATCTTTTCAGTTAATCTGTTCAAGTATAGTTTTCGAAAATAAAATCGGTCGGAGTAACCAGAATTTCGGATTAGTGGGGTTCTAGTGTATTTTTAAAACATTTGAAGCAGAAATTTATGAAAAAGATTTTTGCTTAGAAATAGTGGTACCCAAAAAGTGCTATTTTCAAACAATAATCTTAAAGGAGTGCAAACGGTCAAATATTCGCATAAACGTACATAACTCCTTAAGGAGCGGTGGGATATATTATACCCCACCTAATTTTAATGAAGATTCGCAACAGAAGCTTTTAATTAAATTTTACTTTTTTAACTTTCGTGGGAAAAGGTTAAAAAATTGCTTTTCTCATTCTGAGGTAATTTTTTGCGAAAATTCCGGCGTTAATTCAACATTCCACAAACATAATTGTTTGCCCCTCAAAGGGACAATAAAGCCATTTTTGTTTTATCTTTTAAAATAAATGTTAGGTTTTTATCTTAACCAGTACATAATACCATGAAATATCTTATAATTAAAAATATCCAGACATATTTTCGAAAGCAAAAAAGGCAAAAAATATATAACAAACACTCATGTTAACATTTTCTTTCAGATATAGTCTCAGATATCTTACCGAATCCAAACGTTACATTTCGATGACTTCACTGCGAGAAACATGATGCATACTCTACTAAAGAAAAGTTTTGATATTCATATATGTAAATCTTTAGAGAAATACTTCATGATGCTTGTGCATTTAGAATTCTTTCTTCCTTTTCTATTTTTAAAATACTCTGCTTTTTTGCGAATATGTGTGTTGTTGGGTATATATAGTTTTTTCATAAAATTTTTGTTTGACTATATAAAGGATTTTATAGAAACGTAATGAGCACATCTTTACCAAAGAAGAATTTTGCTATTTGTATATTTAATCTAAAAAAAGATCATGCTATTTCTACATATAGATTTCTTATTCCCTTCTTAACACTTTCCAACAAAGTTGAAAAGTGTTTATGACTTCGGTTTGTCTGTCCGTCTGTCCGTATGGCCGTCTGTCCGCGCTCTAACTCCCGTAAATATACTCGGATTGTCCTGAAATTTTTGGAGGTTATTGAAGTTTACCATAGCACGTTCCCTATTTCAAATGAAGTTTGTAGCGTGTTTAGTTCATTTACAGGGACAGTCAAAAGTTTTCTGTTACATTAGGGCGTATGGGAAGAAATCGTTTAAAACGATTTTTAATGATGTTACACGCATCCAAACATAAAAAAATTTATATGCATTTATGAAGTGCATTAAAACATGCATTCTGCATAATATGCGGTGCAAAGAACAGGTATTATTCTTTTACAGGGCCACACAAAAGAATTCCGTTGCATAATGATATAGGGAGGAAGGGGGGAATTGTTTGCGGCGTATTTTAATTATGTTACACTATTTTACATACAATGAAATTGATATACGCCGCTGAGGTTTACTATAAGTTATTTCATGTATATTACGCAATGCATAGCATTTACAGGGACACTCAAAAGTTTTCAGATAGTATATTGTATCAGAAGTACTGTACATTAGCGGTGATTGCTGGAAATGCATTTTTAATTAAGATATGCGCTTTTATGCTTCACTATATTTATGCATACTATATGGTACGTATAAAGGTTATTATTCATATACAGGTGTACACAAAATAATTCGTAAGGGTTACTGGATATGAGAGCAAGGTGGGTTTTAAATGAGTTATGCATTTTTACGCTGAACAGCATTTCGTTTATTAAAAAAAGTTTGTAGAATATAGATAAAATGATATACGTAAAGAATTGGATGCATATCGTCTATGGGTGATAATTTCTCGAAATGTGGTTTCAGTAGTTTTAAATGTGTTTTAGTTTGAACTAAATTTTAGCTAAATAGTGGCGTGTAATAAGGGTACTAGGTAAACTACAGGGCTGTAC
Source organism: Maratus speciosus (assembly GCA_963932465.1). Lineage (NCBI taxonomy): Eukaryota > Metazoa > Arthropoda > Arachnida > Araneae > Salticidae > Maratus > Maratus speciosus. The sequence goes on from OZ010797.1 coordinate 319,596,461, forward strand.
AAAAGTATTCAAGTATTTTTCCAATTAACTGTATAATTTGCTGAAAGAGAAATTTCAACCTTTTATACGTTTTCTTGCTAAACTAAATTTCCCCATTATACAGTATATATATCAACATACAGATCAAATATAGGGTTGTTCAAAAGAATTGGAATACACATTTGGCTATGGGCGGTAACTACTGAAATCAGGTTTTTAAATGTTTACTTAGTTATCTTATTTACTTTATTTCCCTAAATAACGAAGTTTCGTTAAAACTTTCAGGGAGTGTTGGAAAGTGTTTCATAATCTATGCTGTACGCATGATTTTTCTTACTTGTTTATTTATTTTTTTTATTATTATTATTCGCTTTTTAACATTTTCCAACAATGTTGAAAAGTAATTATTAATTCGGTTTTTCTGTTTTAGTTATGGCACACATTTTGAAATTTAACTTTTTTTAAATATTACCTAGTGTGTAGAAGTTCTGTAGATCATAAACGGGCTGCATAGAAGTTCTCAGGTACATTTACATTTATTTGCGGAAATTGCTGAATGGAAACCCGACACGTCCTGTGGGTTAGGGTCGGCTGCGGGTAAGGGCGGGTAATCAGACCCAATTCATGACTCTAATACAAAACACTGAATTTGATTTACTGTTAATTTGTGTTCGAGGGGGAAAAACAAAACCAAACAAAACCATCTATGAGGATTTTCCAATGCTTTTTTAGAAGAAGTTTCCTTTTTTTACCAATTTTGCAATTATACCCAAAAAAATAATTTATTTGTAAAACACCTTGAATTAAGAATCAATGTGTAATAAGTTAATCAAAAAACTTCTTATATCTAGTTATAAAGCTGTTCTCAAAAACATACTTGATGCTTTTTAATACAATCAAAGAAGTTATGCTTATTCGTAAATTTACGAAATTTACAGAAATTCTTATTGGATATCAAGAAATCCAATACAGTTTTTTTTCCTATAAAGATAAATTATCTTTGATAAAATAGTGTCAAAGTCGATTTTCAATCGATTATCACTCTATATGTATAAATTTTATCAATAACTGAAAGTCGTTGTTTGATTCCAAATCATTTGCATAAATATGGTTGCAAATTTTATAATTTTACTAAAATAAATAAATAAACAGCATGGTATTTCGTCAACCATATTGGAAAATTTTACATTGTTGAGCGTTATTTTTTAAAATCAGCATTCATGGTTTAATCCCCCTCACTGGCAAGCCCGTGTTAATACGTTCATTAAACTCCAGGTTCTACTGCAATACAAGCAACTTTTAAAGTAACATATTCTATAGATTTAATGTATTTTCAATATTTTGAGCAATGATTACTACTTCGAAGGATTGCATTCTTATTAGTTATTAAGTTTTTTTTTTATAAAATGTTGAAAGAATCATCTTTTTTTAGCATTTAAAATAAAATGCAGAGAAAACAACATTACAATTTTGCCCTTTTCCAAGACTGTCATAGGGTTAAGAGATGTATTGGATATGTATTCACAAATGCATATATGTAGTATATATGTGGTATATATATATATAAATTTTAATTTAATTCATTTCTTTATTTCTTCAGTTGATTCCACACTTTACTATGGGTATAGATAGCACTAAACATTTTTGTTCAAAATCTAGTTACAATATATTTTTCCTTTTTCTCGCCAGATGCCAGCAATATTTTGGTTTTCAGTGACTAACTGCTGGACACATGTTTTAATGGTCTTAAATCTGTTTGCATCTACACATGTAATAATATTATAACATGTGTGGACTCGCAATATATATTGTGGGTCAAATTTCTGATGTTTTGGATTCTTGTTTATAATTGAGGTATTGTACTCTAATCTTCGGGCAAACCTTAGTTGTCAATGGTGATTATACTGAGCGAGCCTTTTTACCGACTCTGGCGTTGTAGGATTTAAAAACTGGGAGATATAGCGATGAGTTTGGCGCGCAGAAAATCCTTTTTCGGATTTAATTTATATTATTTGTTTATTGCTGAAGTATATTATTGGATCGCTAGGCTGTTTATCGTTGTTTGGAGGAATAAACTTGAGCGAGTTGAATTTACCAATTAATTTGTTTTTTCCCGTTCCACGCAGATTTTTTTTTTATATTCTTGAAAGAATTCCGGTTGATGATAGACAGCCAAAATACATTTAGAATAAAATTATTAAAAAAAAAAAAAATAAAAACGAAAAATCTCCTTTAGGGACGCCGGCTGGGGAGGGGCCAGGAAGGGCCACCGCCTCTCTCTGGATTTTGAAAATTAATTTTAAACGAAACTTTCTTCATTTCTGATTGTTAAAAATGAAAGATAAAAAACTGCCTTGCCTTCCTCAACCCCTACCGTGGCAAAGAATTTTTAACTCTTTTTCTATAATTTTCTTTTTTACATTCACGTGTTTTTAATTTATCCAAAAGGGATCAGAGACCCTGTGGCAGGATTTTTTTTTTTTTTTTTTTGAATTGTCAGTTTTGTTAAACGTTGGTAGAAATTTTTGAATATTTAATATTTCATAATTGTTGTATTATTTTATTGCTTCTGAGTATGTTTAAAAATTGTCTTAAATGGAGAATTCTGTCATTTATTTATTTATTTATTTTTTTTTAATTTAGCTTATTTCATACTTACATTCTGCAGCGGGCGAATGTAGACCATGGACCTCAGTCATCCAAAGAAAAAAAAAAAAACATTTAAGAATGTGTAAATGCAAACGAGATATTAGAAAAGAACCTTCCGATTGGTTTAACATTAACTCACGTGTACAGACGTGTTACACTCCTTACAGACGAAGACACTCGCGAACTAATGCTAACCCTATGAGGAGTTTATTTTCTAATATCTCGTTTGCACCTCGGAATTTTTAAATATTTTTTTGCATTGGATAGCTGAGGTCGATATCTACATCGCATTTTTTTTTTTTTTTTTTTTTTTTTTTTTACTTTTTCAATTTTGGTTGCAGATAATTTTTATTAAGTTACTTTCACTTTCGAAACCGGTTCCGAAAATGAAAGTGTCATTCTAAAAAAATATCTGCAAACAAAATCGAAAAAGTAAAAAAAAAAGAGAGATGTAGAGATAAACCTCAGCTATCCAAAGCAAAAACAAAAACAAAAACAAAAAATTAATTAATTAATTAATTAAAACTGTCAAAACAAGTTTTTAAAAGGAAGAAGTCCATAATCAGAAATTTGTATTCGGGTATGGGTTGAGGAACGGTGAAACTTTGAAACGAAAAATGTATGTATTTCCATTTTGAAAAAACATTCTCGATATGTATATCTATAATTTCTTGTAAGAATCAAAATAAGATGTTTCTGTTGGTAGTCGCGCCCCTCAATCTCCGCGCCTGGGACGACTGCCCCCCTTCGCTCCCCCCATTTCGTACGGGCCTGATTGATTTATGTCAAGTTAAATTATAATTTTACTTATCAAATCAAATTAACTTACATTTATGCATAAAACTGTAGCATGCATTACGAATAACTGGTGAATTTTTTCTTGTTTTTTGTGTCTAAAATACTGTTAAAATATTAAATTTATACTATTGTTTAAAAGACAAATTAATTTAACTGCTGATCTTTCTAAGTAAAATAAGAATAGTTTAAACTTCTGTTTGCGGAAAGATAGAAATTATATCGTGAATGTACTTAAGAAAAGCCGCATGAAAAAAAAAAAAAAAAAAAAAAAAAAAAGATTAGTTTTAATTTACACAAAAAAGAAAATTCTTGTTATCTATATATATATTACGCTAACGGACGTGGCACAGAAATCGCGATTATTTGTTATTGTTTAATGGCAACGCCCGAGAAGCGCATCTGATTGGCTATTGTGTAAGAGGCCTTGGCAGGATTTATGGCGATCGGGTTTGTTTACGTTTCGCATTTTCGGTGCGATATCTTTCGCTGCAATTATGTAGCTTCAAAATATCATTTGAAATGCTCATAAAAAATCTCGGTGAATGCTTGAAAGTGAAGAAGCCGAATTCGAGTCGAATCGAAATAGATCCGAAATCCAAATAGAATTTATCGAGCACGCCGTTAAGCGATCGGCAAAATAGGCTTAATAACTGTAGCATGCACGCGTTGCTTCTGAAATCCAAATTACTGAGTTAAACATTCCGGGGTATGCATAACAGTGGGTGAAACGTGCAATTTCTGCAAAGCACTGTATTGGAAATGCGAATTAAACAGCAGCAAGGAGTTTACAAAATGTTGTCCTGACGTAAAAAGTAATTTTGTACGGACAGGTAGTTTTGACCGTACGGACCTGCGATACGAATTTCAGGTTCATTTAAGAATATTATTACGCCCCCCTCCCCCAGAAGTAAGATACAATAAAACCTGCTTAGACAAAAACGACCAGTGATAAATTCCGTTTTATGCAGGTTATTTAAATTGAACAAAGCATAATAGCATTTTTTTTGGGGGGGGGGGGGGGCAGGAACTTTTTTTTCGTTTATTGCAGAATTAATTTATAAACAGGCTTTACTCTATTAGAAAATAAATTTGCTGGATTGTACTTTAAAAAAAAAAAAATCTATATAGTAATATTTGCTTACAATTTTATTATTTCTTTTTCAGTATTACACTTTATGTTGTATTTGTAATTGCTTTTTCATATAAAGATTTTAAATAAAAAATTAAATTATTGAAAATATAATTACATTTTAATTAAATTCATCAGTTAATTTGGAATAAAAATGTTTAAAGTATGAGACATATAAAAATTAAAAAACTTAACCTTTGACTCTACACAACTTTGGAACTGAACGGCCCTGGTAATTTGCACCGTCTCCACCCGCCCCCCTCTGTACAGACCTGCGATAAAAATTTCAGATTCATTTAAGAATATTATTACGGGCCCGGGCAACGCCGGTCGGGTCAGCTAGTTTTGCATATTCTTTCCAGGTGCTTCATATTTACTTGAGATGAAATTGTCTAATCCACTAAAATTTTCTATCCAATGCGATTGTCCAGTAAATTAAAGAAATAAAAGTACATTCTTAGATAACAATTGCTTGTAATTAATTTACCGGAAACTAATAAAAACTGTTAGATTTCAAATCCCTTCAAATATCATGCCTGCAAGTATCCTATTTTTACGTTTAAAAACAAGCCCTAAAATAGAAAGTTTCCGGTTCTTGGGCGGGTGAAAACAGTTTTATGATAACAGTCTTAAAATAAAGAGCTTCTTTTATTCATTTTAATTTGCAAAAAAAAATTTTTTTTGTTATTTTAAATGTCTCAGCCATATATTGGGTATGTACTTGGGGTGAAAATTTCCGAAAAATTCGAATCCACCGAAAATTTTTCTCTATATTTAATAGTTTGAAAAAAGAAACTTTTGATTGGACATCAAAAATCTACTATCTCTAATAATAAGAGGAGGCTTTATCTATTGACCATCACCCCGCAGATCTCATTACCTTTTCCTCCCCAAAGGTCAAGAGGGGTGGGGTGTGAAAGTTGAACCGGGGCAAGCGTCATTCTGCTGGTGTTGGGGGGGGGGGGGGCTTCTATGTATCTATAGAATTTTCTTGTGAATAATGTGGAAGTGGCTAGTACTAAACTTCATACATATATGTATACATAAATTTTGTAGGGCTTCTATGTGTCTATAGAATTTTCTTGTGAATAATGTGGAAGTGGCTAGTACTAAACTTCATACATATATGTATGCATAAATTTTGTACCCGGTACTACTCACATCTACATACAGGGTATCACAAAAAGATGGTCACAACTTTAAAGTTGTTCTCAACTGCTCTGCTCAACAAGCGCCCCCGCATGCCTCTGCATAAGTCGGAAAATATGAAACTGAACATATGAATATACTGACAATACTGAAAATATGAATCATTTGTCATGGATATGAGATGGATATGATATGACATGGATATGATTGTTCTCAAATCTAAAGGGACAACTTTATGACACAAGTTTCAATTCATTTTTGTTCAGAAAGGTATGAAAATATGCATGTAGAATATAATTAATATAGCTTTTATTATAATATTTTTATTTCATTAAAACTTTACAAACAATAATTATTAAATCCAATATGTAATTATTTGCCGCTGGATGTAATTGAAATTTTAAGTGAAAATTTCCTGTTAACTTTTACATAATATTTTATAAATATAGATTTATGTTTCTTTATTGTACAAAAAAAAAAAAAAAAAAAAAAAAAAAAAAGTTCCTTTATATATAAGATAAGTTAACTTTTATTATTTAAATGTTAATAATGCATCGTAATTTAAATAGTGATATTTAAAGCAGTAGTCTATTACTTTATTTTATGTTACTAAATTACTATTCTCATTAAATTATTAATGCAAATTGCTTATGTAACATGATATTTTGAAATTAAATTAATTTTTAATTATATAAAAGTTACTCGCGTATTCTGTGATATTGGAACTTTTTATACCTCCTTCATCCTCCCTTTTTTATTTGTTTGCTTCCTTAATTTCTTTATGTTTATTATTTCTGACTTACTAATCTGAAATTCATTCAAAGAGAATTTAAATGAAGGTGAATGTCTTATATGATGAAAAACAATTCAAAGCAGTTTTATTAAAATAAATATTAATTTAATTTCTGCATATTTTTTATGAACAAATGTTTTCATGATTCAGCCATGAATCATTTTTATCATTTCATTTAGGAAAAAGAAGTATTACATATACCTAGAATAAGGCCTTATTGTGTAAGGCCCAGAACATAAAGTAAAGCTGCCTTTTCATGACAAACATATCTCAAAAATTAGTTTTAAACATCCATTTTCTTAGAATTTTTAAAGATTACTTGCAACCTCAATAAAATTATTTTCATAAATAGTTTACAAGTTTTTAAAACTGCAATATTTTATTTCAGTAATGGTTGTTACTTTTTATCTGATCAAAGAAATACAAATTTTGCTCCGTTTGCATTTCAAAAATCTAACAAAAGGCCCTTATAAAAAATATCCCTGTATATCTAATAAAAAGAATAAATTTATATAAACTGAAATACTACACAATCAATAACATGGCACCAACAGATATCATAGAGTACATGTAAAATTTATTACCACCTTTTTCCAGTCCCCACCCCCCACCCACACACATATTTTTTAATTAATCAATATTTTTGTAATAGCATAAAACATGTCTGCAGGTTAAAAAAAGGGAGGCACTTGCTTTAAATTCTAATTTATACTAAATAAACATCCCTAATGTCAAATACAAATTAAAAATATAAAAGTCCTCTCCTCAAGCCCTAACTTTTCAACGGTTCCCATAACTGTTTTATTGCAGCGCATAAGATTTTATTTGCCTCTTTAATGTAAATCATATTTTTAAAATATTTCAAAACAAAGGTGCTCAATGATAAATTCAGGAGGTAGCCTTGGTTCGAGTGTGTGTGTGTGTGTGGGGGGGGGGGGGGGTAACCTCACTGGAAGATTTTTAATTTAACGCTTATTAATATTGTTAAGTGCAAATACTTCCGGGAGCTTTAAAAATTCTTTTCCAGAAAAATGCCTGTTTTCAACATTGAAATAAAATAAAAAAATTATTAAAATTTCAAAATTATTTAGCATACTTACTTTTTACTTATTCTCGTATTTAATGTGGAAAAAATGAATCCATATAACATACTGTACATATGTTATATGGAATTAATTGAAATGAGTTAAATGGAATTTTCAAAAACAGAATTGCTAAAAAAATTACTAAAGCTTATAAATTATTTAACACAGTCAGTTAATACCCACCTCCCCATTAATCTCTTTTATATATATTTTTCTTATCAATTATATATAAGACAGTTATATATGGTATAAAAATCAGACTGAAATTTTTTCTCAAAAACAAAAGTGATAAAAAATGATTTCGTTTTCTAAAATACTTGTCTCTTTTTTACTCTCTTTTCAATTGTATATATACAAGATATATATATATATATATATTATAAATTTGATATGTATTAAATTTTAAAAACAGAAAACTCTAGTAAGTACTCAGTTTTAATAACATGCTAATCAATAAGTACTTTACTTGATTGCTTACAATTCTAAATCCAGAACTCCAAGTAAGATTACTACATCTAAACAATAACATTTTTTAACTACAGGCTAACTTGAATAAACCTTCTTTGGAACTTGTTCTTTCTCAGTTTATTTTTACGTTATTAGAGATGAACTATTTATCAGGAGAGAGAAAGACAGCCAAACGAGCGGTAAACTCATACGCTGTATCTTCTCACACAAATGTAACCCATCGGGGTTCCGAGTTGGAGAAAAATTAAGAATGGGGTCCTATTGTTAAAGATGACCCGTGCGGTACGTACCTAAGCCCTGTTGGGGGTCTAAGGTTAGTAGACATTTGCTTGCACCGCGCCAAATTCTCGCCAGAATCCTTCCTTGCGAATAAATAGATTTCCTTGATTATTATTAGATATTTAACATAAAAATGAATATATGTTACGCTCAATCGATTTTGATTAATGAGTCAATCATTTTTCATATAAAAATGTGGAAAAAAAAGAGATTTAATATGCCATTTCTTTCAGATTCTGTACAGAACTATTTATTGCCGCGGACTTACACTCCTCTCTAGTATAACCTCCATTGACAACTAAGGTTTGCCCCAAGATTAATCATTTTTCAATTTTTAATATCTTGTGTGAGGTGTACCTTTCTTTAGATCTCTTGGTTTGTTACCATTTATTTTGTTTTATGATGCGCTATTAGGAGCTAAATTTTGTCATTTTAGGCTTAATGCCGACAAAATTGGATGAAATAACGCATCTTCACAATGAATTAACACTAGAACGATCGGAAAATTTAAACAAGTTTCGTAAAAATATTTGACACCAGAATTTTTATTTAACATTATTTGACTGATTTATTTAACGTAAATCTGCGTGGTTTAAATTTAACTTATCTTATGAAAGAATTTCTGGTTCCAGTTGACATTTAATCATATGGTCGGAGTCGAATCGACTCCTTCGGGCGTTCTAGTGTTAAACCTGCAAGTTCCTCTGATGATTCTGTGGGTTATCCATTGTTTCTTATTTTACATACTGGTTTCGTATGTTCGTATCTTGTTCATCTTTATAATTTTACCAATTTTTTCATATATTTGTGATTTAATCTTTATTATTATTATTATATCTACCATATATATATAAAATCGTAATGAAACGCATTTTATGAAACGGAAGTATGTAACGGAAGTATAAAACGCAAGTATGAATAGACTGATTAAACAACTGATTAAGTTTCACGGCGATTTCTCCTAAAATATGGAATACTTTGCGATGAAATTAACACCAAAAATCAATATTGATCCGCAGATTTCAAAACTGGTATTAGAATTTTTAAATTCGAATTAGTTTTCGAAATATTAATTTTTTTCTAATTTTATATACATTTTTCTAATGATGGCAACTCAAATTTTAATCATAACTGATATTTTTTTCGTATTTCAGAAAGGGTTATTATTTTTAATTAATTTGTGGCCAGTTTGGCCTCACTTAAATCTATGCTAAGAAAAATGTTTTTTTTTTTTTTTTTTTTAATCATTTTATTTAATACAAAGCTTTCATTTCAAACTGAAAATTTTAAAATCAATGGCTTTAACTTCTTTCTTTTTTTAAAACGAAACGAAAAGAAAAATATGTCATATACCATGGGGGTTACCTAAATAGCGCCAAAGGGCGTTGTTTTGCTTGACATGGTAACTCGGCTACTGTTGCGTATTTATTAATAAAGGTTTATTTACCTTTATTTTCTTTTTATTTAAAACAAAAAAAAAAGTTATAAATTGCTTTGCTCTATAGTTATTAAATAATTATTTTTATTTATTATTAGTTCATTTTAAAAATAATAGAAAATAATTTAAAAATACATATACATATGTAACTGGTATTCGAAAACGAGGTTTTCGCCAAATTGTCGTAAAAAAAAAAACCACGCCAAACCCGATTAAATATTGCAAGAAATCCTGACATTTAATTTCAAATTCAAAGCAATGTTTTAAATGTACTCTTAGTTATTCAGTCGACCAATTTCGCCAAATTATAAAAATCGCCAAAGAACTCACCAAATTATACAAATTGACGTAATTTTTATTTTAAATAACGAAAGAACAAATAAAGGCACAGATGTCATATACGCCCCATATTGGCGCGGTTTTTTCTGACGCCAATGTCGTATACGCAAAGGTACTTAACCCTTAACCGGAATCGTGGGTCCATTTTGACCGGACATCGACAAAAAAAAAAAAAAAAAAAAAAAAAAAAAACGTTTAATTTTGAAACGCGCGCATCAACACTTAAAGAACTAAATAAAAAAATATATATATAATTTCAAGATATATATGAATAAAAGTTGATTTATATAGTACATGAAACTTTTTTCAATGAGCTTATAACCCATCTAAGTGGTAATTTCATATATATTAGAAAATAACTTGGATTATAATTAAAGGGTCCTTTTGGACATAAGATTCCACTAATGTGGACCAATTTAGCGATTCCGGTTAAAGGTTAACTGACGCCAACGTATAGTAATTTTGATTGATATGGTAATCCGGATGTTGTTTTTTATGGTGGTGATGTTTTCGCTAAAATGGCGTCCGAAAAAAATCGCGCCAATATGGGGAGTATATTACATCTGTGCCAAAATAAACCAGTACAGCACTGGACACAGATGTCATATACGCCCGCCCCGTATTGGCGCGATTTTTTTTCTGACACCAATGTCATATATGCAACTGGTACTTAACTGGCACCAAAGTGCCGTTATTTTGCTTGATATGGTAACCCGGACGTTGTTGTTTATGCTGTTGATGTTTTCGCCAAATTGCCGTCGGAAAAAAATCTCGCCAATATGGGGTGTATATGACATCTGTGCCTAGCATTGATAAAAATAAAAATAAAACGTCGAAATAAAAATCCCTTGGTGGCGTAAACACGTGTAATTTCCTTACAGCCAAGTGAATGTGACATTTACGATCAACCATTATCGGCATTTAATCTTATAGTCTGGCGATAGATTTTTAGTCGATGGGATAACCAAGTAGTACCGTTTTAATTTACCACTCGAAAAATTAAAAAAATGCTAACTGGCGAGTTAAAAAAAAGCTATTGGCGAGATTTTCACCTGGCTAACATAAAAGTATCAAGAATGCTTTGTGATCATGGTATCTTTATGTAGTTTTATTCGAAAAAATAACTTTGATTCTTTAATCAAAACGGAAACCTTTCTTAGGAAAAGCGAAGTGTTGTAATTGTTTATGGCAGTTACATGACTTGGACTATTGTAATATAAGCGAAATCATGGCGATAGAATAATATTTGGCGACTTATCGCCTGTGTCTGGCTAACATTAAAGTACCAAAATGACCGCCTGGAATATAAAAAGCGAAGAAATCCGCCCAGAATTGTTGATAATAGTCACATGACTTAGAATATTATTATAGAGATTATTTTCAATTCTAAAAACAGCGCAAAGAATAATATTTCCTAACGATTAAAAATTTATTTACACGTGACTATTAAAAACAGAAAAAACCCCTTTAAAATTACTATTAAATGAGTACGTGTTACAAGCAGGAAAATATTGAAAATTGTATTTACACGTGAATATTAAAAGAGAAAGTGAACGTTAAAATAATAAATACATTAATATGTGTTTAACACTTTCAGGGGCAAGGTTTTCTAAGGTCAAGTCTATTCGTAAAATGTTGAAATCAGTAAATGGCACCAGAATTTACAAACAAATTTCGAAATATGAAAATGCTTTTGTTCACTTAATAATAAAAGGAAAATTTTCAATCCAATATTCTGGTGCATTTCAGAATTAAAATTAAGTGGTCCAAAAATGAACTACCGCCCTTGAAGGGGTTAAAGCGGTAAATTGTAGTAATTGTGGTAAATTGTATTATGTCAATCGTTTTATAACGCTGTTAAAAAATACCGGGAGGCAAAGACTCTGTTTACTTAATTCATTTTATTTTAGCTTCCTTTCAAACGTTTAACTGGTCTTCTTTAATCAAACACGAAAACAACCGTTGGATGTCTTAATAGCAAATTATTCGGCCTTAAATTTTTGCAATCAAAGGGAATTAAACGGAAACCCGTTTACAGGGAGATCGCTATAGGTTTTTTCAATTATAATTCAATCTTCTCTAATCTTTTTAAAACCGATCAAATTAGCGTGCTTTTAGATTCTGCGGTGTCTGAATGGGGGTTGGCAAGCGTAGCTTGCAGGAGGCAGAGCCCCCTAATATATATATACATATATATATATATATAATTATTTTTATCGAAATCCATATTCTTTTTTTTCCTCCTTATTAATTCTTGTTATATAGTACAAGGGACTTTATTTTATACATAGCAGCTTGTATCTGGGAGCACGGCAGTGCGTCCGCCAAGTTCGCACAAGCCGTAAGCTACCTTTTCCTGAACCATTTTGGCATACTTTTCACCCCTTCATAACGTCATTTTAGGGAGAGATATAGAAATTTTTCTTTTATACACATGTTCGTATGATCAAACTGAACTAAGGTTCCACGATTTCATGTTTCTATATTTAGTAGTTTTCGAAATATTAAATTGCGAAAAAGCGCTTTTTTGTCACTGACTCACTTCGCATCATCAAATAACTAATGTACTTCTAAAAGTCGTAGAATCTTGAAATTTCACAAGCAAGTCGGGTTTGTAGCACAATTAACCAGAAAAATCTGAAAACACAGAATTTCCGCCTCTAAACCCTTCAAACAGGGGGTGTTGATTTGGCCGTAAACAGACCTTAACACATTCAATTGTGCCAATGTTGGTCGCCAAAACTCGATTACAGAGTTTTGAAGGGGTCACGTAATTTCAAGCAGAATAAAATTTTATGTATATGCTTTTCGAAAGATGTTTGTTAAATAGAAAAAATGAATATACCTAAAAATTTTAATCAGTATAGGTTATCATATATTTACGATATTAAAACAATAAAACATTTAACAAAATATAACCGCAATTCGGTACGTTTGCGATATGGTAGCCTTGGCGAAATAGAGAAAATAGCCTTGACGAGAAAATAAATTTGATAATAACGTATTTTCTGGCAACCTATTTACTGTGTCATATATACAAGCAATTTTTTCCATATGTATACAATTTATTTAATGTAAGGAACCCGTTTATTTATTTTTATATACCAACATAAATAATTTGTATATAAAAAACAATATTTTATACATGTATAAATAAAATGTTTATTTGTATATAAATGCATATGTAAATAGCATAAAAGTTCATCAGATATGTTTTCGTAGTTGTTTATATCATTTGGCAACATATCTCAGTTTCTGAAGCCCGAATTGCGCCAAGATTTTTTTTAAATGCCAAGTTCCCTATAGTGGAAAAATATCTTAATTCCATATGAAAGTTTAAAAATGTCCTTTTAATTAAATGAAATGTGTAACTAATAAACTGTCTTTAAAGATGTGCGACAGATGTGGCGTCCAAAGTCCGCTACTAATGGTATTATATTGTATTATTAGCCTACTTACTGTTAATTTATTGTTAATTTTAAACCTGTAAAAGAAAGATTATAGTTATAGATAAGATATGTTGGTCGCCAAAATCCGATTACAGAAAATTAGCCTGAGTTATAAAGGTATTACTTGATTTCAAGCTGAATGAATTTTTATATGCTTTTACAAAAATCTTAATAAGGCAAATATTTCAGTTTATCTGTCCATCTTTCTATCTTTTACATCCTTAAAACAAATTTTATTAAAGACCGGGAGGCGTCTGCACAGATCATCACCCCATCGAGTTGATGGCTGAAATTTTAGGATTAGTTAAAAATCAATTAGCGTATTAAAATGTAACTCGCCTGCCAAGCCATATCTTTGTGGAAACCATCTACAGACCCGATTTTACCAGTTAATTGGTGGATTTTCCATTGTGTTTTCCTGCACCCATTCCTCCATGTTTCCATACTTTTGGATGCAGGAAAATACAATAGTAAACCCATCAGTCAACCACTAAAATTAGGTCTTTAGGTGGTTTCTACCAAGACATTAACAGGCCATCTTAACAGGCCAGTTGCATTTTAATATGCTAATCTAGTTTTAACTAATCCTAAAATTTCAGGTGTAAACTTGATGAGGTGATGGTGTGTGCAGACGTCTCCCGGTCTATTATAAATGTCGGAATTCTAATCTCAATAGCACTCTGGTCAATCTGGCAAATATCCGTACTATTTATGGAACACTATTCCGTTAAGTGCGCTTTAGTGATGTTATGAACTTTATGCGTATGCATCATACATATTATACATATGGATATAATACGTAATACATTTGCATCATACATATTATATATATGGATATAATACGTAATACATTTGCATCATACATATTATAAGTATGTGTATAATACATAATATATATGCATCATTATGATGCCAGAATAAAGAAAACATTTTTGTCGCCAAATTTGAGAATTGACATGATATATTACCAAGTTTGGCGACACTTCGCTAAATGTCGCCAAACTTTGTGAGTATTTGACGCTTGTGGCTATTTTTCAATGAGTTAATTATTAATGCGAGCCATCTATTTATATTTTTCCGCATATCACATGAATAGTTAGATTGTATAAGGTACGAATATTTCCAAAGTGCCAATAGTTTCGTCACTGCACAAAACCTCTGCTATTGTTATTATATTGTACTGTTATTACACTTACTGTGACTATGTTGTTAATCTTTACTCTTCTAAAACTTTTGTATTATATAAAGAGAATTTACGGCAACTATTAAAGCACCGAAACTGCCAGTTCTCCTTATGATTATTATAATTCTATAATATGTAACCTGTTAATCGATATGTACGTTAGAATGAATCTTCCATAATCCGGTTCCTCACATTTTAGTTTTCAGGTTTCGAATAAAATTAGCTCAAATCTTAAAACCATGGTACATTATTGGCTAATTCTTCAACACGATCAGATGAGGAGAATGATAGATTTTCAAATGGATCATGGCAGTGAGCACGTAGACCTTCTATTCTTCCGTAATCGAGTCCATTGAAAAGATTAACGTGAAACAAAAAGATATTAGCATCGATATGGTTTAATGTAAAGGCAGATATTGTCAAAGGATTTCATAAGAACCATTTCACTTGTACCCAATCGTATCAGTTAAAATACAACAATTGGCAGTGATCTCAACTAGAAAAGATTTCTTAATAGGATTAAAAATTTCCGCATTAGAGAACGAATCGTAACTGATAAGGAAACATGCATAAGTGAGTTAAGAGATATTTGTAACGAAAGATGAAATACATAACAGCACAAAATATATGATGTGCTTCCATGATCGTAAAGAGTTCTTGATTCCTCTATCAAAAGCTTCAGACTTGGCGAAAGAATGATCAATTAAATTAAATTATGAATAACAGTAACATGCTGCAACGTTTAACATGCAATGAATAGAGTAAATACTGCTTGCTAGAGGCGGCTAGTACTTTAATTTAAAAAGAAACTAAGTATAAATTTGTAAAGCTCAATAAAATAAATTTAGGTATTTTTACGTTAGCCGGGCGCAAGTGGCAAATCGCCAAATACTGCTCCCAACTCCATTGTTCATATTGAATTCATTTCATTTAAAAATATAAACTTTTCACTCATCTCATTCAAAATAGATGCATTTCCCTCATTTTATTTAATAGAATATTTAACATAGAAATAAATAAATGAATAAATAAGAAATAATAACATAAACCAGAATATTTTATTGGAAAATCAAAGCAGTATTTCTAATTTTTCACTTGTGAAAAATGAAAACTGCTATTGCCGAAAAACAAAATGCTAATGAGGAGATTTGCTCCCGGGTAACATAAAAGTATCGAAATTTAAGTTTTTTTTATATATTAATATAGTTTAGAAAAAAAAACATACAAAAAGTAGTGATATCCCAACAAAAAGTTTTCGGTAAAAAAAAAAAGCGCCAAGTTCTCTTTAATGTGTCGGCCAGAAAAAGTAATGATATCTGAAGTTCGCAGAAGTTAAAAGCCAAACATCCCAAATCTTTCATTGAAAATGGCTTCCTGCGACTTGGCCGTTAATGCCTTCGAGAGGGTTTTTTCAAATTTTAAAATTATGTACAAATGAGCTACATGCCAAAAACATTTTTTGATTATTTTAGGCATTTTGTGGCACAAAGTACAGAAATAAAATGCACATTTAAAAAATGCATTTAAACCACTTCAGTCTATTTAAATGCTTTGAAGTTAAAAATAACAAAACACTTGTATTCAGAAGATAATATCCCTAATTGCTAAAACATAATTAGTATCAGCTTTTAACAGTTTATAAATCGAATACTTCTTAATGTCTGTAAATAAACTATAATAAATGGATACTTCTTAGTTATCCCGTCGACCAAATTACTGTCGCAAAATGTAAGATTAATTGCCAATAATGGTTGCCATTAGTTAATTAATTGTAAGATTAAATGCCAATAATGGCCAATAAAACCATTAATTCGACGTTTTATTTGTATTTTTATTAATGTTTTACTAATTTATTTGTTCTTTTGTTATTTAAAATAAAAAATTATGTCAATGTGTACAATTTGGCGATTGGTTTGGCTATTTATGTAATTTGGCGAAATTGGTCGACGGGATAACTAAGAAGTACCAATAAATGTTAAAACGAATAAAATCTCTTTTGTCAATGAACAAGATTTCAATATTATACAATAAAATATAATATAACATATTGTGAGATTTGAAGTAAATAAATTTTGTTTTATTTCTTGGGTTTTACGTTAATGAGTTTAGCTTTAGATCGTACAAAATGGCAATTAAAACACAAGTGGACTAAATGATCTGTAATTAAAAATAATGTTTGTTGTAACTGAATGGTATTTATCAGAAATCTTTTACTTATAATGTCTTTATGTGAATTTGCCTCTTTGTATTTTAATATTACTTTTAATATTTAAATAATTCATAAATGCGTAATTTCTAATCGTTAATTTTCAAATGCTGTAGAAGGCATTAACGGCCAAGTCGCAGGAAGCCATTTTCAATGAAAGATTTGGGATGTTTGGCTTTTAACTTCTGCGAATTTCAGATATCATTACTTTTTCTGGCCGACACATTAAAGAGAACTTGGCGCTTTTTTTTTTTACCGAAAACTTTTTGTTGGGATATTATATTTTTGGTATCCATTCAGTGTGTTTGGGGACACTGTATAGTAAATTTATTCATACTATCATAATTTTTGTTGGTGGTCAGTAATGTTTAATTAATGGTTATATATATATATATGTGTGATAAATAAATATATATATATACATATATAATAAAGATGAAATCACAAATACATGAACAAATGGTAAAATTCTTATATATGTGTGTGTGATAAAAAATGCTTAAAAATCTGAACTGTATTTTATTTTAAAAAAAACTATAATAAAAACAATTTCTGCTTTTTTTTTTATTCGTTATATAAATAGTTAAACAAAAAGATGCTTTCGAAATCCTTTTAACTGGAAAAAAGGTAAATCGAGAAGATATACACTGAGGAAAGATGGATTGGTGTTTTGGTGATTTGAAACATCCAAACCTAATGAGGGGAATTTTCAAAAGATTTCTCTGCTAGAATTTTATTCCGATTGATTTGAAACTTGGGGGACATATTCTAGACATATTGTACTATTAGATGACAAAAATTAAAAATAAATCGATTTTCTGAAATTTTCAAACCCATGCAACTTCTGAACCCGTCGATATTTGTTTGCTGCAGTTCAGAAATAATCTTAATTTGTAGATAATGACAAGATATTATCGATTCTAGAACTTAATTTAATAATATCTGCATCTTACCTAATAGTATATCGATTTTTAAATTTTTAACCGTGCAGTGAAAATATTTATTGTAATTTACGATTAAAAATGTGTTGCGGATTAACGTCGTAACTATGTCAAATACATGTACTTAAATAGCATTGCTATAGTTACCAGAAAACTTATTAATTTATATTTAATTAAATAAACAATTTAGGTTGTCACTGCTACTAGGTATCCCATTGAACTGCTCTGCTGTTCGCTGTTATTAGAAGCAGGCATCTTAACATTAAAAAAAGCGCACCCGACGTATTACAAGGAGAAAGGTCTGCTTTAAGGTTGTATTTAAATTTTCAGGAACTGGTATGATAAAAATTATAGGATTGTTTTGGTGTATAATAAAGGTACAGCTCATGCATATTTAAGAATATTTATGCAAATAATTATGATAAAAATTATGTAAAATTGTGAAAAAAAGGAATTTTTATATTAGAATGTTATTCTATAAATCATTATTTTCTTTATATGATTTTGTGAAAAGAGCTATTTAATGCCATTAAAAAAAAACTCACAATGAATTAGTATTTTCAAACTCTTAGATCGTAGAACATAAAAAAAGAAAATTGATCAAAATAGGATTGCATCTAAAATATTAAAAATTATGTCATAATCAATCTTTCTTAATTTATATAATGAACGTCATAATCATGTCTATGAATTCTCGGTTCGTCGAACCACTCGGGAGAGAATTGATGAAAATATGTTTGATTCTAAAACATTAAAAATTATGTCATAGTCAATCTTTATTAATTTATATAATGAACGTGATAATCAAATCATGTTTTAAAATTCTCGGATCGCCGAACCTGAATGAAGAGTTTTGATCAAAATATATTTGCATTTAACATATGAAAATTATATCATAATCATATTTCATTAATTTTTATAATGAACGTGATATTCAAGTCATGTTTTAGAATTCTCCGATTGTCGAACTAGAAAGAAGAGTATTCATCAAAATATGTTTGCATCTAAAACAGTAGAAGTTTTATAATAAGCAATATTAAAATATATAATGACCATCAAAATAAATTGAGAAATTCTGTCTGATTGCCGAACTCCAATGTTTGAAATTTATCAAAATATTATGTAATCTAAAATATTGAAAATTATATCATAACCATACTTTATTAAAATAAACTTCATGATCAATTCATGATGTAAAATTCTTCGATCTTCGAAGCACAAATATGGGAATTGACCAAAATATGATTGCGTCTAAAATTTTTAAAATTGGTTTTATCTCAACAACTGGCATCCCCGATGAAGATATCAAAACATATCTGAAAAATCAAAAGGATGTTTTCGGACAAATATGTTTCTTGCTGTTAGAAGCTCTGGGTGCTTCTTATCAAACTTTTTTTGCAGATAGTGGAGGAGTATTACTCGAAAATAGTTCATGGGCAGGTTTGATAGGAATGCTAAACCGTTCTGAAATAGATTTAGCAGTGACTGATTTTTTTTGTGCCTGAAGACAGAAATGAATTAGTACATTTCGTTTACCCCATCAATTTGGACGAAATAACATTTATAAGACGAAAACCTCAATATTCTCCAGAAATGTTTCCAATATTTTCGACTGTATTGTCTTTCTTTTCGATAGCTTTGGCAATATCAATGATTGTTTTAATCTTTTTTAATTTCTTGTTTACTAAAAATAAATATTCATTTGATATAATTGCCTTTAATATTCTAGCAATATTTCCGAATCAACATACGTTTAAAAGAACGTCGAGAATGCGGGAAAAATTGCTACATTATTCTTGGATGGTTGGAGCAATATTTTTCGCTTTTTGTTTCAAATCCGTTCTTTTAAGCTTTCAAACTTTTCCATCAAAAGTGGGTGTTACTAATTTTAAAGAACTTTGAAAAGCTGTTCAACAGAATGAGTACAGCTGTATGTTTCTATGTGGATCGTCTATGCCAGCTTTATTTTCAAAATCTAATAAAAGAACATTAGAAATTATAGGAAAACATATTCAGGAAAATCCTAATGGTTACGGAAATATTGAAAAAATTCTTCACTTAAAGAGTGAAAAACTAGTCAGGGTAGAGATAGAGTAACGTTCTAAAACATAATTCTAAAACATAAATATTTCATATCAAACAATGGAGTTATTAATAAAGAGGAGGGTACAGTCGTGGGAAAAAAAAAAAAGTAAACACCCCCCTACTAACCTCTCAACAAATTATCGTAGAAGAAAGTTACTGGTACCGAACGATTGGAAATAAAGTCTACTTTTAAATGATGTATATAAAATTTGTTTAAGGGGCCATCTACATATTAAAACGAACCATAACTTTGTTTTTTTCAATAGCAGTACACAATTCTGACAGCATAAAGGAACTCTACACCTTTCAATTAGCCTATAAACAAATTTTTATGCAATTCGTGCCATAAGTTTCCGAGAAATTAATTATTTTAAAACGAGCGTATTTTAAGGACTGTATCCAAATTGAAGTTCCGAACTCGATTCTTAACCAAGAGAGCCGCCTTTTTGATCAAGGCACGTTTAAGCGTCAATGAAACCGGTTTGATTACAGGATAGCAGAATACATTTCAAACATTTACTCACTTCTATCATAGACGGCCCCTTAAACCATCATTTTGCCGTTTTTTAAGCATAATTTGAAAACTACTTGGGAAAAAAATGTAAAATTTTGGATTTCCATGAAGCAGGACTTAATTAATCTAAATCCATCAAAAAAATTGTATGTTGCAATTCATATTTTTTTTCAAATATTAATTTCATAATTCACAATTCATATCATAAAATTATAAAAATTGCAAATTCAACGTATTTATGTTTGGGTATATTAGTATTATTGCTACACAAAAAATTAGCTCATTAGGAGCTTAATTTCAGGAGATATAAATAAAAATATGAAAATCCAATTTAACATTAGAAGTACTAAATTTTGAATGACTATAATTCAAAAACTTATCATTTGAATGATTTGAAATTTGGTTTCTAGGCATATTTTGAACCGAAGATTTGAAATATCTCGTTAAATTTGGGTACTGACATTGAAAAAAATGACGTTTCGATTCGTTTTAATATGTATATGGCTCCCTAAGAAATTTTATACACACCATCTAAAAGTAGACTTTATTTCTAATCGTCCGGTACCAGTAACTTTCGTCTACGATAATTTGTCGAGGAGTTAGTAGGGGGTGTTTACCTTTTTTTTCCCACGACTGTAGATATAGTGTACTGTCTACCAGTTGCGAGTGAAGTAACTGAGGAGGTTGTCACAAGATGGCGGCTGCTTTTTTAAAATCGGATCTTCAGTTTCTGATTACCGCCAGGGCAAACTTCCCACCAGCAAAACTGAATAGAAATATTTTTTTCCTTAATTAAGCGTCTTATCCATAGAAATTTTTCTCAAAAATGTCATATAATTTTTCTTTCTTCTTACTCGCCTTGTAAAACTGTCAGTTTATTTCTCTGGTTGTCACAATATTGCGGAAACACAGAGCCTAACTACCGCTAAGGAAAACTCCTACCACTAAAAATGAAAATCTGTTCCTAAGATTATTTATGACTGAAATTTTGTTATAATAGGTTGTTTAAATAAATTGAAAATTTCTATTAAAATCTACTGGTGGAAGTTTCCACCGGCGTGAAACAACTCCTGCGATAGCGGTTATAGTTGAAGCTTCACTATTTTAAGTATATGTCAGATCCTCTTTATTAATAGTTCCATGTATCGTTTACTTCAATGTATGGGAGCAACGGCAACCGCAAATAATTTTTGTTCTACAGAGCAACTGAATTTCGCTCTGCATAGAACACTGTAGGACTGGACCAAAAGTTTGTACAGGAAAGATATTTTTAAATTGCTTCAGAAACATTTTCTTCTGAAATTGTTGAAGCTGATCAGTTCAGGAACCTTACGTTTACAGATATGGGTGCAGCTTTTACTTTTTTGATCTCGGCATATTCCATTTCTTTTTTCATCTTCATAGTTGAACTCATTCAAAATCGAAAAAAAAAGTATTGAATTTCCTTGATACTTGTTGTGAATGCATGCAAACATATATACTGCTAACTATTGCTTATACTTTTAAATAATTACACAACGAAATTTCAGGATGATCACTGACGTATTGAATATGAACAACAAAGTTTTAGAAAATTAGGCACGAGACTTTCCCGCGTTTTTGCACACTAATATAATCGTAGAGAAATTGTTATTATATTCAATCTAAAAATTCTACGGTTTAATAGAACAACATTTTTCCTAATAATATACTGGTATGCAAAAACGCGGAAAAATCTCATACCTAAAAATTCAAAGTATTTATACACTTTTTATCCGGGAATAGTAGCGTCTTTTTTCAGAAAGTTATTGGTTGCGTTCGATGTTTTTGCTGCCGATCTCTGCATACAGAAAATGCAAAACAAGAAACAATTTTCATTTAATATTCGAATATTGCTTTTCACTGACGTTATAAACGTCAAATGACGTCTTGGCTTTGGAATACCGGGCAAACGTAAATATGAGCTACTGACACTAGTGATCATTTCGCAAACCTTTGCACGAATTTCAACTTTCCTTGTAAAAATTTACCTAAATAACAAGGTCGCCTTGCTAAAATATGGCGATGTAGGAACATTTAATGTCAGCTATTTACCTGGAATTAGCTCATTGTATTTTTAAGGGAAGATGGGTTAGAAGAAGGTTATTCATATGGGCGGCAAAAAGACCAACACGCTACTACTGCCGGATTAAGATACTAAAATAAGCTTTATACGAAACATGTCGGAAATTATTCATCAAATGTGGTAGATAAGGTGCGTTCATATTATAGCTAGTTTTTATAAAATTCAGATCTAGGTTCAATATATTTTGTACTCTTGTTCAAAAATGCATGAATACAAAATTTATTACGATTATATATAGTAAATTCAGTAATACGTAAATAATGTGACTCCAACTTAAATAGGACGCAAGTACCATAGCAACAGCGAATCATTACCTATCATGGGATATCATTGAATTAATGACGTATCATAGGATTTAATAGAAAGAAAACTTTTATAAATATAAGTCTAAATTCGATTTTCATAAAATTTGAAATGACTTGACAAAATTCTCCAATGATTATATTTATTAAATTTCAAACCATTCGGTTGAGTAATTCTGCGTTGTTATATGCGTACAGACGGAAAGACAGACAGACTGATGGGCGGACCAGATGACAGATGCTACGCATTGATATGATTATGAACGCACCACAAAATGTTTGTGTAGACAATAGAGAAGATTATCATAATTACAGACATTATTTAAGAGGAAATGGAGATGTGCGGAGATAACATTTAAAAAAGTGGTTGTTGCAACGTTTTGAGCTTGATTCACATTATAATGTAAAACTAATAAGAATTACATTAGAAAGTAATACATGTATACACATTTCTGCATAATATATTGAAATATGTAGAAACAATTTTTCTTCATTTTGTGAATTTCCTATTGATGAAAGATGCAATCAAGTTTATGATAAAGGAAGAAGTTATACATGAAAACAAAGAGAATGTTTATGTTTACACAAAAAGGGATGTTTTATATTAATTCTCGCACATTTCTTATTTCTTATAGCCCTATTGTAAAAATATAACCGAAATATGAAACATCGTGAGGAAATTCCAACTCTTGTTACAGTACTTGCCATCAAGTGACGTGAACGTGAATCGAATCCAAGTAAATTGCCATGTCGAATTCATTTTTAGAGGACAGTGCTCACTGGTAGTCATTTTAGTTAGTTTTCAGAAACTGAAATTAAGATATATTGAAATTAGGATAGGTTTAACCGATGGTTAGCCTATTTTGAACACATTTCAGTCAGATACAAATGTGTCATAAAATTGAATACTGTGATGCCAGGGAAACCTGTACTTAGATATATACATATTTATTTATTTATTTTTAGAAAAACAAGGGAACTTATGGTGGAGGCCGCAAATTTGTCCCATTATCTTTATTTTGTTTTATTTATTTTTTAATTTTATTTTTGTATTTCTGTTACATTGCTTGGACATAATGCTATTCTAGCACGGTTTAAAGTACATACATAATCAGCTATACGAATAGTATAAAAGCTCTTATAAAATCTTGACTTCAGGACACTTCATTAGTCATATAAATAAAAGATGTTCTGTTGTTGTTGTTGATAAACTATTGCACGAGTTACAAAACAAATAAAAAAAATACGAAGTAAGTAGATGTTTACGTGCTGTAATAATTAACACGTCGATATTTCGTTTTTGCAGTAGAGAAATGAACTTAAGTTCTAAATAAATTTTATCGATTCCTGACGCTAGCTTCAAAATATCTCTACCTTACCTGAAATTTTATCTAATTTAAAATAGTTTTAAGCGTGCAGGGAATTTGTTTATGATGAACATCATATAATTTAGGATTAAAAATTTTTTGTGCATTGACATCGTAACTATGTAAATTACACGAACTAAACAGCATTGCTATAGTTACCGGAAAACTTTAAAATTACATGCTCTTTTAAAAAGAATTGATGATTAAGTTATTAGTTGCTAACATCGTAATGTTAAGTAAGTGCATGTGTCGCATTAAAACAGGGTCCATTGTTTTAAAGTTGTAGGTAAACTAAACGACAAAAATATAGAGGGCTATTTCCATGCGAACTTGTTACGTCTGTTACATACTATGAGTTTTGTCTACCAGTATTTTAGAACGGAAAAATGTGACTTATTTTGTCGGAGATATCTCATCAATTGAAAAAGGCGAAGCAAACTTTTCGAAAATAACGGTGGCCAACAAGCATAGCGATTTTCAGCTGTGTAACAGACTAACAAGTTCGCATGGAAATAGCCAGAGTGATTATGATGTATGCTAATGGTAAAATTCATGCATTTTATAAATGTTCTTATGCATATAGTTATCATACAAATTAAGGTAAATTGTAAAAAAAAAAAAAAATGAATTTTTATATTTAAGTGATATCTATCTCAAATCATGATTTTCTTTAATTGATTTTGAAAATGGTGTGCCAAATAAAAAAAAATAACTCATACTGAATTAATATTTTCAACTTCTCGTTTCGTAGAACCTCAAAATTGTAATTGATCGAACTATGGTTTCATCTAAAACAGTAGAAGTTTTATAATAAGCAATATTAAAATATATAACGAGCATCAAAATAAATTCAGAAATTCTGTCTGATTGCCGAACTTCAATGTTTGAAATTTATCAAAATATGATGTAATCTAAAGTATTGAAAATTATATCATAATCATTCTTTATTAAAATGAACTTCATGATCAATTCACATAGTAAAATTCGTAGATCTTCGAAGCACAAATGTGGGAATTGATCAAATATGATTACGTCTAAAACTTTTAAAATTGGTTTTATCTCAACAACTGGCATCCCCGATGACGATGTCAAAGCATATCTGAAAAATCAAAAGGATATTTATGCACAAATATGTTTCTTGCTGCTAGAAGATCTGGGTGCTTCTTATCAATTTTTTTTTGCAGATAGTGGAGGAGTATTACTCGAAAATGGTTCATGGACAGGTCTGATAGGAATGCTAAACCGTTCTGAAATAGATTTAGCAGCGACTGATTTTTTTGTGTCTGAAGACAGAAATGAAGCAGTACATTTCGTTTATCCTTTCAATTTGGATGAAATAACATTTATAACACGAAAACCTGAATATTCTCCAAAAATGTTTGCAATATTTTCGACTGTATCGTCTTTCTTTTGGATAGCTTTGGCAATATCAATGATTGTTATAATAATTTTTAATTTCTTGATTACTAAGAAGAAATATTCACTTTACATAATTGCATTTCATATTCTAGCAATATTTCTAAAACAACATACGTTTAAAAGAACGTCGACATTGAGCGAAAAATTGCTACATTAATCTTGGATGGTTGGAGCAATATTTTTCACTTTTTGTTTCAATTCCGTTCTTTTAAGCTTCCTCACTTTTCCACCAAAAGTGGGTGTTACTAATTTTAAGGAACTTGCAAAAGCTGTTCAACACAATGACTACAACTGCATGTTTCTGAAAGGATCGTCTATGCCAGCTTTATTTTCAAAATCTAATGAAAGAACATTAGAAATTATAGGAAAAAATATTCAAGAAAATCCGAATGATTACGGAACTATTGAAACATTTCTTCGCATAAAGGGCAAAAAACTAGCATATATTCGGGCCAGAGATAGAGTAGCGTTTCTAAAAGATAACTATTTCATATCAAACGATCGTTTACTTCAATTTATGCGAGCAATGGCAACCGCAAAGAATTTTTGTTGTAACGAGCAACTGAATATGGCTCTGCGCAGAATACAAGCTGGAGGATTGGACCAAAAGTTTGTACAGGAAAGAAATTTTAAATTTGCTTCAGAAACGTTTTCTTCTGAAATCGTTGAGGCTGATCAGTTCAGGGGCCTTGCATTTACAGATATGGGTGCAGCTTTTACCTTTTTGATCTCGGGATATTGCATTTCTTTTTTCGTCTTCATAGTTGAACTCATTCAAAATCGAAAAAGAAGGTATTGGGTTTCCTTCATACTTTTTGTAAATGCATGCAAACATATATATGGGGCATCCTTACAATCTTTTGACTTTCGGGAATAAAAATCTGGTGAAATTAAACTTGTTAAAATAACATTTTAATCTGATAGACGAATGCCTTAATGATTCAAAATAAAGAAAAAATGGTCAGCAGCGAAATTTTTTTTATTTAACTGAGGTTTAAGTTAAATTTGCGAGTTTAATTTTCCTTACCATTTTACCACTATAACTTTTTTATTTTCTTCTAAATTTTTACTCATAATGAATTCGCATAGTACCCACAGGACATTCAAATAAGAAATAATAAAATTTAAGTACTTTTAATACAGAATTTTTGTATAACATTGTCTAAAAGGGGTGTTAAAGAAGGGAAGGTAACATGAAAAAATGGGACGGTATAGGAAAAAAGGGACGAAATAGGAAAAAAATGACGGTAAGGAAAATTACCACTTATTTTTAGGAAAATCATGTTAAGACTAAGTGATTTTTCATTGATTTTTAGAAACAGTTGTTAAAATTGGATTTTTTTTTTTTTTTTTATTTACCTCGAAAAGTGCAGGAATAAACCTTGGGGACGGTAAGACTACCAATAAAGCCACGATCTTGAAATTGATATTTAAAGGCTGATTTAAATTCTGCAGTAAATTTCCTGTCAAAGAATGTTAGGCATTCTTTCTCTAGCATACATCTGCATGAGAAAAAACTTGAAAAAAATTCTGTGGCTACATCTGAAGTGATTTTCTGTATAAGTTAACAAGAGGGACGGTAAGGATGAAAAACCCAGGGACAGAGTTCAAAAAATAACATCAACCATAAAAATGTTGCAGGTTAATTTTTTGCTACATATTTATATAAAGCAATTGTCTCAGTTTCGGAAAAAAATTGTATCGAATTACTTTTATTGAAACAATTTTATACAGACAGCTCCAAACTTAAAAATCAGAATCAGGGACACTGGGCGGTATAGGACTTTTGCAGATATTTGGACCCCCAACATCGTTACAAACTTATTTATCTCGCTAATATTGCTATGCAATCACGTAATGGGATGTTCCCCAGTATATGAAATGAAAAAAAACACACAAGAATATGTACTAAAATAAAAATTATTATTCAGGGACATAGAAGTCGAAAGATTGTGAGAATACCCCATATACTGCTAGCTATTGCTTATATTTTTAAATAATTACACAACGAAATTTCATGATGATCTCTGAAGTATTGAATATCAACAACTAAGTTTTAGAAAATTCAAAGTATTTGCAAATTTTTTATCCGAGAATAGTAGCGTATTTTTTCAGAACGTTATTGGTCGTGTTCGATGTCTTTGCTGCTGATCCCTGCATACAGAAAATGCAACACAAGAAACAATTTTCATTTAAAATTCGAATATTGCATTTCACTGAAGTTATAAATTTGCAGTTTACTTGGCTTTGGAATAAAGGGCAAAGGTAAATATGAACTACTGACAGTAGTGATCTTTTCGCAAACCTTTGCGCGAATTTCAACTTTCCTTGTAAAAATTTACCTAAATAAAAACGTCGTCTTTCTTAAATATGGCAATGTAGGACATTTAATGTCAGCTATGTATTTGGACTTAGCTCAGTGTATTTTTAAGGGAAGATGGGTTAGGAGAAGGTTATTCATATGGGCGGTAAAAAGACCAACACGCTACTACTGCCGGATTAAGATACTAAAATAAGCTTTATATAAAACGAGTCGGAAATTGTTCGTCAAACGTGGTAAATGAGGTGCGTTCATACTATAGGTAGTTTTAAAAATATTCAGATCTTGGTGCAATATCTTTTGCACTCTTGTTCAAAAACGCAAGAATACAAAATTTATTACGATTATACATAATAAATTCAGTTATACGTAAATTATTTGACTCCAACTTAAAAAGAACGCAAGTGCCATAGCAACACAGAATCATTACCTATCATGGGACATCACTGAATCAATTACGTATGGTAGGATTTAATAGAAATAAAACTTTTATTAATATAAGTTTAAATACGATTTTCATAAAATTTGAAAAGACTCGACAAAATTCTCCATTGATTATATTTATTAAATTTCAAACCATTCGGTTGGGTAGTTCTGCGCTGTTATATGCGTACAGATGGAAAGACAGACAGACGGGCGAACCAGATGACAGATACTACGCATTGATATAATTATGAACGTACTTCAAAATGTTGTGTAGACAATAGTGAAGATTAATATAATTACAGACATTATTTGAGAAGAAATGGAGATGTGTGGAGATAACATTTAAAAAGTGGTTGTTGCAATGGTTTGAGTTTGATTCACATTACAATGTAAAGCTAATAAGAATTACATTAGAAAGTAATACGTAAGTACACATTTCTGCATAATATATTGAAATATGTAGAAACAATTTTTCTTCATTTTGTGAATTTCCATTTGATGAAAGATGCAATTAAGTTTATGATAAAGGATGAATTCATACATGAAAGCAAAGAGAATGTTTATGTTTACAGAAAAAATGGATATTTTAGATTAATTTTCGCATATTCCTTATTTCTTATAGCACTATGGTAAAAATATAACCGAAATATGAAAGCATCGTGAGCAAATTCCAACTCTTGTAAAAGTACTTTTCATCAAGTGACGTGAACGTGCATAGAATCCAAGTAAATTTGCATAATGTCTTCATTTTTAGAGGACGGTGCTCACTAGAAGGCAATTTATTTAGTATTCAGAAACTGAAATTAAGATATACTGAAATTACGGTAAGTTTAACCGATGGTTAGCCTATTCGTAACACATTTCAGTCAGATACAAATATGCCATGAAATTGAATACTGTCCTGCCAGGGAAACTTGTATTTACATATTTATTTATTTATTTTTAGAAAAGCAAGGGTACTTACGGTGAAGGCTGCAAATTTGTCCCTATGATCTTTATTTATCTTTTTTTTTCGTATTTCTGTTACATTGCTTAGACTTAATGCTATTCTAGCACGGTTTAACCCAAAGTACCCCTGTTTCAAAAAATTTAAAATGATTGAATGACACCGGCATTTATGAGCAAATTTATAAGAAAGTATGTGAAAGCATTTCTTCACGTACATTATGTAGAGAAAAAATTAACCCATAAATTATGATGCCAATGTGGTATTTGGGGATAAAAATTAACTGGTATATATAATATACCGGTGCCCTTCAAGGGATTAAAGTACATAAAAAATCAGATATACGAA
This sequence comes from Maratus speciosus, assembly GCA_963932465.1. Lineage (NCBI taxonomy): Eukaryota > Metazoa > Arthropoda > Arachnida > Araneae > Salticidae > Maratus > Maratus speciosus. The sequence goes on from OZ010797.1 coordinate 319,626,177, forward strand.
TAGTATAAAAGATCTTATATAATCTTGACTTCAGGACACTTCATTAATCATACAAAGAAAAGATGTTCTGTTGTTGTTGATAAACTATTTCACGAGTTATAAAACAAATAAAAAACATACGAAGTAAGTAGATGTTTACGTGCTGCAGTAATTAACACGTCGATATTTCGTTTTTGCAGTTGAGAAATGAACATAAATTCTAAATAAATTTTATCGATTCCTAACGCTAATTTCAAAATATCTATACCTTACCTGATACTTTATCTATTTTACAATAGTTTTAAGCGTGCAGTGAAACTATTTATGATGAACATCATACAATTTAGGATTAAAAATGTTTTCTGCATTAACGTCATAACTATGTAAATTACATGAACTAAACAGCATTGCTATAGTTACCGGAAAACTTTAAAATTATATGCATATTTTAAAAGAATTGATGGTTAAGTTGTTAGTGGCGAACGTCGTAATGTTAAGAAAGGGTATCTGTCGCATTAAAACAGAGCCCATTGTTTTAAATTTGTACGTAAGCTTACGACAGAAATATGTAATGATTATGATGTATACTAAAGGTAAAATTCATGCATTTCATAAATGTTCTTATGCATATAATTATCATACAAATTAAGGTAAATTGTAAAACAAAAAAGGTAAAAAAATAATTAAGTGATATCCATCACAAATCATGCTTTTCTTTAATTAATTTTGAAAATGGTGTTCCAATTAAAAAAAAAATGAACTCATACTGAATTAATATTTTTAACCCATTACCCGCTGGTGTTCCATTCACGCAACGGTCAAAATAAATGCACATATTTAAGTTATTTGCTTACCCACCACTATTATTCAATTCAAAACTGGCCTTACTTAAAAGGCATGAAATTTTAAGATCTTATAAAGATAAAATCATCTTACACAGTTTGTGGTGACAAACGACGTTCGACTAAAAAGTCGAAATTTTCAACCTTATAGTTTTGGCAGTTAATGGGTTAACTTCTCGATTCGTAGAACCTCAAAACTGTAATTGATCAAAATATGGTTTCATCTAAAATAGTAAAAGTTTTATAGTAAGCAATATTAAAATATATAATGAGCATAAAAATAAATTCAGAAATTCTGTCTTATTGCCGAACTGCAATGCTTGAAATTTATCAAAATATGATATAATTTAAAATATTGAAAATTATATCAGAACCATTCTTCATTAAAATAAACTTCATGATCGATTCATGTTGTAAAATTCTTGGATCATCGAAGCACAAAAATGAGAATTGATCAAAATTTGATTATGTCTAAAATTTTTAAAATTGGTTTTATCTCAGCAACTGCAATCCCCGATGAAGATATTAAAATTTATTTGAAAAATCGAAAGGATGTTTTTGGACAAATATGTTTCTTGTTGTTAGAAGTTCTGGGCGCTTCTTATGAAATTTCATTTGCAGATAGTACAGGAATATTACATGAAAATGGCTCTTGAACAGGTTTGATAGGGATGCTAAATCGTTCCGAAATAGATTTAGCGATGACCACTTTTTTCATATCTGAAGACAGAAATGAGGCGGTGCGTTTCGTTTACCCTTTCAATTTGGAAGAAACAACATTTGTAACAAGAAAACCTGAATATTCTCCACAAACGTTTGCAATATTTTCTACTGTTTCTGTATCAATCTGGGTACTCTTGGCAATATCAATGATTGCTATAATATTTTTTAATTTTTTGTTAAGCAAAAAAAAATATTCACTTGAAATAATTGCATTTAAAACACTGGCTGTATTTTTAAAACAACATGCGTCCATAAGAATGACGACGATCAGTGAAAAATTGCTGCATTGTTCTTGGATGTTTGGAGCAATATTTCTCACTTTTTGTTACAATTCCATTCTTTTAAGCTTTTTAACATTTCCGCCAAAAGTGCGTGTGACTAATTTTAAGAAACTTGCAAAAGCTGTACAGAAGGGTGACTACAGCTGTATGTTTGCAGAAGGATCGTCGGCGCCAGCTTATTTTTCAAGATCAAATAACAGCATATTAAAAATAATAGGCGATAATGTTCAGGAAAATCCAAATGGTTACGGAAGTATTGAAAAGATTTATCACTTAAAAGACGAAAAAACAGCATATGTTGATTCTAGAAGTGATGTAGCATTTTCAAAAGATATGTATTTCATATCAAATGATTGTTTACTTCAATACATGAAACAACGGCAACCACAAAGAATTTTTGTTGTAAAAAGCAACTGAATTTTGCTTTACACAGACTGCAAGCTGGAGGATTGGACCAAAAGTTTGTACAGGAAAGAAATTTTAAAATTGCTTCAGAAATATTTTCTTCTGAAGCTGTTGAATCAGATCATTTGAGAAGTATTACAATTGCAGATATGGGTGCAGCTTTTACTATATTGATTTTGGGATATTGTATTTCATTTTTCGTTTTGATAGTGGAACTCATTCAAAATCGTAAAAGAAAAATTTAAATTTATTTTATCCTGACTGTGAATGCATGCAAACATATATACTGCTAAATATTTTTCAAGATCAAAAGAGAGAACATAAAATATAATAGGCGATAGTATTAATAAAAAATCTAATAGTTACAGAAGTACTATTAACTTATTTTGCTTAAAAGGTGAAAAACTAGGATATATTGAGAGCAGCGGTGATGTAGCATTCCCAAAAGATGAATATTTCATATCAAACGATTGTCTACTTCAATACATGCAAGCAATAGCAACTACAAAGAATTTTTGTTGTAAAGAGCAACGGAATTTGGCTCCACACAGACTACAAGCTGGAGGACTGGACCAAAAGTCTGTACAGGAAAGAAATTTTAAAACTGGTTCACAAAAGTTTTCTTTTGAAATTGTAGAATCTGATCGGTTGAGGAGTCTTACAATTGCAGAAATAGATGCAGCTTTTACTTGTTTCATTTTGGGATATTTCATTGCTTTTTACCTCTTGATAGTTGAACTCATTCAAAATCGTAAAAGAAAATCTTAAATTTCCTGAATGCATGCAAACATATATACTGCTAAATATTTTTCAAGATCAAAACAGAGGACATTAAAAATAACAGGCGATAATACTAATGAAAATCCTAATGGTTAAAGAAGTATTGAAAACTTTTTTCGCTTAAAATGTGAAAAAGTAGCATATCTTGAGAGCAGAGGTGATATTGACTAATCAAAAGATAAATATTTCATATCAATCGGTTGTCTACTTCAATACATGCAAGCAATGGCAACTACAAAGAATTTTTGTTGTAAAGAGAAACGAAATTTGGCTCCACAAAGAATACAAGCTCGAGGGCTGGACCAAAGGTCTGTACAGGAAAGAAATTTTAAAATTGGTTCAGAAACGTTTTCTTCTCAAATTGTAGAATCTGATCGGTTGAGGAGCCTTATAATTGCAGATATGGGTGCAGCTTTTACTTTTTTGATTTTGGGATATTGCATTTCTTTTTTTGTCTTAATATTTGAACTCATTCAAAATCGTAAAAGAAAAACTTAAATTTCCTTGATACTGATTGTGAATGCGTGCAAACATATATACTGCTAAATATTGATCGCGTATTGAAATAATTTCTCACTCAGATCGCACGATAAACAGATTTGCAAAATTCACAGTATTTATCGGTTTTTAAGATGAAAAAATACGTTTTATATTAAACATTTCTGTTTTTTCCGACACGATGTGAGAAGAAATGGCAACAAGCAGACGTATCGTTTAAAATTTAGTATCATGGTAGTGTTTTGACTTTGATTCACTTCACAAAGTAAAACTATTGAGGATTACTTTCCAAAGCAATGCGTAGGATAAATGTTTTTGCCTGTTATATTGAAATATGCGGAAATATTTTTTCAATATTTTCTGGATTTTCAAATGGTGAAAGTTACATTTAAGTTTATGATAATGCATGATATCGTGCGAAAAAGCTCAGAGAAACTTTATGTTTCCACAAAAAGGAATGTTTTGGATTAATTTTAGCTTATACTTTTCCCTTATAACACTATTGCAAAAATATAACCAAAATGTCAAAGCATCGTGCGCAAATTTCAACTCATGTTACATATAATGTCATCACGTGTCGTGAACGTCAATCGAATCCAAGAAAATTGGCGTAATGTCCTCTTTTTTCGAGGACAGTTCTCATAGCGGGGATCGCAGTTGTCTTGAAATTTCAAGACCAGGAAATTCTTCGGGGTTGGGTTGGGTTGATTTTTGACGGCCAATTATCTACACGAGGGATATAGGCCCGGGGGGAGTGCCCTCCGTGGGGGTCTTTCTAAGGGAACCTAATCCGTATTAACGCATGGAAGATCCACGGCTCGAAGAAAACCACGAAAACTCCGAACGATTAGGCCGACGGGCGCGATTGGGATCGAACCCAGCACCTCCCGTCTACCAGCTTCGAGAGCAGAACCTCTCGGCCACTGGTGGGGCGGAAATTCTTCGGTGCCAGTATTTTCTTATAGAAAATCCCTTCTTAAATAAGGCGAAATTTTGCGTGTTTAACCTAGGTTTATTTTTCTATAAAAAAAATACTGATACTTGTCCTGAAAAATTCGCTGAAGTGTACGATTCTTGTCATTGGAAGGCATTGTATTTAGTTTTGAAAAACTGAAATTCAGATGCACTGAAACTACGGTAAGTTGTGCCAGATGATTAGATTATCCATCACATCAAATCACAATTCCAAAAATGCCTTAAAATTGAATACTATCCACTAACATCTTCCTCGTCACCTTACATTCAGAGCCTGATTACCAGTGTGGAAAACTTCCATCAGAAAAAGCAATTAGAAATTTTTACCAGTCATTATGCGTAAATAAGGCGTTTAGAAAAGCCGAAAATTTCTATTTAAATTTATTGAGGGAAGTTTTTCCCGACGTTATTCAGCACCTGCTTATAAAAAAAAATAACTGTGATGTTTATACTTAGTATTTTCGACTCGTTGCAAATGACTGACAAAATTATCATAAATATTTTACAGCGGAATCCCAAATTGACTGTTTTACGAGAATCATAATTTAACGAATTAACCCTCTGTCTACCAGAAGGGTCCAATGGACCCGACATGTACATTCAAAATATTTATTCAAACCAGAAATTTCTTCAAAATAAACTAAATGTATAAATCAGACAATAATAAGTTAAATAAACAAATTAAATAGTTTTAAGTAAAAATTCTGGTGTAGAATGTTTTTATAAAACTTGAGTAAAATTTCCGGTAGTTCTAGGGTTAAGGAAATCATATTTTGTCAACGTTTAGACTGACGTATATGACATCATATCGACTTTCTTAATGCTAAGTGAATCACATTGTAAAACATTTGAAAAGTTTTCTTGTGCTTTTATGAGAATAAAAGAAAATACTTCTGCATTGATATTTTCAGAAACTGACATTCTGAAAATTTGGGAAGAAATATCTTACAAGATATGTCAAAACTACTTCTTCGGTGTAAATGGGAGCGTTTTCTATTATTTTATTTTCTCTAGTAACATTCATCCCTTACTTAACCCCTTAATTCTCGATCCCGTGATATTCACGGGCTGTGAATTTTATTCAAAAGGTTTTTTTCCCACCAGTTTTATAAAATAGCGAAATTGGCTTTATTCTGGAATCATTTTACTTGTCATTAAATAAGGTGAATATTTCTTTCTCAAAGGAGTGTGGAAATAAGCAATCTGAATTTTTAAACCGTAATTTAATGCAACCGTTAAAAGGTTTAAGGGGACAGTTTATTTTAGCCCATTGGGGACAAGCGACCGGTATACGTGTCACTTAGGATGTTCGGAATCCTTCGTTACTACCACCAATTATTTTTTATTGTAAAGTTTACCTTATTTAATCAGAGCATTTTCGCGGTTTAATTACAGAAAAATTTTTGTTTTGAAAAACCGGTGGTAAAAAAATTGAAAATTAAGCAAAGGACTGCCGTCGCTAAGGGATTAAAATTGGCCAAAAAATCGATTTTTCTGTTTTAACCCTTTATGTACTGAATTATAAATTTTTGGAGAGTGAGTGGCGCCGATGGGATTTGAACCAGGGATCTCATGATCAGGAGGTGAGAACGTTAGCGTCGAGCAAAAGGCCATAGCTAGTAACTCCCTTTATATACTGATCAAGTGAGATGAGATCGCTACACACTCCATCCCCAGTGAGAAAGACGTATTCTGACTTCTGACGAGCGATATGCACTCGTGAATGATGCTGTCGTACGCATATGTGATGCGTGTGAGGACAGGCTTTGGGCTCTGAGCGTTCACAGTCTTTGGTTGCAGGGGATGATTTATTTGGTGCTGCCATCTGTTGGTTATGAGAGGAGGTGATTGTTGCTGAAGGTTGTTGTTTGCGTGTTTGTCCGGGTCACCACTTTGGATAGAGTGAGTGGCGCCGGTGGGATTTGAACCAGGGATCTCATGATCAGGAGGCGAGAACGTTAGCGTCGAGCAAAAGGCCAAGCCAGTTACTCTAAGCTAGTAACTCGCTTTATATACTGATCAAGTGAGATGAGATCGCTACAAATTCATGAAAATTCTACCTTTTAAAACATTTTCGGGAATTGTTTGAACTACATTAGAAGAATTAATTGATCATTCAATAAATTCTAGAAAGATTTTAGAAGCATTGAAGGATTTAGAAGGATTAATTAAGTTTCAATTTATAAGGATTTTGTGCAATATTTATAACCCCACTCAAATCTTTTATTTTGAACATTTTTCTTAGTATTTTGTAGAGTTAGGAAATGTACAAATATAATGTTCTTACAATAAAACTATAGAAATATTTCCGAATTGAAAAATTCTCACGCCCCTTCCCCCCAACACTAAGAAAGCCGAAAAGATGCAAAGGCAAAAGAAATCATCCTTTTAAAAATATTTTTGTTTTCTTTAATCAATAATGCTTTTGGAAGAAGATAAAGTAATGTAACTATAACTCATTCTAAACTGTATTACAACCAATCGAATAAAATAACAAGTTATTTTGAAGGTACTTATAAGTACCGTCAGTAGATAAAGGGTTAACCCTTGCACTCGAGAGGAGACTCTAACTCACCACTACTGCTCCTAGGTGTCTTGGGCAATTTCGAGCACCAAATGCTCTAGGCACCATAGATGTCTGCACGGGACGGAATTTCCAGGCCCGGGCCCGGCCCGAACGAAAGCTATCTTGTCCCGGCCCGGCCCGGTGTAAAAATTGAAAGTTCGGCCCGAGCCCGGCCCGGACAGTTTGCATTTTTACAGTTCTCGGCCCGGCCCGTACAAAAATCAGTGAAAACAGGCCCGGCCCGACTCAATTTCAACAAAATAAATCCGTTTTTTCTTGACATACAATTAAGATTCTTTTAATGAATACTACATACATATTTATGGGAACACTTTACAGTACATTTTAGATTACTATGTGTTCGCAAAACAGAAAACACACAATAGTAAACATTAACGATTACTTACAGTGTTTTAGTCGTCGTCTCTACAGATATTTAAAAATTCAAATAAGGATTCATTAAAAGATTAATGCAGTAGAGAATAAAGGATTAAAAACATGATAACTTTTGAAGCTATATAATAAAAAGTAGATTTGTGAAAATATTTCTCTCATTTTCTCAAGTCCAAAGGAGTTACATTTCGACACATTTACGAATTCATTTCTTTTCGGAAACGCGTAAGATTGGCGGGTATTCTTATTCAGAAACTATGTAAATGCCGTTTTTCATAGATAAAAGCAACATATCTTTCTGAAAATACTGCCAAAGTTAGCGTTTCGAATCGAATTTCCGGAAGCGATAGCACAGGAAAGGAGAAAAACGTACAGTCACGTGACAAGAATCTCTGTTATCTCTGTAAGTAATTTATCAATTATGGAGAAAGCTATTAGTTTCCAAATGCCTTCAATAGCCAGGCCTGCTTTTATGCTTTTATAGTTAAGAATGAGTCAGAAAATGTGTCTGAAAGTTTCACATTGTTGAGCAGTGAATATGAGAACCACTTTAAGGTATATTTCCAAAGATACTGTTAACATACGTTCATTATCACTATTAATACTTTGTTTTACAAAACGTAATACCAGTCCTACACATCCTGCGATCGATTAAGACCAGTTCCGTCCCGGCACGAGTGGTCTGACTCCGGGTTTAATTTTTTTCAGCAATCTAGTAACTGTCCGATGCCGATCTCTACGACGCACATGTTACATTTCTGTATTGATGTTGTTAAACTCGCATCGGCTTGTGACACACATTTATACTTCTCATATATCATATTCATTGAAAATGGCTCGTATTTTATCTGCTTCGCTTGAATTCTTATATCGGGCCGATAGGCCCGATTAATTTTTTTATCGGCCCGGCCCGGCCCGGCTCGTTAATTTTGTCTGTCGGCCCGGTCCGGCCCGTTCAAAAAATTGTCCTAATTCTGCCGACCCGGCCCGGCCCGGCCCGTTTGAAAATTCGCCTTCATTCCGCCGGCCAAGCCCGGGCCCGTGCAGACCTCTAAGGCACCAGTATTTTAAAGAAATTTTCTTAGTTTTATCTAATGGCATAATTATTTGCAATTCAAGATGGCGAAATAAACTATAAGAAATAAGTGGTTTCCAGAGAATTTGGAGTTCTAATTTAACCGTGACACCTGGCAACACCAGTGGTGAGTGAGAGTAGTGTTGCCAGATTAGGGATTTTTTTAATTTAGATTATTTGTCTGTCACCACTTTTTTTATATAGTATAATTCACTTGATTTTTCAGTATTTTTACAGTCGGACCTCTATTGAACGAAGTCGCTAAATCCCGAAAAAATGTTCATTATATGGGAAATTCGTTAAATAGAGAGTCACATTTTAAAATACTTTAAACTACGTAAAACACATTTTAAGTCCATAAACACTAAATATAATTTTTAAAAAAAGTAATTAGTCACAGTTTTTAAGCAGTCATAAATTATATCTATTTGTTTTACTTATTTTACCCATCAAAAAGAAATCTGCACGGGAAATAAGAATGAAACAAAACATTGTCTGGAAGTACATTGTATTTTCAGTTTTAAAAAAATAATTTTACATTAAAATCACGATTTTTTATTACGGTTGATAAGCTGTTTGGAGGAATATCAGATTTTAAAGCAGTATTCTTTTTCTTCATGCCTTTATCCACCTCATCAAAAATATATTTTTTTTCCTTTGAGGCTGAAGCATTTCCGCTTTGATATTTTCGAGCTACAAGAACCGAAATTACCAACACGATTGATCATGATCAACAATCTAGAAAACGGGAAACTATAGTTTAAAGACACGGGGCAGCTCCATTGAGGGTTAAAAGGGGATATTGAAAGTTTGCTCTTCTTTGGATGGAAAGCAAAGAATCACAACGATTTTACTGCTCTCGGTGAGTTAGGTGCCTGGTAAGGCCTGTTCATGGTCATTGATCATCATAAAATGTGTTAAAAGAAAAAATAAGTTTGAAATGGCCAGTAATATTTTAAGAAATAGGGAGAAAAAAAAATTAGATCCCAAGGAAAAGTTCGTTAAATAGAGAATACACTTCGCTATTTGGAGGTTATTTTATGAAGAAATTTGCAAAATGTTCTTGGTTTCAGTAAAAGTTCGCAAAATAGAGGTTCGTTAAATAGAGGTTCGACTGTATTCTAATTTCAGAAAGGCCGAATATTTCTATTTAAAAAAAGCGGTGACAATCAACAATCTGGGAACAAAAAAAGTCCCCAATTTGGCCACACTGAGTGAGAATCACCACTGGAGTGCAAAGGGTTAATGTTAAATGAAAGCCTGTTTAATTGTGAATATTTTGACGCCTCATTTTTACCCATGTGGTAATTATATCGCAATATATCGCAAATTTTGTTAATACACTCAGCGCAATTACCCACACAAATTAAAACTATAAATGGCTTTTTCTCCATGTTCATATTTTCTTCACTTTCATGGTTTAAAAATGCTTACGATTGTTTGTATTTGAGATAGAGATTTAAACTTTTTTATACATGTTCTTTATTATATATGTGATAATCTGAATATGAAATTAGCCTTCAGGTTTTTTTGTTATCTCTCTATTCTAAAAAAAAGTAACTACCGCTGTTACCGCCGCCGCCGCCGCCGGTTTTGATTTTTTTGTGACCGGAGGCCTTTCTTCGCTAATATTAACAAAAATAATGCATACAAAAATATGAAAATCGGTACTATTATACAGAAATGTTTGATAAACACGCTGATGCAGACAGTTTTCAAATCGAAGAATTATTTTAAGAGTTATTTAATGCTAAAGTTGGACAAAATCGTTCCACTAAAAAAGTTTTATAGCAGCAAAAACTATACATGGCAGTGTAATCCTTTTTAGATCATTTTATGCGTTAGAATTTGCCGGAGTGCAGATTGCATTAATTTTTTTATTTTGACTCATTTTTTCAGGTTTTATTTCTATTTTAAATTCAAATTTTCAGCATTTCTAGAGATATTTTTTACAGATTTCACAAAATTGTACTAATTTAAACTGTTGCCAACTGTATAAAAAGCGCAAGCAATAATGTTTGCTTCAAATTAAAAATTTATTTACACGTGACTATTATAAACAGGAAAAAAACTTTCAAATTAGAATTAAATAATTACGTATAAAAAGCAGGAACTTATTAAAAATTACGTCATAAAAAGTATACACGTGAATTTTAAAAGAGAAAGGATATTGTAAAATAATAAATTCATTAACATGCGTTAGAAGTCTTAGGAGAAATGACGTCATATTTACGTCACATTATAGTTATTACATAAAATGAACACAAAATAATATTGCAAAAAAGTTTAAATTTAGAAATTGCGCTAGACATTTATTTGATATTTTGAGAATTAATTTAAAATATCTCATTTAAAAGAACTTTCTCTTCGCTTTGTTAAAAAATACCAGGAGACAAAGACTCTCTTTACTTAATTCCTTTTATATTAGCTTATTTTGAAATGTTGTTACACGTCTATACGTCATCAAGTTATTTTTATTTCGACGTTTTATTTGTGTTTTTATTAATGTTGTACGAATTTATTTGTTCTTTCGTTATTTAAAATAAAAATTATATCAATTTGTATAACTTGGCGATTTATATAATTTGGTGAAATTGGTCGACAGGATAATCAAGTAGTACCGCAGCGGATTTGGCGTTAAAATTCCCCAATCAAAGAGAAATGAATAGAAATTCGTTTATAGGGAGATCGCCACTGTTTTTTAAATTATAATTCAATCTTTCGAAATCTTTTAAAAGCCGATCAAATTAGCGTGCATTTAGAGTCTGCGGTGTCTGGACGGGGGTTGGCGAGCGTAGCTCGCAGGGGGCCGAGCCCCCTAGTTTAAAAAAAAAAAAAAAAGTATATAAAGATGTGTTAGATTTCCCCGTTTTACACAATATACATTAGTAAAAAAGATTATATTAAATGTAATATTAGATGTATCTGAAAATCCATGCGCAGTGTTGTGTAATACATATTTGAAATTTTTTTTAAAAATTTGGGCAAAATATCAATTTTTTTTAAAGTAGTAGATATTTAAAAAAATTCAAATTTTTATAAACATTTTTTTAATTTTAATTAAATATGCAGTTCTTTTTTTTTACTTACTTTTAGTTGAACATTGAAATGCAGTGAGTTCACCATTTGAATAACACTTTTTTAAATAAACAAAATTGATTTAAACAAGGGTTTCCCCCTTAAGGGGAAACCGTCCCCTTAAGGGGGTCAGGGGCTCACAATTTTATTTTTTTTTTTTTTTATAGCGATTTTGTAATGAAATGTTTTTCTGAAATATGTGTTAATATAATAAAAATATTCCAAGCAAAAAAAAAAATCTGAAAAATTTTAAATATTTTATTTGATTTAAATTTTAAAATTTTAAACATATTTAATTTCATTTTTTATATAACTCTGGAAGTACTTACTCGATTTACAAAATTTTTACACTTTTGTGTACAGAAAATGTGTCATTTTAATTTGTCTTCAGGATTTCTTAAAATATTGATTATGAATTTTATAAAAATATTTTAGATAAAAAAATGAAGTTTTTTTTATGAGTGAGTATTGCATTAAGTAACATATTTTTCCAATTATCATTCAAAGTTAAAAATCCTGAAGACAATTTGTTGGAAATATAAGACAAAATTTCTGTTGAAAATTTCCTACATATATCTTCCAAGGAACTTCAGCTATATTCTTTTAAAGTTGACAAATCGTGAAAAAATTCATTCTGAGATAAATGAAGTTAAAGTTCTCGTCTGAGGTCAGCTGATGCATCGCTTCTCAAGACAAAAGGTGTTATATCTCTGAGTCTAATGATGATAAAAGCATGCTGTTTGCGATATTTAACTCTAAAAACTGAGTATTTTTTTAAAGCCAATTAAAAAAATGCAATTTTTTTTTTTAGAATTTTTAGCCATTGAACCCTTTAAACATTGTAACTGTTTCGAAACTGGGATCGAATAAAATATTCATGTCATCCCCTGAAAAATAAATAAATTTATAAGATCTGGATAAATAACATCTATAAGTAACACATTGATATTATGTATAAAGTTATTATTTTAAATTATGTTAAAATGTATATTTTTTGTGGTTTCATGTATTGCTGAACTCAATAGCTTTAATAAAAGAGTTTGGCAATTACACCATGAAAAGTTCAATATTAACTTGAGAATAAAAATCACAAAATTACTGAATGTTGTATATAAAATGAAATAAATACTAAATAAACATTAAAAAATTGCATAAAAAACAACATTTCAGTCATTCTCTATGACCATCGTCAGGAAAGAGTTTTATATTGCTTTAACAAAGCCAAACTGTCTTGAGTTTAACCCCTGGAAGGGCACCGGTGTATTACATATACCAGCTAATTTTAATTCCCAAATGCCACATTGGCACCAGTATTTTAAAACTAAATTTCGATTTACGCTATATACTCGAAGAAACGCTTTTAGTTATTTTCATATAAATTTTCTTGAAAATCCTGGCGTGAATCAATCATTTTACCATTATAGAAACAGAAGTACTTTGCCCTCAAAGGGTTAAAAAGTTCGTTACGTTTTCAATCAGTTAACACTTTAACAATAGCTTTACTTTCAATATTATAAGAAAAAAATTAAATTAAAAATGTGTTCTTTTTTAGCCTTTTTAACTCAAATTTAGGTATGCTGATTTAGATATATAGTTTTTTAACCCATTAAGGGCCGCTGTCTATCTATATTATAAAGAACAAACATATCTGTGCGTAACGCATACGTCATTCTGCGAATGGCAACACTTTGAAATTTGAAATGAAATTTCGGTTTTGCAATTTTCGCTACTGCAAATTTTTAAACTTCTAAACATCCTACGTTTTAAATGCTTACACCGTCGTATGCAGAAAAAAATGCACTTTTAAATGCAATTTGTTTGAAAGCTGTATCTCAATTTATTTTTGAGATATTAATTATTTTTATAGTTTTTTATACCAATTTTCTAAACGTGGCAACTGAAGTACTTCATTTCTATTAAAAGTTGTTTAGTTATCTTTATTGATTTTATTCTTACTGATGCCATTTTCTCATTACAATTAAAAATATCTTTTTTAAAATTTTAAACAGAAAATGACGTTATACTTTAAAAAAGATACAATCTCCCTGATGATGCTGTTATATTTCACTATTTTTTCATTTCGCTGATACTGAGTTTGAGACAATGGGCAATATTTCAGCGACTGAAAAGGACGTCATAGTTAAAATAAAACGGTAATTTTATTTGATAAAACGAGATATTCCCCCTTGAATACGTCTAAAAGATATAAATTTCTGGAATTTTTACGCGCAGGTACAGAGATTATACTAAGACCTCAAATCACGAGTGGGAATTTTAACATGGAAAGTTGTAATAGTTGACAAACGCGACTTCGAGCTTGAAAATATCTTTATTAATCGCGAAATATTGCGGGTTAAAATGTTTCTAAATGGTTAATATGGATGTGAAACGTGGAAAATGACTTGATTCGGTTTAGATTTAAAGGGGCGGGGGGGGGGGGAATTCTATGATTATGTCAAGGTGAAATTATTTTTCCTGATTTTTCATTCCGTAATACCAAGCATCAATTGATAACTTAATCAAAATTACTTATTTTGATTATATGTTACTGATTACGTATATGAATAAAATTTAATTTTTCAATAATTTTAACAGTTGAAGTTTATGAAAAAAGTATTTTGTTAATCATAGGTTAAAATATGTTTTTGGAGAGTTAAACTAACAAGTGTAAGATGGATTTTTTATTGTAATTATTGTTGGCGATGTATTATAAATTTCATGCATCAGTTCCTTTGTAAACATTTTCTTTCGTCGAAATTCGACGGGTTCCGCCTCGTTTATATAAAATCCAAGTCTCTGTGTGTCCCTCACAATTCCGGTAGGACCGCTTCATTGAAATGAGTAATTGTTGAAAAATACTAATGCAGGGTTACCACAGTAGCGTCAAATGTTGGCGACAAAAATAAGTTGTCATATATGAAGCCAACTTGGCGATAGCTGGCTAATTTGGCGAATTTTCCATTTTAAACCATTAATGTTTCATAAAGGTGGTCACCGCAATTTAATTTAAACTCCGCTCTTTTAAGGGTTTTTTTTTTTTTTTTTTTCAAAATCTATGGGTGAGAATTTAAAGTGTAATATACGAAAATGTACATCTTTACATTTTCCTCCCGATGCTACTAATAAAATAATCGCCAAAAGACGACGCTGAGCTCCTGTTTGAGCTCCTAACTGAGCAATTTTAATGTGCTTTAGATACTTTTCCAGTATAGGTGCATTGGCGAAGAAGGAAATTTGGCAACATATTTTCCGGGAACCTATGCACTGACACGCATTTTTTTTTCAATAATTTATACGATTTATTTAACATATAAAAGCCATTTATCTAATTTTATAGAGAAACAGAAGTAATTTGGACATAAAAAATACCAATAATATACATATAAAATACATGGTACTACTTAGTTATCCCGTCGACCAAAAATCTGTCACCAAACTATAAGATTAAATGCCAATAATGGTCGATCGTAAATGTCACATTCATTTGACTTTAAGCAAGTTACGCGTGTTTACGTCATCAAGTGATTTTTATTTCGACGTTTATTTGTATTTTTATTAATGTTATACTAATTCCTTTGTTCTTTCGTTATTTAAAATAAAACTTATGTCAATTTGTATAATTTGGCGAAATTGGTCGACTAATTATTCGAAATTGGTCTAACTAAATAGTGCCAAATGCATATATAAGCAAACAAAAAAGCTCATCAAGTTTGTTTTCATAGCTGTTTATATGATCTGACAACAAATATCTCTTTTTGATGCCCGAATGACACCAAGCTTTTTTAAAAAACGCCAAAGCCTCCGGTTTAAACAATTAAATATTAAAGTTTTTGTAAAGCAGTATAAGACTATAAAATTAAGAATAAAATAAATGCAAAATAAGACTAAACATGAAAGGAAAATCATGCGTTAAGCATAGAACATGAAACGCTTTCCAACACTTCCTGAATGCTTTAACAAAACTTCGTTATTTAGGGAAATATGGTAAAAAAGATAACTAAGTAAATATTTTAGAAAACGCGTAATTTTTTTTTAAATTGATTTTAGCAGTTACCGTCCATAGACAATAGTACCGTTATTACACGTCACTATTTAGCTAAAATTTAATTTAAACTAAAATACTCTTAAAACTACTGAAATCACATTTCCAGATATTATCATCCATAGATGGTTATGTATCCAATTCTTTGCGTGACTCTGTATATCATTTTATCTACATTCTAAAACATTTCTTAGTAAACTAAATGCAGTTCAGCATAAAGATGCATAACTCCTTTAAAAACCACCTTTAAGCAATTTACTCTCATGCTCAGTAACCCTTACGAATTCTTTTGTGTAGCCCTGTATATGAATTATAGCATTTATACATACAGTATAGTATGCATAAGTATAGTGAAACATAAAATCGCACATCATAATTAAAATTGCATTTCCAACAATCATCGCTTATTTACAATACTTCAGAGAAATGTTTCTTGGCGAGAAAGAAGTTTCGCAACGTATTTTCTTCTATTTACTGTTTCATACTCACAAGCAATTTTTTCCATGTGTATACAATTTATGGCACAGATGTCATATTCGCCCCATATTGGCGCGATTTTTTTCCGACGCCAATTTGACGAAAATATCAACAATATGAACAACAATATCCGGGTCACCATATCAAGCAAAATAACGACACTTTGGCGAGAGTTAAGTACCCGATGTGTATATGACATTGGCGTCAGAAAAAAATCGCGCCAATATGGGGCAAATATGACATCTGTGTGCAATTTATTTGGTACTACTTAGTTATCCCGTCGACAAAAATATATCGCCAAACTATAAGATTAAATGCCAATAATGGTTGATCGGAAATGTCACATTCACTTGACTTTAATTAAGTTACAAGTGTTTACGTCATCAAGGGATTTTTATTTCGGCGTTTTATTTGTATCTTTATTAATGTTATACTAATTTATTTGTACTTTCGTCATTCAAAATAAAAATTATGTCAATTTGTATAATTTGGCGAGTGGTTTGGCGATTTATATAATTTGGCGAAATTGGTCGACGGGATAACTAAGTAGTACCATTTATGTAATACAAAAAAAGCTATTTATCCATTTTTATAAAGAAACAGAAGGGTCAATCCATTTCAAGTGGTCCAGAAAATCATTAATTCGTTGCTCGACCATTTTTAAAAAATCTGAAATTTTTTGTACAACAACCCTAACATGATGGAAGTTCAAAATGACTATTATTTTAATTTTATTAACTAGGGGGCTCGGCCCCCTACGAGCTACGCTCGCCAACCCCCGTCCAGACACCGCAGACTCTAAATGCACGCTAATGTGATCGGCTTTAAAAAGATTTCGAAAGATTGAATTATAATTTAAACAAGTTGGAAATTGCTCGTCAAACGTGGCAAATGAGGTGCGTTCGTACTATAACTAATTTTTAATTATTTTTTTCATCCCATATTGTACTGAATGTATATTTTTTTGCACTTCATAAATGCATAGTCTGTAACATCATTAAAATGCACTTGAATCATTTTTTTTCCCATTCCCGGTAATGTAACGGAAAAACTTGACTGTCCCTGTAATTAAACTATACATCCGATTTTCATAAAATTTGAAATGGTTCGACAAAATTTTGTAACAATTATACATTTAAAATTTCAGACTATTCGGAAGGCTGTAACAATATTAAAATGCACTTGCAATATTTTTTTTCCCATTGGCCGTAATGTAACGGGAAACTTTTGACTGTCCCTGTAATTAAACTATACATCCGATTTTTCATAAAATTTGAAATGGCTCGACGAAATTTTGCAAAAATTATATATTTAAAATTTCAGACCATTCGGAAGGCTGTAACATCATTAAAATACACTTGCAATAATTTTTCCCATTGGCCGTAATGTGAAGAAAATCTTTTGACTGTCCCTGTAAATAAACTATACATCCGATTTTCATAAAATTTGAAATGGCTCGACAAAATTTTGCAACAATCACATATTTAAAATTTCAGACCATTCGGTTGGGTAGTTTTTGCTCTGTTATATGCGGGCGGACGGACGGACAGACGGACTGAACGACGAGTATAGGTGCTACGTATTTATATAATTACGAACGCACCTAAAAACAGTGGCGATATCCGTATAAACAGATTTCTATTCATTTCTCTTTGATTGGGGAAATTTTAACGCCAAATCCGCTGCGGTACTACTTGAATATCCCGTCGACTAATTTCGCCAAATTATATAAATCGCCAAACCACTCGCCAAATTATACAAATTGACATAATTTTTATTTTAAATAACGAAAGAACAAATAAATTAGTACAACATTAATAAAAATACAAATAAAACGTCGAAATAAAAATAACTTGATGACGTAGACACGTGTAACAACATTTCAAAATAAGCTAATATAAAAGGAATTAAGTAAACTGAATCTTTGTCTCCCGGTATTTTTTAACAAAGCGAAAAGAAAGTTCTTTTAAATGAGACATTAATCTGACGTAATTTTGACCAAACTATTCTTTCTCTTTTTAATATTCACGTGAAAATACTTGTGTTAGAAATAAAATATTATTTGCGCTTTCATAACAAAAATAGTTGAAATGTATCCTCTCAAAATATCAAATAAATGTCTAGCGCAATTTGTAAATTTAAACCGTTTTGCAATATTATTTTGTGTTCATTTTATGTAATAACTGTAATGTGACGTAAATATGACGTAATTTCTCCCATTTAAGACTTTTAACGCATGTTAATAAATTTATTATTTTACAAATTCCTTTCTCTCTTAAAATTCACGTGTAATTATAGTTTTTATGACGTAATTTTTAATAAGTTCCTGCTTTTTGTACATAATTATTTAATTCTAATTCCAAATGTTTTTTTCTGTTTATAATAGTCACGTGTAAATAAATCTTTAATTTATTACACGTATAAATATTCTTTTTTTTTTTAAAGCAAACATTATTGTTTCCGCTGTTTATACAGTTGGCAACAGTTTAAATTAGTACAATTTTCTAAAATAAGTAAAAAATATCTCTCGAAATGCTGAAAATTTGAATTTAAAATAGAAATAAAACCTCGAAAAATGAGTCAAATTAAAATAATAAATAAATTCTGCACACCGGGAAATTATAACGCATAAAATGATCTAAAAATTATTAAATTCCGATGTATAGTTTTTGCTCCTATAAAACTTTTTTAGTGGAACGATTTTGTCCAACTTTAGCATTAAATATCTCTTAAAATAATTCTTCGATTTGAAAACTGTCTGCATCAGCTTGTTTATCAAACATTTCTGTATAATACTACCGATTTTCATATTTTTGTATGCATTATTTTTCTTAATATTAATGAAGAAAGAACTCCGGTCTCAAAAAATTCAAAACCGGCGGCGGCGGCGGTGACAGCGGTAGTTACTTTTTTTTAGAATAGAGAGATTTTTGTTTGTGCATGGCGGCCATCTTTGTTTCATAGTCTGCAGCAATTTTCTCAGAAGAAGGGTTTTCGGAATTGTAAATAATTCATCGTTTATTTATCCAATTCAAGTGCGGATTGAAGCAATTTGTACAGAATACATTGGGCTAAAAAAATGGTAATAGATTAGTTTCCGAAAATAAATTCTTATAGGTGAAATTTAAGCATAAAGTTTCAGTTTTTTTCAAAAAATTGTCCGTTTACAAAAGGAAATTTTTATAGCAAGGAAAACTGTGAACATGACATAATTTTTTTTACAAGTAGGCCGAAAGTACTTGTACTCACACGCCAAGTTTCAGACCTGGGACTTCGTTTCTCTTCGCTAAAAAAAATCCCAAATTTTTCAAAAATGTCAAAAATTGCACTTTTTAGGCTTGGATATCTCTGGTGGGGCACGAGATAAAAATCTGAAGTTCTGGTTTCTGAGAGTATTGTATGGTAGTGCTATGCACAAGAAATTTCAGGATGGAGATTTGACTACAAGCTGAGATATGGCAAGGGCAACATGTCAAAAGGATACTGCCAAACTATTATTTTGTTGTAGTCACAGCTAAGTATTTATCTCCGAGTGTCATTTAAATTTATTTTTTTTATTATCTTTAAATAATAGTAACAGAAAATAAAGCCTTTTGCAAAGCTTAGCAATTAATTAAAAAAATAGTTATGCCTAAGTCGTACATTTTGTATGGTTTCAGTAATGTTTTTTGTAATTTTAGTAACCAAAAGAAACCTCAGCACTTTTATATAAAGAAAAAAAAATATTTTTATAGAAGACCTGAAACAAAAACAGAACAGGGAAAGAAAAAAGCTTTTAATGTTGTCATACTTGTTGAGACATGATCAAACATGTCAAAACACATTCTTACTTGTTGGTTTAAAAACCACAATTTTGATCTTTCTCAAAATTTTATTTGTAGGAACCAAGTCTTGTCATTTCTTGATAACTTGATTGAAGACCTTGGACCTGCTGGCTCATAGAAATAAACTTTGAAATCACTATGTGCAAATCTCAGTTCATTAATAATTCCTAGCTTACTTCTTATGCAAAAATGTCATTTTCTGCAGTATAAATTTTGAAAGGGCTTTGGATATCTTTACTTTCTAAAAATTACTTGAGGCTGATGCATAGTAACGTCGTATAATGTTTCATTTACAGGAATATACTTATGGTATGAACAAGTTTCAGGGATTGGCAAGCAGCATTAAAATTGTGGTTTTTAAACCAACAAGCAGGAATGTGTTTTGACATATTTGATCATGTCTCAACAAGTATGCCAACATTAACAACTTTTCTCTTTCCCTATTCTGTTTTTGTGTCAGGTCTTGTATAAAATTTTTTTTTTCTTTATATAAAAGTGCTGAGGTTTCTTTTGGTTACTAAAATGACAAAAAACATTACTGAAACCATACAAAATGTACGTCTTAGGCATAATTTTTTTTAATTAATTGCTAAGCTTTGCAAAAGGCTTTATTTTCTGTTACTATTATTTAAAGATAATAAAAAAAATTTAAATGACACTCTGAGATAAATACTTAGCTGTGACTACAGCAAAATAATAGTTTGGCAGTATTCTTTTGACATGTTGCCCTTGCCATATCTCAGCTTGTAGTCAAATCTCCATCCTGAAATTTCTTGTGCATAGCACTACCATACATTACTCTCAGAAACCAGAACTTCAGATTTTTATCTCGTGCCCCACCAGAGATATCTAAGCCTAAAAAGTGCGATTTTTGATATTTTTGAAAAATTTGGGATTTTTTTTAGCGAAGAGAAACCAAGTCCCAGATCTGGAACTTGGCGTGTGAGTACACGTACATTCGGCCTATTTGTAAAAAAAATTATGTCATGTTCACAGTTTTCCTTGCTAGAAAAATTTCGTCTTGTAAACGGACAAATTTTGGAAAAAAACTGAAACTTTATGCTTAAATTTCACCAATAAGCAGTTAGTTTTGGAAACTACTCTATTACCAAATTTTTAGCCCAATGTGTTCTGTACAAATAGCTTCAATCTGCACTTGAATTGGAGAAATAAACGATGAATTATTTACAATTCCGTAAACCTATCATGTGAGAAAATTGCTGCAGACGATGAAACAAAGTGAAAGTAAGACGATGAAAGTAATAGTCATTTTGAACTTCCATTATGTTAGGGTTGTTGTACAAAAAAATTCAGATTTTTTAAAAATGGTCGAGCAACCAGTGCTGGACCACTTGAAATGGATTGACCCAGAAGTAATTTTTGCAGAGATGTCATATACGCATCGGGTTTGAAGTGACTTTTTTCTGACGCCAATTTGGCAAAAATCTCGTTTTCGAATACCAGTTACATATGTATTTTAAAATTATTTGCTAATATTATGAAAAGAAAATAACAATAAATAAATAAAAGTTTAGGCACAGATGTCATATTGGCGCGATTTTTATATGACGCAAATGTCATATGCGCAACGGATACTTAACTCGCGCCAAAGTGTCGTTATTTTGCTTGATATGTTAACCCGGATGGTGTTGTTTTGCTGTTGATGTTTTCGCCAAATTGGCGTCGGAAAAATATCGCGACAATATCAGTCGTATATGACATCTGTACCAAATTTTAATTAATATCTATAGAACAAAACAGGGTACTTTTCGGTTAGCCGGGCACCAGTGTTATATTTATATTCATATATACATATATATGCACATATATGCAAATATATATATGTACACATACACGCATAAATATATACATACATATGTATATATATATATTTACATATATGTGCATATATATGTATATATGAATGTAAATATAACACTGGCGCCCGGCTAACCAAAAAGTACCAAAAGGGTTTATATAATTTATAAAAAAAGTGCTAAGATGTTATATATTCCCGCGGCCGCCATCTTGGATTTCACGGCGATGTTTTGTTGGCGTTTATCGATAAGGCAACCCCGACGAGTAACGTGTTCTGGCAAACCCGTTAAGTCTAACATGCAATTAAATCTGCTTGGCGAAATTTACTTGGCGGAAAAGGGGTTTTCACGCCAAGAAAAAAAATCCAAGATGGCAGCAGCGGGATTATATAACATCTGTTCCAAAAAAAGGCTCAGATGTCATAAGGCGCGATATTTTTACGCCAATGCCATATACGCACCGGGTACTTAACTGGCGCCAAAGTGTCATTATTTTGCTTGATAGGGTAACCCGGATATAGATCATATGGTAAGGAGGTTTTCGCCAAATTAACATCGGAAAAAAATCGTGTCAATATTTATATGACATCTCTGCCAAAAAAAAAAAAAAAAAAAAAGTAAATAAACAATTTATTAATAAATAAAAAACAATAACCGGGTTACCATATCAGGCAAAATAACACCATTTTGTATCCTAGGATAATTTCAGTTGAATTTAGGTTGACAGCTCAATATCTCATTCCATAAACCTAAACAAAAACAAGTGATTCATTCATCGTGAACCTTGAAAAAATATTAAACCATTGATGTAATCATTCACAAAGTAAGTTCTCCAGCAATCAATGGACAATATTCTTATGACGTCATAGTAGGTAAAATGGTGGCCGTATCGTCTGTTTATGGTTTAAATTCACAAATATTTTATTCTGTAATGTCTCTTAGTTACATTACTTTATTGTCCTATTTTTGGGCTCAGAACAAAAGCATATTTTTTTTTATTATTTAGTTATTAAATAAAAAAAATATATATAAATGTGTGATTTGAAAAATTTAAATAATTTCTTTGTTAATACTAAAAAATAACATTTGCGTAACAGCGGGTTTATGTTAAATAAGTGTAACTGTTTAATTCTGTTGTAATATTCAAAATAACTGTATTTATTAGATTTCAGTAAGCAAGATCAGGGACCGGTTAAACTTTGAAGTTAAAGGAATTACAATGTCATTTCAATACCTTTCTTTTGGGGAAGCTTTTCTAAATTCCACACATACATGGAAACTCTTCAGTGTTACAAATATTATTCCTAGGGCTGACATAACATCAGAAAGGCCGGCAATTTTACACAAGTTTTTGAAAACTACTTTATATCACAAATTTTTTTAATAACTGGTTACGTCTTTGTTATAGCGGCCCACACAATTATGATTATGACAAGTTGTAGCCAATTTCGCCAAAGTCGTAACTAAGATCGTGAAGCACACACGTATAATACCATTTCAGTAAATCGTATACGATAGTTTAATAGTTTTTACCTTTTTTCAAGTGCGTAATTTATTTATTTTTAATAATTAACAATCTAAATTGTCCAATATATGAATTTAAAAAAACGTAAACAAAGATTGAATAGACATGACTGCAAAAAGCCTCAAATCCGGACAAAACTTGGAACTAAACTGTGCAGATTAGTGGTCTTCTACTGTACACAGTTTTACATAAATGTGTTTTGTTATTAAAATGTGTTATTTTCATCTATCACTGCGGAACAGGCCAGAAAAACTCGTATTCTTGCACATGAGATGTATCTGTCTTTATATCTAATTTTCCGTCATTTTTGAAGGGCTACCTTTCTAGTATATATATATTAACCGATTTTTTAATGGAATCGTTGTTTTTTCTTAATGAACCGGGTGTCATTAATGTACTTCTGAATTTTTGAAGTGAAAACTTCTTTAAGCGCGTGGAGCTTTTTTTGAGATGGAGAAAAACCCCTGATTTGGAGACACTATTACGTAACCGACATGCTAGCATTTTGGCACATAGACACTAGCGCGCCAAGCGTAATATAATTGTGGTATTGTATTCATTAATAATAATAAAAATACTTTTGGATAGTATTGAATTGGAGTATGGATTTCAATATTTGGATAGTATTGAATTGTAATGGTTGCCGTTTATATTTATCCGGATAAATCTTTAAATGCAATACGAGAATTTTTGTACGAAAATTTGTTTATTTATATGTATAATATACTTTAATATAATAATATATATTACAAATTATTAATGTTTATTAATATGTAATTTATAGTTAAATTATATTACTATGAAAATTGTAATATAATTTTGGTAGTAATAGTTTATAATAATGAATAAAAAAAGACTACATTTAAAAGTATTTCCTGCACAATAAAACATTTCCTGACGATTAAAAAAATACACACGTAATTGTTGAAGTTTTCACTTCTATTGGCACTCCCGGAGTGTCACTGTTTTTTTTTTTTTTTTTTTTTTTTTTAACTAGGGGGCTCGGCCCCCTACGAGCTACGCTCGCCAACCCCCGTCCAGACACCGTAGACTCTAAATGCACGCTAATTTGATCGGCTTTAAAAAGATTTCGAAAGATTGAATTATAATTTAAAAAACAGTGGCGATCTCTCTATAAACGGATTTCTATTCATTTCTCTTTGATTGGGGAATTTTAACGCCAAATCCGTTGCGGTACTACTTGATTATCCCGTCGACCAATTTCGCCAAATTATATAAATCGCCAAACCACTCGCCAAATTATACAAATTGACATAATTTTTATTTTAAATAACGAAAAAACAAATAAATTAGTACAACATTAATAAAAATACAAATAAAACGTCGAAATAAAAATAACTTGATGACGTATACACGTGTAACAACATTTCAAAATAAGCTAATATAAAAGGAAGGTACAGATGTCATATTCGCCCCATATTGGCGCGATTTTTTTCGGTTGCCAATTTGGCGAAAACATCAACAGCATAAACAACATAATCCGGGTTACCACATCAAGCAAAATAACGACACTTTGGCGCAAGTTAAGTATCCTTTGCCTATATGATTTGGCGTCAGAAAAAAATCGCGCCAATATGGGGCGAATATGACATCTGTTCCAAAAGGAATTAAGTAAATAGAGTCTTTATCTCCTGGTATTCTTTAACAAAGTGAAAAGAAAGTTCTTTTAAATGAGACATTTTAAATTAATCGTTTTTAATCTGACGTAATTTTGACCAAACTATTCTTTCTCTTTTTAATATTCACGTGAATGTACTTGTGTTAGAAATGAAATATTATTTGCACTTTCCTAACAAAAATAGTTGAAAAGTATACTCTTAAAATATCAAATAAATGTCTAGCGCAATTTCTAAATTTAAACCGTTTTGCAATATTATTTTGTGTTCATTTTATGTAATAACTGTAATGTGACGTAAATATGACGTAATTTCTCCTATTTAAGACTTCTAACGCATGTTAATAAATTTATTGTTTTACAAATTCCTTTCTCTCTTAAAATTCACGTCTAACTATAGTTTTTATGACGTAATTTTTAATAAGTTCTTGCTTTTTGTACATAATTAGTTAATTCTAATTCCAAATATTTTTTTTTCTGTTTATAATAGTCACGTGTACATAAATTTTTAATTTATTTACACGTATAAATATTTTTTTTTTGAAGCAAACATTATTGTTTCCGCTGTTTATACAGTTGGCAACAGTTTAAATTAATATCACTTTCTAAAATCTGTTAAAAATATCTCTAGAAATGCTGAAAATCTGAATTTAAAATAGAAATAAAACCTCAAAAAATTAGTCAAAATAAAAAAATTAATGCAATCTGCACTCCGGCAAATTCTAACGCATAAAATGATCTAAAAATGATTAAATTCCTATGAACAGTTTTTGCTGCTATAAAACTTTTTTAGTGGAACGATTTTGTCCAACTTTAGCATTAAATATCTCTTAAAATAATTCTTCGATCTGAAAACTGTCTTCATCAGCGTGTTTATCAAACATTTCTGTATAATACTACCGATTTTCATATTTTTGTATGCATTATTTTTCTTAATATTAACGAAGAAAGACCTCCGGTCACAAAAAATTCACAACCGGCGGCGGCGGCGGCGGTGACAGCGGTAGTTACTTTTTTTTAGAATAGAGAGATTTGATTATTTATGAAAAACAGTATGTTCCCGAAATGGGAGCAATGGCGCTTAATGGGGGTAAAGCTTTTTACAAAAATATACTTTTGCCTCCGTGTAGTTATAACAGGTATTTTTCAATTCTTTAGAAATAAAAAGGACTATTTCATTCTGAAACAGACATTTTATGAAAAATTCAGATAAATTACATCTACGATTATAATAAACATCTACATTTATAAGAAAATAAAAAATCAATTTACCTGTTCATAGATATTTTCATTATATATCTCTTTATGTTTCATTACATTATATTTTCTCTCTATTTTACATGGAAGACGATTGGACAATTTTTATGCAGCATTACATTGCACTATTTACAGGAAACTGGAGTATTTTTTGACATACTTTACATCTAGATTCTTTCCCAGCATTTTCTAGAAAATGGTTCTCGTCATCAAAACGCACTTCATTTTACAGAAAACCAGAAGGGCCTGAAAGGGGAAGTTTTTTACCCAACTGCTAAGAAGGGTTATTTGTTTCGCGCGTATCTGGGTATATGGATTACTTTATACCCTCGAAACATCCCGACGGCTGGATGGATTTTAATGAATGAGGTCTCTATCGATTTCTCTTAACCGTCCGATGGTTATAGGCTATTTTTTGTTTTTATAAATTCGAAATGGAGGCTGTAAAATACAAAATGGAAGTAGAGACGAAAAAAACTTTTTTACGCACCTTATTGAGTGGCATATCATTGGATAGGTCTTTCAAAATGAAGACCTTTCATTGACTATTTTAAAGTCCGAAGCTCCTTTTAAATATTACACAACCTGGAAGTTGTGTAGGTAGGATTGTGTAGGTAAGAGTTGTGTAGGCCTTACTGCAACTCTAACCTTCATAGACATCTATAGGCCTCATCAAAACAGTGTTTATAGATACGAACTAACAATTAAACACAACTTAAAAGTCATCAATACAAGTACAGGGTGGCTACTAAATACTGATACAAATATTTAGACATTTTTTTTTACAAATATAAAATAGAAAAAAATAATTACACTAATATGATGAACATCATACATGAAAGTTTACCTGTAAACAAATTCACTCAAATCGACCGCCATCTTTATCAATTGCCAAAGATAATCTCTTATGCCATTGTCCGAGGGCGGCACGAATCATTTTAAGAGGTAATTTGTCCCATTCACGCAATATGGAAGCTTTGAGAGAGTCCAAACTTCTGTGTTGTTTGCTATTTACTTTAGCCTCTAAAATCCCCCAGACACAATAATCTAAAGGATTTAGATCCGGTGAAGAAGGTGGCCAATCTTCGTGCATGATAAAATTCGGACAATTGACCTGGAGCCAAGCTTGTGTTGATTTAGCTCGGTGTGAAGGTCCAGAATCTTGCTGAAATATCCAATTCTTTTTTGGATACAACCTGTCAGCATGTGGCAATAAATGTGCAGCCAATATGTTCTGTTTGTAATATTCCGCATTGATTTTTACCCCTTTATCTATGAATTTCAAAGGCAATTTCCCATTGTTTGACACTGCAGCCCAAACCATAACAGAATTCTTGTTCTGAAAGCGTTTAACAGTTCGGAGAGTTTCAGGTATATCCTCAAACGTTGCTGAATATACGACATCATTTTTAGCATTATAACACTGTTCAGTGCAAAATAGCTTCTCATCAGAAAATATCATTCTGTCAATATTTTTCTTACCGTGCCGCTTCAGCAATTTCTTGCATCTTTGTAATCTTTTTATCTTTTGGGCATCAGTCAAACCTTGAACTTTTCTTTTCCGATAAGGACGAAAACCCAGGGCTTCATTTATAATAACTTGCATAGTTCTGCGACTCACGTTCTCTTCTGCAGCCATTTTATTTGCAGAGCGTTGTGGATTTCTTCGTATCTTTTCACGAATTCTTTTGATGCGCTCTTTTGTGCGAACTGATCGTGGGCGACCAGACCTAGGTCGATCTTTACAGCTATTAGTATTCAATAATCGATTTATAGTTCTATATATAAATAATCTATTAAAACCAAGGCATTTCAATTGCTTAAATATTTGGTCTGCGGAAAGCCCGCGATCAAAGAGCTGTTTAATCATCATTCTTTTAGCTTCCATTTTAAAAATAATTCTAAATATTTGATTTTTACAAAAATCGTCTGCACTAATAGAAAATTGCCAAACGCTGAAATACAGAAATAAATTATTTTACCAAACGATTAAAATTAATTCTTATTTTTTGAAGTGTATCAGTATTTAGTAGCCACCCTGTAAATAAAAAAAATAGGTAAGTAATATAAAAAATAGTTTCACATTGATGAGAAATAAATAATTAGTTCGCTTTTTCGCAGTCGGGCTTTTTGAATTTTTAACTTTTTTTTTTTACTTGTCTATTTTCTGTTCTAATTTCATCAATGACAAAACAATTTCACGGAGAAATTCAATCTGAGTAAGTTTTCCTTTACATTCCTTACGGACTTGCCAAGCTGCTACAACTCCCATATTTAGTGTGTTGATGAAAAATGGCCACCACCATTTTCCCCTCTTATTTTTGGGCAATAAATACTCAAAAACCGGTCAAGCAAATCGACACCACCCTTGCTTCTGTTATAAGACGCTATAATATGTGGCCGCGGTATGTCAATTTTTTTCCTATCTGCCATGCTCCATTTTTTTGCTGAATCTACTGGTTCTATAGGTTCAAAAGTTTAAGCCAGACAAACAACCTGATTGTTTTTCCATTTCACAATGCTAATTCATTTCGTAGTAATAGAGTCTAATGATCCTCTGTCTTTGTTACTTCAATGCTTTGGAATCTATCAAAAGGCAATTTTGTAGCCTGTTTTCTCTGTTGCATCTTATTCATCTGTTACTATTCCGGAATCAGGCGGCTAACAAACAATTTTCGTATCTTCCGAATAATCATCTGAATATAATTCTTCAAAATAATCCAAAGCTTGAGACACAGTTAAAAACTTCACAGGCATCTTTTCTTTAAAATCGAAATATATTATATAAAAAAAATAGAAAAGTCTGTTAAAAATATATCTTTTAGCAAAAAGAAGATATCTAATAAAGTAAGAAACATATTTTATGAGTAACACTTCCAAGAAAAGTTTGTTAGGAATAAAAAACAGCATTTCCAAAGTTTTCATACTGTCTGTTTCGCGCGCATAATAAAAACACTGCATTGGGTCGTCCTAATTTGGGGCGTTCCGTCTGGCCTTGAAAACTAACCAAAGCACCGTTGCTTCCGTTACGGGAGCAAGTCGTTCTTTCATGAATTATGATCAACCTATTATACTTATTAACTACAAATGTATGCAGTATTAAGCAATAGACTGTTATAAACATATTTTAAATAAAAATTATAATTTTTATTATTAAGTTATTAAAAAAAAAAAAAAATTCTTGCGAAAGTGGTCAAAAAGCTAAATTTTGTCTTTTTAAACATTTAAAAAAAAAATGGAAAATACAAATGAAACTTAAAAAAAAAAATTACAGAAGTCATCTGTTATATTCAAAATACTAATAGCATAAACTTTTTGACAGTATATAAAATACTCATTTTAGAAAAAAATCCTAAAGTAATGTTCCTAAAATGGGAGCAGTGACGCTTAATGGGTTAAAGGTGCGTCAGTGTTTGCTAAATCATTTTTAGAGTATAGTCACATTGGCTATAGTTAAGGCCAATATTTAAAAAAAAACTTTCCGCATATAGTTGCCATTTTTATAAATAAATTCTTTTGGTAATTTATTAAAAACACTCAAAAATCAACATCTCTATACTACAACTCAACTTTAGAGACTCGACTTTGCTAAATGCTAAATGCAAATATTATATATATTAATACATTGGTTCTTACAAATAATTAAAACTTTAAACATAATGAAAGTTACCACATTTAATAAAAATTACTTGTAAGTAAAACAACTCTATCAATAATTACTTTCTTCTTATAAACAGTAAAAAGTTAAGTAACTTTTGTGTTTTGTATTTATTTTTAAGTAAATGCATACTTTTGTGTGCATATAACATTAAGTGTATATACTAATATTAAGTCAACAGCAATG
The DNA here is from genome assembly GCA_963932465.1 of Maratus speciosus. Classification (NCBI taxonomy): domain Eukaryota; kingdom Metazoa; phylum Arthropoda; class Arachnida; order Araneae; family Salticidae; genus Maratus; species Maratus speciosus. The sequence goes on from OZ010797.1 coordinate 319,656,194, forward strand.
ATTTGAACTGTAAAACATATGAAAAATAATTTTGGCCAGTTCATAAAATTCGTTACGTTCCCAATAATTTAACACTTTAACAATAGTTTTATTTCAATATTATGAGAAAAAAATTAAAATTAAAAATGTGTTCCTTTTTAGCCTTTCTATCTCTAATTTAGGTATGTTGATCTAGATATATAGCTTTTTAAAGGTGTGTCGTGGTTTCCTCGGTCATTTTTGAAGTACAGTCGTATTGACTATAGTTATGAAGGCCAATTTGCAAAAAAAAGTTGCGTATATAGTTGTCATTTTTATATATAAATTCTTTTGTATTCTATTAAAAACAATCAAAAATCAGCATCTCTATACGACAACTCAACTTTAGAGACTTAAATTTGCTAAATACTCAATGCAAATATCGCATGTATTAATGCTCTGCTTCATATAAATAATTAAAAGTTTACACATAGTAAAATTTACACATTTAATTAAAAATTACTTGTAAGTAAAACAACTCTATCAATAATTACTTTCTTCTTATAAACAGTAAAAAGTTAAGTAACCTTCGTATTTTGTATTAATTTTTTTAAGTAAATGCATACTTTTATCTGCATATAATATTGAGTGTATTTACTAGTAATAAGTCAACAGAAACGATTTTAACTGTAAAAGACATGAAAAATAATTTTGGCCAGGATTTTGCTTCAAACACTCCACTGTGAGGTGTACCAAAAAGGGGGGGGGGGGGGGTGGAAGGCTTAATCAGTTTGGCTGATTTATTTTTAATTTGCTTTTCTTGTACCCCGAAGGAGGGGAGCAGAGTATTTATCACGGTCTTCCTGATAAAACTTGACAAGTTGCAGATTTGCAATGAACACCAAACTCTGCATTTTATAAATTTTACGAAAGGCGTGATAGATTCTATGCACCCCCCACCCACATACACACACTTGGGTTGCAATAGGAGCAATTTAATAAAAATCATCTTTATCTAGTGTTATATTGAGAATCTGTACCCTGTAAAGTTCTGACAGGAAAACCGTGAAAGATTCTATATCTTGAAAATTCGGCTTCCGAAAATTTTATTGTGATAGATATCGAGATACGCTTTTGCTGCCTTCCACCTAGAGGTACAACGGATCTGAATTATAATAATAATAAATAAATACAAAAATAAAATGTATCCTGTCTGGTGTTTATATTGTGATTCTCTGTACCTTATAAGTGCATAGTTTTGAGGAGGTGAAAAGTTTAGAAATATATTTTTGCTCCGCCGACCACCCCTTTCCCCGGGAACCAAGAATGCCTAATTAAAAAAAAAAAAAAAAAAAAAAAAAAGAAATCTGAATCTGGTGTTTATATTCTCTGATTTACATCCTGATTACCATAAGGCTCTTTTAATATGGCATGGGAATGAAATTAACTACTTTATATAAAAAAAATCTACTATTAATGTAAAGTTCATAAATTAATTCACTTGAAAGAATTTTAAGTTAGTTTAACCCTTTAACAGTGACATTTGTTTTCTTACAAAAAAATTAAAAACGGGGCTGGACACCACTTTTTCCATACTAAAATATTTACCTTACTTAATCGAAAAATATCTGACAATCAATAAAGATAAATTTACAGTTACAAATTAGTGATATCAAAATGCTTTTACTAACGAAGCAAGCAAAGTGTTATTGCCCGAATCCAGTTCGGGCCACACTGTTAAGGGGTTAAAATATCAAAAATTAAGAGCACAATTATATTTGAAACAGTACTTCAACTGAACTATAAAAAGACGTCGAGTTTTAGCCCGTAGGAAATTTTGGCGAGTGAGATTTTTGTTAGTGAAGTTTCTGTCTTGTCTGTTTACTTTTACTGTATATTTCATTAAAAAAGTTTTTCATTTTTATCTCCATAAGAGTAAATGAGGGCGAGGTGATATAAGAAACAACTGCATCCCATAAAATCTAAAGCGTAGTTGAAGATTTTTCCGACAGAGGGCAGCACTAATGCACTTCATTATGATGGAAAAATCCGGAACAGGCTGAAATGATAAATTTTCAAAAAATATGGCTGACGTGACGCGACGAGTTACCACACCATTAGAAACTGCACCTGCTTTCGCTGTTATTTTAGGTTTTTCGTTGTTGTTTATGATTATAAAGAAAATCTTCTGTTAGTTCTTTTCTCTTAAAAAGAAAATAGTTTAAATAACAAGTTCAGGTAAGTTAAGGCAATATTTCATATTAAATTTTTATCAGGGTACGCTGATTTAAATCAACTTGATTTTAATCATGATTTAAATCATTTGATTTTTTAAAAAAGATCATAGATTAAAATCACACAATTATATATTTCTTTTTGGTTTTTTTCATTAATAATGTGTAACTATACTCTAAATCAAATAATTTTGAAAAGGATACATTTTAATTACATAAAAAAAAGTCAAAAAGTAAAAACGTATGTTCTTAATACACTCTGAGAATGTTCTTTCATTTTCAACAACAACCCTCTCGTTGCTTTTCTTCGTAAACTGGCACTAGAGAGATAATGGAATTTATTGAATGGGATAACAGTGACCTCCCAGAGTAAATAAAGAACAAAGAAAAATTTCCTCTGACCAATAAGTATTAGTTACAGACCTGTTTTTCAAGCTTACTTGAAGCAAAATGCCGGGTGATCAAGAAGTTCCGGGAGTTTTGAAATGTTAATAATTAGAAAACAATTTACAATAGAAAGATGCGGTTTTCCCATATGATATATGCTCAGAAACGTTTGAGTTTTTTTTTTTTATCGTGAAAAAATAGTTAAATAAATAGTTAACATTTTAAACAATAGACGGTGCTGCTGTACAGCATCGAAAGTACCTGTACCATATGTTATGTAAGCAGATGAGATCATTGCGCATCTCGGGCGTTAAAGAAATTGCATTTAAAGGGAATTTTGATACAAAATTTGATGCGTGACTGCTAAGTTTAGACATGCTTTCTTTGCACGACAAAGCTTTGTTAGTTAAGCTGTTGTGCAAAATGGATGAATCGGCAAGTTTAGCTTTGCTTTCTTATCGTACAATGCTTGGAGTTAAAACTTCGAAAACTACCGATGACAGTTAAAAATCTGAATGCTGTAATAAAAAGGTTTGAGGAAAAGTGCTCATTGGTAGATCGTCAAAGATGCGAGAGATCCCAAACATCTGTTGCAATCGTAAATGAGGTAGAACACGATGCCTATACTCAATCCGCTTTATTATACCACAGCAAAACTATATTATCAATTTCAGCGTCACCTGTTGGCAAAAAGTGTAACTACTATAACATATTATTTTTTCATTAAAAAAACAAATCCCAAATGCTTCTAAGCATTTCTGTGAAAAATGCATCTTCCTATTGTATATAGTTTACTAATTATTAACATTTCAAAACTCCCGGAACTTCTGGATCACCCGGTACTTGAATCAACTTTTGCTTGAAGTTACTATTTCACACTGAACTGAATTGTAGATTAGATATCAATATCTGGTGTAGTACAGTACAAATTGGAAAAAATTGTAACACAAAGATGGCAAGTAGGAAAAAGCATCCCATATGGCACAATTTTACAGAAATTGCAACAGTTTCTGGTAAATCAGAGAAATTAGTTTTTCCCTACAAAGCATTAAATTTGCCTTAACTAAAATTTTCATGATTACATTTCCCAATTTAACCTCTTCAGTTCCGAAGCTAAAATAATAATACAAATGCTTATGCATTGTTTTTTCCAAACAAGATGTCATCGTAAATAACAGAAAAAATATCTTTTCTGAAATTGATCCTTATTAGGCATTTAGTAATTTAGGTTCAAAAATATGGATCCAAAACTACAAACCCCTTAAAAACATAAATGTAATAACCATTAACCTAAATTACCGCAATCACTAATATAAGAGATTTAAACAAGTAAATAATCTACAAATTCTCTAAAATTTTATTGAAAAAGATTTAAGTTAAATACTTATGAAAATTTCTCGCATTCTTGGTCTTAATGTCTTTTGGGCATTTTTTATATTTTGCAAACTCACATGAAAATAACTTTTAAAGTATGTGGGATTCAGCTTAGATGCTTCTATTTATTTGTTTGGTTTGAATGCAAAAAAATAATCAGCCATTAAGAAGTGATGTGAAAATGTTAAAAAATCGGACATTTTAGTTTTTATAAGGAAAAGTACAGAGGTCCCCGTATGGGGACCCAAGTACCGAAGAAATTAAAGTAAATAAATAATTGGTTACCTTGATACTTCGTTAATTTTCTTTTTTTTATTTAATATCAGTATAATAAATTTCTATTTTAAAAGAGTTTTAAAGAGCCTAGTTTTATAATACTGTCTGCTATAAAATTAGTATTTTTAAGTTAACTCAATCATAACAGTTGTACGATTTCCTTCAAAGCGCTGATACCTTGAAATAAGTTTCAGTACTTTATATAAAACCCCTGAAAGTATGTCCGAAATCATCTCTCTTCAGATGCAAAAAAATGGTATAAGTCATGCATTTCAAAGTTTCATAACTCGGTGAATTGTAGTGTTAGATAAATGGGACTGTTTTTGTCTTACTTGTTAGTGTCACAGTAAATTTTTACTAAATATCACTTATAGGACCGGGGGACCGTATAAAAATTTAAATTTCGTAATTTTTTAATAAATGTTTTTCTTGACCCAAATTGCTTTAAAAATTATTCTTTGCCTTATTTAAACCATTTTTGTAGTTGAAGTATGCATCTAGGACAAACGGTTGCGAAAATAAAGGTCGGTCAATTATACATGGACACTGTAGATATATATACAGTCAGTACCGGATATATGGTCACCCGCTTATAAGGTCTCCCCGCTTATAAGGTCACTTTTCGTAAGTTCGGACTGACTGAATAGGTATTACGTGTTAAAATACACCGCCTATAGGGTCAGTTTTCAATGGCTACTATCGGATATATGGTCATATGGTCATCTTTAGTCTCTCTTTTTATTGCAAAATATTTTATAGTTTTATGCTTTTTCTTTCAATTTGTTTTGGGTGTAAAATGCCGAATAGACGTATCATTCACATTCAAGTATCTTCAACTGTCGGCCTGTTTGTATTGGTCACGCGGAGATTTTCATCTTTAATAGCATTAGAAAGAAATGGATGGACATCCTGAAGGAGGAACTTCTTTCCTTCTAGTCAATCTTCCCCTTTTTCGATCGTTGAATCTCCCGTGCTTTTGCTAAAATGCACAAGTGCGAACTTCCGTATGATAAAGAAAGACCAGTTGACATTTTTATAGCTTTATAATGAGAGGGAAAACTTTTCCTTTTTAAATGGAGCCTTAGAGATCGAGATAATATTGCACACCACGTGACTAGATGCGCGTCGACACTCGGGGGAGGGGGGGGGAGGTATCTCCTCTTGCCGACTGCAGCCTATAAGAGGAACTCTTTCCTGTTGGTAAGAGTTTCCAAAATTGGAGATTTCTCCCTCAACTGTCGCATTAGATACCGATTCTTGGAAAATATGACATCACCCCTTGCGACCGAATGAAAATTGTCCTCCGTGCAGAGAAATGTTAAGTCACGCATTTTTAGTTTTTTTATATTTTTCATTATTTGTCGCTGCGTTTAAAGTCTTTGTAAATTTCTTAATTATCATTTGTGAAAACAAGATGTCAGCAAAACGAAAAAATTGAAAATTGCGGGAAAAAAAAATTGTAGAAAACTTTCAAAAATCGAATGTATTGAAAGCAGCTTTCGCGAAGACTGGTGGAATAGAGAGAGCAACACTGAATATCGTCCTGGGGTACAAATCTTGTTAAACAGAAGATGTGATCAACCAAACGAGAAAGCGAGAACATGTTTCAACATTTGAGAAAGATCTTTTCACTTGGATAAAATGTGCTAGAGTACAGAATGCATAACAAGAAAAACCGAATTGTACTGCCAAAGAATCGAAGGAATGGCTATTAACTTGTTAAGTGACATTCTTAATAAGTACAGACCTTGTGATGTTTTTAATTTTGATAAAATTGGGCTGTTTCTTTCATGTTTTGCCAGATAAAACTGTTACTTTTTAGAACGAAAAATGAAGTGGTGGGAAGGTAAGCAAAAAAGATTGGCCGTTTTATTAGCAGCGAATATGGATGGATGGCTCAGAGAATTTGACTCCATTAGTTATTGGTAAATTTCTCAAGCCTCATTGTTTGAAAAACTGTAAATCTTTGCATGTATCTTGCGATGCGAACCGAAAAGACTTGATAACAATAAACATTTGGGAAAAAAGAAATTCGGCGTTTCGATAAAATTTGCACAGACAAGTGGCTATAATCGCAGACTGTACCGCCCATTGCATGATTCCCAGTTTAAATCCGGTTGAACTTGTTTTCTTGCCTCCAAACTGAACCAGTGTGGCACAGCAATTAGATCAAGGGATTATTAAAAATATTAAGAAAAATTATCGAAAGCTGCTTCTAAAAGTCGTAATTGCTGCCACTGATCAAAAAAAGAAGTTTCGCTTGACTGTATTAGATGCCATATGTTACGTAGACAAGCGTTAGAATATGGTAAGAAAGATGACCGTTGAAAATTGATTTTGACATCCTTGGCTTCCAGAATGTGAAGAATTATCGTTCGAAGACAACGACAATGAAGATGATGGTGATGATGTGTCCCTATTTGAAGTTACACAAGAACTACGGAATGCCGTTTGCACAATACATGACGTATTGACATATACAGTGTTGACAATGAGATCGCTACTAATGGACTTTACCCATGACTGGCAACAGTCACGCCTTTGCGGGTATGTACCTTCCGAAAAAGACTGCTTATTGGACGAGGGGGAAGCCATTTTAAAAGGTTCTTCACGCCTTATTGGTGTTCTTATTGGTGTTTTTCTTCTAGATATCCGCAGCTGACGTGACATCGGTAAAGTCGATGGTGAAGCTTCTATACTGGAAATAGTTTCGGAAATTTTAAATATAAACACTGATGAAAATGATGATAATGACAGTGAATTCAATGCTGAACCGACAACGTGAAAAGAAGCTCTCAAAGAAATACATTAAGATATTTTTTAAAAATTCCCAAAGGCACAGAAGAACATTTTAAAACTGTTCGTGAATACTAAAAATTAGTTTTAACAACAACGATAATAAACAAACTAACCTGCATAAAAGATTAATTTTACTACTACGAGTATACCCATCAGTTCGAAATTTTAAGTGTAAAGCAATTCTTGTTTATACCTCTTGTTTTATAAATTATATGTTCATAGCTTCTTTGTACGTTATTCTACTAATATAACTAACTTATTCATAATATTTTATTGTCTAAAATAAAATTCCTGCTTACACCGCATATAAGGTCACCCCGCTTATAAGGTTATATTTTTTAGGCCCGCATGGGTGGCCATATAACCGATACTGACTGTATATATGTGTGTGTGTGTTAAAAAAAATTTTAAATCTGAACTGTATTTTATTTAAAAATAATTATAATAAAAACAAATACTGCCTTTTTTTTAATTCGTTATATAAACAGTTAAACAAAAGGATGCTTTTGAAATCCTTTCAACAGTAAAAAAGTTAAAGCGAGAAGATATACGTGGAGGAATGGTGGATTGGTGTTTTGGTGATTTCAAACGTCAGAGCCTAATGAAGGGAATTTCAAAAGATCTCTCTCCTAGATTTTTACTCCAATTGAATTGATACTTTTGGAAAATATTCTAGACATATTGTACTATTAGATAATACAAATTAAAAATAAATGATTTTTTTGAAATTTTCAAACCAATTTAATTCCTTAACCCGTCGATATTTGTTTACGGGTTCAGAAATAATCTTAATTTCTAGATAATGGCGAGATGTTATCGATTCTAGAATTTAATTTAATAGTATCTGCAGCTTACCTAATATTATATTGATTTTTAAAATTTTAAGCGTGCAGTGAAAATATTTATGATTCACCCCATGTGATTTACGATTAAAAATGCATTGTGTTTTAATGTCGTAACTATGTCAACTGCATGTACTAATTAGCATTACTATAGTTACCGGAAAACTTCTTAAATTATGTTTTGTTAAATAAACAAATTATGTTTGTGTTATAAGAAGCAGGCATCTTAATGTTAAAAAAGAGCACCCGATACATTACAAGGACAAAGCTCTGCTTTAAAGTTGCATTTAAATTTAGGAAATATTATGACAAAAATTATAGGATTTTTATGGTGTATACTAAAGGTACAGTTCATCCATATTTATGCAAACAATTATAATACAAAACTGTGTAAAATTGTAAAAAAAGGAAATTTTATATTTGAATGTTATTCTACTTATTATTATTCTCTTTATTTGATTAGAACTATTTAATGCCATTTAAAAAGAAAAACTCACAATGAATTAATATTTTTACCATCTTAGATCGTAGAACATAAAAAAAGAAAATTGATCAAAATAGATTGCATCTAAAATATTAAAAATTATGTCATAATCAATCTTTATTAATTTATATAATGAATGTAATAATCAAATCATGTTTTAGAATTCTCTGATCGTCAAACCAGAATGAAGAGTATTCATCAAAGCACGTTTGCATCTAAAACAGTAGACGTTTTATAATAAGTAATATTAAAACATGTCATGAACATCAAAATAAATTCAGAAATTCTGTCTGATTGCCGAATTCCAATGTTTGAAATTTATCAAAATGTAACATAATCTAAAATATTGAAAATTGTATCATAACCATACTTTATTGAAATAAACTTCATGATCAATTCATGTTGTAAAGTTCTTGGAATTTCGAAGCACAGATATGGGAACTGATCGAAATATGATTACGTCTAAAATTTTTAAAATTGGTTTTATCTCAACAACTGGCATCCCCGATGAATATATCAAAACATATCTGAAAAATCAAAAGGATGTTTTTGGACAAATATGTTTCTTGCTGTTAGAAGCTCTGGGTGCTTCTTATCAAATTTTTTTTGCAGATAGTGGAGGAGTATTACTCGAAAATGGTTCATGGACAGGTTTGATAGGAATGCTAAATCGTTCCGAAATAGATTTAGCAGTGACTGATTTTTTTGTGTCTGAAGACAGAAATGAAGCAGTGCATTTCGTTTACCCTTTCAATTTGGATGAAATAACATTTGTAACACAAAAACCTCAATATTCTCCAGAAATGTTCGCAATATTTTCGACTGTTTCGTCTTTCTTTTGGATAGCTTTGGCAATATCAATGATTGTTATAATCTTTTTTAATTTCTTGATTACTAAAAAGAAATATTCACTTGATATAATTGTATTTAATATTCTAGCAATATTTCTAAAGCAACATACGTTTAAACGAACGTCGACAATGAGCGAAAAATTGCTACATTATTCTTGGATGATTGGAGCAATATTTTTCACTTTTTGTTTCAATTCCGTTCTTTTAAGTTTCCTCACTTTTCCTCCAAAAGTGGGTGTTACTAATTTTAAGGAACTTGCCAAAGCTGTTCAACAGAATGACTACAACTGCATGTTTCTGGAAGGATCGTCTATGCCAACTTTATTTTCAAAATCTAGTGAAAGAACATTAGAAATAATAGGAAAAAATATTCAAGAAAATCCGAATGGTTACGGAACTATTGAAACATTTCTTCACTTAAAGGGTAAAAAACTAGCATATATTCGGGCCAGAGATAGAGTGGCGTTTCTAAAAGATAAATATTTCATATCAAACGATGTTTTACTTCAACGTATGCAAGCAATGGCAACCGCAAAGAATTTTTGTTGTAAAGAGCAACTGAATTTGGCTCTGCGCAGAATACAAGCTGGAGGATTGGACAAAAAGTTTGTACAGGAAAGAAATTTTAAATATGCTTCAGAAACGTTTTCTTCTGGAATTGTAGAGGCTGATCAGTTCAGGAACCTTGCATTTGCAGATATGGGTGCAGCTTTTACCTTTTTGATCTCGGGATATTGCATTTCTTTTTTCGTCTTCATAGTTGAACTCATTCAAAATCGAAAAAAAAAGTATTGAATTTCTTTTATACTTGTTGTGAAGGTATGCAAACATATATACTGCTAACTATTGCTTACTTTTTTTAATAATTACAGAACGAAATTTCATGATGATCACTGACGTATTCAATATGAACAACTAAGTTTTGGAAAATTAAATGCATTTGTAAATTTTTTATCCGAGAATAGTAGCGTCTTTTTTCAGAACGTTATTGGTCGCGTTCGATGTTTTTGCTGCCGATCCCTGCATACAGAAAATGCAAAATAAGAAACAATTCTCATTTAATATTCGAATATTGCTTTTCACTGAAGTTATACATTTGCAGTTTACTTGGCTTTGGAATAAAGGGCAAAGGTAAATATGAACTACTGACACTAGTGATCATTTCGCAAACCTTTGCGCGAATTTCAACTTTCCTTGTAAAAATTTACCTAAATAAAAACGTCGTCTTGCTAAAATATGGCGATGTAGGAACATTTAATGTCAGCTATTTACCTGGAATTAGCTCGTTGTATTTTTAAGGGAAGATGGGTTAGAAGAAGGTTATTCATATGGGCGGCAAAAAGACCAACACGCTACTACTGCCGGATTAAGATACAAAAATAAGCTTTATATGAAACAAGTCGAAAATTGTTCGTCAAATTTGGTAAGTGAGATGCGTTCATACTATAGCTAGTTTTTATAAAATTCAGATCTTGGTGCAATATATTTTGCACTCTTGTTCAAAAATGCATGAATACAAAACTTATTACGATTATATATAGTAAATTCAGTTATTCGTAAATAATGTGACTCCAACTTAAATAGGACGCAAGTACCATAGCAACAACGAATCATTACCTATCATGGGATATCATTGAACTAATTACGTATTATAGGATTTAATAGAAAGAAAACTTTTATTAATATAAGTTTAAATACGATTTTCATAAAATTTGAAAAGACTGGACAAAATTCTCCATTGATTATATTTATTAAATTTCAAACCATTCGATTGGGTAGTTTTGAGCTGTTATATGCGTACAGACGGAAAGACAGACAGACAGACGGGCGGACCAGATAACAGATGCTACGCATTGATATAATTATGAACGCACCACAAAATGTTTGTGTAGACAATAGTGAAGATTATCATAATTACAGACATTATTTGAGCGGAAATGGAGATGTGCGGAGATAACATTTAAAAAAGTCGTTGTTGCAATGTTTTGAGCTAGATTCACATTACAATGTAAATCTAATATGAATTACATTAAAAAGTAATACATGTGTACACATTTCTGCATAATATATTGAAATATGTGGAAACAATTTTTCTTCATTTTGTGAATTTCCATGTGATGAATGATGCAATTAAGTTTATAAAAAATGGAAGAATTCATACATAAAAGCAAAGAGAATGTTTATGTTTCGCAAAAAAGCGATGTTTTAGATTAATTTTCGCATATGCCTTATTTCTTATAGTACTATGGTAAAAATATAACCGAAATATGAAAGCGTCGTGAGCAAATTCCAACTCCTGTTACAGTCCTTATCATCAATTGATGTGAACGTGAATCGAATCCAATTAAATTGGCATAATGTCTTCATTTTTAGAGGACAGTCCTCACTGGAAGGAATTTTATTAATTTTCAGAAACTGAAATTAAGATATATTGAAATTACGATAAGTTTAACCGATGGTTAGCCTATTCGTAACACATTTCAGTCAGATAAAAATATGTCATAAAATTAAATACTGTGCTGCCAGGGAAATCTGTATTTAGATATACAGTTATTTATTTATTTATTTATTTTTAGAAAAACAACGGTACTTATGGTGAAGGCCGCAAATTTGTCCCCATTATCGTAATTTTATTTTTATTTATTTATTTATTTATTTATTTATTCTTTTTGTATTTCTGTTACATTGCTTGGATTTAATGCTATTCTAGCACGGTTTAATGTACATAAAAAATCAGCTATACGAATAGTATAAAAGATCTTATATAATCTTGATTTCAGGACACTTCATTAGTCATACAAAGAAAAGATGTTCGGTTGTTGATGATAAACTATTGCACGAGTTACAAAACAAATAAAAAACATACGAAGTAAGTAGATGTTTACGTGCTGCAATAATTAACCCATCGATATTTCGTTTTTGCAGTTGAGAAATGAACTTAAGTTCTAAATAAATTTTATCGATTCCTGACGCTAATTTCAAAATATCTGTACCTTGCCTGATATTGTATCTATTTTAAAATAGTTTTAAGCGTGCAATGAAACTATTTATGATGGACATCATATAATTTAGAATTAAAATATTTTTGAGCATTAATGTCGTAACTATGTAAATTACAAGAACTAAACAGCATTGCTACAGTTACCGGAAATCTTTAAAATTATATACTCTTTAAAAAAGAATTGATGATTAAGTTAGTAGTGGCGAACATCGTAATGCTAAATAAGTGCATCTGTCGCGTTAAAAGAGAGCCCATTGTTTTAAAGTTGTACGTAAGCTTACGACAAAAATATAGAATGATTATGATTATTATGTAAAGCTAAACGTAAAATTCATGCATTTTATAAATGTTCTTATGTATATAATTATCCTACAAATTAAGGTAAATTGTAAAAAAAAGAAGGAAATTTTATATTTAACTGATATCGATCACAGATCATGATTTTCTTTAATTGATTTTGAAAATAGTGTTCCAATTTAAAAAAAAAAAAAAAAAAAAAAAAAAGTTATACTGAATTAATATTTTTAACTTCTCGCTTCTTAGAACCTCAAAACTGTAATTGATCAAAACATCGTTTTATCTCAAACAGTAGAAATTTTATAATAAGTAATATTAAAATATACAATAAGCATCAAAATAAATTCAGAAATTCTGTCTGATTGCCGAACTCCAATGTTTGAAATTTAGAAAAATATGATATAATCTAAAATATTGTAAATTCGATCATAACCATTCTTTATTAAAATAAACTTCATGATCGATTCATGTTGTAGAATTCTTGGGTCCTCGAAGCACAAAAATGAGAATTGATCAAAATATGATTATGTCTAAAATTTTTTAAATTGGTTTATCTCAGCAACTGCAATCCCAGATGAAGATATTAAAACTTATTTGAAAAATCGAAAGGATGTTTTTGGACAAATATGTTTCTTGCTCTTAGAAGTTCTGGGCGCTTCTTATGAAATTTCATTTGCAGATAGTGCAGGAATATTGCAGGAAAACGGGTCTTGGACAGGTTTGATAGGAATGCTAAATCGTTCCGAAATAGATTTAGTGATGACCACTTTTTTCATATCTGAAGACAGAAATGAGACGGTGCATTTCGTTTACCTTTTATATTTGGAAGAAACAACATTTGTAACAAGAAAACCTCAATATTCTCCACAAACGTTTGCAATATTTTCTACTGTTTCTGTATCTATCTGCGCACTTTTGGCAAAATCAATGATTGCTATAATATTTTTTAATTTCTTGTTAAGCAAAAAAAATATATATATTCACTTGACATAATTGCATTTAAAACCCTGGCTGTATTTTTAAAACAACATGCGTCCATAAGAATGACGACGATCAGTGAAAAATTGCTGCATTGTTCTTGGATGTTTGGTGCAATATGTTTAACGTTTTGTTACAACTCCGTTCTTTTAAGCTTTTTAACATTTCCGCCAAAAGTGGGTGTGAATAATTTTAAAGAACTTGCAAAAGCTATACAGAAGGTTGACTACAGCTGCATGTTTGCTGAACGATCGTCCGCTCCAGCTTTTTCAAGATCAAATGAGGGCTTATTAAAAATAATGGACGATAATGTTAATAAAAATCCTAATGCTTACGGGAGTATTGAAATGTTTTATCGGTTAAAAGACGTAAAAATAGCACATGTTGACACCAGAAGTGATGCAGCATTTGTAAAAGATATGTATTTCATATCAAACGATTGTTTACTTCAATACATGCAAGCAATGGCAACCACAAAGAATTTTTGTTGTAAAGAGCAACTGAATTTGGCTCTACACAGAT